>OZ007577.1:25419700-26019700 GCA_963931925.1 Onchidella celtica
GAACAGAGGAAACAAAAGAAAAGCAAGAGACAAGAAAGAACAGAGGAAACAAAAGAAAAGACAAACAAGAAAGAACAGAGGAAACAAAAGAAAAGACAAACAAGAAAGAACAGAGGAAACAAAAGAAAAGACAAACAAGAAAGAACAGAGGAAACAAAAGAAAAGACAAACAAGAAAGAACAGAGGAAACAAAAGAAAAGACAAACAAGAAAGAACAGAGGAAACAAAAGAAAAGACAAACAAGAAAGAACAGAGGAAACAAAAGAAAAGCAAGAGACAAGAAAGAACAGAGGAAACAAAAGAAAAGACAAACAAGAAAGAACAGAGGAAACAAAAGAAAAGACAAACAAGAAAGAACAGAGGAAACAAAAGAAAAGACAAACAAGAAAGAACAGAGGAAACAAAAGAAAAGACAAACAAGAAAGAACAGAGGAAACAAAAGAAAAGCAAGAGACAAGAAAGAACAGAGGAAACAAAAGAAAAGCAAGAGACAAGAAAGAACAGAGGAAACAAAAGAAAAGACAAACAAGAAAGAACAGAGGAAACAAAAGAAAAGACAAACAAGAAAGAACAGAGGAAACAAAAGAAAAGACAAACAAGAAAGAACAGAGGAAACAAAAGAAAAGACAAACAAGAAAGAACAGAGGAAACAAAAGAAAAGACAAACAAGAAAGAACAGAGGAAACAAAAGAAAAGCAAGAGACAAGAAAGAACAGAGGAAACAAAAGAAAAGCAAGAGACAAGAAAGAACAGAGGAAACAAAAGAAAAGACAAACAAGAAAGAACAGAGGAAACAAAAGAAAAGACAAACAAGAAAGAACAGAGGAAACAAAAGAAAAGACAAACAAGAAAGAACAGAGGAAACAAAAGAAAAGACAAACAAGAAAGAACAGAGGAAACAAAAGAAAAGACAAACAAGAAAGAACAGAGGAAACAAAAGAAAAGACAAACAAGAAAGAACAGAGGAAACAAAAGAAAAGACAAACAAGAAAGAACAGAGGAAACAAAAGAAAAGCAAGAGACAAGAAAGAACAGAGGAAACAAAAGAAAAGACAAACAAGAAAGAACAGAGGAAACAAAAGAAAAGACAAACAAGAAAGAACAGAGGAAACAAAAGAAAAGACAAACAAGAAAGAACAGAGGAAACAAAAGAAAAGACAAACAAGAAAGAACAGAGGAAACAAAAGAAAAGACAAACAAGAAAGAACAGAGGAAACAAAAGAAAAGACAAACAAGAAAGAACAGAGGAAACAAAAGAAAAGACAAACAAGAAAGAACAGAGGAAACAAAAGAAAAGACAAACAAGAAAGAACAGAGGAAACAAAAGAAAAGACAAACAAGAAAGAACAGAGGAAACAAAAGAAAAGACAAACAAGAAAGAACAGAGGAAACAAAAGAAAAGACAAACAAGAAAGAACAGAGGAAACAAAAGAAAAGACAAACAAGAAAGAACAGAGGAAACAAAAGAAAAGACAAACAAGAAAGAACAGAGGAAACAAAAGAAAAGACAAACAAGAAAGAACAGAGGAAACAAAAGAAAAGACAAAGAAGAAAAGGGAAATGTAAATGCCAAGAGCAATGATTCTCCTGAAATAAAAACCCCAAATCGAAAGGGGTCGCCAAGCAACGAAAGTTGAAAACTCCTGTTCGAGTGGCTTGCTCTTGCACACAATAAATAACCCCCTTGTATTAATCAACTTGGTGATATAAGCTGTATCCTGGCGTCAGTTGCACTACAGATACTTCAGCGTGTTAGTCATAGGGGAGTCTGCTTCGGAAATGTTGATACAGAGATACAGTGTGCTCCAATTGAGCACAGTTGCACAACAGCGATTTTATGTGTGCAGTGCATGCAGATTATCCTGCATGACTCACGTAAACATCATTGTAATTCGTAACCCGTTCAAAAAAGCTCCTGGGTCCGTTCGGTTTGTCTAGTTTTTTTCCGGTGTAAATCGCATATTGAAAGCTTAATGGTCTTAAGCGCAAGTGCCAGTGTTCTGAGTAGTCAAAATATGGCAAAAATAAATTGTTGTATATAGCAAAGCCTCATGTAGGGAGTAATGATACAATAAAACGCAGAGGAAAGGGAAAGACACAAATCTTTTGAGAAGTGCGGTTTTTTTTTCTTCCTTGGTTGCACTCCACTGGAATTTTTAACCCTCTAATTGCCTCACACAGGACTCATGAAAGATGCAAAAACTGCGAAACAAGTGCGAAAGACCTAATTTTGCAGAAAGGGGTTAAATGTTTTACTTGAAATGTGTTCCTTGCCCTAAATACGTTTTTAGTTACATCATAATTATGTAAATGAACATTTGAAATAGTATATTCCCCTTAATCAATAGAATAAAAAATGAAATTCCATCAAGGAGAAAAAAATGGAATTCCATCAAGGAGTTCGCAGAATAATTGGCCAAAAAAGTGTCATCTGCAGTTGTGTTAAAACTTGTAGGTGAATATGACAAATCCGGCTAAGGGTGAAATTTCATCTTTAAAAAATCAAAATAAAACATTTCTAACACGATTTCAAGCACAAAAAAAAATAATTTTTAACTGAATACAAAAAAGTGGCCAATCTGTCACAAAACAGGCAAATCTCAATGATATAACATTAACATAATCTTAGATACGAATTTATGACCTCGTTTTTTTGACGCTTTCTTATTTTTGTCCTCACAGGTGAACCAACAGCCTACGATCCCACCTTCAAGGGACCCATCAAAAACAGGTAAGATCCCAACAATCAACCTAGGAAAAGTGGAGGGGAATTGGATATATTCAGTGGTGTTGAGGCTTGAGGAGGACGGACAATAATTAATTTTTTGAGTGTATTCCGTTAATGTATCACCGTGGGACAAGGGAGATCTGGAAATAGCAATAAAAGGTAGAAAGAAAACTACGGCCTTTTTCCGAAATCCGACAGATTCTCATTCTTTAAATGATGTTTAAAAAGATAAATTTGACCTGAATTGTCCCGTACGATCTTTTTCTGTAGAACGGCAGCATACACAGATAATTGTCATTTGTTCTTATTTGGGCAATTTGTTCGTACGACACAACCTTTGTTGCCATTCCGCTTGTGGCATTGCGTCCAGTGCGTGTCTACGCATTCAAACACAAGAGAATATGACAGTCTGGGATTGCCCTTCTCTCGATCTCGACATTTCTTTTTGTGTGTCAAGCCTGGAGTGTTTTTGTTTGTGTGTCTGTGGTTGGGAGCTTTGGAGGGGGGGGGGCGCAGACACGCAGGCAGACAGCTGAATAAATAAGTATTAGTTCTTTATTATGCCAAAGTCACAAAAAAGCTACAAGTGAGGTATTGAACAAAAAGTGTAGTAAGCTGAATACCACAAATGACAAATATTGATATCAAAACCTTTTTTTTTTTTTTTTAAATGTTTGGTGAGTATCCCAGAGCCAGCCATCAAACTTGACTTTGTTGTACACCCCCCTCCCTTTTTTTCCCTTCACCCCCAATAATAAAAATAAAAGAATAATATTCATCCTGTATTCCTACCATTTGCCCCATCCATCCACTCATCCATTCATCCAAACGTTCTACCTTCCATTCATCCACCCTCGCATTATCTCACTCATCCATTCACCCACTCATACATCCATTCATCCATCCGCTCAGTGAAAAGTCCTATATCGGTATGTCTGTGTACACATCTCTTCAGTAAGTCTCACTTTGAGCTGTGGTCAAAGAAAATGGGCGTATCAAGTATGCTATACAAAGTCTGCATTTGACGTCCAATTACCCATATATAATCTAGCTGCCACAGTTGGGAGTCTCACCCTGTACTCTGACTTGTCCGAAATGGAACATTCTCACTCTAACGATCTGCTATTTATCACCTTTGTGGGCGGCTAATAACCTTTATTTGAATACCAAATGCACGCTCATCATCCTAACTGGCGCTAGTTTTTCTTGTTACTTTTCGGCGTACAGAGAGATATCAGAGCCACGGGCCGAAAGGCAGATATACTTGTATATTATAGCAAGTAGATGGGTGGTGGGGCTGGATGGATGGATAGAGGGATGGGTGTTAAATGGGAGGGTGAATGGTGAACACATCGCAGGAAGTGATAACGAAACCTTAAAATGGCGAACCATGACTCGAAATAGATCTAAATGATGGCGAAACAATAAATTTCCAATTAAAAACACTACACAGATTTGAGACTTTTATTGAAAACTGTGCACTCTTACATCCATTCTGATGCACCATATAAAATTTGAAGTCTGAGTGTTGACTGGTTCAGAAGCCTTTTGCAACGAAAAATCTCAAGTCCACAAATATATATAGTATAGATGTAACGTGGCCTCCTTGAGTTCTACAGGGATCAGTTCATTCCAATAATTATTTTCTCCGTATTAACTATTTGGATATGACTCGTGTAACTAAAGGCAGGGAATTATCGATCTACATTGTCTCGATATTAACACCATACAACCGCACTTAATGTTTCAAAAGCTTACCAACCTACACGTGAGTTCTTTTTTAAAGAGCTGGATCTTCGAATTTCTAACACAGAGAAGCCAGTTTGTGGATATAAACAACACATTTTCCAAATTACTCACAACAAACACAGGAGCGCCACAAGGCTGCGTGCTGTCACCTGCCTTGTATACATTGTATACAAATGATTTCACTGTGACACACAACAACGTTTACCTTCTTAAATTTGCCGACGACTCTGCTATTTTAGGCCTTTTACCTAACTCTGGCCACGAATATTCTAACATTGTGCAATCCTTTCATTGTTGGTGTAATAACAACTATCTTCTACTGAATGTTAAGAAAACAAAAGAGCTTGTTTTTGACTTTAGGAAAAATAACAACGATCCTGTTTGCCCTCTTACTATCAACAATGAAGAGGTTGAAATTGTCACAGAGGCCAAATACCTTGGCATTACTATTGATTCATTGCTTAACTGGCATGCGCATGTCACATATATATATATATGGCCTTTAGCGTCTTTACAGACGGTCTTAGCAGCTAGAATATTCACTTTCACTTTGACTGACAGCTTCTCTCGTGGCTTATTCTACCAATGTTTGACCCGAGAGTGCGATGGCAGTGATTGCAGGTCAGTCTTTTGGGTTCACTTTTGCGAGTGTTTTCATTCCGCCTCTGTCGTTTTGTCAGGTATGTTTCTTTTGCCTTGAAGTCTATTGCGAGCGTGCCACTGCGCAATTTTTGTCTCCATCTGCTTCGATCATTTGCAAGGTTCTCCCATTCATTGGGGTCGATGTTGAATGCTTTCATCGTGACCTTGCAAGTGTCTTTGAATCGCAGATGTGGCCTACCTCTGGGTCGGTTGCCAGTAGCAAGTTCCCCGTAGAGAATTTGTCTGGGGATGCGATCATTTTCCATACGGTGGAGATGTCCAAGCCACCGCAGTCTTTTTTTGCCTAGGAGAGCCTGAGTTGATGGAATGTTGGCTCGGCTCAGAACTTCGATATTTGAGATCCTGTCTTGCCACTTGATCTTGAGAATTTTGCGTAGGCAGCGCAGGTGGAAGGAGTTGAGGGATCTTTCATGTTTGGAGTAGGTGGTCCATGTCTCTGAGCCATACAGCAGGGTGCTTAGGACGCAAGTTTGGTACACGAGTACCTTTGTTTTGATGGTCAGCTTGCTATTGTTCCACACCCTTTTTGAGAGTTTGCCAAAAGCTGTGGCCGCCTTTCCTATTCTGGCATTTATTTCAGTTGTTATGTCTGTGCTACCACTGATGGTTGAGCCTAGGTAGCAGAATTTTCCCACTTGCTCCAGAGGAGAGCCATTCAGCATGATTGGGTTGGGATTTCTCAAGCCTTGTGTCAAAACTACAGTTTTTGAGACACTGATCTTTAGCATGAATTTGTCACAGGCTTTGGCAAGGCTATTGATGAGAGCCTGGAGCGTGGTTTCATCGTGGGCCACGATTGCAGCATCATCTGCGAAGAGGAGCTCTTGTAACATAATATGCTCTGTACGAGATTTTGCTTTTGGTCTGGCAACATTAAAAACGGAGCCGTCCACTCTGGTGTTAATAAGTACTCCACCTGAACATTGACCAAAGGCATTCTTGAGTAGGGCTGCAAAATATATACCAAATAAGGTAGGAGCAAGAACACATCCCTGCTTCACACCGCTGTTTACAGCAAATGAATTGGATGTGCAGCCCTCAAAGTTGACACATGCCCTCATGTCAGTGTGGAAGGATGCAATAAGTTTTAGCAATGTTGGTGGACAGCCTATGGATTTAAGGACTGCATACAGGCCAGATCGGCTTACGGTGTCGAAAGCCTTTGTTAGGTCCACAAAGCATGTTATAAGCGGCCTGTTTTGTTCTTTACATTTTTCTTGGATTTGCCGAAGTGCAAATATCATGTCAATAGTTGATCGTTTGCTTCGAAAGCCACATTGTGTTTCTGGTAAGACTTTTTCCGCCAGTTGTTGAAGGCGGCAGAGGATGACGCGAGCAAAAGCCTTTCCAGTAATGCTGAGGAGGGATATGCCTCGATGGTTGTTGCAGTCGCCTTTGTCTCCTTTGTTCTTGTAAAGTGTGACAATTTTGGCGTCTCTCATATCATGTGGTATCACGCCTTCTTTCCAACACTGCAGTAACAGATTATACAGGTGTGGTAATAGTGGGCCTTTTAGGTCTTTTAATACCTCTGCAGGAATGTTGTCACTTCCTGTGGCTTTTCCAGCAGACAGGTGGTCGATTGCATTGGAAAGCTCGACTAAGGAAGGTTCAGCGTCAAGTTCGGCCATTATTGGCAGTTTTTGGAGGTGTTCCTCAAAATCTGGTGGAATATTTTTCTCAGTTGAATACAACAGAGAGTAATGCTCTACCCACCTATTCAGTTGTTCATTTTTATCTGTGATGGGTTCACCATTTACAGACTTAAGTGGGGCGCTTTTGGTGATGATTGGCCCAAGAGCTACTTTCATCTGACTAAAGGCGGTTTTCATATCTCCCTTTTCATTTGCCTCTTGTATGCTGTTACACAAGTCTGTCCAGTATTTGTTGGCGCAACGTCTTACCTCCAGCTGAAGTTTAGCTTTTGCATTTTTCAAACAAGTTTTTGTACTCTGATTGCAATTTTTGTTATACTCATTGAAAGCAGATTTCTTTTGCTCAATGAGAGGTAGGAGAATTTCGCTGTTCTGGGCTACCCAGTCGTTGTTTGAAACTTTATGCTGTCCAAAAGACTTGATGGCACAGTCATGAATTTTTGAACTGAGAGTGTTCCATGTTTCATCTACCGAGTCACATTGGGTGACATTATCCATGCTTTCAGCAAATAACTTTTCAAATGACTTTCTATTTGATTCATCTCTGATTGCTGTTACATTGATCTTAGGGATTGAAGGGGCTTTTGATCTGTATATTTTCTTGGCCGAAATTTTGATTTTGCTGACTACCAGTGCATGGTCGGTGTCACAGTCAGCACTGTGGAGGGAACGAGTTATTTTTATACAGCCCAAACTCTTCCTCCTTGAGAGGATAAGATCTAATTGATGCCAATGGCCAGACCTGGGATGGCGCCATGATGTTCTTTGGCATCTCTTAAGGTCAAAGTACGTGTTTGTAACACATAATGAGTTTACGGAGCATAGCTCCAGAAGGCGCTGCCCGTTTTCGTTGATGTTGCCAATGCCGAAGTGCCCAATGCACTTTGGCCATGCGGAGTGATCTGCTCCCACTCGAGCGTTAAAGTCACCCAGAATTAGCAGGCCTTCGGTGAGAGGGATGTTGTGGAGAGTCCTCTGCAATGCCTCGTAGAAAATGTCTTTGGTTTCGTCAGAGGAGGTAAGTGTTGGGGCATAGACACAGATAATGTTGGTAAAACCAGACCGGGTGTTCAGTCTGAGTGTCATGATGCGTTCTGACACTCCAATTGGAGTTGCGATCGAATTGATAAGGGAGTTTTTTACGGCGAAGCCCACGCCGTGGATTCTCGGCTGTTCGCTGCTAAGGCCCTGCCAGAAGAAGGTGTAGTTTTCTTCTTTGACTGACCCGGAGTCGGGAAGTCGAGTTTCTTGAAGGGCAGCGATGTCGATGTTTAGTAGCTGAAGTTCTCGATCAATAATTTGGGATTTCCTGATGGAGTCAATATCAGTGAGATCTTGCTGTTGCAAGCCTGGGCGCATTGTTCTGACGTTCCAGATACCAAGTTTTAGTATTTTTTTGTTTTTGCCAGGTGCACACTTTACGTCAGCTTTTTGACTTTTGGTCTAGCTCCAACCACCTTATGAAGCAGGCTGACGTGGCGGAACAACACCCAACTGCCTGGGGGCTGCCCAGGTTACGGCGGGCGGTAGTTGATCAATGCAGCTGAAAAGCCGCTCCCACCGACAGAGGGGACCCCTGGCGCTCATCCGTACGCCAAATGGATTGAGCTTATCACCGGTAACTGCCACCTCCCGTGTTGTGCCCATCCGTAACGGATGGCTGGAGTGTCCTCTCCAAATCGGAAATGGGTGGGCTTATAGAGGAGAGACAGACGCTTGCCAAGCCCGAGCAAACGCCTCCTCGTTTTGCTGCCTTGCCTGGGCTATTTTTAAGAGATGGTGCTTTGCCCAGAGGCACCACCCCTCTCTCTGCCATTCTAGTTAAACCCAAGGGAGAGACCAGGTCAATACATTTGGAACTAGTCCGGCTGCAGGAGATGCTGGAAGCCAGTTTGATGCAGTTCTCCCTGACAACCACCTTCGGGTCTCCACTCCTGATTTTCTGTCTGGGTTTACTCCCATAGCCTTTGCTATCATAGCAACACACAAGGCAGTGTGGTATTTGTATTCAGGGTTACCTTCCCCTAGTCTTCCTCTCTCCCGAGATGACCCACAAGACAGTGGGGGTGACAGTAGCAGGCTGTATTGTATATACTGTCATACAATAGCAGAAAACTCTGGCCTGACACACCAGAGTCACATATGTATACAAGAAAGCCAACCAGCGCATGTATTTCCTCAGAAAGCTCCGCCTTTTAAAAGTTAGCAAAAGCATTCTGAAAATATTTTACACCATGGCTATTCAGAGCGTTTTGATGTATGGAGTTGTCTGTTGGGGAGGAAACATCTTACAAAAAGATAAAAATAAGATCAATAATTTAATTAAAAAAGCATCCAAAATTTGTATCTGTGATCTGCCATATTTTGATGAGCTGTACACTGGTGCTTGTATTAAAGAAGCTAATATTATTATAAATGACCCCCAACATCCCCTGAACAAGGAATATATAAGATCTGTAAGAAGTTTAAGGCTGTTGTCAAAGAAAACTAAAACTGAGCGCTACTTTAAATCGTTTATTCCATCATCAACTAGGATGTTACAATAATGTCGTCATCTTGATCGTAATCTGTGCACAGTTGAATTATGTCCTGCGTGTCAGGTCAATGTGTTTTAGTTAGGGAAGCATATTGTGTGCACTGTTAATTTTGTTAATTTAGTTAATTTATCAGTGTGTGTGTATATATGTGTGTGTGCGCGCTATGTATCATACTTTCTGCTTCTGTAACTGTATTGTTATGTATTCAATGATCAAAACAAATTTCCTTGTACAAGGACGAATAAAATTTATCTTATCTTATCTTATCTTATCTTATATAAGGCGTTCAATAAACACGCCGCTTGGTTTCCACGGAGATAAATGTGAATGAGTTTATTTAAACAGCTGTCTTAGTGAAATAGGAATCCATTTTTTGTTTGACTGAGAAAGAAGATTAAAGATCATAGATGGGACAAGGCAAGAAAAGGAGACGGTGGGGAATGTTTCAAAACATTGGGAAGGGTTATTATTGTTATTATTATTCGTAGCTTGAGTTTGTCAAAAGAGAAAGTGAGAGAGAAACAGACAGACAGAGAGGGGGAGAAGAGAAAGCAAAATGTATGAAACAGGATATCAGAGGATATCATCACCAGTGTGTGAGTGTGAGAAAGAGAGGATATCATATAACGCGCGCGAGAGAGAGAGAGAGGTAGAGAGGAGAGAGAGAGAGAGAGAGAAGGATGCATCTGAACAGAAGATAATCATAATAATGTCCCACTGTGCATTTATACAGGTCCTTTCCCCACTAGATTTTTAATTTCACTTTTGTTTGATCTTATTTATAAGAATCTGAAAGCTGGAAACTAACCCAGGGTAAGATTCCAAAAAAAAAAAAAAAGTGAAATTCGCCAAGTGACCGTTATTGTGTCGACTCGCCATTAAACTCTAACTCAAACGCATAGATGCGGGAAAGGTTCAAGAGCGTGAGAAACTGAGGAGAGTGTACACTGTAGGCCTAGGAGAGCGCTGATGCAAATACTATAGTATGAATAAACCTCCCTCTCATGTCATACCAAAATTGATGTAGATCTAGTCCCGCTGGCAACCAAGGTAATGCCCATCTCGTTCAACCTCCTAGCCGAGGGCGCTCGACCGTATAAAACCAAAAACTTTCGTTCCGATGCAAAAATACTGAGATCTGTGTACTCTAGGATCATGTGCTTCCAATCATAACATGGATCAATTGGGATCACAGAGGTCCTGTGCTCAGAGCTCGGAGTTTATGATTCACTGACCATGATTGCAATAACAGTGACTGTTGGCGAACCCTTAAGCTGGGACTAGATCTAGATGAAATTTTTGCATACTAGCAGCTGGTCAGATTTTGTGGCTCACATGTGTGGCCAACCTAAACATTAGTGATATTGGAATATGTATAGCTATATAATATTCATGGCAGGTCTTATCATGAAACAGCACAAATGTGACGGTCAAAATTTCTCAGAAGGGGGAAAAAAAAGTTTATTTGAAATGTATTCCTTATCGTAAATGCATGTTCACATATAAATAAACATTTGATAAATGTACTCCCTCCTTATCAGTGGTAAAAGTCCCCCAGGGAGATTGAAGACTATTCGGCTTTAAAAAAAAAAAAATTGCAATTTAGAGTTGTGCGATACACTTATGTGCTTTCATGATAGAGCCACTCAAAATGAAATAGCTCCATAAAGATTAATATTGTCACTGTTGTATGACAATATATGTCAGACATATGCCAAAAGGCAACTGGCGGTAAATTGCATTCCTGAGCATGAAGGCTGTCAAGAATAGATTTAATTCATAAATGTTTCCACTGACTAAATTTTTGTGAGAGAGCAGTGAGTAATTTTTACAAACGTAATTATTGTGCGAGCCAGCATAACTTGGTCTCGTAAACAATTTGTTTTGAACAGTTTTTTTTATAATAGATAGACAGAAGGTGTGGGGAAGGATAGACGGACAGCGTAGGTGTGCATGGCTGAGCACTTTTTATATCTCGTGTTTTGAACTAGGTTTAGTAGAGAGGGAAGGGGTGAGTAGGAATTAAATGTTATTGAGACTTCTGTTGACGTACAGAAAATACCGTGATCCAGAGTAAAAGCTCGGGGTTTTGAACATGTTAAGAATTTATTGCTATAAAATTACATTTTATTGTCTTGGGTGATTCGACCTTTGATGTCGACCCAAGGTCGTTGCGTAGGGCTGTTACTTAAAATAACTCAGTTCGGCAGCTGAGCTAGAAGTGGTTGCACCAATCACAATCCAGGAATTAGACGGTAAGCTGCAGATGCAGACCAGTATTTAAGGCCATACAGAACTTAGTTCTGGGCCACATGTAGACAATCCATTTACGAGGTGGTCGGCGATAGTCCTCAGCCAGATGAGAGACATAGAGACGCAGTTGAGCAGTCCATTGTGAGGAGTCTGATTTAAAGCTCCAGAGCCTAAGCTACTTGGTTTGATATAAACCCACAGCGTTTACATCCAGCGCTCTCACTCCCAGTGAGGGCCGCATGGTGAGAGTCCATACTAATTTGTAATGATGAAAGTGAACCGTTCTACTTACTTTTGAAGACAGTTTCAGAGCTACCGCCAGACAACGCATGGTTGTACAAGCATTCTCCATGGCGTGTCTAGAGGAAATGTCCATATTATAACATGTCTCATTGAATTAATAGAATTTAAACTGTTATATCCGTCGCCACGTGCGCGGATTCTATTTGGCATATAACTCATATGACCTGCAAGTAGTTAGATTGAATACGTTAGTCTTTATAGAAAGCTGTAGTTTCATTAGTTAGATTCAGTTGCCTTTGAATTGATATTTATATTTATAATTATATTTGTTACATTAATTCCTGTAGTTAAACTGCCCTACAGTTCTGCTAAAAATCAAAGCAATTGATTTATTTAGTTTTTAGAGTGCAAGTATTTTTTTTTGTGTGTTCGTCGATTGTGGGAGCGGACCTCGAAAGAGTGTCAGTCGAAATATCCCCATGTAACCCACATCGCGACAAAGGCTGTCAGATGATATATCATAGAAAAAAAAATGCATCAGTAGGAAAATGTAATAGTCCAATAGAATCATAATGTCACCAGGTGACAGGAAAAGAAACAGTTTTTACTTGATATGTATATGTTAAAAGTGTCAAAAATGACTTATGCCATGAGCACAGAGCAATGACGATGCTGAGAAGGCAATGATATATCTTTATAAATGTTAAAACTGAAAGCCAAACTTTATTAAACCATCAAGCATTCTCTATCTGCTGACAGAAGTCTATAAAGCCAGAATGGCAAGTCTGTTCAAGCTGGATTTGATAAACTTGCCAACAAAAGTTTGGCCATGCTGGAATTAGGAATGTGATCATTATCATCTTTACTTTTGAATTTCAATGAGTGTAAATTTTTCTGTTTCAGATCATGTACAGACATCATCTGCTGTATCATCTTTGTCATCTTTCTGTTGGGCATGGTCGTTGTGTCCATTGTGGGTAGGTAGTGTTTGACCTTTGACTCACAGCCCACTGATTTTTAAGTCCTACTCCTAACAGATTAACTATTGCAAAACTGCTTAGAGCTATTCATTTGCAAAACTTCACAAGAAAATCCCAGCCAGCATTCTTCCATTAGTCCCAATTAGATGAGTAGGATCTCCGTGGGGGTGGTAGGCTCACCATAGGGTCAGATTTCCTCTGTCAAAGCAGTGGTGGCCAGGTGTTGTAACCAGCAGATCTACAAATAGGAACAGTGTCATTTCTATGTACAAACTTGATGTCAGTCCTACATACTAGATATCCGAAGAATGGCTAGCTGGGTCACGCTGAGAAATTTTCTTATGTACATTTTCATTGATTTGACATTTTTCTGTATTCCATAATGTTGTCTCATAGCCTTAGTTTTGATCATCCATGATCATCATATAATTATCACAGTTTCATGCGAAGGAAAATGAACAGACATGCAGGTTATAGTTTACAATGCAGAAGACCCTTTGGAGTTCCTGACATGATCTTTAACAGAAATGAAACTTTCCCTTTTTGTTGGCATCACTATGACTGATTTTGAAGATGATGTATTGTTTTTGCCTCTGACAGCCGTGATTGGTTCTTTTACAAACAGTCGGTTAAAGAGGGAAGAAGGAAGAAAATATTGTCTTCTGGGTCACAATGAGCCAAGATTTTTTGTTCTTTTGCAAGTTAGTTAGGTTTCTATTTTGACAAAAATATTATTGGTGTTGTTATTTTTATGAAATAGTGGATGAGGTTCCCGCCATTATCCAGGATAAACCTGTGCACCCACCCACCGTTCTGTCTCTCTTTCTTTTTGGTCTAAAAAGTTTTCTGTATTCTACAATCTTATTACAGATTTCATGCGTACCAGAGCACTACGCACTCATTCTGTAGGGAAATTATGTGCGCCGAATTGAACGCATATTAATACATCATTTCTGGTGCGGCAGGCTTACTACAATGAGCCAAAATAAAGATCATTGTATTTTACATTTTTACTACTTTTTATTTAAATATACCTGAAAGTTGAATCAACACAATTGGTCGATACAAAAGTGATTGGGCTGGATTGGGGGCCAACAGCACTATGCTGAGGCCCCCGAGAAACAAAAGAACTCATAATTGATTTGTAAGAAAATTAATTTTATAATTTTTGAAACTGTCATTTAGGCTGTAGCGTCAAGCAAGAAAAGGGCCAAAATTGGGTCACAATGAATTGCTTCCGCCACTGGTTTTTTTTACAATAAGATTGTGAGCTTTATATTACAGCGAATTGTTTATGTAATTTATTATTTATATATTATTTTTATGATGTTTTTATTTTCACATTTGTATTACTCGTATATGTGGTGACTAATGGAGTTTAGGTTGTCCTCAGGTTATGCCAGAGGGAACCCATATCGCCTGGTCTACCCGACAGACTCGCAAGGAGCCATCTGTGGCCTTGGAAAACATAAGTGAGCTGCATTTCTTTCTAACCTTTTTTCTTACTTGAAAACTTCCAAGTGGTAATTAAAGTTAAAATGTGGCTGAAAGAAAAAAAAATTGATTTTATATAGCCAACCCTAACAACCAGTAATAAGAAAATCATACTTAAGTTCTGAATGAAGAATGAAAATGTAAATGAAAAGAAAAGAAAAGACAACACAATCTTCTGATCACTAAGGACATTCGACAGGCCAAAAACTTGGACAACTTTATAAACAAATATTTGAATACCACTTAGTCGCATTTATGCAGCTTTTTTGCAAAACACTTCCTTTTTTTTTTGACTTTGGCCACAATTTAAGTTTGTACCAAGCCTTCCCGAAATCCTAGGTGTTTTTTGTTTTTTTATCAGAGCCTGTTCATTTTTATTTAAGCAAATTCAGGACAATTCAAGCCTTATGAAGATAAAAAAAAATATGGCCAGCTTGGATATTCAGTATCACTTCAACAGCTTTTGCTGCATCCAGCTACCTGAAATGTTTAAGTTACTTTTTTCATGTCCAATCTTAGTTGTTAACAAAGCAGCCACTATTTTTATCTGATTAATAAGTTTTTGTCTTCTTTGACAAAATACTCTGCTCTGCTCCACAGAGACAAACCCTACCTGTTCTTCTTTGACCTGGTAACTTGTGCTAAGCTGGGACCTGCTGTCCTCACTGGTTGTCCAACGCCACAGGTTAGCAAACAAGTAACATACTCACGTGAAGACTACAGGGGAAAATGAATTGTCACAAAAATGTGAAACTGAGAAATCGATCTTCAAAGTTTGAAAGTCTACCGCTCCCCTCTTGCAACTGAAAGGGTGATTTCTAATATTTTGTGACTGCCGTTTCATCTCTTTTTTCGAGCTTTGATTTTACAGAGATGGGGCTGGTGAAGCAGGTTTGTACACAGGAGAAATTGAGGCGAGAAAACATTTTTTGTGACTAGGCTTGTTTTTTTCCCCTCCTTAGTTCTTGTTTGTTTTTTCACCATTTTCTGAAAAAACAGATCTTTTACTTTAGTATGTAGATGAGGTATAACAAAGCATACTTTGACACATCTTTAAAATGCGCTGAGGCTCTCATCATGTTGTTTCATGGTGCTGATTTATTTTAACTCCTTTTCATAATGCTAAAGCCAACAAACGTGTAATGTTGAATTTGCTCAGTTGTGCAAAAAGTAGAGTTGGGACAAACAAGAACTGAGGTCAAGTCATTTTGCCTCCATCCTATGTAGTAGTCCATTTTCCCTTTGGTCAGGCTATGTAATAAGGACAGAAGACGGTTGCATATCAAACAGCGACACTTCAGGGAATTGGCCTTTGGCTATTGGAATCAGGGTCAACCATTCAAGTGCTGCAGAGATAACTTGGGCAATATTACCCAGCCAGCTTCTCTGCCTCAATCTGACGGAGATTTCCGTAACACTGGTAGGATTACCATAAGGGCAGGTTCCCTACATCAAACAGATATTGGCAGGAAATCCTAACAGGTAGATCAACATCCTGTGTACAAACTTGACACCAGATTTCCGCAGCGTTCCTGACTGGGTAGGACACCACTGGACATGTCAAGGCCACCATAATTATAGTGTAAGGAAATCAACGATAGGAGCAGTTACTTGACAGGGACTGTCTTCCTCAGGAGATGTGTGGCAGTCTTGCCCTCTTGCAGAGTTCACCTTTTTAGCTGTTTATCTATTAGGAATGAAGAAATTGATTAAGACTGCATTTGTTACATTATTGCAGATAGATTTAACATCTCTCTATCTTTTTCTTTGCCATTCATTTTCAGGTTTGTGTAAAGAAATGTCCCTCGGAAAACTATGTGTATCTACAGAGTGCAGCAAACAACGACCGGTCTCAGCTGATCTGCAAGTATGCAGTGGACCCAACTGTGTCTCCTTACAAAGAGGTAAGCTGAGTCAAGAGTGCCTACTTTTTGGATGGTTCCTTAGTGGAAAAAAAGGTTGTTGTTTTTTTCAATTTCATTATATGGGACTGCTATGAAAACTGGAAAAACATACCCTTTACATGTTTTCCTTATTTTTCTTCTTCATTTCAAGATGACAGTGGAAAAACTGGTACAGAGAAACCTATGTGCATCGTACCATTTGGCCTCAAAACCAAGTAAGTAAGCATAAAGATCGTAGTATTGACGCTCACCCTGTGCGCGACAACCTAAAGCCCGTTGTCCGGTCAGTGACCTTACTCACGGAGAATCTTATCTGGGGTCACTGACCCTTGCCGCTATATGATGACCACACTACCGCTGTCCACGTGGTTCGGTTTGTATTTGATCGGTATGTAAACATTCGCTGCTGTGCCTTATCATGCTTGATAATGAATTAACCAGCAAAACCTTAGTCTGTCAGTCAGTCTCTAACCGATGATCTGACTTATGATTCCAAACTGACAGCTGTAGTTTTCGTGAGAACGAAGCATGATAACTAGCCACGCCCTCCCAATCCCTACACAAATGGTTTCATCCTGATTGACACATACTAATAAACCAATGTGGGCATTTGGGGCAAAGATCATTTCCGAGCTTGTTTCTGATTGGTTCTACATACAGACAACTCCAGATGGTGGTCAGTTTGTGAAAAAATGAGATAATATTGCAAATTTGTTGAGCAACAGTTCACATGTCGATGTTACATCTATTGATAGTGTGGGGAGAGCCTTTGAAAGCTTAGTCTTTGTGATTCCGACCAGTGGTTCACTGGTTAACATGTCCATGTCACAATGCCTTTGATTTAGAAGAGATACGGTGAACAATAAGACGGTGATTATGTCTCAAAAAGGTCAGTGAACCGATGCATGAAAATACGGCTTGGGCGTGGCGCGGTTAGCTTGACCTTGCCGACTAAACCCGCCCGTGCGGAGTAAATGCTTGGGAAGTCGATACCGACATTCGACCCCCTGCGCAGGGTGAGGGTTAAAAAACATGTACAAAGCATTATGCTGTACCACTGCCCTCTGACAAAACACCTTATGCCCATGATGCAGAATTCCTATATCCTATGACCAGCCGCACCGGAAAAAAGCGTATAGGTCGTTAATTGGTCGGTGTTTGGTAACACAAGTATCATACTTTAGCCAAACCGGAATAAAACGTAATCCTTTTCTGCCGGTTGTTTATAGCCGTACCGTAAGAAAGCGTAATTTCCTATATAAATGCACGCTATGATACGGTCTGGCTGCTCCTCCGCAAGGCTGTGTTGCAATTTATTACGGTATGGCCGTTTTGCGGGTGGTCGTTGATTTCCGCTTAAATACGGTGCGGCCTGACTGGGGTTTCGTTCCAAGTCTACCATCACTTGACTTCTTTTTTAAGATAGGCGTATCCTGTGCAAGAATCATAGATCCAAGTTATCATCAGGTAAGACTTGCTTTTTTTTTTCTTGTTTTTTATTCAGTAATTAAAAAAACAACAACACCAGTGTTGATGAATTATCAACTGTGTAACCAAACAAAATTCCCAAACACGTTAGGGTTGCTTTCATTCAGTTGTGAGCCTCATAGCAACTTTTCTTTGTGTTTTAGCTAATGGTTTTGTTTAATGTGCAAGTGACTGCATGATTGAGTGAGTGAATGAGTGAGTGAGTGAGTTGGTGAGTAAGTGGGAGAGAGAGAACCTACGTAATTCATTTCTGCTACCATCACGAGTAATAACAATGTATGCACTGTTTCTCCAGATAACACCAACCGATCTTGACACCCTGAGGGAAGCGCTGTCAACAAAACAAGAAAATGTGACGGAGCAGCTCAGAAGAAACTATAGTCACTTCCTCCAGTCAACACTTACAAGCGCAGTACATGTACCACAATACGAACTATTGCCTACTGACAGTGAAGAACAGAAGATCATTCCAGCATCCTTTTCCGAACGTCGACCCCTGGCAACGGTAGGAGATGGAAATTGTCTCTTCAATGCTGTTTCCATTGCACTGATTGGCTCAGACTATCTCGCTCAGTCGCTTCAAATCCTCACATCAATAGAATTAGGAAGAACTAAGAAGAGACTACAACTACTTCAAAGATCCTGTCATCAGTGACAATCTGTCCATGACTGACTGTGGCTATGATCATCAGCGATGATCACATTGAAAAATGCTGGCATGAGCATGGTGATATCAAAGCACAACAACAACTTGCTTTGAAAACAGCTTGCAGTGGTTACTGGAGCGGATTGCTACACTTCATTGCGCTTGCAAATGTCATTGGGCGTCGACTTGCGTCCGTTTACCCAAACACAAAAGGATTATGCTTAACGCTGCAGTTACTGTATAACAGAGCTCTCTCTTCTCAGAAAATTCAAATCTGGATGATGTAATTATTATGATTTGTGGTCCAGATTATGCACAGATTTTGCAGGTGTCTTCGAACCAAATCACTTTGTGCCATTAATAAGGGACGTGCCCTTGGATTCAGACGAGGAAATATTTGAGAAGACATTTACAGTGCTGGAACCATTGCATTTGCCAGTCGTTGACAATGAATGGGGTGATTGCCTCGTGCCTTTAAAGAGACTGAAAACTGATTTAAAAAACAGGATACCTGGGCGCAGATTACTTCCGCCACCTGGGAAACAGATGATGATATCCCCCTGAAAAAAAATTTAGACACATGCACACAGATTGATTCCTGCACCTGGGAAACTGATGATGATGTGGACACCAAAAAACTGTCTTTTCGGGCAGACCAAGGGCATGACGCCTCTGCATGAAGCACAAGATAAGGACAAGAAACGGCAAAGCAAAAGAAACGAGGGATGGGTGTCTACAGTGCCAGATTCATTTGCACAAGGACTGTTTCTGGCAGTACATGTACCACGAAAAAGCTTGCAAGATCTCATCCTCTTCAAATCTTGTTGCCAAACGTGACGCCTTAGCTTCACCCAAACGGACGATGCCATTGCAGAGTCAGCACGTTCATCCACGCCATTTTCACGCCAGCCTGTTGTGACAACATCGGCCCGTTTATGCAGATCACCTCGAAGCTAAAAGTGACTCGCGATGCCCAGTACTAGCACTGGCTATAGAACAGTGTTTGTTTGTGCTTTTTAATATTGGAAGACAATCAGTCAAATCAAGTTGATTTTGTTTTCTTCACTCAGTTCTTTCCATTGATGTTTGACTACGACTGGTTATTCACCTATACAGTGTTTTTTCTTTGACAAACTTCCTACCTGATTATGATTTCCTTAAAAGTCGTACACATGCATTTTAAGGGTATTTTCTCATTTTTAGGGCTAAAATAAAAAATGACCCTGTTGTCTCTTAGAAATCATCTTAAGAGTAATAAGAGTTGAATACTTGTAATTCTCTGCAGTTTTTTTTTCTTGTAGACTTGACAGGTAATCTTACTTGTCTGTGATTAAGCCCACAAGTGCTTAGAAAAAAACTATGGAAACGCATTCCTACCAACAGCAGTACGTTGAGAAAGGGTGCCCAGGGTGGCAATGATTGATTGCATCTAGCTGTCTGTTATCTTATACTATAATTGAGCTAGAGGTTGAACATGTAAGCAGCTAAACTTCACGACTACGACATAAAAAATGAAACTTGGTGTACTGCATCAATTTTTGACGAAGAGTTACCTGGACACATTCATTTAAAATAAAAGCAGCCTTTAATATTATTTGTTTAAGAATGTTTGTCTTATATGTTTTTATGTACATCTATATCTAGACTCTATGTGTGAAAAGGCTGGCGATCTTAACAGTGCCTTACTGGAACATGTCTAAAACATTTTTATCACTCCCAGTCGGCTAACAGTCTATAGTACTTTGTATGGCGCTTTTAAACAATAAAACACGTATTTTTAGTGCTCCGTCTACTAGTCTGGAGTGGAATCTATAAGTATAATCCTGTAGTCTTCGTGTCTTTACAAATCTCTCCTCCAAACAGAATATGTATGGTAATATTTAAGAAATGTTACACCCCGATGTGTCACCATTAAGCCTACAGGCTGCCCGGGCACTCGAACAGCCTTCACGGGCGGGGAGGCTATGGTGGCGATACGCTTTAGTACGGTCTGGCCAAATGAGACATGTATAAAATGGCGGAGATAAAACCGGCCAGAGCGTAACAAAGCGGATTTTTTTACCCCTCTTTAAAAGTTAATAACCACATTCAGGGTAAAGACACTGTCTTTAAATTTAAAACCAGGTGTCACCAACCACTTTTTAATGCATACACGGAATTATAAACAAATTCATTGAAAAGGAACGCAACAAGAAATAGTTTTCAAATCCTACCATTTGCACAACATGCAGTGGAACGCAGGAAAAGCTTCAACACGGATACTTTGAGTCTTCGCACATCAGTTTCTATGAAACTTACATTCATAAAATTAAGCATGCACTTAGAACATGTATTAATGAGTGCCTCGTGTGAATTTCGGGCTGATTGAAGGAACAATCGTTCTGTTACAGCGTTCAGAAAAAGTGCAAAACAGACAAATCGGCCGGCCAAACGACACCCCGTTCCATAATGTAAACACTGGCTGTGGTAGTACATTACGCTTTTATACGGTACGGCCACAAGAATGTGGCTTTTTTTTAAGACGCTGGCCGGACAAAGGATATCAGTCATTGTCAGGGACTGTTTTGTCTTTGGGCAGCAAAGTTTTATCTTTCATTTTAAATCAAGAGGCTAAATTTTGCAGTGCTGCAAACTGTACATACATAACTGTTTAATCGTACGTATCCTTTCCTGTTCCATACCATAACCAACCTGGGGCATTCTTAACCCTCTTAGTGCTCACTAAAAAACTGAAAAATGTGTGCTAAAATTTTTCTGACTCATTCGAGTCACTCATTTTGGTCAGCAAAATCAGTAAAAATTGGCACAAAACGCAACCAAACAACAACTACTACTTTCATTGTCAGCTGTACTTCCTGGAAACCAAGCGGATGTGCCAGATTTTTTATTTGGCTTCTCAGCCAAAATAAATTTAACCACACATTTAGAGAGCCACGATAGTGGCCTGTCGCACTCTACCGACGGCGACGGGCCACGATCGTGGCCTTTTGCATTAAGAGGGTTAACATCATTATGAGCCCGTGGGCAAAGCAATAGGCTGGGGCCCCCTGGACAACTGCCCAGTGTGCCCATGCATTGAGACGGCTCTGAACCAACCCATCCTACCTCATCCCTGCCTGTATGGTATTCTTGTTACTTATTGCTGTCATTGGGCAATGAAAAATGAAACCTTTTCTTTTTTTGACGTATTTCATCAAAGGGTTGTTTGTATTTTGTCATCTTAATTTGTCTAAAAAGTAGAAGAATGGAGTATCAATAATTGGTGAGATCTTATGTGACCCATGTTGCCAAAGCAAGAGTTAAGTCAGATTTGATTGTCTGGAGTGATATTGAACCCATTCAGATATTTTACTCATGAAAAACATTTTGTACCCACACAGCAGAGATACTGAGCAACAGTTTTTTGCAGTCAGTGTGCTGGGAATTCTTGTGTTGTGAAATTTTTTTCCTGTGACAAAAGTATGTGTGCACTTAGTTAAGAAATTACTTTTGATAAGTAGAATGATTGATCTCTGCATGATTTAGGTAATTAATTTTTTGTGCACGTATCAATTTCCTGTGTGCTCTAGTTGTAAAACACATGTGCACATGCATACACGGGGAACACTTCTGAGGAATTATAATCAACAGAAATGTCAGTTTTGATCACTGTTATCCCTGGCAAACAGAAGTGCCATTTTTCCCACTCGGCCCCTGAAGAAATTTGGTCATAATTATGGAGATTTGATATTGATGGGAGATGTATTTTGTTTTCTATTCCAGTCATTGGTCGCTGTATGCCTCGTATATTTGCCAAAGCTTTAGACTCGGCGAAGGCGTTGACGGATGAGTCAGGACAGTTTCAGCTAAAGAGAGCCAATGGAGATGACGTGACCAGTGGTCTGATCCAAGATGGAATCATGTGAGTAAACAACAGTTCAGTAGGTGACTTTCCGTTTTAACATTTTTTTGGTTCTTGTGCAGGGATCATTTTGGTCCCTGCACCGGGATATCAGCATACTGGTAGTGCTATAAATTAGTCAAGATCTTCAACCTTAATTATATCACTAACTGCAAGCATCTTCACTGCTCAATTATAGTACTACCCCCACACTGGTATCACAGAGCAGGGACCAAAACGGCATGAGAGCCAAAACACACATGTTCAGAGTTTAACATGCAGGATAATAAAGTAAGTTCAAGATTCGGTAAATACAAGTAAAATGCTGTTTCCCGGGACAGAAAACAGAAATTTTACTGGTCCCAGTGACAGTCTGTGTATATTTCAATGCAACTGGTGAAAGATATTTTTTTGCAAAAGTCACATGGTGATTTCACAACCAAAATGCACAGATATGTCCTTCTTTACATGTCTGCAGTGATAAAGTTGTATTCAGGTGTTGGCTAAACACACATACACGCAGAGTCATTTAATTACTGAAAGTTCAGTTTAAAAATATGAAAAGTTTTATTTCGTTATATTATCTTCACATTACAATTGTTGATTTGTTTTACATATCTATAGTTTATAATTAAGTAATTGTGAGAGTTTTTTTTTCATCCTAAACATTCCTCAAATTTGAATGAAATTACAGATGATACTGATTATCTGTATGCAAATCATCAAGTTTTTGATTCCATCTTTAGCAACTTGGCACAATTTCACAAGTTGAAAGGAACAATGGAACTTTTGTTCAAAGATATTCTGGACTCAGCCCACTTAATTGCTGTGTAAGTATGGTCTGTGTGTTTCTGACCCAGCGTCTCAAACTGATAAGTAAATTGCAGTGGCTTAGTGGAGGAAATGGTAGTTTTGTCATTCAAGGGGGATTTTGACTGTGGTTTTGTGGTTTGTGATACTACAGTATTTCTTCTATGTTTGTAGAAATTGTTTTCAATAAATATAATACTTAACTCATTTACTCTGGTAACTTTTGCGGGTGTGGACAGGAACTCACAATTCTCCAGTTTGAAAAGTAAGGGTGATTCAAAGATATTTTATCTTTCACTCAGTATGAACCCAAGACGTAACATATTATACACCAGGGTAAAGGAAAATCAGTGAACCAGGTTAGGATTTAATATTTGAAAAATTTGGCTTAGATAGTAGTGTTGGAAAATCGGTGTCTATCCAGGGGGAATTTTCAACTTTCCATAGCGAAACGAAAAACCATGAGCAAAATATTTTTTTTTATATGCCTTGTTATATGAAAACCCCAGTAGTTTCATAAAGCAGACATGAAGTTTGAAAATAAAACAGATTGAAGGGCTTAGTTTCTGTATTGTGCCTAAGTCACAAGAACTAAAACTAAGATACTGAGAAACAATGTTTAACACTGAAAACTGTCAGCTCTTTCAAGATGTCCCAGGCTAATGTTAACAGTCTTTGGCTGATGCACTTTTCACAGAAGACAGTAAACTTGCCGATCATCACCTGGATCTATATTATTTGCTTTGCAGTTCAAGCTATATCAGTTTGCCACAAAACAAATCCCTTCAGTTGTTTGGGAAATATTAATTATATTGAAGTTGCAACTTTTAGGGTGGGTGGTGGGAGCTTCTGACAGCGTCTCCTTCCATCTTTTCGTTCTGTTATAGTCTGTCTGTTGTCTTGCTTTTTCCTGGCACAGTGTGACTGTTATTGTGTTGACGTGCTTTCTCTAAACTCCAACTCCAACTCAGACACGTCTTTGAGATACCATTGCAGATAACTGGATGTGGTAATGTGGCCATTATTTGTGTGACCTTTCAGCTGCCTGGCTCTTGCAATGGTCATTGCCATGATTTGGATTGTGTTGCTGCGATGGATCACGACTGTGATGGTGTGGCTGACCATTGTCTTGTTTGTTGGATTGTTTGGCTTTGGTAAGTTATGGTGGTAAAAAAGAACACATATGATGGTGGTGATTTTGTTAGGAATGGGGTTTGTTTTGTCATGGCAGAAAGACTGTGGTGGATGTCAATAGCCACCTCTTCAACTCTGGTTGATGGATGTGATGTACTGCACAATGTCACTGTCATAGACACTTTAAAAATGTTATTAAAAAATCCAAAGAATTTTTTTTCTTTTTGTAATATTTTTTTCCCCGATGAAGGTTTATGTACTGAAGCGTGATTTGTCTTTCCTTTTCCTCTGCGTTTGATTGTAATGTTTCTGTATTCTTACACAAGGATTTGCTGCATACAACTTTTTCTTTTTGCCACATTTTGACTTTAAAAAATTTGTTTTGCTTTATCCTGGATGAAAAAGTGAAATGGGACATCAGAGAAGGGTCAAAAGACCTACTGGCATTGTGCTCACATAATGACTTAATTGCATAAGTATTATTCTTGAGGTCAAGCCCAACACTGTTTTGTGAACAAAAAAAAACAGATACACCATTCCATCCATCCCCACAACAATGCAATAAACAGCTGATAGTGATATCCTAAGATCAGTATTTCATCTTGGATAACACAGTTTTTTGCACTGTATTCAGAATTATAACAAATGAGACAGACTGTTACGTTAGTACTGTGATATTATGTTATGTATTGAGCCAACTCATGGTGTCAATCACAAAGACACACTTGGTTTGTACACAAATGAAATAGTTCTATTCTCTCTTTCTCCAGGTACATTTTACAGCTACTCCAAGTACTATGAACTGAAAGGGATGAATGCGACTGAAGAGTATGGGCTACCGCAGGAGTTTGTTTTTGACTTTGAATATTTCCTCACCCTCAAAACAACATGGCTGGTATTTGGTAAGTTGCCAAAACTGAGCATGCATAATTTTTAGTGACTGGATCTGGTGAAACCGGGCTTAAGGTGAAAGATCAAATTCCTGAGAAAACCTCTCCAAAGGGGAAAAAATGTTCTATGGATATTGAGATTTGCCTGTAAAAGGAAAGATTAGCCATTTTTCTGCATTCAATTAAAATATTTTACTTGAAATCATCTTAAAAATATTTCATTTTTGATTTTTTAAAGACATATAAAAATTTCACTTCAGCCCGATTTCGCCAGACCTAATCACATTATATGAATCGTTATAAGGCGTAAAAATTCCAGTGACTTGCCAAGTAATGACAGTGTTCTTTTGTCCCGTTACTTTTTTATTCATTTGTGAATTTTTTGCTGAGGTAAATCTTTACATGATAAGTGAAAACTTAAGCACAGCATAACAATGGTTAGGATGACCCAGGGTGCATGCACAGTAGACTTGACTGTAAAGACATGCTCAGCCAGCAACCCTATGGATATCTGACACGATGGATTGAAGTCAAGTTTGAACATAGGAATGACATCGTTTCTAAGTAGATCCCCAGGTTACAACATCATACCGACATTAGTTAGATGTAGGGTCCTCTTCTTCTTCTTCTGCGTTCTTTGTGTCAGACTGTTTATATCAGGAGGCCATTAGCCTTTATGAAGGACGCTGAGTTCCTCTGCTGTCCCATATAGCTTAGTGTGTAGTGCTGCACCTCGGGGCCAGCTGTTTTCCCTCTATCGTCTGTATAGGGGGCATTGTTGGAGGACATGTTCTGCATTCTCTTGGGAATTTCCATGTGGGCATGTCTCAGTTTCTCCAACCCTGAATTTTTTGTAAAGATGCTGCCGGAGTCTGTTATGTCCAGTTCTCAGCCTAAAAATGATAGTTTGCTCCTTTCTGCTGAGCAAGTGTATCGCATCATCTGTTACATGGCTTGGATGACTTTGTTTCCACTTGGATTTCAAGATGTAGGGTAACACCCACCGATGGTAATGCAGCCAGTTCTGTGGAAATCTATGTAGGATTGCCATAGGATCGCTGGCTGGGAGGAGTCTCATTTTTTCACGGATAAATGGATTTCTTTGTTTTCGCCTTTTATGTGGATCGTGTTATTTCTTTTACAGGTAGTTTTTTTGGTATGCTGTTACTCATCATTATTTCCACTCAATTGTTATGTGAGCACTTAACCCTTTCCCATTAATATCGCCGGTATACCGGCGACCGGAAAAGTGCCCCGTGAATTTTTATCGCCGGTATACCGGCGACCGGGGGTATGTCTAGATTTAGCTGTATTTAACAATGGCTGCTCCCGAAAATAACTATGGAAAGTGTTTCTAGCCACAGAAGAGTGACACCCTGTTCAAAATAAGCCGGAAGTAGGCCTAGTGGAGGAAGTTTATGTTTACAGTCGTGGTTTTTGTGTGAAGTGAGACAAGAAAATGGCAAGACGAAGAATCAACAATGAAGAGGATGTCACGAGTGGAGTGAGTGCAATTAAGGGGATTGCTACAGAGCGGGTGTAGAATAAGAAGAGCTCACGACAGACGGATAGGAAAAGACGTGAAAGGGGAAGGGTAAAAATAACTCATGCAGACAAGTGGGAAAAGCGTGCGTGTATGAGTGGTGTGGAAGTCTGAATGAGGCGAAAGCGCTGGATTACTATCACTGCAAGTTAGAAGGTCCTACGGATCGGACCTGTGACTAAGAGCCCGTCGGGCGGACGTAAAGGGAAGCGGTCGAGAAGACTAGTGAGAGTCTTTCCAGTTATGACTGGTATGTAGAACGTTGATTGATTATTATGATTGATGTATTATATTATATTCGTCTATTACCATGATGTGAATAAGTATATGTGAGGAATGTGGAAGTCCTTGATATTGGATATAGCAATGTGCGCCATGAGCGATAGATGAAAGTGAGTTCATGGATTTGTAGCGCGAGTGAGTAGTGTGTACTCCGATGGAAGTGTGTTACCGTAAGATGTGTGGTGAGTGAAAGGTGAACTAGTGTGTGTACGTTTCACGGGTTGTAAGGAGAGGTGGAGTGAATAGAAATGGTAGGGTATTATACCAATGTAATATTATTCATGTAGGTGTCGGGGACGGGCCGCAGAGCCACCTCGATGAGCACAGGGGATAGGCCAGCATAGGGCCGGAGGCCACACATAGGCCAGAAGTGAGGCTGTCAGTGCAGGACAGTAGAGGCACATAAAGTCGTGGCAGTCAGGCCACGGACAGGGACGTAGATATGAGAGTGAATGAGATACTATATTATTGCCATGATGATGGGCAAGTGAACTGATAAGTTGTATGGCAATAGGAAGGTGATGTTGAGAGACTGCGGTGCCAGTGAATCATTAATGTACTATTAAGACCCTGAGGGGAGAGGCTGAGGCCGAAGTGCCTTTAGGAGTAACTACCGGATTGTGGATCCGAGGGAGAGTGTGTGTGAGAATAAGGCCGTTGTACGGCAGTCATTTCAATAATATAATGTATGGAATTGCGCTATTATATGCATAATTATGTTTAATAAATGTGTGAGTCTGATGGGCTGTTTTGTTAAGTGTTAAACTTGTTGTTCGTGATTGTCGTCCTGTCATAAACTATTACATCTCCCAGTCTGGGATTTGTGACACTGGGGGCTCGTCCGTTGTGACACTGGGGGCTCGTCCTGTTTACCTGTGGTCATTTTGACATTGTGTATTCGTTATATCTAGTTGTTTTTCTGTTGTGCTAGGAATTCGTTCTGTTGTCCTTGTTCGTGGGATGAATGGAAATTTCATGATGATATGATTTATGTATGTTTATGAATAATAATATGTATTAATGCATGTATTTTGATGAATATGTATTAATGTGTACTTAAATTTCTGCAGAGACAGTGTGTGTGCGTGCAGCCTGAGGAGACAAGCAGCCAGAGCTCCGATTAGGTCGAGGACTTAAACGCATAAGGCTGAAAGTTAAGTAAAAGTCAAAAATTTTGTACCCTGGATTAAGGGCTGTCTTTTCATCTGTCTGTTTCCCTGTTTTTGCTGTTTTTGTCGTTATAGGTTATACGGGCGGTGGCGCGGGTTTGCTGTGTTGAACTTAGTTTATCCTTTTAAAAAGGTGTGGTAAACTTTGGAACTTCGTTCATCACAGTGAACAGTTCTGTAGGGACCTGTATTTGTGTTTAGATTGTGCCGTTCCATCTTCCTCGTTGTTTTAGGAAGACGTTTCTCTTGTCCTTCTCCTCCCTATCTGTAGATACGTTCTTTTTTTTCAGACTCTGTTCTTGTTTGTACCGTGTTGTGTAATCGGCGTAGTTAGGTTGCATTCTTTTTTCCATTATATTTTCTTTTTTAGGTCCTTGTCCTAGTCGGGTTCGTTGTCCTTGACGTACTTGTGGTCCTTCTACTATATTTCTTCATTCTTGTCGTTTCTATTTTCTTTTATAATTAGTAGTGCATACATTTTATAGATATAGAATTAGTTGTGCTGTAAAGGTAAATTTCTGAATTGTATTCTGAACTGGGTATTGTTATATCTGGTATTATCTCAGGTCTCTGGTCGTGTTGTTAGTGATCATACCGACAGGGTAGCCGTTTTCATAGTATACATACCATAACCATAAATCTGTGGAATGGCGGAACTCCAACAACTAATGAAGTTGGGTAAGGAACTTGGCCTGGAGGGAGAGGAGCTACGCGGCTGGATTAAAGAACAGCAGGCGGATTTGCGCGATGAGCGTGCTAAGGATAGAGAGCGAGAAAAAGAGGCTAAGGCTCAGGAGGAGGAAAGGGAGTTTAAGCAACAGGAGAGAGAGGCTAAGGATAAGGAAGAGGAAAGAGAGTTTAAGTTGAAGGAGTTAGAGGCTCAGCAACAGGAAAGGGAGTTTAAGTTAAAGGAGTTGCATCAGCAACAGGAGAAACAGGCTCAGGAGAGGGAATTAAAGTTAAAGGAGATAGAGGCGCAAGTAAAGATCGCCGAGTTGGAAATCAAAAAGAATGCGCCAACAGAAACAGTTGAGCGGCAGGTACACAATAAAGGTGGCGTTAGGATTAAGCTCCCTACGTTCGACGACCGGAAGGACGACATAGACGCCTTCCTTTACAGGTTCGAGCTGAACGCACAATTGCAATGGGGGGAAAGTAAGGAATTATGGGCCACGTACCTGGCATCGCTATTGCAGGGGCGAGCGTTAACCTACTTTAAAGAGCTACAGCGCGAAGACGTGCAAGACTACGATAAGCTGAAGGCTTTGCTGCTTCGCCGATTTGCGCGTACCGAGGAATATTTCCGGGAGCAGTTTAGGCGAGCACGTGCAGACACCAGGGAGGACTTTGCTGCCTTCGTCGCGAGACTAACGGAGTATTTCGCGAACTGGGTAGACCTGGCGCATGTGGGCACGGATTTTGCTAAACTGAAAGACTTAATGATCCGTGACCAGCTGTACGCGTCGTGCCACAAAGATCTGGTGGCTTTCCTGAAAGAGAATGAACCCGCGACGGTGCAGGAGGCGTCTAAGTTGGCGGAGGCATACCGTACGGCGCATCCGTCCAAACCAGTCGCCAGGGCGTACGTCCAAGATGCTGGGTACGTCGCCGTTGTCGAGGGGTCGCCGGCAGGACTTGGGGACAGGTCGCGTCAGCGTGGTGCCTATAGCGGGCAAGCCCAGGGGCAGCGTAGGGGCTATCACCAATCACCGGCATATGGATCCGGTAAGTTTGACCGAGCAGGAGGGCTAGGTCGCGGTAATGGCCGGGGGCGAGTTGTGACCTTTGCCGATGACCGACGGCATAGGGACTCTAGTTCCGGTCGCGATGGGTCACGGGGACCCAGGCCTAGTACAGCACAGGGAGCGGAGTGTTGGACTTGCGGACGCGTGGGTCACTTTTCGCGCGAGTGTAGGGCCGCGAAGTGTTGGAACTGCGGAAGAGCAGATCACATCAGCGTGAACTGCCCTGCAGGTAGGATAGCGGCGAACGTGGACAGTAGCTCCAGTCCATGTTCCCCAAATAAATTTCATCATGCGGCTGCGTGTGTTACATCGGACAACGGAGGCGGACAGTATTCTAAGTGTCCCAGTTGTGAGAAGTTATTATCTTCCGGTGTTTTACCTTGTGGGAGAAAGATCCCCGTCATAAATTCATGTCATACAGGAGGTGGTCTTAGGGTTTATCCGGGGTTTGTTGGGGACGAACCGGTCTCGGTTTTACGAGATACAGGATCTACCGTTGTGGGAGTGCATAGGGATTGCATTCGGGATTCACAGCTTACAGGTGAGACTGTCCCGTGCATCCAATTTGCGGGGGCCATTGAGAAATTACCCATGGCAAGAATAATGATAGATACACCTTTTCTTAGCGGGGAAGTCGAAGCAGTTGTTGGTTGTTTTCCAGGCGCCCAGCTCATCATTGGGAATGTATCACGGGTAGTTTCCCCCTCCGATGAGAACGTGCAAGCATGGTCGCAATCAAAAGGTATTGACTTTTGCGCCGCGGTCGAAACACGTCGACGGGTAGCGGATAAAGATAAGATTAGACCTTTGGCGACGCCAGCGGTCAACCTAGATATCACGCCAGAGCGCTTGGCGAGATTACAAAGGGAGGACCCATCATTAAACCCATGTTTTGGGGAAGCGCGAACCGAGAAAACGAGGAGATATAAGAACGGGTCGTCCTCCTTTATTGTTCAGGCGGGCATTCTGTTCCGTAAGTATGTAACGGTGTCCTCCATTTTAAAGCAGGTCGTTGTGCCAGCGTTGCTGATCGCAACAGTATTGCATTTGGCACATGATGTCCCATTAGCGGGTCATATGGGGATAGCTAGAACCAAAGAAAGGGTTCTTAAAAAATTTTTACTGGCCATCGATCCACAGAGATGTGCAAGTCTATTGTAAGACGTGCAGTGCGTGCCAAAAGACGACGCATAAGGGTCGTACACCCCAGGCCCCTCTTCAGAAGATCCCCACGGTCTCGGAACCGTTTAAAAAGGTCTCGATAGACCTTGTTGGCCCCATTCACCCAGCGACCAATAGGGGGAATCGATTTTTCTTAACGGTCATATGTAATGCTACGAGATGGCCAGAGGCGGTTCCTCTGCGGACCATAACGTCTGAGGCAGTCGCGGAAGCGTTGTTTGCAATTTTCGCTAGGGTAGGAATACCAGAGCAAATTCTGTCTGATAGGGGCGCGCAATTTACGTCGCAGATGATGAAGGAATTGTTCCGCTTATTCAGTATACAACCCATCACTACCACCCCTTATCATCCGCAGGCTAATGGCATGTGCGAGAGATTGAACTCGACGTTAAAGTCGATGCTGCGTAAGGTAGCTGCTGATCGCCCTAAAGATTGGGATAGATATATCCCTGCAGTGTTATTCGCGTACAGAGAGGTACGGCAGGAGTCAACGGGATTCTCGCCGTTCGAAATGATGTACGGTCGTAGTCCTAGGGGCCCAACTGATGTTCTTCGGGACATGATGACGTCGCCATCATCGGGAGACGATGAGCAGATTTCGGTGTTTCAGTACCTTGTTGATTTAAGAGAAAGACTATCTTCAGCGCGCACTATAGCGGAAGAAGCGTCTGGTATCGCTTCGAAAAGAGCAAAAGACTATAAAGATAGAGGTTCCAAACTGAGAATTTTTAAACCAGGAGACAAGGTTCTGTTGTTGTTACCTACGGACCATAATAAGTTATTGATGACATGGAAAGGCCCTTATGTTATTGAGCGAGTTGTTTCAAAGGTAGATTACGCTATCCACATTGATGGAGCGAGTAAGGTTTTCCATGTTAATATGCTACAGAGATTTTATGAGAGACCACAGTATCTGTGTGCACAGACAAGACCAGAGGAGACTGTCTTCTCTAGTGCTTGTACGGGGGTCGTAGACCAGTTGGACTGTGACGTAAGCGACACCGAGGCGCAGGAAGAGTTACAAATTCAATTGCCGGAGTTAACTGCGACACAAGGTTACAGGGACGTAAAAATTAACCCTGACCTTACGAGTTCAAGGAGTAGGGAACTTGAGACCCTGTTAGCGTCATTTCCGGATGTTGTTACGGATTTGCCGGGTCGCACTACGGTGATCCAGCACCAAATAAAGTTGACTTCGGATAAGCCAGTATTTCTTAGACCGTATCCGTTACCTTTTTCTTCGAGAGATAGAGTCATAAAGGAAGTTGAGTCAATGTTGAAGCTAGATGTGATAGAACCATCAACATCGCCGTATTCATCACCCATCGTCCTCGTGAAAAAACTTGATGGATCGGTGCGGTTCTGTATTGATTTTCGAAGATTGAACACTATTACGGTAGGCGATAGGGAGCCTATTCCGTTTCAGGAGGAATTAATAGCTTCATTGGCCGGGTCCACGTGGTTTTCCAAGATAGATTTGACGAAAGGGTATTGGGAAATCCCGCTTACTGAGGAGTCGAAACAATACACGGCGTTCCAAACGCCCATGGGATTATTCCAATTTAAGGTCATGCCATTTGGGTTGGTAAACGCGCCAGCGACGTTTGCACGATTAATGAGACTAGTGTTGAAGGACATACCTAATGTCGTGTCATTCTTTGACGATATAGCATGCCATACGTCGACATGGTCTGATCATATTCAGACACTAACAGTAATTTTTCAACGATTACGCCAGTTTGGGGTAACTGCTAAACCCGCAAAGATGGATTTGGCATGTCCAGAGATAATATTCTTAGGACATATCGTGGGTAGAGGTGTTCAGAGACCTGAAGTAACAAAAATTGACAAATTAGTAGGGTTGCAAATCCCTAAAACAAAGAAACAAGTCAGAAGCTTAGTGGGAATTTTAAATTATTACAGAAAGTTCATTCCAAATTTTTCCTCCTTGTCATCTTCTCTTACTGACCTTACTAAGAAGGGACAACCCGATAAGGTCCAGTGGACGTCTGAATGTCAGACATCATTTGATAATTTGGTGACAGCATTATCATCGTCACCCATTTTGATATTACCCGATTTTCGATCTAATTTTATCCTCAGAACGGATGCGTCGGACTCTGGTGTCGGCGCTTGTCTTCTACAGGAGAAGAACGAATGTCTCCATCCTGTATGTTATGTCAGTAGGAAGTTATTGCAGAGAGAAAGAAAGTATTCTGTGATAGAGCGTGAGTGTCTTGCCATTGTCTGGTCCGTCCAGAAACTAGGACGTTATCTCATGGGACGAGAATTTTGTATCCAGACAGACCACAAGCCACTGACATTTTTGTCGAAGAATCGTTCGTCCAGCCCACGCTTGTCTAGATGGGCATTGGCTTTGCAGCCGTATACCTTCGTTATTCAACCAATTCCAGGAACCAGCAATCATATCGCCGACTACCTTAGTCGAGCCTAGGGCAAGATTTCAGGAGCTTATACATCAGAGGACAGGAACATTGACAGGATCCGTGTGAATAAGTCGACTTTAAAATATTGACATTATAAATATGATATGAAGAATGGTTGATAGGTTGAATGGTTTTTGATCCTGTATTAAGTATGGTGGTTAGTTAGCTATTCATGATGTGACACATATATGCATATTTCAGACCATATTGATCCCCATATTTTCCCCTGATTTCGGTATTCTATATACTAGGGGAACTGCTAGGTCATTTTTTTTAGTGTAGGTATTGCTCACGCTCACTCGTTGACAGTCATCTTGATGCGATTTGAAATTAATTGCATTAATTTTTTTGGGGTGGGGGATGATGTCACGAGTGGAGTGAGTGCAATTAAGGGGATTGCTACAGAGCGGGTGTAGAATAAGAAGAGCTCACGACAGACGGATAGGAAAAGACGTGAAAGGGGAAGGGTAAAAATAACTCATGCAGACAAGTGGGAAAAGCGTGCGTGTATGAGTGGTGTGGAAGTCTGAATGAGGCGAAAGCGCTGGATTACTATCACTGCAAGTTAGAAGGTCCTACGGATCGGACCTGTGACTAAGAGCCCGTCGGGCGGACGTAAAGGGAAGCGGTCGAGAAGACTAGTGAGAGTCTTTCCAGTTATGACTGGTATGTAGAACGTTGATTGATTATTATGATTGATGTATTATATTATATTCGTCTATTACCATGATGTGAATAAGTATATGTGAGGAATGTGGAAGTCCTTGATATTGGATATAGCAATGTGCGCCATGAGCGATAGATGAAAGTGAGTTCATGGATTTGTAGCGCGAGTGAGTAGTGTGTACTCCGATGGAAGTGTGTTACCGTAAGATGTGTGGTGAGTGAAAGGTGAACTAGTGTGTGTACGTTTCACGGGTTGTAAGGAGAGGTGGAGTGAATAGAAATGGTAGGGTATTATACCAATGTAATATTATTCATGTAGGTGTCGGGGACGGGCCGCAGAGCCACCTCGATGAGCACAGGGGATAGGCCAGCATAGGGCCGGAGGCCACACATAGGCCAGAAGTGAGGCTGTCAGTGCAGGACAGTAGAGGCACATAAAGTCGTGGCAGTCAGGCCACGGACAGGGACGTAGATATGAGAGTGAATGAGATACTATATTATTGCCATGATGATGGGCAAGTGAACTGATAAGTTGTATGGCAATAGGAAGGTGATGTTGAGAGACTGCGGTGCCAGTGAATCATTAATGTACTATTAAGACCCTGAGGGGAGAGGCTGAGGCCGAAGTGCCTTTAGGAGTAACTACCGGATTGTGGATCCGAGGGAGAGTGTGTGTGAGAATAAGGCCGTTGTACGGCAGTCATTTCAATAATATAATGTATGGAATTGCGCTATTATATGCATAATTATGTTTAATAAATGTGTGAGTCTGATGGGCTGTTTTGTTAAGTGTTAAACTTGTTGTTCGTGATTGTCGTCCTGTCATAAACTATTACATCTCCCAGTCTGGGATTTGTGACAGAGGACTCGGATAGTGACATGTCTTGGGATTCATTTGATGAAGATGGTGAAAACAATGCAACAGTTGACTCCGGCAGTGATAGTGAGAGTGCTATTGACGATCTCGGGAGTGTTGAGAGTGGCAGTAGTGCCAGCAGTGAGGACGAAGGGACTGATCCTGGGGATCTTAGATGGAAAAAAAGAAGGACACCAAAAAACATCATATAATAGCATTTTTCACCAAAATTTTTATTCCATAAGCAAGGTCATTCATTTACCTTTCAGGAAATGTATGGTTTTGCCTCTTTATCTCTGTGAACTAGATCACTATGGCAGTTTTTGTAAACTGACTCGTAAATTGCCAAGATCTCTCAGGGGAGCCCAGTTTCCTGGGCTGACCATTGTCAGGGGCATTTATGGGAAAGGGTTAAGCCTTAGTGAGCATCTATCAAAACTCAGTGGTACTGAAAATTTCTCTGTGAGATTCCTGGAAACACTTGTATTTTATTTCTTATATATCGGTAATGCCGTTATTTGGTTTGTAAAATTGTGAGTGGATGTGATGAAATCAGGCTGAAGGTGAAAGACCAAATTCCTGAGAAAACTTCCAAAAGGGGGGAAGAATTGTCTATGGAAACTTGAGATTTACTTATAATTTGAAAGATTAACCCTTTTTCTGCATTCACTTAAAACATTTTCCATGAAATCATCTTAGTCATACTTTATTTTCATGTATAAAAATTTCACGTTTGACCTGGTTTTGTCAGATCCACCCACAAATAATTATATGATTGTTTGTGTCATTGTCAAGGCTGCACGGGTGCCACCATCCTCCTCATATTTCTTCTTATAATCATCTTCCTGTGTAACCGCATCATGTTGGCAACCAAGCTCATCTCTGAAGCCAGTGTGTAAGTATGCAATAGATATTTGCAAATTAGCACTTTCATAAAAGTAGGCAAGTGCCCAGTTTTTGATATAGATAAAATGTGACCCCAAAGAAAGAGAGAGAGAGAGAAATTTGTATTATGCAAAGCCCCATGTTAGAAACAAACAAGAAAATTTTTACAGTAATCCTTTTCTAATTTTTTTTTGCATTTTTTCCGGTGTTTTTTTTTTCTTTTCAAATAGATATTTGAGACAAATAGTGCAATTTTCTTTGCGTAGTGGAGAGTTGTGTACTTACTTTAATTTTGTTCTGTGAGTATAGATATGTATTAGAATTAACCTTTCCATCGTCTTGTTTATCACAATCACAGAGCTATCAGCCACATGTGGTGTGTCCTGTTCTGGCCTCTGATTCCATTTGTCGTCCAGTTTTTGATCATTGCCTACTGGATCAGCAGTATGGCGTATCCTTTCTGTCACATGCTGGATCACGAAATGTCACGCACATCAATGGCTCAATCATGAAATTGCGCAGGTGTTCACCTACCTGCAGGACTAAAGAAAACAGATCGTATTTGTGAAAAAAAAAACCTAAATTTTACATGATCATGTTTGCTGTTGTGTTAAATTCAGCCGGCAGCCCTACGAAAATACGACATGTAGGAATGACGTCGAGTTTGCACATAGGAATAACATCATTCCTATGTAGATCCGTTGTTTACGTCATCGCACTGACATTGATTTGATGTAGGGAACAGGCCCCTACAGTTATCCTACCAGTCCTATAGAAATCTACGTCAGATTGATGTAGTGATGCTAGTGGGGATATATCGTTCAAGATTTTTTTAGATGTCTACTTTCCATGTCAGCAAACCCAACATCCAAAATTGAAACTAAGGGCACTCCACTCATGGTTGACTCTGACCAGCAGAGGAGTACTGTTAATGTCTTCAGTTTGCAGATTAAATATGAATCTAGAGTATTCTGTGTACTGTACAAACATTTTCTTTAACCCCAAATCTCAGCTATATTTCCTCAATGGGAGCACCACAGTTTTACAATCAAAGTAATGATGTCAACGCTCTCTTGAGCCGTGTACCTTGTGACCCAGATGTAAGTATAAAAAAACTGTTAAAACCCTCTAAGCACCATCCTATCTCTGCTTATGGGCAAATTCTGATTAGAATTCTTTCTCAGGGGCATAATTAAGGGGTTTTTCATGATCATGTAGTTGATTTCGTGCATATATTGTAGAAAACACTTAAAAATTTTTTTTTCTCTCGCTGAGTTCTTGTGGCTACTGCAAGCAAGTAATAAATGTCTGTGTATCACCTGTGATGCATTATGGTGCTTAGAGGATCAAGTAGGAATAGCATTTTGGATTGTCCTCAAAGAGATGAAAGAATGAAAATTTGCTGCATGAATGTGGAATAAGCTTGGGAGATGAAATCCCAATTCATATTCTCTTGTTTACTTGGTTGTGATTGGTATAATTATTATAATATAAGAGTATAAAGTAGCTCAGTTGTGTAATTTAATTGTATTGCATAATTAATAGCAAACTACAGCAAACTTATGGAGTAAATTGTATCACCTTTTGTAAGACCATTTACTCTGGTGAGGAGAGTATAATTTTATCATAACTTATGTCTGTGTTTGTCTTTGAATTGGCTTTCTATCATTGCAATAATTTCTAAAAAAAATTAACAAAATTAAAAAAATCATGTTGTTTTACATAACACACTCATTATTTACTTTATCTGTTTTATTCACTTGATTGATTGTAAAATTTCAGACAAACGACACCCTGGGGGAATTGTGCAGCTTTGTCAGATATGGAGGAGACACGTAAGTTTTAAGTTACTTGTATTTTCATTAACTTGACCAAACTTGGTTCAGTACATATTTTAGGGATAATGTGAAAATTGTATAAAAAACATACATAGAGAGAGAGTTAAAACTCGCTAAAATCAATTGTATGTACTCTATGGCTGGTCCCGAAAGTATTCTTACTGCTGAATACTCAGGGCCATCTTAACATCATTATGTGATTATGGGCCCTTGGACAAAGCAATAGGCTGCAGCCTGCCCCTTACACAACTACTCAGAAATTTGTAGGCATAGGGCCCCCTATACCCTTGGAGCCCTTGGGCAGTTGCCCAGTGTGTCCATGCATTAAGGCAGCTCTGTGAGTACTGCTGGTTCATATAACTTTGACCTGTTGGCATTCTGACTCAGGAATGAAAGATGAAGCACTTAGTTCTGCAGGAAATGTTGCTGATCAAAGTATTTCCAGATTGGAAAAAAAAAATAATTGAGGCTACATGACCACCCTTGGCACAAAGTTAACCTTTTCACATCACCCCACACCTTTCGGGTGCAGGCTGCTTGACAACCAATGGATACACTGGTGGTAGCCACTCACACACCCATTCACGGCACCCTGCATGACCTGGGGTAACGCACTTGCTGTTTTTGTTTTTTTGTATTTGTAAACATATGATTGTCATTATTCCTCTCTGAATAAGGTTTCCAATAATAGTTTTAATACCAAATATCATACTCTTAGCTATATCAGAAGATTATATATGAATTTTCAAAAACACCCCAAAATAGTGGGTACATAGGTGATAGCCACAATAAAGAAGGAATGGACAGTGCAAGAGCTGCTATCTCGAGATGTGAAAAGGTTAAAATATCACAGAAAAGGAAGAAGTTGCATTACACAAGGTCCTGCTATACAGTAAATTGCAAAAAAATGAAAAATGAAATAAATAACACAGGCCCTCTGACATTGAATTCTCATCAGATAATTAAAAAAAAAACCAGCAAAAAAAAACAACAAAAAACCAGATGAGTGAAACAGTATCTGAGTTTTGTGCCAGACTGCTATCCCTCAGGTTTAATGTGTTGTTTTTTTTTTAATGACCAAGTCACGTCTTGGATATATAACGATCAACTTCACTGTTTTTCTTTTTTTATTATTGTTTCAGTTATGAAACAGCCATGCTGATCTACATGCTGTTCATGTTTTTCTGGTTGATGAACTTTGTCGTTGCACTTGAAGAAATGACCTTGGCTGGGGCGTTTGCCTCCTATTACTGGGCCTGGGACAAAAAGAAAGACATCCCAGCTTTTCCTCTGGGCTCAGCATTTTACCGCAGCTTAAGGTAGATTTGTGTCCTGGATGTTGCTAGGCTTTCATAGTCTTAGAATGTCAAGGGCTGAAACACTTCTGTGACAGGGGATCTCCCGAAGTCCCACTGTTTCAATTCTCATCACTTGGTTATTGTCCGACAACCCCCGCCCCCAAGGGTGTGAGGGAGTCAAGGGCTGAAACTTTTGTTTGACAGGGCTTGTATTCCTCTGAAGATCTCCTAGAGTCTCACTGTTTCAGTTCTCATGACTTGGTTATTGTATGACTCCCCCATAGAGCATAAGAATGTGAAACACTTATTTGACAGGGGTTCTGTTCCTCTGGGGATCTCCTGGAGTCCCTCTGTTTCAATTCTCTTGATCTGGTGACGATGTTCAATACCCCCTCCCCCCCCAAAAAAAAATTGAGAACCAAATCACTTGGTTTGATAGATGTGGGGTCTTTCCCTGGCATTCACCCTAGATTCCATTTTTATTGTAGATGGTTTGAAAGACATGCATCAAAGCTATTTTAAACATTTATAAATCAAGCTTACATGAAAGAATGTCTTGGATTTTTTTTTTCAAATCTGTTGCAGCAGCTAAGTTTTGTAGTGATGCGAAAATTTCAGGAATAACATACAAAAACATATTAATTTCTATATTAACATAACCCACTAATGTGATCTGTTGCAGTTTCTGTTTACATTCTCAGAGTTAAACAAAAGACTGTTGTTAGGGGACAGTGGTATTTGACATGATAAGCTGTAGTTGAACAGTGAATACAATTTAGTATTTTCTCTATAGGTAGAACGCGCATATCCCGCCATCTTTGCAGTAAGGACCCACGCATCACCCTGGCGATTGTGGCATTGATTTTGATTCGTTATCGGATTTGCACTACGAGCACTTGAGATGTCGCGAACCAATCAGAGGCGAGCTAAAAGTAGTTTGCTACAGTAAACAATGACATGCGTGTACATGCACATGGGAGGCGTTCGGTCAATTCTTTCACTTCCTTTCCCTTGTTTACACGGATGATTGGGAATCTGACCAGCGTGGATCCATCCTTTCCATCCGTGTCATAACAATCAACTACAATGCAACCAGCAGGCATTTTGACCGCTTAAACATATCTCGAAGTTACACTAATCAGCTGATCCAACGGCCATCTTGTGTGCCGGAAGAACAAAACAAAAACACTCCGTGATGTCAGGGGCATTCTACCAATTTATTAGACTGCGCTCCCCTAACAACAAGTGCTTGATCACTAAGTGTTTTCGTAGGCCAATCTATTGCTTTGAATAATTTTTACATCATGCAATAAAACATCTTTAAGCTAAGCTTGTTTTCCCCGCAGGTACCACACAGGGTCACTGGCTTTTGGTTCACTCATCGTAGCAATTGTGCAGATGATTCGAGCTTTTCTGGAATATATCAATAGGAAACTGAAAGGGTCAGAGAACAGCGTGGCAAAGTTCTTACTGAAGTAAGTTGTATCTCTGTGTTAAACAGTGGAGAATCTCTTTGAACAGTCTCATAAGTTAATGTAGTATTTTGTTATCATCCTCTAAAATTGTAGTTATCGGTTTTGGCTACTTTCCAGGAGAAACAATAAACCATTTTATTTTCACATAACTGGTTTAGCTACAGTGCATTTTTTTAAAGTTTGCTATTTGGTTATTTTTGCGGATTAGGAGTCTATAATCAAGATCATTGGATACGGCTTTAAATGTAGTTGAATATAGTAATACAATACAGTCTTAGGCAATGGTGATAATTTCTGTCTTATGATTTTAGTTTTTTATGTTCCTGTCTAATAGATTATGTTTTAGTTTAATAATCATGTTCTTGTAGATTATGAAACTTGGGGGAAAATTTTTCTTGAATTGTGGAAAATCTGGCATAAAATCATTTTGCAATGTCCAATAGCATGAGAGGTGAATTTTGGCTTCTGACAAAATTTTCATGTTTTTTTTTTTGTCTTTTTTTTTTTTAATTGATCATGTAAAATCAGTTTAAATCCCGAAAAAATCTGGTTCTGGCCACTTCTGAAAAGTTGTAGAAAGTGCACAATAACATTAAATTGAGTAGCTGATTTAAAGTGCCATTTAGCTGAACTTTTTAACTTTGGAGGAGTCTGCTAGAGTGGAGATATCTTTGCACGGAGAATATCTGGATCAACAGACAAAAGAGTATCGCAGATTTCATATTCACCAGTAAAACCGGTGAAATACCACTTGCCAGAACAGAAAACTGATTAAGTTTTGCACTGCTTTTCCCATGCCCAGGGAGTAGCCGATGGTTGATGGGCACTTTGGGTAGGATCTCCTTCTGTCCTATTATTCTGTTATATTCTATTTGACGCCTTACTTCTTCCTAGCCATTATTGTATCGAGGTGCTCTCTCTAACCAAAGACTGAAACTCAAACTCCCAGGGAGTTATCAGTTAAGCAGGCCCAGTTTGTGACATAACTCAGCCTAACATAGATGATTAGATCTATTTAGATCTAAGTCATTCAAGTTAGTTATGACTGGTGTTAATTTTCCTTGAACTTGTTTTCATCTCCACTGTAGGTGTCTCAGATGCTGTTTTTGGTGCTTAGAGAAATTCCTGCGTTTTGTCAACAAAAACGCTTACATTGTGGTAAGTTTTATTACACAGTTCACTTTGTAATTTGTATTATATGTTAGAATGGAATTTCTTTTAATTTTAATGGAACTTGTTAAGGCAATTAAATAAGACAAATCTGATTCTCGCTTATGATAAATATTTCATGTCTGTGGTTCTCAAATTTGGTTCCACTGAGCCCCCAGGGTTTGCGAATCTTCTAGAAAATTGTTATCCCAGCCAGCAACCCTGTGGAAATCTGATGTGTGGGACTGAATTCAAGGAATTACATCGTTCCTCTGTAGATCCGCTGGTTATGACATCACACCAATGTCAGTTTCATGTAGGGAATCCACCCTGTGGTGATCCTACCATTCCTGCAGAAATATACATCGGATTGATGTAGAGTTTGTGGACGTGATGCTACATCATATATCTTATTGAACTCCTTGCTATCCTGCAGGAATCATGTTTACTACAAACACACCCAGTATAGTAAAATTTCTTCAATGTCATGGGGTTCTGCCCTGTAAAAAAAGATTCCTTAGCTCCAAAAGTTTGGGAAATGCTATTTCAGATAAACCTGTAACAACATTGGTAAATGCTATTGATTTAAGTTTTTACGCTAATATGTGTAGTTTTTGCAAACAACAATGGATAGTTCTGTTCATCTCTCACATTTATCTGTACTTGTACTTACATTTAAGATCGCAGTCCATGGCCGTAATTTCTGTAGTGCAGCCAAAGATGGATTTTTCCTGATCATGAGGAATGTGCTGAGGTGAGAAATCATATGACCATAACAAGTGCAGTCTGTGTGTTGTGACAAAGGGAAAACAAAGTGTTTAATTTCTCCCATTATGAACATTAACACAAACCAAAAAAGAAGCAGGGTGAACAAAGAAGAGAAATACAAGTGCTAAAGGACATCATGACCATAGCTCTTGCTTTTTCCATCTCCATTTTTTGAAAAACTGGAGATCTTTTGGTACGTAAAAGAAGTAAAACATGCATACGTTGATACGTTTAAAATGCGTTGTGGCACTTTCCAAGCTGTTTCACAGTCCTGATTTATTTTAACTTCTTATCCTGATGCTAAGGCTGCAAACGTTTAACGTCAAATTTCTCAACTGTGCAAAAAGTGGAGTGAGAAAGACAAGGAACAAAAGTGGTGACATGGTGACTGGCTCAAAACAGAGAGTTTGCAGCAGCTGGTGGCCACTATTTGTTTTGTGTTTATTTTACATGGATTCGACGGTTTTTAAAAAAATTTAATAGTTGTTGCTTGTATTGTATATATTTTCCTTTCGTTTTCCTGCCGTGTATTTCTAAAGACATTCATATCTATATTTTGTGTTATCAGAGCTGTTGTGCTGGATAAAGTGTGTGGCTTTCTCATGCTGATCTCCAAACTGATGATCACTGGTGCTATTGGTGAGTAGTGGCAGCTCTTAAAATGTGCCAGTTACATTTTATTCTCATTCCTTGATTAAATAATTATCAGCTTTTGCTCTAGAATGGGTGATGAAATTTTTTTTTTTTTTTTTTTTTACATTCTGAGAGAGGAGATGGAAAATGATTGATCCAGCTCAAATATATCTAGTGTGAAAGCTCTTTACATGTAATGTAAATTCAAGAATACAGTTAAGAGAATTTGTTTAAAAGTGGTGAAAATGGTGCATAAGGAGGGAAAATGGGACCATCAGCTTGCATAATAAATGAGCTATTGGTTAAACATTCTGTGATTTTTTTATGGGTTTGATTTTTTTTTTACACGTATTTGTTGTAACTTTCTATCCTGTTGTGTATTTTTGTTTCCCTGAAGAAGGTTATTATACCAAAAGCTTGATTTGTCTTTCCTTTTCCTTTGCATTTTTTCTGTATTATTTTTAACGTGAGGCTTTGCTACATACAGCTTTTTCTGTTTGCCACATACATTTTGACTAAATGAGTTTATACTGTTTCTCTTCCCCAGCTGTTCTTGCCTTCTTTTGGTTCCAAGGGAAAATTCCTGTGTTTGAGAAAGTGGTGCCAGAGCTGAACTACTTCTTGTCTGCAGTGATTGTGAGTAACATAACCAGTACCTCATGTCAATATTGTATAACTGTGCTAACTTAATGGCCCAGTCATAGGTGGAATTGTCCTCCCCAGGGTTTACCTCAGGCCCCTTACAGCTTTTCATCTGTCTTCAGTCAGTGTATATTCATGTTTCATCATGTATTCGTAGAAATATGAAATATGCAAGTTTGTAGCTAGACCCGTCTATTTTCAGCCCTATGAAGATTTTCCAATTCCCACATTTCTCTTTCACAGTATATCATTCAATCAGGAACGAAAAGAGTCACAGTTTTTATTGCTGCCTGTCAAGGGCTTACTTTTTCATGGTTAAATGGTGAACGGTAAATTACTTGTTTGCCGCCTTCTTGAGACATCACAATCTTTTTATGTCTACTTTATATCATCACTACTCTACACTCATGGCATAAGTCATTTGTTGTGACTTTTGAGATATTCAGAAAAAAACTGTTTCTTTTCCTGTCGTTCATGCCATTATGCTTCTATTGGATTATTACATTTTCCTATTGGTGCATTTCCTTTTCTATAATATTATGTGATAGTGGTCAGGAATGCAGTGAACTGTCAGTTGCCTTTTGGCATAAGCCAGCACATGTCATTATTATAGAGCAGTGACGATGTGGTGAATGGTTAAGATTTTTAGTTTACCGCAGAATGACATGAAAATATGAACCCGTAAAATGTGAATGTTCATTATTTCATCTAAAACTGATTATTTCTTGATCTGTTTTCGTCACCAGCTGACAGTGGTTGGAACATACCTGATTGCAGATTCATTCTTTGATGTGTACAGCATGGCTGTCGACACTATCTTCATCTGTTTCTGTAAGTTGGTTTTCATTCTCAAAAGGTTGAAAATGAATATCGCCAGTCGACTGTTGGAACGGTGTTAAAACTAAACCCAAAATCTTGTTGTTAGGGGACCATACTATCATACATAGAAAGCTGTAACTGAGCAGTGACCACTCTATTTGGCTTCTTAACTCACTGGGCCCTGATGCGGTATTAGCTACAGCATCCTCCAACTTTTGAAGAATCCGGATACAGTAGCAGCTATCGCACCGATTTTTGAAATTTTTTTCACGAGAATTCTCCCATCAGCACTACCGCATTTGGACTCAACATTCGTCGTCCATTTATTTTGTTTCACACGGAGTTTGGCGGAAGTGGGGTGATAACTTTTTGAGTTAGCGGACGAGAAGGGAAGTCACTCCGCCTTACCAAATTCAGACGTCAGTCAGCAATCAGCAAGTAAACATGGCATCTAGAGAAAAGACTCCAGAGATCCAATATTTTCTATGTTTTTCATACTTCTGAGACCTCCAATGAGTCAGAATATGATGTATCTGATGATCGAGACCTAGACTTCGAGCCTAGGAGCAATGATAAAAAAGTTTTTCGGAAATTCAAAAACCATGTATATTTTAAAGAATTACAGAAAAAAAAAGTATTTGACATACACTGTTCATGTTTGTTTTATTTTATAGAGCTTTTAATTAACTTGTTTGTGTCACTAAACCATTGCAATTGGGTGATTCTGCAAAAAGGCCAGGATCCAGCGTATGTAAAGCTGAAAAAGGCTCAGGGCCCAGTGAGTTAATTAGACCACAGTCCTCAAGCAACAACATTTGAGGTTAGTTTTAAAGAGGTTCCAACAGCCAAGTGTCAGTATCTAAAACATCTCTGCCAGACGGGTATAACTTCCCACAAATAATAGGGCCCCATTTTAGATTTTCAAATAATATTTCTAATTGTATGTATATGCATTGTCATGGTGATAGACATCCACCTTTTTTTAGACTGTCATTTCTGGGTGATTCATCTACTCATCAGTGAACCATATGAAGTACAGTATAGCCGTATTCGAGCTGGAGCATCATAAAACCAAAATTCAGGTGTAAAACAAAAAAACCCACAAACTCAGAGCAAACTTTACATTAAAATGTGTTCCCCCAACACCCCCAAAAAGTTACTTTACTCAAGGTCCTGTTTTTGGGGGGGGGGGGGGGGGGGTTGTGGCCATTTTTACATATTGTAACAAGTCATGATGCTGTCACAAAGGTTTTCTGTGGTTTTCATTTTTTTTAAAGGACTTTTCATAATTTAGTATTGATCTGTTCCTATGCCACAGCCTTGACCTGAAACAGTTTTGTTGCCCAGAGGAAAAATGATGGAACTGATAGCATGGCCTTTTTCTACTTTATTGTCTCAGATTACAAACAATCACTTACCTGGGGTTTGCACAATACAAACTACTATTTCGATAGCAGATTACGTCTATCTGCCTTTGACATAAAAGAATTTTGTGTGAGACAAGTTCTGGGGGGACACACTGTAACATTGGTCTAGAGGGAAGGTGCTCATGCCGAAGGTACTATGTTCGATTCCTGGTCGGTGCAGGCATGTTGAAATTGGGGGGGGGGGGGGGGGGGGGATTCCAGTCCCTGATTCTGTGGTAGATGGGGTCGAGCACCTAGTCTTCTCGAATAAGGACAAAAAAATCGGAAGGCCTGGTGCATGTTATGCGCGTTGAAGATAACATGGCAGTTGGAAATCGAGAAGGCAGGCCTAACAAGGCAGCTGGCAGGGCAAAATTAGAAAAACATACAAGTTATCCCTACCACAAGAACACACAAAAACATTAACAAGAAAAATAAAGAGAAGAAAAGTGAGGTGTGAATGCCAAGAGCAGTGAACCTCTTATAATGAAGACCAAAAGGATTTTTCCTTTGGGCAGCAGAATCAATGCAGTAATGTCTGATCTGATCCCAGGTACAATGATATTGACTTTGTTTTCAGTGGAGGACATGGAACGTAATGACGGCAGTACCGAGAGGCCATACTACATGAGCAAAAGCAAGAACCTGAAACGGCTACTGTTTCGGCCAAAGAACACCGACAGCTAGATCCATTTTTATTTCCTCAGCTTATCTAAGCCAAGCTTTCTGTACCCTTCCCTCCTCCCCTCCCCCACATGTTCTGTTATCTCTTTTATTTTGTTGTATATTGAATAGATCAGAACTATCCTACTCAGTCCCACTGCGATTTTCATTTGCCCTCAGAATGTACACAATACATTCATGTATTATTGTGTAGTTGAAGTTGTCAGAGTCCGTTTTCAGTACTACGAAGATTTCTCAGTTCCACCTATGATATTTACACCCAGGACATTCTCTGAGGAGCCCTTTTAAATTTTGAACCATTTTCTGTTCTGTGTGTTTGAGTTGTACATGATACCAGTTCTGGTTTGGGGCGGAGAATTTTCCCAAAATTGTTCTTTCTGTTTTGTTTCTTCAAGGCAAACCCAATTTGGGAAATTGGATGGTTCATACTTTTCCACCCTGCCTTCCTTATTTTTCTTTCCTTTCTTTGCAGCGAAGCAAACCCAATATTGGCAATTGGATGAAAATTGTTTTTTCCACCCTGCCTCCATTTTTTTCTTTCCTGCTATTGCATTCAAGAGTATAGGTTCATGCAGTGAAAGGATAAGATTACGGCAAGGTTCTTATTGAAAATTGATGAAAATTTTATAGAAGATTAATTATATCCAAGCATAAGAGGTGAGATTTTCCCTCCAAAATCAAGTAGCGACAGACTTGTTTTTTAGTTTCATTCGTGAGGTAGTTACATTGACTGCATACCTTTTACGGTATTAATCTCTTCAAATCGGAATATTGATGAAGCTTGTCAGCTACTATCAATAGATGAGTAAAATATACAATTGACATTAGCAGTTGCACAAGTTGTTAGTGTGCACTCACTTTTTAACCTGCAGTGATTTAGTGATATTTGATGTGCAATCTATAGCTGTGCTCACACTGTATGAGTAGTTTTAGTGCTTTTTGAAAGTTGTGTCTCTGTGGTGCACATCATAACAGTTACTGTTTCAGTGTAGTCACTGTAGTTCAGTGTTGTCAGCTGAGTATTTGATCTTCAATATCAAGTTCCTGTTGTGACCCCTGTTGAGTTTACACTATCCCAAGCTTTGGTTGTGTTGAAGTTATCAAAGTGAACAAAGCTATGTTTAGTTCAGATGTAGATTCAGATTTTCTTGAGTTTTTGTGATCACCTTAAAATAACCCACAAATTTTTGTTTGCCGCTGATGATTTTATTTTCAGCTTTGCTGTTGCTTCAGTTTCACAAATGAAACTCGTTTTTGTAGATTGCTGCTGGATCTCATTTGAATTTCACAACTTTCCGATACATTTTGAGTACATGACGTTGAGTTTGGTGTGCCAAGCTTTAGTTCCAGTTGCAAGCTTCAGATTTCATAATTATTCCATGTGTTCAGTTATAAATCTCGTACCTGAATATGTGTGTTATGTGCTGTCTGTAAAGTGTGTGTGTATGTATTTTAGTAATAGTTTTAGATCTTTGCTGTGTTTCTAATATATGCAAATGTATTTCAGTTTCCAAGTGCTTCCAGCTGTTTCGTTTTTTTTTTATCTCCATCTAGTATGAACTTTGTGTGCTAACTGTAGTATCACTGTCTAATACTCACATTTATTTTATTTGCAGAAGGATTTTGAAATTCTCCCACAACTTAAATTTGATTTATTTGATGTAAATAGATACACAGAATTTTTTTAATGTTGTGACTTCATTGTCAAGTTTCTTCTCATATTTTTCAACCTGAGACATGAAAATCACCTCAAACTCATCCCATTGAAATTCAGCTTTTTCTTTTGTTTCGTCTTTTGAACAAGTTCTTTCATTATCCATCTTTTTCAGTGGAAGATTTGGAAAGAAATGATGGCAGTAAGGAAAAACCGTACTTCATGAGCAAATCTAAAAACCTGAAGCGGCTCATGAAATCAAAACGCAGATAGGGGACTCCCATGCGTGTCTTTGTTTGAGAATCCCTGATGGGCCTTAGTAGTGGTCTGAGAAAGGTTAGCAGAGCCATCATCAAATCCCATTCATACCATTCTGTTCCATCACAACTTGAGCATGTACTTCTTTTGTAGCTCTGGCCAGCACTCTTTCCCCTTAAGCATTTCTACCTGAATGGCAGTCTATTTCATATTTTATCATATAAGTAAATTTTTTTAGATTAATTCTAATGGATGATAACATGATTTTCTATTCAAAATTTTCAGAGCTCTGAAATTTGTGGCATGCAAAAACACTGCACTAAAGTATTTCATATTTCACACAGTTATAATTGATAAGTGTCTACATACATTCATTGTGACAACAGTGGACATTGCTCAAAAATACAGTATACAAAATTACTCTTTTTTTTTAGTTCAGTTTTATAAGTCCTAAGACCATTAAACACAATGAGGAGGAATAAATAAATAATTGGCCACACTCAGTTCTGACATTCTGAGCAGGGCACAAAACTTCCATTAGCTCAGTTTGAACTGGTCATAAGGCTGGCTCTAACATGAAACTGCACGGCTGCTAAGGACCTATTTTTGCGGGAGAAAAAAGTGTTTTACTTGAAATGCATTCTTTATCTTAAATACATTTTTAGTTATTAACATTTGAAATACTGCATATGGACCCGCCAAGCATCTTGTCATTTCTGAAGAACAGTACATTAGATTTTTAGATTTGATCTTATTTGTAAGCATCTGAGGGCTGAGAGCTAGCCAAAAGTAATATAACAAAACACGGAAGGTGTTCTGCCAACACGCCATTAAATCCAAACTCAGACTCAAAACACAAAAGGCTGTTATACCCGCAATTAAAAAAAAAACAACAAAAAAACTTCAAGGAAATCATAGAATAATCTGGAAAATAAAAAAAAATTAGCTGCAGTTGTGATTGCTTTGTCTATGGATGGTAATTCTCTAGAATTTCAGAATGTCCAGAAATTTTTATTGTTAAAAGGAAGTGTTACTGTTATTAGTAAACACTGTTTTGTGCAGAGGCCAAAATATATATGGGCACTTTTATGTGTGTGTTGCAGGTAGCAGAGACGGTTAACTTCAAACGTTAGGAAATTTTTCTGTCAGTGGTTCACATCCATGTACACTGAGCAGCTTCATGATAGGGCCAGTGCTAACGTAAATCTTTGCAGCAACAGACTCAATTACCCCAGTGAAAGCAGCTGTTCTTCACTTTATCTGTTATATGTTTTAATTATTTCTCTTGCGTTCTGTGCAGCAAATTCTAAGCTCAGGAAATATACAAAGATAATATTCATTCCCTGACTCATTTGTAACTAATGTCGCCACAGCAATAAATTTTATTCTTTATTTATGCACTAGCAGAATAGCCTAGTTTCACCTGAGCTTACAAAAATAAGTTTTCTCTGCAAAATTGATTTGCATTATTTTAGATAGCAAAAACAGGGCAATTAAACAAAATATTCGATTCAAACTTACATTTGCCCCCCCCACCCCAAAGCTAAAAATTCAAAGGGCTAAGTGTGGACATTTCTTAAAAATAAGTATTCCTCTTCTTGTTTTTCCATTTCGTCGCACAGCTTATGGTTATTAAAACCTGTGATTCAGTGTCTCATTGCTCAGGTAGAAATATACAGAAAAATACATTTTCATATAAGTGTACATGTTCATAATGCTAAATTTCAAGGGCATCATATTAATCTTCAAGTAATTTGAAATGTTCATGCCAATTTCGAAAGCCGCAAGTGGTGCTGTTACTGAAAGAACATGTTTGTATTATATACATATATACTCAGATGTAAGGTCAAAATATTTAGAGAGGAAATAGCAAGAAACATTATTTGCATGCATAAAATGTGTATTAGACACAACAAATACTGCACACTAACCATGCACTTGATCAGTTGTCATGTTGTTTCAATGTGCCCAGCTGAGCTGTAATTTATGATTTGCACATTCCAATATGATCATTTTGGATGTCGCACTGTGTTGGCATTGCTTCCTACTGCATGGTAAACATACAGATACTTTTTAATCATTTTAAGGAATGAAATAGTTTGGTTTTACTTTTTTATTTTTGAGTTGGGAGGATTAAATAAAAATCAAAGGCAGGGGGGGGGGGGTTGGGGGGGCTGTACACAAGTGAGTGTTCTTACTTTATGGATGGCCCAAATCAAACTATTTCTTATTATCCTTTTATTAGATTTTGATCATTTTGAGTGCTCTGCTGTTGATCTTAGCTCAAGCTTGATGTAAGGATAGGTGCTTGGCCCTGAATGCTTATGATTTATTTTTTATGATTATCATTCAAGATGAGAGAGGAGGAAAACAAATTTGCTTTCTATTTCTTCAGCTTGGATTATACCAAAAAGGCTTGTGAAATCTCTTTGTCTCATATTGCTTAACACTGTTTTTTTTTATCAGTTATAAAAGACTGTTCAAGAAACATTCAATTTCACAATTGTTTTGTTGGTTTCTCTTTCAGATATATTTACTATAGTTCATACTGGGTGTGTATATTGTAAAATTCAATCAACTTTTTTCTTTATACTTTCTTCTGAATAATTTCACTCTTTTTTTCTTTTTTCTTTTCTCTTTGGTTTCATTTGCCTTCTCAGACCTTGTCATTCATCAATCGTTTTTACCTGTATTTTTACCATTGTCAGTCACTTGTTATTAATTAGTGTTCCCACTGATATTGGTTATGAAAACTTTCAGTTCACAAGAAATCATTGCACATTATGTATGTGGCTGGTAGTATCAGGAAACCTCACAATGGCACAGGATCTAAGTTTACGGCAAAGGAAAAAAAAAGTTGTACTTGAAATGATTGTATTCCTTATCTTAAATACATGTTTAGTTATCGTCGGTTTATCGGCTGTTGGAACCCTCTTTAACCCTAGACTCAAACCTTTTGCAGCTGTTGTTGGGAACTGAATGTTTTACACAGAAAGCTATAGCTGAGCAGTGAACACAACTCCCTATTTTCTCTATTTGCCTCTGTAAAAAGACTACTACTGGTAACAACAGCCCTCTGCTCTGAGGCCAGATTTAGTGCGGTCCCAACAGCTGACCAACGTTTGAAAAACTCCTACTGCAGTCTTTATTAATAAATAGAAAAAAAAAAAATTCCTCTGAGGACTTCAAGGAATATTTGGCAAAAAAAAGTTGTCATCAACGGTTGTGTGAATACACTTTGTGGTTTCTTGATAAGGCCAGCGATATATTATGAACACCTAACAGCATCACGAAAAGTCGAATACTCATTCATGACTTTATTTGACATTTCATTTAATATCTTTATTATCCTTTCTACTTAATTTTTACTGGTTTTATTTGTCACACTATTGAATTTGTTATATGAACTGAGTTTTGTACTGTTATGATGTATCTTTGCATGGAATTTTTTTGGTGGTATACTTAAGTTTGTTTATACTTGCGACCTGAAATGATCAGTTGATTATTTACACCTTTTATGTTTTGATGATAAGACTTCATGTTGGAGGAGTGTTGGTTAATATTGTCGTTATGTAGCCCGTATGTGGAAATTGTCCTCCACAGGACTGACCTCTGCCCTATCCAGATTTTCATTTGCCCTTAGCTCATGTATATTTTTGTGTATCATTATGTACTCATGTATGCAAGATACAGCTAGGTTCAGATCGTGTCGAGCGGATCCGGTCCATTTTCAGCACAAAGATTTTTTCCACATCCATGTAGCCGATCCATCATAAAACCCCAGTTCAAACTCATACCTGTGCTGTTCAGTTTCTTATCATTTGACATGTATGTAAGCAAATAAGTTCCACAATCTTATTTCCATGGAGAAATGGTAGCTCACTAGTTGTAGACTTCATCCATCTCATTCGCTGGCATAAAATCATATCGTCACTGCCCTACTATAATGGCAGATGTCAACTGATACTTCATTGCATTCCTGAGCATGAGGGCTATCAGATAATATTAGAGAAACAGAAATATGCTGATAGAAAAATGTAATAATCCAATAGAATCATAATGGCATAAGACTCCAAAGGGCAGGAAAAGAAACTTTTTCTTAATATGTCAAAAATGACTTATGCCATTAGCATAGAGCAGTGACAATATGAGGACATCAGCTTGTTTCATTGTGTTTGCAATAATACGGGGCTCTTGTCACCTTCTGTGACCTGCTGTCCAGAGCTTGTGTTTTACTATGGCTTCAGTAATATCATTTCATACAGTACTAGTCCAACTGAAATAAGGATAGTCGGCATAGAAATCAAAATGCATCATGCGCCGTGAATGTTTTGTTTTTGCTGTTTTCAAATACCCATATATTTTTGTTCGTGTTATACAGCCTTCCTGCTTTTTTTTTTGTTTTTGTATGAATGTTATTATTTATTATCAACTAATTCAAATGATAGTAGATAAATTCATTTTAAGTATTTTAATGTTGGCTGCAGAAGGAGAAGACATGCTGAATATAATAAATAGTCAATCATAGAACCACAAAAATTTCTGTTTCACATTATATAGTACATTTTGTTCATGTATTAGGCATTGAATGTATATAATTATAAGCTTGAGCTTTAGAATTCTTGGAAAAGTGAAGTGAAAGAGGGTTTTCAAGTTGTATCAAACTGATGCTGTCCTGGAGCAGCACAGAAGTTACTCAAGATTTCATATTTCTCAGGTCTTTAACAACGTGCCCTTGATTCAGATCAGCTTTATAATGTTGTGTTGCTATAAAATCTCAACTCCATTCGTCTAATATAAGTTTTTGCTTTTGTAAATATCAGTTGTTATTATTGTTTTCTGATATTAAAGTTTGATTTAAAATAGTGAATTGAAATTATGCAGAGACTTCATCAAGAAGATAGGAAAGGTTCTTTGAAATTCTCCATTTCCTGAGAGGGAATTAACATACATGTACTGCTGGTTGTGACAAAAACTTTAAATTTATGTTTTCGTAAACTTCAGATCTTGAATACACTTTTATCGGAAAGAAAAGAAATTTAAGTACATGTATCTTGATTACTGGATAAATTTGTAGGAAACTCTAGAGTAGCCAGACAATGAGGCATACATGATTTTTGTTGTAGGGAAACAAGAATTTTTATGCTAGAATTCTACTGTAGTACGAGAGAAATCAACTGCTTTACTGCCATATGTTTTTACCATCTGTTTGCTGACCAGCATACTCTCACTATCGACTGTAGGAGAAACACTGTACATCCACAGTATAGTGAATGAGTGAAGGGGTCAGCTAATTTTTTGCAGCTCTCTTTGAATTTAGTAGTTGTCCAAAAAAATGTACACTGTACAGGGAGTAAAGGCAATCTTTGTATTTGTTATTGTTCACGACCATTCATGAGGATGAAATTCAGAAGGTTAGAATTAGAAGGCATCTAAGTGCCATTTGACTGAATTTGAGAAAAAAAGCAACATCATTTCAGTATAAACCTATCAAATCTGATAAATGTTATCAACTCTTTGAGTAAGTCATTGAAATATTAAATTCAGATTGTTTCTACTGGAATGATGTGTTTTGCTTTTTTCTCAAAAGCAGTCGAATTGTCCGTACATCCCTTCTACCTCCTCAATTGCAATAGGAATAAATTGTACAATATCAGCTTTGTAAATAATTATATGATGCTGTGTGTATAAGTATTTGAACCTCTCCCTATTCATGTGCCTGCTTATTTATCTTAACATTCATTATTATTTGTCTTTCATATTTTAAAACTACAGAGAAAAAAAAATATTGCAAGTTTCCTATTCAAGTAGGAACAATGGTCATGAAAATACTTGCATTTCTTTTCTGCTTCAGTGTTGGTTGTGCTGGATTGTACAGTGTACTACATATACCACACCTGTGTATTGTTTGTCTTTTAATTATAACTTTTACATTTGAGTTTCCAAGTTTTCTCTCCACCATTCCTTTATTCACTTGCCATTAAATGTTTATCAAACTTAGTGCCTTTTTTCATGTCTGTGAGCTGACAAAATGCCAATTCTGGGATGGAATAGAATGAGATGCTTTAATTTAATAATAATACTAATTGAATCTACTGAGGAGGAACTGTTTTCCAAATCCTTGTAATGTATGCAATTCATTAAAGAAACAAGAAAAAGTCATTGTCTAACACTCAGAATGAAGCAGAAGGTAGTTTTTGATACTGAGCCAGCCACAAATCACTTGTTGGATCAAATCATTGGAGAGTATGTTTTGATTTTCAGTTTCTTTGCTTTTTGAAGTTGAATCTTTCCTATGGATGAGATTTGTAAAAAATTGTTACAGAATCTTTTGGATTCACAAAGGGAAAGAGGAAACGAATTTTTCTGTTGCTAAAAAAAAAATTACTGTATCTCTTGCCACTAGGAAGTGGCTGAAAAGAATAAAATATTTTTGTATAATTTATGGAATTGACATGTATTGACAGCATTAAGTGGATGTCATTTTTTTTTTTTATTAAAACAAAATTTAATACATGTAGATGTTTTTCTAAATGCCTTGCAAATTTTCAGGTTGCTCAGCAAACTACAAGCATTGCTTCCACTTGCAGAAATATATCCTTTAATTATAAATTATAATATATCAAGAGTACTTTTATGTCAAGTTGAATGGTATTTTATGATTTGTCTCTCTCAGTATTAAATTTCACTCTCATTGTAGTTTGTTACTATCATTTCATCATCAGTTTCAGTTCTGAAGTTTATTTTGTCTGCTATTATTAAGTATGCACAAATCCTGATTCATATTAAATGTATAACAATATAATAATACATGTATTATGTATTGTTGTTGTTGATGTAGATCTTTGGTTGTATGGGATAATCTGGGAAGCATTTTGTCACTGTGCAAAAGAAACGGCACATCACATAGTTGGGAGAAACTATATTTATCAAGGTGTCTTCGAATGAGTTGGTCCAAAATGCCACCACTGCATTATTGCAGGAACTGATCAGTACATCAGTTCTTGACAATGTTCACCTTGACCTAAAGAAGAATAAGAGAAGTCAATGTAATTTGGATCTTTGTGACCTCAGCCAATATATATGTTAGCCCTATGGCAGTTTGTAAACATGTTATTAAAACATTTGGGGAATCATCTGTACACCACGCATGTTGTGTATAAATTACTGGTAATTCTAACATTTTTGTTGTGTGCGCATGCTGTCTTAATCCCTTTACTGCTGCTAGTGCCTGCAGATCCATGAAAGGATTTTTTGATGAGGACCCCCAGTGCATCTTGTTCTTTCTGAAAGAGGCTAAAACTTTTATACACATTAACAAAATTCTTTTCAAATCCACACAAAACAATTTTTGAGAAATGTACCAATGTGATAAGCTTCATGCAGAACTATTTACTTCTGCTCGTGAAACATAAAATTGATAAAGCTCTGAATACTAAACATATATAGGGTACCCAAGAAAGACAGTGAAAGGTGCAAAGTGGCCATTGTCGTGGCAATAACTCAGACCCAAACTGCTACGAATATTTCAAACACCAAATGCTGAAGAAGAAAACAACAGTTTACTATTGGTTCCAATAACGAAACAATTGCATTGTCATGAAATTCACTAAGACTTGTCTTTAGGCTTTAGGTGTTTGTCTTTCTATTGGTATTAATGTTATACAGTTATTAATTCACAAGCTGTCAGTAATACTGCTGTAGAGTTATACAGTCTTGCTTTTTCTTAGCACAATGTGTCCGTTATTGGGTTGACATGCGTTCTCCAAATTCAAACATAAAAAAGTGACTTTTTCAAATGCCTAGAGAATCTTCAAGCTTTCAAGCAGTGAAGGAGTTAAAATAAGTTACTGCTATTTGTTACTAACTGTGCATTATTTGGTTATCACTAAAACTTTCATTCTTGATATTATGCAGTTTGTCAATAATTGATGGTCTTATTTTTTATACCTAATATTTTGCCTGACAATACCCAATCTATATACAACATAGGTATAACACCAGCTTGCGTGAACATCATTTCATTATGTAATGTCCTTAAAAGGCAATACTTGGTTTAACTGAATTCATATCTTGAGACGCCAGTGAATTTTGATGTAATGTGGCAACATCTCAGTGTTAACTGTTATCCTAATTCTTGCATTTCATACACTATGGACAGTTTTGTATGATCGCAGGCCCTGTCTTGAAACCCACATGCGCAAAGACCTAATTTTTCAGGACAGGCAAAAAAAAAAAAAAAAAGTTTCATCCGGAATGTATTTCTTTTCTTAAATATACATTTGTAATAATAATAATATAGCATTTATATAGTGCTTCATCCTGTTAACAACCAGGCTGTAAGTGCTCTACAACATTTACATCATGTGAATCACACACATAATACACAGGCATACTCAGGAAGAAACAAAAGCTAGACGGACATTCAGGGTGTAAAGAGATGACTCTTCAGTTGATGTTTAAAAAACAGTCAGAAAGTTCTCAGTCTTTCTCAAAGACAGCAGCAGAGAATTACAAATCTGAGGCCTTTGATAAGAAAAAGATTTTTCACCCATGGTCTTAATGGACATCCAGGAATTTTAAACTTTTTAGTGTCAGCAGATGATCCAAGATGCCGTGATTGTACATGCGAACGTAGGGAGTCAAAAGATCACTTAAATAAGCTGGTGCGTATTTGTACATACATTTGTGACACACGGTAACCACTTTATACATTATTCGTTTTTCCACTGGTAGCCAGTGCAAGTTACTCCCACTAGTCCCAACTGATCAACAGAAAAAAAAATTCCTTCATTGAGTTCATAGAATATTTGACCAAAGGGAATTGCCACCTGCAGTTATGCAAATATGTTTGTGGGGTTTTATGATAGGGCCAGCGATACACAACAACGTCATTGTCTTATTGACATACTTTCTTTCAGATCTGCAATCTTTGTGTCTTTGAAAACTGTGAGTGAAATTTTTGTGCCTAATTGTATCGTATTCATACGGTGATTTATTTATGTATTTTTAAACAAGGTTTTAACACTTTTCTCTTTGAGAGCACTTTTTATTATTTTGATACTTGCAAAATCTTATATTCACTATTTTATTATTACTATCATGTTGCAAAGCGGGCCACAGGGCTTTTCCAAAGTATAAATGAATTTACATTAAAAGATTTTTGTACAGTGGCTCTTGACAACAGTAATTTAAACTGTAGGGCAGAACAAGAAATCATTGTTTCCACTGCATTCACACTGATTTTTGCATATTTTCATAATGGCAAATAAAGGTTTACTAGTGCAAATATGCTCAAAATAAAATTTCCTCAGATTGCAAAAAAAGTTAACAAGTATGTTTTATAAGATGGTGCATAATTTATTACAATAGTATGCGTTTCTTCCTAGTATTGCAGAGTTGGGGTGGGGGATGATAATGGGATTTTTTTAAATGCCTTTTCATTCCCTAGATGTTATCAACTCTGAATGAGAAGTTTTTTGGTTTTTGTTGGGGGGGGGGGGGGGGGGGGGGGGATGGCCATTCAGATTCTGTACAAAGGGTGAAGGAAAATAAATATATATGTTCGTCTGTTTATTTGTTTTCTCTTTTTGCTCCTAATAATCAAGGGAAAAAAAAGAACAAAAAATTTCCCGGCTACTTATGTTTTGTCTCAGCACCGGAATAAGCTATATTATATATTATATATCTTTTACAGTTTTGTTAGTTTTCGTAATGGCTTATGATTGTAATAAATGTTCATTTTTTAATTTCCACAATAATATTGACTAGTTTTGTTATTACTGGTTTTTTATTGGAGTTTTCAGCCTATGCAGCACAATGAGGCTCTGTAGAAAAAATCAAATACACACATGTTCATGTATTAATGAAGAGATGGAGACTGAGAACGAGTATAGCAGTATCATTAATACTTTCTTTGCTTTAGTTTTTCTACATATAATAATAATAATAATAATAAAGTTCATTTATATAGCGCATATCCAAAGATGCTCTATGCGCTTTACAAAACATGCAGAAACAGAACAAATCTCATTCCTAGCAACTGACAACACACACAAAGGCACACACACACAAACACTATCTCTCCCTCCTCTCTCTCTCTCTTTCTCTCTATCTCTCTCCTTCACACACACACACAAAACACCATTACGTATCAGACTACACATCAAAATGTTTTCTGAAGAGATAGGTTTTCACTTCAGATCTAAAAAGTGCCTCGCTTTCTATGTTTCGAATATTTGGTGGTAAGGAGTTCCATACAGTACCATACAGTATATGTAATTGTGAGTTGGGCTGAAGGTGAAAGACCAAATTCCTGAGAAAACCCTCCAAAGGGGGAAAATTTCCTATGGAACTTGAGATTTGCTCATAATGTGAAAGAATAGCGTTTTTTTCTGCATTCAGTGATAATTTTTTACTTGAAATAATCTCAGAAATACTTTATTTTGATTTTTTAAAGATATCTTTAAAATACATGTCATACCTTTAGCCCAGTTTTGTCAGATCCACCCATAATTAAGGTCCTGCAGTGGCTGGATTTTTTTTTTTTTTGTTACGTTATAACACAATTTAAGAGAAGTATAAAGCAGATACTCTATGAGTCATAGAGACATAAAGCATTCAGTTCTTGAAAAATTGGAAATCCTGGGTCAGCTGTTGGAACCTTGTTAGAACTAATCCTAGAGGCTGTTGTTATATTTTATATAGAAATGTATAGCTGAGCAGTGGACACAACTCAACATTTTCTCTCCATTTGGCATTTGTAATCAGTCTACAGTCCCCAAACAACGGCATTTGATTTTAGTTTTTAATGTGGTTCCAACAGCTGACCGACCATATTTCATGTAGATTTTATCTTTACTCCTGCTGACAATGGTAAGAAAAATGTCTCACTGCAAACACAATCTGAATCAATTTGAAAGAAAAGAAAAACAAAACAAATTATGACATGTCTATAAACTTTATTAACATCATCGTGAACAAACACAATGACTAGCAAAACACAGACATTATCTGTCATTTGACCACTGTTGCATAACTCAAATAATGTGAATGAATAAACCAAACAAACAAAAAATGCAGAGGCGCATAAAGCCAAAAAATAAAAAACAAGCCTCAAGATTTTAGATAAAGCTCAGGCATGGCTGTTTAAGTGTTTTGTCTATTCACTTAGTTTTGATTATTATTATTATTTATAGGGGGGGGGGGTGGGGGTGGGGTGATGACTTGAGAGGAGATGCTTACAGAAAAACCACATATCATCCCCCCCCCCCCCCCCACACTACGTCTACATCCCTTCATCTCCATCCCCACATCTTAAGGGTACAACAGAAAGCCAGGAGGGAAACAAAAAAGGCCAGCTTGGTTTTTGTTTGCACAGTGAAATTTTTGGGTATGGCTATGGCTAAGTTTAGGTAACTGCCCTCCACAAAATTTTCTTTGATGACATTGTCACAATAACAACGGGCTATAAGTTGGTAACGAAAATCCTGATGTATTTCAGCTGCATGGCCCAAGTAGCCTCTACGTCAAACATAATTTCTATCTCTTTAGTAATTTTGGGGTAAGGACTATGGCTAAGGGCAGGCATTATGTTTAGCTAATTGCCCACAACACTTTCTTTGGTGACACTGTCACAATAACAAGTTTGGAAAACTGGCTAAAAGTTGGTAACAAAAATCCTAGTGTACTTTGGCTACATGAGTACATGGCTCAAATAATTTACCACCACCACTAAAAAGCTCATTGTCAAACGTAACTTCTGCCTCTTTAGTCTGATCCAACTTGCATCCTAAACACAGCTTTTTTCTATTCCTTTCTAGCAAATACATAGAACAAATGAATACATCATACAAGTATATCAATATATGTGGCTCAGACACTCTGTTGCTGTCAAGACATAAAGGCAAAATAGTATACACAACATATCACTGACTTTACATAAGCCCATACATGAACATTCAAATATCCAATGGATATACATGTAATTATCATTACGACTGTTTGTATATATATTTTGTTCAGATGTAGGTATCGAAGAATCAGCATCTATTCATCCATAAAAATGTATCCTTTTGCACAAGTATACATCATATAATTATACTTGCAATCTCTGCAGGAAGTTATTATACAAGTACACATGGTGAAATCTCTTCAGATATAATAATGCTACAAGTATCATACATAACTGCAATGGCCTTTGCCTAAGTGACACACTACCACGAGGTCAGTGTGATGATAAAAATACATGTACTGTTTACTTCTTACATCGCGGCTTGCAAGTCCACTGTATATTTCTTCTTTACAGTGGTTATCCCTTGTGTATGCATTACTTTGGAGTGGTTTTCAAAATTCACATAAAATTTCCAGAAGAGCTAAGGTGTGATAGTTGGTATCATTGGAAAACTCATTCAGAGAAGAATTAATGACAATCGTATGTTTACAAACACAAGAAACAAACAATATGTGCTATGAAACTACATGTAATCGCAGGTTTTGAGGGGTGCCATAAATGGATGTGGCCGTATGCGAATGAATGGTCACACCTCAAGAGCGATCAGTATATTGATGGGTTATGTAAAACAGCTGTGGTGAAAAATTTTGAAAGTGAAAAGTTTTTTTTCTTGTACATAAGAATAACAACTAACAATGATTTCAAGTTTGTCATCACCGTCAAGTGCAAGAGAAATTAAACTGCCATGCAAGGCAGTAACATATCCCAAGAAATATCCAACTGCCCAGATGTCATTTAGACATGTAACCACTACATGCACAAGGTAATGGCGCAGATGTGGACAAACTCAAGTTGAATTAAACAAAAAGCATTTTTTTCATCACTGTTTTGACCTCTTCGGGTCCCATCCCAGTCCTGCCTACTGGCAAAGGCTCTGATTCCTTCACTCTGTCAGGTTTCTGTATGATTTACTTCAGTCCTGACTGCTGTTTAACTTTTTCACCAGTCATGTCTAAAACATCTGCTCAAAATTTGATTATCACTGATATCAATCAAGGATAATGTATGCTATAAATGGTTACCTATGGTTTTCTTCGTTTCACTGCTCTCCTGAACACTCTTTACTTAAGAACTGAAAAATGTCGCATTGGGTTTTCTACAAAGAAACACAGGCTTTCATTCTGTTGCCGCTTTTTCAGCTTTTTTTTCTTTTTCATGGACTAATGAAGTAGGATCAAGAATTTAGGATACATACTTTATCAACTTAAAAAAATTCATATGGGTGAAAAAACGAAACTGTCTGGGAACTGAACACACTGATGCAAAAGTAACTACATCATAGGGCAAATTATTGTATTAAATGTGCACATTACAGGCACTAATAACAAAAGTAAAAGTACTAAAAGAATAACAGAAGACCAGCATGACAACTCACATGACATACCTGTTCTGAGTTCAATTCAAACTGTCAAGCCAGTCAAACACAGACACCTTCCACAAATTCAGTGCATATTTTATAATACAGACAATGATGCAAGTTATGGAAAATGATTTCTTTCACACTATTGTGGAAATAACTGACTTTTTCCTGCTTCCATATAAAACAATTTCACTGGTATAATTCTCAGTGTAACTAGATATTGGTTCACTTGACTGAAATACACTGTGGTGTGTGATAAATCTGATGACAAGACATTTTCTGGCTGTACTTTGTCACCATTCTCTAATACTGCAGAAATTGGTTTCTGGCTACTTTTCAGGAGAAACAAAAGACTGTTTTAACATGACTGGTCTTGTTACAATGAATTTCTGAAAGTTTTGCTATTCAATTATTTTTCGGCTTAAGAGTCTATAACCAAGATCATTCAATGTGGCTTTGAATGCAGAATATCTTTTGAGTTACTACAGTCTTAAGAAACAGTGACGATTTGAGTTGAAAATCAACATCTACTGATTTGACCAGATTAATGATTTGTAGCCACTCAAAAAGTCCATATATCCAATACTCCTTTCCACTTCATACTGATGAAAGTCAAGGTCATCCAAGTGTTTAAAAAAAAAAAAAAAAAAAAAAACCAACATGAAAATCACACTGAAAAACAACAAGACATCATGCAATGGTTTTTGTGAACATTTTTCTCAAAAGTATGAATTTTGCACTCCATACACTTTTGATTTTCAAATCCTCATTTATTGGTGAAGTCACAACACAAGGTGGGGAAATCCTGAAATGTGAAAAAATGTCAATGAATTATGTTTTTACACCTGTACAGAAATGATGACACCAGAATAACTGAGAAAGGAGACAATGGACAATTTGCATTACTTTTTGACTCACCCTCGTAAGTTTTCAAAATGTCCCCAGTATGATCTATTCCATGAGCATTTCCTATTATCTCCCAACACAGCAGCAAAACTTCTCCTGTTATTATTGTTAAATACTTTGTTGCAATTGAAATTTGAATCTAATACAAAGTGTCATCTATGTAAATATTAGACAATTACCCGGGTTCAAAGTCACAAATTCTCAAAACCACTGAATTTGATCTGAGCCATTCAGCTTGTCAGTATAAACATGCGGATACAAATATTGATAGTCTAAGTGCCATAATTGGCTCATTTTAAAGTATAGAATAAAGTTGTCACTGCCCAAAGAGATACAAATGAATAAAATCTAGTTTTATTGCCTGCTACCACAATTCCCTGATACATGTATTATTTTCAACTAAGCAAATGTTAAGTAAGTATAACAGAAATTTTTTTTCCCTTAAAATAGAAAACTTTAAATGTTCCAATGTAAGAAGTGATTATCTCGTTTCTTTGAGTGAGGCACTCCCTTCCAAGGTTTTATTAATAAGGAAACATGGATGGAGTGCATGCATCACTTTATGCTATCTACTGAAATAAATGTATACCAAATTTATTCTCTTCACAGTCAGCTAACTTCATCTAAACATGAAATCTGTGAAAAGCACCTGCATTACAAACAATTCTGACAGAGAGTTTTTCATGTCAACATTTACTTTGTGATTCAGAACATATGGCAAAATTTAATTATCACATTTCAATAGGTCAAAACAGCCCAGCAGTGTCCATCAAACAGCCACCAACATGCGTTCCACTCATAATTATTATGTACATGACAATGAAAGGACAAATTTTGCGGAACTGTCAGATCCTCAGGCTGCCATACAATCATTATTTTTGTCATCCATCTCACATACTGGTATGCCCACAATTTTTCTCATTTCACATGAGTGTGTGTGTGTGTGTGTGTTTTTCAATCTGTTTGTACCATTGAGGGCATCGCAGGAAGAAAGAACTTTTGGTCTGCAGCCAGCTGGCAGGCCTGTCTTGGTATAATGCTGTGAGTCATCAAAGCTTCTTCGACTCCACTGGTCCAGGTCTTCCTTGGTCTGCCTCTGGCCTTATGTCCAGAGAATTGCATGATGGGCTTGCTGGGAGATCGGCATTTGCAAATGGTGTTCAAACCATTATACCCTCTGCCGCTGCAATACCAGTCCACCAGCACATACAGTCTGGCAAAATTGTTTCTGCATATAACTTCAAAACTATTAAAGATTTCGAAGCGTCACTCTGAGAAACTATAGATCTCACCACAAGCAAATAATAAGGTAGTTATACCTCCAAACTATCAAAATCATCGATATGCCATTATGTGAGATAGAGGGCATTATTGTCAACTTTCGTTTCTGTCATATCAGTCTAGCCCTGACAAACACACACCAAAACAGACAATGAAAATTATGAAATGCAAACACCCAATCTGATTATGAAATCTTTGGCTTCAGCATTCTGTAATTTATGAAATTTCTTGTCAATCAATATCAAACTACATTATAATTGAAAATGATCGTTTCAATCTTTGAGAAACAAAATGACAGTCTGTTAAATACAGACATTCATGACAAATTGATAAGATAGTCAGTGAATAATCACAATACAGCACGTAAAATTATCAACTGGTGTACAATTCTACCAAGGAGTAAAAGAAAAAAAAAAAAATCAGTGTTATTCTTGCTGAAAGATTTAATTGTTTAACCAGAATGCTCAAAGGAAATATTTTATCAAATTATCAGTTCCTGAAATGGAATTATATGCAATATGCAAATTCTGACAAATGGAAGACAGACCTCTTGAGCTGTTATGATAAAAATGTACAACTTTTTTGACATCTCTGTCAGATGTAGTTCAGTATGGGCTGGCCCTCACAGAGATACCAGGCAGCTCCAGATCATTTCCTCATTCAATAACATTTTCATGTAATTCTTAATTGGCTGTTGTTATAACTACATAGGCGCCCCAGGCATTTTACGCTAGGGGCACACATACGTATAAGTACTATCCCTAATCCCATCCTTATCCCCAACCCTAAATCTTATCGAATCTTTAACCTGGCTCCATACCAAAAAACAGGAGGAAAGCAAAAAGAAAATCTGAAAGAATAATTAATCATTATTAGTTAAGGTTGTTGTCAAGGAGAATTTCGGACCTCAAAGTGAACATACTTAAGTGCTTGATCTGGCCAGTCCTACTATATGGTTGTGAAGCCTGGACACTCAAAAAGGCAGACATAACAAGATTGGAGGCAGCTGAAATGTGGCTTTACAGAAGGCTACTCAGAATAAGTTGGACAGAAAGGAGAACAAATACAAGCATCTTAGAACAGCTTGGCACCACCAGAAGAATAACACCTGAAATAAATAAAAGAAGACTTGCATACATCGGCCACGCGGCCCGAAACAAAAGCACGGCCCTTATGATATCAATCCTTCAAGGAAAGACAGAAACAAAGAGAAAACAAGGAAGACCACCCATTACATATCACGATAACATCAAGAAAGTCAGCCAGCTGGAAATAAGTGAACTAACTAGGAAAGCTAAGGACAGGATTGGGTGGAGGAGATTTTGTCGTGACATCCACTGTAGCAGCTAACATCGATGACGATGAAGCCGACAGGTGACAGGTGACATATAATAAAAGATAAGACATTTCTGATAAATTGAAGTCAGTGATCCCCCTAAAACAAGATTTTGAGAAAATGGCATTTAATCCTATAAGTGGCCATAGCTAATTGACCAAGTAATATTGGAGTGATTGCTGTTAGGAGACTGTAGTCTAATAACTAAGCAGTTATAGAGATCATAGTGAGTAGTGTTCACTGCTCGTCTACAGTTTACCCTGTAACATGCCACGGTCCCCTAAACAACAGCCAAGTTGGAAGTTTGTGTCGGACCAATATTTTCACTTCAAAGCCGTTTTTCTCAAAATCAGCTCTGCCGACTTATGCCGGGTTTTCCCATGCACACTCACAATTATACTTGTGCATATTTCTGGAGCAAAACTTGATAACAGTGTCTCATTGGTGAGAAAAAAAGTCTCAGGAAACAAAATTCCAAGTAGATTCAGACAGATTTTAGCTACAATGATGCACAATTAATTTTTTGGTCAAAAAAAAAAGGGGGGCCATAAGGAAAGTTTCAATGACAAATCCCTTGAAACAAGGCCCTCTGTATTGGCACAAAGTGGCCGTTATCACGCTAATGCGATCCAAACACAAACTCAAAATCTCTGCTACTATTTTACAGCATTTTTTTTTGTTCACATTCAATCACCTCTGGATGTCCATTATACATCTATAATAGGTCGGCTGTTGGGTCTTCCTTCAAACTAACCTTTCAGGGATTTTATTAGGGGACAGTGGACTAATTACAAAGCCAAATATGTAGAACGCGCATATTGGCCATCTTTGCAGTAAGGACCCACTCATCATCATGATGATTGTGGCACTGATTTTGATTCGTAATCGGATTTGCATTGCGAGCACTTGAGGCATCGCGAACCAACTAGTTCACTACAGTAAACAATGGCACGTGTGTACATGTTCAATGTGAGACGTTCAGTCAATTCTTTCACTTCCTTTCCCTTGTTTACATGGATAGTAGGGAATATCCCAGAATGGGCGGGCTTGAGGTTGAGCAATACAATCAGGAGGTCAGAAAACCGAGAGGATTGGAGGATGGTGGTTGCCAGATCACCTGTGGCATCCCAAACGGTTCACAAGACTACGGGGGGGATCTGACCAGCTTGGATCCATCCTTTCCACCCCTGTCATAACAATCAACTGCAATGCAACCAGCAGGCATTTTAACCGCTTAGACATATCTCGAAGTTATCCACTGGCTGATCAGCTGATCCACTGGCCATCTTGTGTGTCAGAAGAACAAAACAAAAACACTTTGTGACATCATGCACATTCTACCCATAGAGAATATGCTGAGTTGTGTTCATTGCTCAGCTGTAGCTCATTAAGTCAAATGCTACGGACTCCTAACCCAAAGCCATCCCCTCGCCTGAAAGGCTAGTTTTAACAAGGCTCCAACAGCTGACCAAGAATCTATTATAAAAAAAAAACAGTGGCGGGAGTAATGCATTGTGGTTCAGTTTTAGCCCTTTTTTTGCTCAAAGCTACAGCCTAACTAAAAGTTTTTAAAATTATGAAGTTAATTTTCTTAAGTGTCAACTTATCCAGTCCAATCGCTTTTGTATCTACCGATTGTGTTGATTCAAGTTGTATATATTTTTAAATAAAAAGTTGTAAACATGTAAAACACAATGATCTTGGTTTTGGCTCCCTGTCGCAAGCCCACACCACCGGAAACGATAATGCGTTCACTTCCGTGCGTACAATTTCTCTATCACAAATGAGTGAGTAGTGCTCAGGAGCGCATGGAATCTGTAGTAAGGCTGTAAAGTATGGGAAGCTTTGTAGACCAAAGAGAGAGAGAGGGAGGGAACAGTGGGTTCACAGGCTTATCCCGGATAATGCCGGGAACTTCATCTAGTAATAAAAAAAAAAATATCCCTACGATTGTTTTCTTTCCCTGGTTATGGGTCATGATCTTACATTTTTTAAAAAGCACTGTGCAGGGTTAACCTGAGTAAAACTGACTATGAACCTTTCTTTGAAGTATGATTCAAATTTCAGTTTTGAAATCTTCTTACAGAAAACATTTCAGCCATGTTCCTGCTATCTTTCAAGTGAGGATTACTACCTGCTCATAGCAAAAATCCATGTCTGTCCTTCAGAAGGATGCATCATTTATTATTAGTGGCAGAGATTTTGTTATAACAAGCAGAATAATTCAAATTCAACATTTAGTCAGTACAGTGTTGCCATTTCTCAAGATTTATAAAACTGACTATGATACTGGCACATAACTCAAAAGCTGAGAATAATGACAATCAATTCCGACTTATACATGTATTGACTGAATCTTTGTCGCTCTCTCATTTGTATTACCTGGTCATCAAACTTCAATCTAAAGCACAGTCAAACAGTGATCACTTCAAACTAGATGCATACTAACAGAGAAAATTATTGTCTTTTTGATATAGAGATTATTTTTATCTAGGTTTCACTTTCTCATACATAAACTTTTTCTCTTTTTCAACAATTTCACCATTCACAAATTCAACTGTCTGATGTCTGACATAATGAAAATGATCCAGAGCAAACTCATAGAACTCGTTCTCCATTTTCCAAATGATAGACTGTTGGATCTTTTCAATCGTCTCTGGTCTGGTCGGAATCTTCTTTGCTGTCTTCCTTAAATGAGATTTTCGTCCTATGGAGAACAAAACAAATAAGAAATCCATGAGATTAGAGACTGACTCTCTCATATCAGTGACAAAGCTGATAGTGATACAAATGGCAAAGAAGGCTGATAATAGAAAATATGTCCATGGATCTGACAAAACCAGGCTGAAAGTGACATTTTTATACCTCTTTAAAGAATCAAATAAAATATTTCTAAGATGATTTCAAGCAAAACATTTTCATTGAATGCAGAAAAATGGTTAAATTGTTCATATTATAGCAAATCTCAATTTTCATAGAAACTTTCTTTCCCCTTTGGAGAGATCTTCTCATGAATCTGGTCTTTCAACTCAAGCCCAATTTCACCAGATCCACTCACATACGATGGCATATTGTGCGCTTAGTGCTATATCATGCTAGGCTCACACAATGTTTTGAGATATTGCGACAAAAAAAGTGTTTTTCGTGCAAAATGTGACCCCGAAAACTTCAGCTCTTTCAAGGTGCTTCACCCAAACACATGTAGCTCTGATGTGTATTATTACTGCTCCTGGATGATCTAGAAATCTGTTGAAAGAGGTGATGGTGAATATCATTTAAAACTGATACAAATTTCTTGACATAAGCATTTGAGTACAGTTGGTCAAAACTGAAAAATGCCTGTTATTGTCTGTTGCACATTTTCTTGGTGACTGTGTTGTTAATTTTGTTCTTGTCACTTTCTCTGGTATGACCTCCCCATGCTGTAATACATTACATTATTATACTTTTGACCATGGCTTTAAAGCACAAGAAAGGCAGTGCTGTATGAACCTTACAGGCTTTTAACTTGCATAGGAAGTATATTCTCTGACTGGCTTCTGAATGGACATTTGCGTGCCAATCTAGATTGAGGAGGACATGTCATGTATGCCCAAATACTTGTCATGTATATGTCATTTCTAGAATGGCATGCCATCAATAAAGGAGAGATGGGGACTAGGCACTTAAAAAAACAACCACAGCTGACATAACATTGATGCAAAGCTACAAAATTGTTCCCCTTCTTTCCACAGCGATGACACTAACATGTCATACTAGTTATGATTAACTTTCCCTTCATATGTCAAAACAAATGTTTTACTGAGTCAGGGTGCCACAACCAGAACTCTCTGTTTCAAAACTATTGGAATGCAATACTGCGAGTCCTGCCATGAAACTGCACAGGGCGAAAAACCTAATTTTACAGCAGAGGGGAAAAAACCCATTAAACTTCAAATATCTTCCTATACATGATAGTTATATTTTTAGTTACATAGTAAACAAAAATTTGAACTATGATACTCTTACTCCATGAAAGGAAAAAAATTATTCCATCAAGGAATTCATACAATTTGGTCAAAAAACATGAAACAAAAAGAAACCCAACAAAACAAACATTGTCTACAGTTAACTGTGCCAATAGAATTGTGTGGTTTCATGAAAAGGCAAGTGGTAGATCTATAGCCATCAGCACCACAAGAGCGTATGGACTCTTTATGACAAAGTTTAACTAGTGTTGACACTGCCAGTGTTAAGCAAAAGCACACACTACTACACTTTTCAGTGGTAAGATCATCAGCAACAAACAAAAAAATACACAATCACACAAAGCTGCAAACTTGTGTGGGATCTGAATAGCTGGGTATAAGTAAATAAGCTAATTGTCCCCTTTTAAACTTTATTAACTGGCTAATTATCCAGTGGCAGTATTAGAAAATTGGTTAGGATTAATTGTCTTTTCAATTTATTTAGTAAAGCGATTTTCAGGTAAAGATCAATCAAAGGTGACCACCAAAAAAAAAAAAAAAAAGAAAGATTTTCTCCATTCAATGACAAACTTTTTGCTGTGTCCCCCCCCAATCCATCATGGACATGGCAAATGTGCCTGGAAAGAACATCTGAACAAGAAACACCAAAACACTACAGAAAAAGTGAAGGAAAATCTGTAAATGAAATCGAACCAGTAATAAAATGGCAATGACATTTACATGTATCAAGTACAACTAGTATTAATTGTAATATGCTTCATGTGCCAGGAAACGGAGAGAAAAAAAAAACAGACTTGAAAAACAAAAAAAGCTTACAATATAATATCTATCACAACAAATAGAGCCCTACCCCATTGGACGGCCTTGGTCTAATCTTTCCAAATCTAAACCGTTGCTCTTTTTCTACCAGTTCCCCATCAATCTTTGCTAATGTATGCTGCTTGACGTAATGAAAATGAGCCAGAGCAAACTCGTAAAATTCACTCTCCATTTTCCAAATTAACGAGTCCTCTATTTTGGCTATGGTCTCCCGCTTTGCGGGAATTTTCCGGGCTGTCCTCCTCAAGTGGGCTTTGCTTCCTGAGAGAGAACAACATGCGGGATTTGAGTTTAGTGACTAAAGCGAAGTTAGATATGATTTAGATGGTGGTATGAGAATGGCGAAAGAGTGACGCTATGCTTTCAATCTAAATCTACTGTTCGGATGTGCCAAATAGGACACTAATTTAAAAAAAAAAAGTTAAATTCCTTGGGAGAATTAAAAAAATATTCTAACCCCTGACGAAGCCCTATGGAGTAGAGCATGATAATTATAATGACATTAATTATCCAGATTTGTAGAAAATCAAACAGTTTGAAAATGGCAAGATATATTAATTTAAAAAACAAATTCTGAAATCTATCTTACTCTGCTCAATTTCTGAGAACAATTCACAAATTAACAGCTCCACCTCTGTTCCATAAGCTGCTCTAAATGGTTCATAGGGCAAACACCCAGTTCAAACAGAACATGAAAAATCACACTTATAAATGTTTTTGTTAAATTTCTAATCATTTGGCATATACATGTATCTATAATTATTATTATGTATCACATGATTTCTTTAAGCTGTAATACTGATCATCAACTTTCAGAGTGGGCAGGACCAAAACTGTGGTCCTGTATGGAAAATCTGCTGCAGGTGAGTCTGCTAACCTTTTTTTTTTTTTTTTAAATTCCTCTCAGAAAATGACCAGATCTCTGGTTTTTCATTTAACGTTAGTGATATATGAGAGAAATTAACGAAACTGGAAAAAAATAAAATAAAATAAAATAAATAAAATAAATCTTGTGAGTCAAAAATTTTCTCTAGGGAGAATTCACAATTACAAATGCCTAGAGCACAATTTATTGCACTGACAAATCATATACTCTGCAGTGAGCAAACACCACCTTTCAAAAGATTGCTTAGAGATCAGATTTCAGGTTTTAGTAAGTTCTCTACTTAACTACAGGCACTACAGCTTGCAGGTCTGCAAATTAAATGACCACTTCAATACCGGACACCTCGAAGGGCACATAAACTCATGCCCTGTAAAGCCAATCTGAAACTGTCACTTAATTATGATTTCCACAGACATGAGGACACAACATACTACAATACTTTTCACAGGTGACATAATGTACTTTTTGTATATTAGCACAGTGTGCAAAAAATTCCTCTCAGAAAATGACCAGATCTCTGGTTTTTCATTTAACGTTAGTGATAATGAAAGTGGTGGACAATATGAGAGAAATTAACGAAACTGAAAAAAAAATAAATAAATAAATAAATAAATAAAATAAATCTTGTGAGTCAAAAATTTTCTCTAGGGAGAATTCACAATTACAAATGCCTAGAGCACAATTTATTGCACTGACAAATCATATACTCTGCAGTGAGCAAACACCACCTTTCAAAAGATTGCTTAGAGATCAGATTTCAGGTTTTAGTAAGTTCTCTACTTAACTACAGGCACTACAGCTTGCAGGTCTGCAAATTAAATGACCACTTCAATACCGGACACCTCGAAGGGCACATAAACTCATGCCCTGTAAAGCCAATCTGAAACTGTCACTTAATTATGATTTCCACAGACATGAGGACACAACATACTACAATACTTTTCACAGGTGACATAATGTACTTTTTGTATATTAGCACAGTGTGCAAACTTTCACCAATGTCTTGCACTTGACTAGACCAGCGTTTGTCCTTAAATCTGGCAGGAATTTCTTTTTGGTAAAAAAAATTAGTTCTCATGTCCTTCCCAACACCCAAAATTAAATACAGGACAGCTGGCCAAGTCTAAGTTTGACAAACTTTATCAAATTTTCTGTATGTACAAAGACTGCGTATCCTTTCAGGGTTTCATTTAGAATCAATAATTGGTCCCTTTTCATGTCCAGATTAGATCTATGTACTGATATTTTCTCAGTGAAGTCTATCATCAGTATGGAGCCCGTCCAAAAAGAATGTACATACACAATTTTTAATTAAATGGTTACGAACTTTTAAAAACGATAGGAAAAAAAACGCAGCAAATTGAAGAAAACTCAAACATGTTCCGAATGAAACAATCGTACAATGCTGCGGAATGTCACTTATTTAAGTAGTTTTATAACATAAAGGCCTTATCAAAGACAATCACATTCCAGAGGCCATATATACTGGCGCAGGGTGAGGATTGAAGCCAAGTAAAAAGTGTACATGGGGGAAAGATGGGATCAATAATCTTTACACTCAAACAAATGTAATTGATGAACCACTCCTGTCTGAATTTCTTCTCAACAAAGTACACTTGAGTACCTTACCAAAATTTGGTTGAACAAGAAATATAGCAAGTGGAAGATGAAAAACAGACAACTTATCAGGCTTTCTTATATAAGCTGAAATATGGCCAAAACAAACAAACAAAGAAAAAAAAAGGTGTCTTTTACAAAGACCTTATGGTAGTAACAAATTCTAAGAAAATCATCTCATAAAAATAAGCCCTTCACGTTAGTTTGGTTTCACGACGATGCATAGGATTATTTTTTTTTCCTATTCAAAATTGAGAAATATCTGCAAAGCCCCTTTAGGATAAAATCAGCATAGTTTGGATCACCATGACCTTAGTCAAAGACATCCAAATCTGTATCACTCACTACTGATCTCTGTGGTGCATAAATATAAACATGCTTATAATACAGTGCTTAGGAGCAAATCAAAGAGCATTAATATCCTACTTAAGTTATTTCCACTCACTACCAAAATAATTTAATAATTTAAGCAAGACCTAAAAATATGGGGGTTACAAGCTATGCAAAGACTGAAATGTGTTTTTTTTTTTTTTAAATCCGGGGGGGGGGGGGGGGGGGGGGGCTGAATGACAGAGAGCTGCTTTTCACACCTTCATTCTTCATTCTTTAAAAAAAAAAAAAAACATCATTCGTTCAATATCAATATTTTGAATAGGTTAATCTGCTTCCATATTTCCTTTGGGGTATCAGCCAACTGTTTAGATGTTTTTATCTTAATTTTAATTATTTTTTATTATATAAAAGTTACAGGAATAATGACAACCAATTATCTATCTTCAGAGAGGCAGGGGAACCCATGGCTTAGGGATGAAACGGACCAAGGTTAGTGTGGCATCCGACTGGTGGCTCATTGTCCGTAAATTTTGCTTCATACTCATGGCACTGGCACAATAGGCATTGCCCTGTGCATCCCCGCTCGGCTGTGGTGTGGGCAGTGCCTACTGTGCTAGTGTGAAGCAAAATTTATGGGTGGCGAGCCACCAGTCTGACACCTACACCAGCCTTGGCCTGCTTCACCCCTTAATCATGCAACACAAACTCTGCCACTGGTTGTTCATGCTGAATAGCAAGATCCTGCTGACATAACATACAACCGAAATGCTATAATAATATGCATAGCCTACACATAAGGTTTACTCTGAAGTTCCAGTGGAGCATGAAACAAGGCTGTCATGAATGAATTTCTGTTTCCATAATAATTAACCTAGAAGTACGTATTCTTAAAATCATTAATATATTTATTTATCTATTTCATTTTGTAATTTACTCTTGAGAACTGTACATTTCAATGAAATTAATACACATTATTTAGCAATTATTTTTTTTCTTCAGTTTCACCACAATGATATCACTCTTGAAAACATTTCATCCTCCTCAATGCAAAAATAAAAGTAATACAGTCTATGTCGTCAAACATACAGACCTTACCAAATCTTACCTTCCTTTGTGACATGTGACTCAGGAAATTAAATGACAAGGTAACATGTTCAACTTACCCTCAGCATAAAGTTGTGTAGCACCACGGAAAAACCTGGGCAGAACGGCTTCAAGAACGGCCAGAAAATCTCTCAGCTCTTCCGTCACTCCGACCACCAAGTAATGATGTAGTAAATTTCTTTTGGCTTCTTCTAACGCCCATCGGTTGCCAGGTTCCCTGTTGTTGTTACATTATTTTTTTTTGGTCAGATGAGATTGATATTAATAAAATTGAGTGATCAGCAAGCTGGTGGTATTATTTTACTAAAAAAGCATAAAAACCAACAGAAATGAAATTTGGTGGCCCTATCATGAGTGTATTTGCACTCTTAAAAATGACAGCTCTTCTTTTTTTTTTTTCGCTTGGCCAAATTTCTCATTTGTATTTGAATCTGTATACTTCTTTGATTCCATTTGGGAAATTTGCATTAGTGTCATTATAGCCCAGTTACAACTGGAGCATATATGCTGTCGCCACACTGCAGTGCCAGTTGAGGAGGAGGGGGAATGGGTATTCCCTTGAAGAATTTAATTTCTTTCTATTGAATAATCTACTTCAAATTTTCATGATTAAGATGAGGCATAGGTTTCAAATAAAACAAGTTTTTCTTACCCTCTAAAATTAGATCCTCTGCATTTGTTTCATGATAGGGTTGGCAAGTTTTAATGGAAATTTGCCAATTTTGTTTCATATTATGATATACTCTCACTTGATACTGATGTGCATGCTTTTTTCACTCAGTCTCTTTCCCTCTCTCTCTTGAATAAACTCAACAGGTGCTTTTTTTTCACACTCTCTCTCTCTCTCTCGTGCTTTTCTCTCTCTCTCTCTCGTGCTTTTCTCTCTCTCTCTCTCTCTCTCTCTCTCTCTCTCTCTCTCTCTCTCTCTCTCTCTCTCTCTGGTGGTGATCAAAATGTTGAATGGGTCGCAATGCAAAAATGCAAGAGAACAGTCATACAACTTAGTTACAATGAGTTCCGGGGACACATCAAGCAAATCACTCTGCATGTAAATCAAATAACTTCCACATATATCTGAAGACCAAGGCCTAGATGGAAACACCACCTTTGTCAGGTATCCATAAAACTGAACAAATTGAGTTTTTAAGTCTGAAAGTCCCCAAGTGCATTGATAATGGAGATAAAGAAAAGCAATCTGTTTCATCAGGGGAGGCTTTACTTAGGTAGAAAAAACTGGGTTTTGCTTTGTTTGGGGCAAAATAGGCATTGTAATAATTTTTTTAAATAACCAAAAAATCTTTAAAATTGGACTATGGTCTTCTCCCAGCTGGGTCTTCAGATACAAAAACAGTGCTTACCAGCAATCTTCATGATGACCACAGAAATATGGTATCTGTACCCACAAGTTTTCTGGGTCACAATCCTCGCCATCTCTGGCCACACATTCATCAAAAGACTGCAAAAGAAAAAGAACTGACAGGTGAGTAGGCTGAAAATCAAAAGTACAAAGTTCAAAATTCATTCACTCATGCCTGATCTTTATGTTCTACAACTGGCTGGTCTCTTTCCTTGCTCTTCAGGGACCTAAGGCAATGGCAACAGTTTTAACCTTTTGGAGATGGGGGTATTTTAGTTGTTACTCAAGACAGGGATTCATAGGACAAAAATCGATGTGTTTACAACAGCATTCGCCACTGATGTAATGGATAGATTTTATGAAATGCACATTCTAATTGGCTACAAGACCATGATATAACCAATAGGAATGCTTTCTAAATGATCCTATAATCGGCCCCTTCCTCTTTTTCATTATAATGCAGCAGGAACGTTTTTTTCATCTTCTATGGCTTAAATGAAAATTGGTCTTGATAACATATTCAAATACTGACTTTGGCTTTTTGCCCTGTCTTACCTCATTTTAGACTTTTCCGGCTTTACATAACATACATTTTTCATTTTAACATAGGGAAGGAACCAGGACAGAGAAAAAATATCTACAACTTTTAAAAGTGGTAACCTATGAAAATGGATTTTATGCATTTCAAAAGCAAAGTCGAGCCACTTAAAGCACTTTTACTCGAAATATAAAATTTAAAAAAATATATAAAAAAAAAATAAGGACTGAGATTATGTTTACAAATAACCAATCACCTAAGCACAAAAATAAAATGTCAGAATTCTGGCATTGTCAAACAGGTTCAATCCTGGTTAACCAAAAAAAACAACAACAAAAAACTCCTTTCCCAGGTTATTTCACATCCAAAGAAAGTTCTGGTCAATGAATCTCACATGGCACAAGGTGCAATATGGCTGTAATCGAACTGACAGGCCATAGAATCTAAATTCAAGTATCTCTATCTCAGTGTCATCATCTTGCCATAAAGCATTTCAACTTCAGGACATGGTCTATTCTATATCCTGGGTGAGTTTTGAAACTCCACAAAGAGAACTCTATCTAAAACTGGTCTAATCTACCTACTGATTTAATTTCTGAATTTCTGCCACTCCCAATCGCGCCTAATCCAGCCTGGTCACACCATAGTCGTGTTTAAAGAAAAAACAGCAGGGGGCACTAAAATAAAATCTGGCAAATAAAGAGAGAGAGAGAGGGAGGGAGGGAGAGGTGGGTGGAGGAGAGAAAGAGGGACAGGGGGAGAGAGAAGGTGAGGAGAGAAAGAACACAGAGAGCGAAAGCCACAGAGAGAAGGGGGGAGGAGGAGTTGTATTTTGCAAGATCCCAACATTAGAAACAACAGAATGAAAACCCTGCAATAAGTTCTCATCAAATCTGAAAGAAACTTGTTGTATAATTTTCTTGCTGTTTGTTCTTAAAGTGGGTGGGTGGGGGCTGTTTCCAGCATAAACACAAAGCCTGTCTGTCATATAAATCATCCATCCTGTCTCATGCCCATCATAATTCTATTTCAGTTCCAAGACATGTCCATTCTAAAGACACCGTTTTTTACAACTCTAATCAAGTTCAAACATTCAGCGGTCAGAAATAATGTGTCTGCCTGTCAAAAACTCTGGACAATTGATAAGGAGGCTGTCCAGCCTGGGCTTTGACGCTGTGATGTGTTCTGCTCCACTGGGGAAACGCCTGAAGCCACTGCTAACTCTGAAATATGTCAGCAATGTCAGAACTCCTTCTTTCTGCATGCCCGTGAGGGCTCATACGGATTTGTGATTTTGAGAATATTTTTTTTTCTAACTCCAGAATACTTTATTATGATTCTCTCCGTGTGTATCTATACCACTGGTTCTCCACCTTTTTCGGGCATCAGCCCCATAGACTCCAAATGTTCTTTCATCCCCCCCCCCCCCCCCGCCACAACAGATACCTTTCACAAGAAGACTACACTCAAAGTTATGAATGATGTCAAAAGTTTTTCAGAGCCTCGTTGATGACAATTAGCATGTTGATTATTAATTATAAAGCAGAGAGCATTCTTTATCATTACCAATGCAAGAAGAAAAAAAAAATAATAGGCCTTTTCTGTTCATAAAACCTATCTATGCCAGCTGTTGAACAAGTCAATGGCTGTCCTGAATTTGCTCCCAAATTTGCCCTTTATTCAAGTTTTCAACCCCCCTCCCCAATTGCCCTTCATTCAAGTTTTCAACCCCCCTCCCCAACTGCCCTTCATTCAAGTTTTCAACCCCCCTCCCCAATTGCCCTTCATTCAAGTTTTCAACCCCCCTTCCCAATTGCCCTTCATTCAAGTTTTCAACCCCCCTCCCCAATTGCCCTTCATTCAAGTTTTCAACCCCCCTCCCCAATTGCCCTTCATTCAAGTTTTCAACCCCCCTCCCCCCCCCCCCAATCCTCCATTGTTTTCGCCCCTTTGTTGTCCTTTTCTTCATCATCCCCCCCCCCCTTTGTCCCCCTTTAGACTTTTGTTTCTCCCCCTTCCCCCGGGCGAGATCGCACGTACTGAGAACCACTGGTATATATATACTGATCTCACGTCTCGTACATACAGTATCTCTATGTGAGAAAATTCACACCTAAAATCCAGCAAAAGCAAGCATACATGCACAAACCATGATGGGTCATTGAAATGCAATTGGAATTTACTGGATAGTTTGTTTGGTGTTTCTTCTTAACTCTTTGTGTGCCATGAATTTTTCCACGTTTGCCAATACAAGAAGAAAATAGTGGGGGGAGATGAATGAAGACTAACCACAGCAACATTTACGAACAGAAAGTGAATTTCCTAAACCCTTTCTTCCGGAAACAAAATAGTCCAGCATTCTTGTGCATCGATACATCGGTGATTGGCATAAACGTCACCAGCAGAAAAACGGATCCACCGGCTATTGGCACACAAAGAGTTAAGGCACGTTGTAAAATGCTTGTGAAATTTCTCTTTCTCTCTTTGATGCATTCCAATTTTTTGCCAACGGCCACTGCGTCCTCACATTTCTTTTTTAAAGACAGTTTTCTTATTCATATCCGGCTACGTTTGCAAGATTTCTTAGTTACCTGCGAGAATGCTTTATGAAGATATCGTCCGACTGTTTAGCGTGTTAATCAGAGATAAAACCATAGGGGTGTCTTAAGTCGAGAGGAGAAAGGCTTTGGGGCGGAAATGGGGATGGGGAGAAGGCAGAAGGCCGGGCCGGGGGCAAAACAGACAGAAAATAATAAAATTATCATTTAGGTTCATGGTTTTTTTGTTTGTTTTTGTTTTGTTTTCTTTTTTTTTCAGTTTCATGATGCTCAAATCAGACTTCGTTTATTCAGTGTTTTCTCACTGTGCAACAGCGTGTGGGTTTAACTTTTCCTGACGCCCAGGCTCACAATAAACTGCCCAGATACGGCAAGAGGCGCTCAGTAAGGGGGCGGGGGGGTGTATGCCCATATATTATTGCCAAAAGGAAAAACGACGCAATTGACAGCATAAACTTATCTCACACATAACTCTTTTATGTCAAAAGCAGACAGACGTATTTGCTACCAGCTAGTAGTTTCTACTGTGCCAAACCAAGTGATTGTTCGTAATCAAAGACATTACTGTAGAAAACGGCCATTCTGTTAGTTATGTCGTGTTTTTTTCTTTGGGCGGTAGCATACCTGCAACTTTAAAAAGGCATTAGCGTAACGAATTTAAAATTGTAACGAAATAAAAAATGCCAATTGTTTCCATGAGATACTCGTTTTAGGCTCCCATGTTCCGCGATCCGAGACCTGTATTGTGTAAATAATTTCTTAAGACAGCCCTCATAATATTAAGCGGAAATAGACACAACATGCTATATGTGTCAAAACAACAGGTTCTTCTTGCGCGGGTAGTTTCCAAAGTCAAACTGGCGTATAATCGGCATGGAGAGTCCGTATCTTGGCAGATACGCCAATAGATCGGTCGATTCTTTTTCTGGCAAGCTTAATAACCCTTGGAAAGTCGTTTACTGCCAGTTATGTTCTGACCAAGGAACCCCATCAGATGATAATATGGACTGAGAGACAGATGGGGAATGTAAGGGGGTAGCCACAATGATAATGTAATCAGGGGTATATCGCGTTTTTGGTTGTTTCTTCTTTTTTCTTTGTCTTCCCAAGTACATAATTATGGTAAACCTCTTACTCACAGGCAGCTTGGACTAAAATTCAAACCCGGGGAGTGTGAGAGAGAAAGAGAGGACGACAAAGGAAGAGGAAGAGGGAAAGGGATACACGGAGGGAGGGAGAGACAAACACTAACAGGTAGACAGACAGGGATTGAAACAAAGAGAGACGGACGGACGATGAGAAAGTTCGTGAAAACACGTCGACACGATAACGGTCACATTGTGCTAGGAAAAAGCAATAGATAATAATAATAATAATGTATAGCACTTATATAGCGCATCGGAGATAGAACCATCGGACAGGAGGAGACTGCCAGTAGCGCCCTCCAACCAACCATCCGCACTATGAGAGAGAGAGAGAGAGAGAGAGAGAGAGAGAGAGAGAGAGAGAGAGAGAGAGAGAGAGAGAGAGAGAGAGAGAGAGAGAGAGAGAAAGAGAGAAAGAGGGAGGGGGAGAGTGAGAAAATCATTATGAAATTATCACTATCGGATGAAAACGAAGTAGGCCATGTCAGCCCTCTCCTGTTCCATCTCGAGCCCTGCCAAACTACTGTTTCCATACAATTACATATACCCCCCCCCCCCCCAATTTACAGCCTTTCTCAGTTCTGCCTACAGCATACAGACCATCAACCTCTGTACACACAAAACTAAAACAAAGAGCCTCTAGAATGTTCCATTCCAGAGTTAACTGCCCATGAACTTAACACTGCGAAAAAAAAAAGGGGGGGGGGGAGAATGGGAATTTCCGCAAAACAAGCGACTACACCTCCCCCCCCCCCCCCTTCATTGTCAGCTTAGCAAATTCAAAGATACAAAGTCACAAACATGCAATTATCCACACAACTTGGAGAGAGACAGAGATGGCGAGAAGGACACAAGGACACACGCATACACACACACACAAAGATACAACAGCAGAGCGAGAGAGGCAAACAGTCAGACAGAGAGAAGGAGAGAAAGATACAGACAAAGAGAGGGGAAGATAGAGAGGAGGGGGCAAACAGAAGAGAGAGAGAGAAAGACAGAGAAAGGGAGAGAGAGGAAGAGGAGAGAGATGTAAAGACACATAGAAAGAAAGAAAGATACACAGCGAGTGAGAGAGAGAAAGAGGACAGGGCTGGGGGATACACATCGACACTGCTAAAACATCGTGGCCTATCTGATTTTTCAGTCTTCAGAAAAGCAAATAACACTGTTGTTTCCTAAGGTGTTGGTTGTGTAGGCTACTGCTGCCGGTGCTGATTGGCTCATGCGTTGTTGTTGCTGTTTCATCTGTTCAGGTGGTCAGTTTGACCCCTAGAAGAACATGGACGGCCAATGCAATGCAATTTTTCTGGCCTTGTCTGGCTTAGGCCATTGTGTAGATACCGTGACAGCATAATCTTCACTCATTCCCCGACCACCTATTAATCCCACGGCTCGTTAAGCGCCCGATTCAGCAGCCAAGATAGCGCCCGATTCAGCAGCCAAGATAGCACCCTAGCAGGGTGTGCGTCTACAGCAGTGGTTCTCAATCTTTCTGGGGCAATTCCCCCCCCCCCCCCAACCCCAATAAATACATTTCACGAGAATACAGACTACACACTAATTATGAAAGTGAAGTTTTTCAAAGCCTCATTACTGACAAATAGGCGTGTTGATTATCCATTACAATATACAGAGCATTCTCTTTCAAGTACACTAAAAAAAAAATACAGGCCTTTTCTATTCATGAAACCCACCTAGGCGTGCAGTTGAACATGTCAATGGCTACCCCGTATTTGCTGCCCCCCCCCCCAAATCGTTTTCACCCACTTATCGCCCTTTCCCCCGGGGGGGGGGGTGTCCCTTGTGTAAGTTGAGAACCACTGGTCTTGAACAAAGGTCTTTAAACCGGGTTCGATTTTTTTCATGCCTGACTGATTAACTTAACTGATTAATTAGATCGATGAACGGCAACAACGCCTACGGCAGAATCTGAACCTAACAAGTGTCGATAGCGATCTCTGGTTTATTTATCTTACACTGACAATGCCTTCTTCTTTCCATGACCAATGGACCAACCATTAAACTTCAAATGTTTGATGGGAACTCCCTTCCCCGTTTTCCCCAAAAGGCACGCGAAAAAAAAAAAAAAAAGGCAAACCAAAGCACAAACAGTAATTAAAACGATTAAGGATGTTGATGCTAAAACAACTGGTTTTATCCCCCTTTTCCCCAAACATTTTAATTGTTCCGACCTGGCAACTAGAGAGAAAGTTACGATGAAAAAGTGAGAGAAAAAAATGAAATATTCCTTTTGAGAAAGTGGGGGGGGGTGTGTGTGTGTGTGTGTGGAGAGAGAGAGGGAGAGAGAGAAGGAGGAGGAGGGGTGAGAGAGAGAGAGAGAGAGAGAGAGAGAGAGAGAGAGAGAGAGAGAGAGAGAGCGCACCTTTTACCTCCTCGGGAATTTCAGGGCATATTTTTAAAATAAATAAAGAAGAAAATATAACAACAAACATGGTCAGGGTTCATAAAAAAAAGTCTTGAAAACTAATTTTAAGGACTTTTTAGGGATTTCCTAAGGACTTACAGTAAACAAATTAAGGACCTGTGCGCCTGTGACCAAGAAATATTACAACTATACTATACAAGTGGTGTGCAGCACTCATCGAAACGGAATGTTTCCGTATTCAGAGTTCAAACATAGTAACACTGGCGGAAACGATGGGTAATAGCATTTAATTTTCCAAAGATCTTTTCGGCGCACTTTGTGGTGTGAGCAGTGAGAAAGGTGCGGTGGGGGGGGGGGGGGGGGAGGCGCTCATAAAGCTGCGTTTTCATGTATGCGGAAATGGAAACGGCAACGGATACGTCAAAAACCCGTCAAGCAGTGAAACAGAATCTCTGAAAAGTTCAGTTATTTCATGACAATGTGTGCAATTGGAAGATTTGAATTTCAAATGTTTCAACTGAAACACAAATTTTAAGGCCTTTTTAAAGACTTTGGCACCATTTTCAGAATTTAAGGACTTTTTGAGTACTTATTTATTCTTTTATGAAAATGAAGGACTTTAAGAACTTTTAAGGACCTGTGTGAACCCTGATGGTTCGTGCTGCGCCGATGAAAGAGAGACTAAAAACGCTGGGTGGATTTTAACTGAGTTTCCAGAATCATAAATGGCATACTGGAACAGAAACTAAATATAAAAGACCGGAAAGATTTCTCCTCCCCCCCCCCCCCCCCCAATCAAACAGGCACATTTTGTCATCATTTAAACCAGTAGCGCCCAGAAAGAGATAACTATATCCAAACATTCTAAAGCTGGCAAAACTGGCTTAAAATAGCCCGTTCACTACAACAGTAATAATGACAGTCATAACCACAATACAGTATTACAAGAAAGCGCTCACAAAAATGTGAAACAAAATCGACTTTTTAGAGTTTGAATGCTCACCAATTTCGTCTTGCAACTGAAAGGATGATTTCAAAATGTTGTGATTGGAGCTCTTTTCAAACTTTGGTTTCGCAGTGACTTGACTGGCGAACCAAGCTTGCACGATTGTGCGTGTGTGTGTGTGAGAGGCCAAAATCACCCCCCCCCCCCACTTTGAAACAACACAGACTGGGGGTTACTGAACCAAAATCTAGTATAAGTAGACAGCACTGCCAAACCTGGTCGCTGCAGGGCTTAGGGGATAACAGACAGATCTGCCGTGTTGCGGTGAAAGAGAAAAGTACTGTATACGACAATCTATGCCAAATCTACATTTTTACATCACTTCATAGAATGAAATAATATGCTCTAGTTTTCTATATGAGTTATAATTTTATATAGTCAAAATTAAAAAAAATAGTGCGGGAGTAATTCATTGTGGTACAATCTTGGCTCTTTTTTTGCTCGACGCTACAGCCTAAATGACAGTTTCAACTAACCAAGCCCAATCGCTTTTGTATCGACCGATTGTGTTGATTCCAGTTTCACGTATTTTTAAATAAAAAGTGGTAAAATGTACAATACAATGATTTTTGTTTTGGCTCCCTGTACTAAGTCCACCGCGCCGGAAACGATGTACTAATACGCGTTCAATTCGGTGCGTGCAGTCCCCCTACCAGAAATGAGTGCGTATTGCACTGGTGCGCACGAAATTTCAAGTAAAACTGTAGGAAGCTTTCCAGACCAAAAAGAGAGAGAACGACAGAACGGTGGGTTCACAGGTTTATCCCGGATAATGCCGGGAACTTCATCTAGTATAGTCAAAATACGGCAAAAACAAGACGCGGCAAGGCATCGCGTAAGAAATAAAACAGAAACAGACTGTACCCTGACTGACGTGCTCCACTCCGAAAGTCGGGACACGCTGGTAGTGGTAGGTACTCGAATTGGTTTAATATTCTATAACTTTTTTTACTTGTTCTTTTTTTTTTTCCTTTTTTTTTACTGGTTCAATTTTCAATCCTGTTACATTTTTTCCCCCGATGAAATCAATCCATCAAAAGCTTGATCTGTCTTCCCTTTCCCCTTTGCGTTTTAATGTGTTTTAGGGTATCGTTTCTGTAATGGACTTTGCTTCCAGCCTTGCTGCGAGCCCGCATTATTTTCTGTGGTTTTTAAAGTATTTCGTCAATTTTCTACGATTTGGCACAGCTTTTTTTTTTTCTCGGAAACTTGACCAAAGAACAATGCCAACTTTTCTTTATTTTGACTCCTGTAAAAATTTCGTGTTTGGCTGATGCAGCCCTTTGCCATAGCACGTCAAGAACACCGATACAACACAGAGCCTATGGAGATGACAGCATGGACGGATTGCAGACTTGGCTTTCCTGGCGGGCCTCAGTGCAATGTTGATATCGTGCCCGTTGCAGGGCTATTTCTCGGCTCGGGTTAGACAAACAAGACAAAAACGTAGGGAGCATTTCCTCTCTTCCTTGTGGCAATAAATAGACTGAGCATGAAAAGGAATGTATGTGACAAGCCGTAGAGTTACGTAACACTGGCGGAAACGATGGGTAATAGCATTTAATTTTCCAAAGATCTTTTCGGCGCACTTTGTGGTGTGAGCAGTGAGAAAGGTGCGGTGGGGGGGGGGGGGGGGAGGCGCTCATAAAGCTGCGTTTTCATGTATGCGGAAATGGAAACGGCAACGGATACGTCAAAAACCCGTCAAGCAGTGAAACAGAATAATTTCATACATACAGAAACGCCGTTTCCATACGCATGGAAACACTTTTTCTTTTTACTACTCGACGGATTTTTTCAGTTGCCGTTTCTGTTTCCGTACCCATGAAAACACGGTTTAACAGAAAAAGCTTTGAAGAAGGAGGGAGAGGCGTTTTGTGCTACCAGAATCCACTCACAGTCAACAAAACCGGCAAACAGAAAAGACCAATCACAACAACTATAACAGCAATCAAAATACAACATAACAACAACAATAATAATGATAATGACAATAATAAAATAGGAAGGAGAAGAGAGAAAAGCAGGATATGTCAGTCAAAAAAGGGAAACAAGGAAAAGGGAATGAAAGAGAAGACAACATATGGGAACTGAGGGGGAAAAAGCAAAAGAAGGAGGGAGAGAGAGGGAGAAAGGGATGGAGAGAGGTGAGATAGGGAGGGAGGGGAAGACAGGGAGGGGAGGAGATAGACAGATAGACAGGCAAGGAGAGCAAAGTAAAATCTGTCCAGACAGCTCTCTGTGTCAAGCCAACGAAAACACAGAAAGTACATGGGAAAAAGTTGCCTATAGACCTAGCCGGTTTCATTTCTTTGCCACTTGTTCTGAAACTATGGTCGAGTGGGTAGAGAGATGAAAGCGAGACACACAGTGACAGGAACAAATGAGAAAGTCCGATGCCAGACAGCTCACCAGGGAGATCAAAACAGGCCAAACCTCCTGTCTGAACTCACTTTTACTCTTAACCTTCACTTGCCCTGTGAAACCATTAGTTTTACTGTCTCGTGTTAACCTTCGCCATGCGTCGCTAAAAACTATGCAATCCATACGCCGCGGTGTCTAATCACCACCACACTCCTAAAGAACAATTTATTTAAAGTATGCCAGAGGGCAGAACGTACGACTTGGGATATAACAATAAAATCCTCTTTAGCAGTGTGGTATATATCTAAGACCCCAGGACGTACGTCTAAGAGTATGACGATAAAATCCCAAAACTAAAATCCTTCTTTAACCCTCTAGCGCCCAGTGTGCCACATTTGAAATAAGTTACCTGGAGCCAAAATGCTCTACCTTTGACACATTTACTCTTCTTATCTGGTCAACAAATAATTTTTCCCAATTACATATTTATACTTTGGCAATAATCTGTTCAGCATAATTATTATTTCAGAAGATTGGGGATTGGCAATTTTCCTGTGGGTTCTAAAGGGATCAGATCATTTTATGCCATAAAATGTGATCTATAGACTTTCCTACCTGAGTTATACGTTTGTACAGTCATAATTCAGACGAAATCGAACGAAGAACAAAGCAGAGCGCAACGCCAGATGTTTTCTGGTCTTCTGTAAGATTCTGACTTTCCCATTTACGGTATTTTTCAGTGACACGGCCGACACATTTGGAACCCCTAATCCAGTACCCGAGCCACGGGATACCGAGAATGTTCAATTCGCCAAATTCCATCCGATGACTTGCGCGCGTATCATCCATGTCAACAATGCAACAATTCGCACACACCCCTTCAAAGCTGAATGAAAGAGACTAGTACCACAGAACTCTGTGAGTAGCACTCAACGTGTTTATATGCGCGCATGTTGTGGACATATAGTGAAAGAAACCATTCGTCCGTCTCGGTATCCTGGGTCTCGGCCGGTACTCCTTGCTCCACATTTTTGGTAAAATTTTGTTTTTGGTTGTTGTCATTGTTGTTCGTTTTAAAATTTGTGGACTAGGAACTCGCCTGGGCAATAGATCACCAAAATGATAAAAGTACACCGCGTTTACCAGTTGCTGTGTTGACCAAATTTGATGAGGGGATGAGAATGAAATCAGGTGCAAAAACTGGCCATATCTCATGGTTAGCTCACTTTCATTCTTGAAGTGAAAACAAAACAACAAACAAACAAACACAGCCGCTTACTTGCCGAAACTCACAATTTCTGTTTGACCAAATGTCATGTCAGTGCTTGGCTCAAATCATAAAAAAAATTTCAACCAAATGCAAGGGGTGTCAGGTTCAAATCCTATTCGGGGTGAAGGTCAAATGCAACTAGCTTTCTCGCAGTGTTCCGTTCATGGCCTTACTTCGATATATGAGTGTATGCATGTATGTGAGTATATATATAATTTGTTTAGCGGCGGACCATTTCTTCAGAAATTTTCGAGCAGTCTCGCACTCCCATGAGTTTAAATTTGCTTACGCACAGAAAGAGGCGGCATCAAAAGAACGAACTCACAAAGATAAAGAACGCTTATTGAAAGTTTCAAGAACACTAGATGGAGAATACAAAACTACTCACTGTAACAGGGTGACAGGTTGGCAAGGTATAAATAGCGTGGGAAGATGGTTAACGGCGGGGAGACAGAGTTATTGTAGGCCAGAGGGGGAAAGTAGCCGATGCAACGGAAAGCGTTTTGACACCCGGAAAAGGTAGTGTTTACTTGACCGCCGTACTTGACGATCAGATCACCTGGGAATTGCTGGGGGGGGGGGGGGGGTAGAGATGCTTCAATAGTATTTGACGTGGAGTCGACGGGGGTGGCTATTAGGATAACTAATGTACACTCGGTGAGCGTCTTGGGACGCTGCCCGACTGGGTATAAATCCCCGAACGCTCCTTCCAACTTCAGACCGCTGAGAGCACTCACCAGCTTCGTGCCGAAGAGGAGACCACAACTGCAACTGTAACAACAGTCTTGTGAGTGGGGAAGGTCAGGGAACCGGCAAACATCCTTTGTCAGAGCGTGGTATCGTTGGTATCTTGTCGGCATTTGAGTTGTTGCTGAGTGGTAAGTTAATTGTACGATGTATGTGTATTTTACTTAATGTTCATAATTGTAGAACCTAAATCTGGTGGGTTTACTTTGGTATAACTACTGCCTCTGAGAGAGTCACGGAAACGCCGTTACATATGTGTTACGAAACCTTATAGGATGGGGTCTGTTAGAGAGAGCGTTATTCTTCGTGGGGAACGTGTAAATATCATTAAAACTGTATTGATCGTTTATTCTATTGCCTATATGGGAGCCTATGGAGTATGGGAGCTGCAGCCTGACTTATAACAGTGTCAGCGGTTAAAAGTATTAATGATGAATATCCGTCATGGAGTAAGTATGGGAGTCATGCCTTCCAGCAGTAGATTAGGAAGTTGCGATTGTTTTTCTACAGAGGAGGAAGAACAACACCTTCTTGGCTTCTCAACTTATTGTCCTTTGATTTACGACATCGTGGCGTCTTGGCTTCCCGACCTATTGGTACCTGCCGATACCTGTTGACCTAACTGCGCAGTCAAGCCAGAGTAGAGAGGAAGAACCAGTGCCCAGATAGCGCCATACACCCCTAAAGGAGAGGTTTCCTTATGCTGAATGCACCCATGTGTTTTATAAAATGTGCTAGGAATTGAATATTACGAAGCCTTTTAATTATCATGTACTGATTTGCATCAACTTCATTCCATCGAAATTCACATGAAATTGTATGACTTATGTTCCTATTATTATTGAATGAATTAATAATTATTGTATATATATAAGCAATACAGATATCGTTCGTTATAACTTATAGAAAAGAGATAGTCGATTATTTAGTGTGTTTGTGCCGTGCCCATCACGGCTGGTGTCAGAAGAAAGTTAGTGAGAGAAAGTGGAAACATCACACTCACCTCCTACGAATCTTCAAGGCGCGCGCGCGGGGTGGGGGTAGAAAAAAAAAAGGAAAGAAGACAGAACAAACAAAACAAAAACTGAAAGAAAGAGAAAAAAATTGTGGGACAAAGTATGAAAAGCTTGAGAGGTGAAAGGCCGAGCCACAAAGAACAACAACTCCCCTTTAAAAACCAGTAAACAATAAATACCTCATTATCTCCCGCTTTTCTGCGCTTCAGGGACGGTCTGAAGTCATCTCCGTATCTGACAAAGTAATAGTAGGAGATCAGTCTGTCCAGTGGTTCACGCACCATGTTGATGTAGATGGGCAACTTTTTGATGCCGAACCTGGGGAAAGAGAGAGCAAAAAACATTATACAGGTGAGACGGATGTGTTCAAGTGACCCGAGTTCATACAAAGTCTTGAAAACTAATTTTAAGGACTTTTTAAGGACTTCCTTAGGACCCACAGCAAACAAATTAAGGACCTGTGTGCTTGTGACCAAGAAATATTACAACTATACAAGTGGTGTGCACCACTCATCGATACAGAAATGTTTCTATATCCAAGGTTCAGACAGTAAATTCACTCTGAAAAGTTCAGTTATTTCAAAGTACCAATTATCCAGTGTGCAATTGGAAGATTTGAATCTCAAATGTTTCAACTGAAACACAAATTTTAAGGACTTTTCAAGGACTTTGGCATCATTTTCAGAATTTAAGGACTTTTTGAGTACTTATTTTTTCTTTTATGAAAATGAAGGACTTTAAGGACTTTTAAGGACCTGTGTGAACCCTGAATGACGTGAGTCTACCGATGTATCAACAAGACTTTATCTGAAAGATTTATCTGAGCAGGTCGACACGACAATGAGCACATTCGGCTGGGAAAAAGCAAGGTCAAAACTAGAATATAACACAGAACGATACGGCAGAGGGAGACCCTACCAAACGTGCCCACCAACCACTCGAAGTAGAAGGAGAGAGCCTGTCTTGGAGCTCTGACCACCCTAAAACGGAAAACGCGTTTGACGCCTAACTTGGAGAACAAAACAGAAAAGAAAAATACCCCCCCCCCCCCAAAAATAGAAAGAGCGAGAGCGAGAGAGAGAGAGCCCCCCCCCCCCCCTGGGGGGAATAGACAGACAGACACAGTCTTTTGTAAGATTTTTTTTTTCACTTGACAAAGGCGAAAGTCGAAAATTTTTGTGCATTTTCTGTCTTCTCTTTAGTTTGCTTTGTATTGTTTGGGTTTTATTTCTGACGCAGGGCTTCGCTACATACAACTTTTTCTTTTTGCCCAATTTTGACTTTGCTTACAGCCCTGCTGCGACTCCACAGTTTTTCTGTGGTTTTTATATTTGGTAGACAAGGAGTGCACACCATAATTTCTTATATTTTCTTGGTAAACCCGGGAAGACTCTATCAAACTAAGCCCGATCAGACACAGTCAGTTTCTGCCGTTATTTACTGGGTCTACATTTTGCTGGCAGCAACTGGCTGTGACGTTCCGGGCTTGGTATGATTTCTTCCCCCCCCCCCCCTAGTTTGGTAGTGCACGAGGTTCAATCTGACTCGGTTTCAGGGTGAGGTGTGGATTATGGACTGGAACGGGACCTGGCGCACTAGTAAAACCCTGATAAGCCCGTCTCGTTCAACAGAAGTTCCAAGTCTGAGTCAAATCCGACGCAGATCAAACTTGGTTCAGTGCGATACTAGACTGGGGGAGGTCTGGTCTTTATAAAAGGTGGAGGGCACCTTGACATGGAAGGTGATGGAAGCTGTGATAATGCTAAGCCTTTGCAGTGGGCCGCACATGATGTTGATGTAATTTTTTGTTTTCTTTTAAATAGAACCCTGAAAAAAAAAAATAAGGGCAGGTGAGGGGCTGGTGGTGTATAAACTTCATCTCTATTTTAAACCTGGGGTCTGAAATACCCCAGACATTCACTCTTTTCATCGTAACATGCCCCAACCGAATGTAGATAGGGTTTTAAGTCCACCCGTGTCACGGTGGACATGACCTAATGAAAGGTAAGCTGCAGCATTCAGCTTTCTTACACAGTTCTTTTGGCGCATGGCCTGCTCAGTTGTTGGCCGTTCTCAAACCCCTGTATGTTAGGGGCCGTTCACATATTATGTCATCAAAAATTGACTAATTTTGACTTCCCCCCCCCCCTTACCATCATGTCATCAAATGGCTACCCCCCCCCCTTCCCCCCTGTTTGATGACGTAATCAGAACTTGATAAATAACGACTAAAAATACCTGTATAGTGCTGTTTGCTATTTATTTTAATTCAAACTAACAGATTATAAATAAAATGAAATCAATAAGAGCTTTTATATAGGGCTTAATATCCACTAATGCTCTAAGCGCTTTACAAGGTGTCCCTGACAGGCTGATTCAACCATTTAATACCATCTCAACTCACAAAGAGCATAAAGATCTAGTTGAACAAGATGTATTGTTCCTGCCAAATGTAAGTGTAGACCTAGGTCTTAAAACCAAGACTTGTCTAGAATCTAGGATTTAAACAAAAGTAGGTAACTGAAGATTCTCATTTCCCTTGATTTGAAAAATAAGGCTGAACAAACAGGAAAGTAAATATTGAAACAGAAGTGAAAAATATAGAACCAAATCAGACATGATGCAGTGTTGACTCTGTGGTAGGTTTAGCAGTTTAACAAATATTGAGTAGTAATAGTAGTCGTTCAAGGTATTGGTTGATTAATTAATTAGTTATTTTATTGGCAGGTATTATACTAAAAATATGAATTTGATCTATATATTTGTTCTTCTTTTCAATTTTACCAAACCACATTGATGACATCATCTTTGGACTCAACACCCCCCCTCCCCCATGTCATCACGTGTCATCATTCAAGAGACCCCCCCCCCCCTTATGGGATGACATACTATGTGAACGGTCCCTTAATGTTCCTGTTTTTCTATCCACTTCCCTGAGAATACTTCGTCAGGAATTCTGTCATGTTACGGAAAACGGCAATTTCCGCCAATCAAGATCAAATTCACAGAACACAATTTCACAGAAGGAAAATTTGCTCTGTCTTTCAATCTTGATTGTACATTCACCGTTTCTTTTGGTCGTCACAAAATGAAAATTGAACAAAGAATAAGGCAGTAAGGAGAAATGTACAGAGTGGACTCGTGTTAAATGTACTGGAGAGAGAGGGAGAGATAGAAAGGCAGAGAGCGAGAGAGACAGACAGACACACAGACAGACAGACAGACAGACAGGGAGAGACAGACTGACAAAGAGAGAAAAAGAGAGAGAGAGATAGAAAGAGAGAAAGAGAGAGAGAGATGGACAGACAGACACATACAGAGACAGAGACACAGACACAGGATGACAGAGACAGTGAGAGCGAGGGGCAAGGTCGGATATAATCCGAGCTTTGAAAAGGGTAGAGAATTTAAAATTTAAAAAAAAAAAGGTTTGAGAATCCGTATCGGGCTAGCGATCTGCTGCAAAAGTCAAGATAAAACATTTATACACACTGGTAGAGAAGCCCGGGGGGGGGGAAAGGTTAAAATGAAAAATGCGAGGCAGATCAGAAATAAAAGATGGATGGGCGAGGTAATTTAAACACTCGCAAAAATTCATTTCAATCTCGGAAGTGCAGACCTAGCAAGCGGAGATATCATAACATCATATCTAAATGGGAATGTTGAGTTGTCGTGCCGCCCAGACGACCGGGGTTAACGCTTGTCGGCGCCCGCCGTCAGCCACGAGGGTTACTTGAAAGAGGCATGTGGAATGCAATGCACGTCCATGCTTTGCTTTGGCCGCCAGAGTGCTCAGCAATGTGCAGTTTTGGTTGTTGTTGTTTTTTTTGTTCCTCCTTCTTTCTTCATTTATTTTAATGTATTTGACGTCACTGATGTTAATGGGTGCACGAATCTGAACCCATCGTGTGGGTGGTAGGGGACGGGAAGTGCATTATCTGCATTCGATCTATGCTAATTAATCTCACCTAGAAAAAGTAAAAAACAAAAGCCTGCTATCAAAGCGAGACTTTTTTTTCCACCACCCAATTAGAATAACTGAGGGCGACGGAAATCGGGTAGATACAATGGTATCAAAGTGCATAATCTGGCTCTTCTAATTCTTCTCCTCCTCCTCCCCCCCCCCCCCCTATCGTCAAAGCAAATCTGTCACCGGGTAAGGCGAAAAAGGAGATCATTTCAACGACAATGCAAAGAAGAAAAACAAACAGTTGCCCAAATGTATAGAGGGCGAGGGCGTTTGATTTTCTATTCTACATGGCTGCGCTGTGCTCGCTCACATTTAAGAGAGGAAAGCCCTCTTGCAGTGTGTCAAACAGCTTTTGATCTTCATGATGAGCTCTTGCCATAGATATACACTACTGAACGGCTCTTGCCCAGAGGTTCCTGTCTCGTTATGGACAAAGAGTGTCTATGCCAAAAAGAAAAACTTTCAGAAGACTTCCATTAAATTTGTCAATCGACGCATAACTCGACCGACATCACAAATGTAACAGACAGTGTACATGAAAACACAGACAGCTGAGACAAAACAACGTTAAACGAGACAAAATAAAACTTTTTTTTTTTTAATGGTACATGTACATTATGGCAGCAAGCCTTGCATGACAGGATTATCAGAGGCCGTCTGGTGGTGGCAAAATTTACATGCGTGGACTGAAATGAGACAGAACCCCCCCCCCCCCAATTGATACGACAGGATCCATTCCATAGCGAGTGAAGCTGGAAAAAAAAACCCACCAGCAATTGATACGGCAGGATCCATTCCATAGCGAGTGAAGCTGGACTCAACTCACGATGCACTGAAGGACATGAGTCCACAACTTCTAAGTCGGGGGTTCCCAACCTTTTACTTCCCATCTACACCTGCCAATTTTTCCAAAATGAATTTAGCCCCAGCCTTTTTGTTGTTGTTGTGTCAAAAACTAGCTGAGTTATCCGGCCCTGTCCGCCAGAAATATTTTTATTAGTTTAGCTTTGGGGGGTTATCAGGGATCTGCTTCACCTTGCCTTAATCCCTTTAGTTTTATTTGTTGTTGTTGTTTGTGTTATAAATGCCATCCTGCACTCCCTTTGCCCGTTTATGCCCGACGCACTCCGTCAGATCCTCATGACATGGCAATAACTTGCTCACGGGTCAGTGTGTTTGATAGTGAACACATGGCAGGAAGTGATAACGTCATGCGTTCATGGAAAAGAATGGATTGCGGGGGAAATTGGCCACCCAATGGAAACTCGAGAAAAAAAAAAACTTCCCCACTATTTTCTCCAACTCTAAAAAAAGAACGGCAAAAGCGAACAGTCCAAATTTATTTTATTTTTTTTTTCGTGCCAGATTTCAGCAACCTACGTTGCCAAATAAAGTCTGCAAGCTACCTAAAGTTTGTATAGGTTGGCGCGTTTTTTTTTTTTAAATTATATTTGAGTTTACATAAGACTTCTACCATATTAACTCAATTTAACTGGCTCTTTTCGTCTTGGCAGACGGTCAGCAGCTAAATAGTTTTTTGGGCTGCATGCCTGGGCTTTGGGTATGGAGAAAGTGCCTAGCCCATGGTGCACTTTCCCCCTCTCGACAGTGTTGATTTGATCCATTGGAACGACATGGTCGATACGCGTGGAATCAACAGTGTTGCAGGAGGTGCATTCCCAAATAATAATAAAGCAACTAGTAAACACTGTTCTTGAAAGTATTATTTATGTTCAGATAACAGTAATAATAGCACATAAGAATAGTGTTTCACTTATTAATGAGCAACTAATGATAAACAGATACCGAAGTCAATATAGGTAACCAGAGGCTTGGAGGAGACTGAGTCAAGATGGCACAAGGAGGGAAGTGGGTGACTTCGATGTGCTTGGGCATAGCGCGAGAATAATACAAGAGTCAATAACAGACACCGCTTAATAGTTCAGCTGCAATCGTCATTTTGTTGGGTTGTTTTTTTTTCTCCAGAGAGACGGAGAGTCCGAAAGGTTAAATGGGTTGGTTTTCTTCTTCCCGGCAAGGCCGCTGGAGCCGTACCAGAGGTCGCGGGTTCGATCGCCGCTTTCGTTTTTGTTCTTTCTCTCACTCATGTGTTTCCGAGCACTAACTAGACACACACACACACACACTTCTGATCGCCTCACCCCTTCTTTAAACACATACGGGCATACCAGAAGCAAACACAGCAAATTTACCCCCAGTGTAGGTGAGTTTAAGTTTGCGGTTAGAGAAAGCGCGTCGACACGACAACAGCCATATTGTGCAAGGAAGAAGCAAGAGGACAGACAGACAGACTAATTATAGCAGAATGATAGGACCAGGGAAGACCTTGGCAGAAACGGGCACCAACCACCTGCCCACAGTAGATGAAATGTACCCCTTGGGGGTCAGATTAACTCCAGGTTGGAGAACCCCTGTTCTAAGTAAACACATCGACCTTTCCTTCACTCTAACAGTCTCTCAGCCTCTTGAAGAAAAAGAGCCTCAATGTTCGGAAATGACATTGCCCCCTGAAGACACATCCATCGATAAATTCCATTCAATATTTTGGAGATCTCCTCTATCTATCTTACCAGCGCATCATAAAGCCTGGCTCTTCCATCTACTCAGCTGACCAGTGGTCAAATCATTAAGATAATATCAATTAGCCCATCTCCCCTATGCCAATGGATCCAACTAACGATCTAGAAGATGAAACCCACAGGGCAATGTCCAGCAGTACAAGAACTCGACTGGTACTTTTTTTTTTTTACTACTTGTGAGATCAATACTGATCACTGCCACTGGATAGGAGAGTTCGATTAGGTACGGGGTCATCCATAAAGTAAGTAACCATGACTCAGACGATTGTTTACGATTCCCCCCTCCCCCCTCCAAGCTGACTTTTCATCCGCTTGGCTTCACACCTCCTACCCTTTTTTGCTCGTATACGAGTATGGCGCCAGAATAGCGAAAATCCATGATACGGCCCGCGTGTTCTAAACTTTACGTGGCATATTCAATAGACTGCCTGACTATTTGACTCAAATTGTTATTGGTTTCATTAGAAACAAAAGCATCTAATGGATTTTAAATGAACCTACTGCTGACTTGTTGAAAGAAATAATGAAACCATTTACTTCATAACCATGATAGAAAAGTCCACTTACGCTCTTCAGAAATCCTCTCTCCTCCCATTACACTTTTCTCACAGACCGGGAGCGATCCTCTCACACCCCACCCCTCCGTCCAATCACACATACTTTGTGCATAGCACCTACAGAGACCTTTTGGCATGCTGGCTTATCCTGGTAGAGCGAAGATGAGCCATTTCCATGCATGTGCATACTACATCAATTGCTGCTTTATTGATTTTTACGACAGGTTTCATGCATTAACCGGAAAAAGGTCCTCCAGGGGCCTACAGACGGATAAATGAGAAGAACAGAAAACAACAACACAAGGACATGAGACAAAGGAAACTAATGTGGAAACTGCTAAAAATAATGATGTCTTTGTATTTTCTTGAAGTAGAACAGTACGTTCGACCTCTTACTTTCTGTCTCGTAGAGAAGATAATATGGCTTAAATGATTTGGCAGTCTGCATTATTCCACTCGTCGTCTCAGTCTCTAAGCCAATGGTATTCTGTTGTATCTACCTAGCTATATCATGAAGCTGTCTGGGTTTTGTTTTTTTTCTCTCTCACTCTCTCTCTCTCTCATCTCATCTATCCAACCATCCATCCATTCATTACATACTGCCTGTGGTAGAATGTTGTCCTATTTGATATCAACCATCCATCTTTCTATCTATTTATAGTTTCTCCTCTCTCATCTATCTATCTATCTATCTATCTATCTATCTATCTATCTATCTATCTATCTATCTATCTATCTATCTATCTATCTAACTATCTATCTATCTATCTATAATATTCGCAAACACCCTTCCAATCCTCTGCCTGTCTAGTGACACTGTATCTGTTTCCCCTCATTTTCTTTCCTCTCACCTTCCCCGTTGTTTTTATGTCCATCCATATTTGTCCATCTCCAAAGACAGATTCAGCATAGTATTCCGCGTAACTCTGCCATGTTACGACAAAACTCCGTTTTCGCAAATAATGGTCAGATTCACTCCTTCGCATCATTTTAACAGAATGAAATGTTCTCTGTGTTTCTGTCCGTCTTTCTCTCTGGGTTATGGTTTTGTACGACTTATTGGTTCTTTAGTTCACCATAGACTGGAAGTTAGTCAAAGACTAGAGCAGGCTACAACGTGAAATGTGTTATGTGTCTGTTTGGAGCATTCACCAGGGGTGGCCAAACTGCGGCTGGCGAATCACATGCGGCTCTTTGACTTTCAATAGACGGCTCGTGGAAACGTGTTAGCTGAGCTTTTTTTTTCACAGTTAATATAAAAGGTCAATTAGAAAAAAATGTTAAGCTTTATAATTATTTACTGGGTAGGAACTGAGACATCACTGGTTTCAAACATAAGTTTGATGTTCATGGTTAGTAAAAAAAAATATTTAAGAATTTAAATACTAATTTTGGGCTCTGAGCTAGATCTAGCTCTGAGTGAAGCATTGTTCTTTAGTGCTGAGGGAAGGAATGGTGGGAGGCAGAGGGATTAAAGAAATTTCAGGTCAGCAATAGTTACCTCACTCATATTATGTACATTAACAAACTAATTTATATACAATTTTTGTAACAAAATATGTATGTAACAATAAATACGTGGGTGTAAATTTTTGTCCATATCCTGTAGCTCTCCAACAACTGAAGTTTATCGTACGTGGCTCTTGCATTAAGCAAGTTTGGCATATACAGTCTCTTTCCATAAAACGTCAGACCTATCCATTCCATACCATTGCCAGCGAGGCCATTTTCAGAATAAATAACAGAGACCTATATGGCTTAAGAAAGCCCGGACTGCAAGCCAGTCTTGATCCAGCTGCCACAGAAATAATATCGATTTATCTTCCCTGTCATTCACATCCTGGGCCCTGGTTCAATAGTAGCTTCAGAAAGGTACAGGATATATTATTTCCTGTGTGAGATAGGACCCTGAAATGGTCCCTGCAGATCTTACTACGTGTGCCATCCATTTGTTCACTTATTTCTCGGCTCCTGCATAAAATGCACACTGTTTTGAAAAAGTGTCAGAGAATAGAGTTTCAAAATAAATAAATCCGACAGATAGTTTTTGAGAAGATCGATGCTCATTCCAGTCAAATCCCCTCAAATGTTTCTCAATGTGGGATGCACACCTGATACCCCACCGGCGGAGCGTGACAATATTGTGGTGGGACGTGGGACCTCAGAATGGGGCTCGCGTATTTTTTTGTAACTGAAATGGGGCGAGGGACAAAAAAGGTTGAGAACCACTGCTCTTAGGCTTCATGTCGCTATGGTGAAGACAGAACGTCAAAAGCAATATGTAACCAACGTGGGGATAGCCCGCTTCACTTCTACAGCAACCAAACAACTTGGCCCTGTAGATCTGGCTGCTGTAATTATATCTGGGCTGGAATGAAATTTACATAGAGAATTCCCCTTCTTTTTGACTAAAAGCATTTCCGTGGGTCAAGCAATTATACACGAGTCCCTAAAATCGGGTATGGAGGAAAGTAAACCATTTTTTTTTTCTACATAGATAAGGATCAACAGTGGTGGATGGTAGGGGACAGAAAGGATACATGATGGACCTCACCCTACACCATTCCTCCTGTCACAGCACGGTCAGTAAAGCGCAATAAAATAAAAACTGTGGGCTGGTAGTATAAAATCTTTTAGCACATTTGCAAAACTCAGTTGCTCAAACGTATGAAAATAAACAAAGATCCACCAGGGGCAGGGAACTGCATCTTAAACTATGCAGCACAAAAATGTCAATACCGTTGACGAAAGGTCAACATGATCAAGATCCGTGCAGAGATAACGCTTATATTTCATTTCCTGTATCTTCAAATCTTGTGTCAGATCACTTCTCCGTGTCTATCTTTGTGTAAACCCTTGCATGGCCAAGTGTGGTTGAAGAGCATTTCCATTATAGTAGCATGGATTTCACGTAGAACTCTTCCCATTATTTCATACGTTAAATTTGATCCTGCTTTAAACTGCGCCCGGCGCGTGGCGACGTCCCATTTTCTAGTGCGCACAAAACAACCGCCATTCCCTATCGAAATGCCAATCTGAATTATACCGAAACGAACGATGGGGCCATGAATATTGAACACCATCACAGCAACCAACTCTCTGGAGATATCTATCAGCACGAATTCTGCGCCCTTCCGAACCCGAGCGTGCGTGATACGAAATCATTTTTCTTCAAAGCGGAATAATTATAATCATCCAAGAACCCACGCGCCCCGTCCAGTCTTCAGTTCCTCATTACATCACGAACTTCCAAATACAGCCGATCCATCATTGGTAAATCGCTGGCCCTAGCATGAAACCGCACATAGGCAAAGGACTTAATTTCACTGAAGAAAAAGAACAGCACCATCTTACTTGAATTTTGATATGTATTTCTTATTTTAAATATTATTTTCAACTGTAAAGATTTGAAACAGGTCACACAAGGGGAAAAAAAAACTTTGGCAAATGTGACAAAATGATGGGCCATGTAAGTATCCATTCGTGACAAGAAAATTTAGTTCCCTGACAATATAAGAGTAGCTTAGATCAGTGTGGGCCAGTTCACTGACTCATAAAACAAAGAAAGGCGGCGACTGTGATCTGAGTATACACACACATCATTAACATGACTATTTAGCGTCAGGAGAGCAGGCAAGTAAACACACTCGTGAAACAACAATGAAGTCACGCCTTATCTAAATTTCATTTGTTTTGTGAAAAAAAAAAAAAAAAAAGATTCTGGAGGGAAGAAAATACAGATTTTCTGGAGTAAATTAACATTCACAACGAGATCGAGAATAAATGCAGCAAATTTAGCAGCCGATAATTATAAAAGAATGATGGAGAAAGAGTAAACTACCTATCATCCTATACCACGGAACGGTTGTGATGCCAAGTTACTAGTACCAGTGTGCAAAATTAATGGTATCTCACGTAGATACAAAGCTCGAGCCCCCCCCCCCCCCATCTTTCCAAAATCTGACACATGACTTCTTTCGTTCCAGTTGTCAGCCGAAATAAAAAACAAAACAGCAGCCAGTCACTCATATCTGGTATGACGCTGCCAAGATCAGAAACTCAAGGAGTCTTCCCTGCGCCGTGCGTTAACTACAGAAATGTGTTGCACTTAGCTCATCCTCGCACTGACTTGAGTGCAGTCAAACTACAGTCCGTACATAGCCAAGACGTCATTTAAGCCATGTACAACAATAAACTAACCGCGACAAAAAAGATTCCTTGCCACATACCGGGGCAGGAGGAAAATCTGTGACGAACAACGCAGAAACAGCGTACATGGACAGCCAATTAGCGTCATACCGGAGTGAAGGGAAAATGTATTTCGGGGCACAAAATACCAGGATAATTAGGCCCCACCCCACGGACAAATATTGTCCTAGCTTTCCGTCCATCTCGACAGCCACAGCTGCAGGAATTTTTTACCAACATGTCTGAGGTGCTCCCGTTTTCGCCGTCATCAACTTTCGCCGCATGGATCATGTTATTTCCTGTTTTGCATTGGCTAAGTTACATGGCTGCCACAAGTCATGCTTGTGGTGGAACTATTGCATCTCATGACGTGTATTCCGTACTTTCACCAAAGATACTAGAATTGATAAGATGGTGCTTTTAGCGTGCATAGATTTCGCACTGCCACCTAGCGGCAAACGCGCGGAAGTCATGAAAAGTGCCGTATTTCACAAAGCCAAATAGGGAAAAATATTGAATTTTGTTCACTGTTCAGCTATCACTATAGGCCCTGATTGACGCCACTGATTGTGGAATTATAGCCTTAATCGCTGTGGGAAAAGTCTGGCTATATTTTATTATTTTTTTTTAGTCGCTGCGGCACTGTCACAATTTTGCATCATAACTTTACCATTATATTATTATCAAGCATTGATTCTTTTCATACTATGCGCCATGGGCCCCGCCCCCGATCAGCGCGCAAATTGTGTGCACGGTTTTTTTTAGTAGTGTGAAGAAGAAGACAAGTGTCTCATTTATTTATTTTTTGTTTTATCGTTTCTAGTATCTTTGCTTTCAATAAAAATCTAAAAACGCTCACTAAATCGTCTTTTCCTGAAATCTGATGCTACATGGAAATACATTCTTCAGTTTGGTTCTCTAAGGCTAGAGCGTCCCGATTCAGGTCTGTTTTGCCTCGGTGTTGCGGACTTAATGGCCTCGCATGCTTGTGACGTTAAGTGCCCGTATTAATTTGTTAAACGTTCTACCATTTTTAATTTCATTTTTTTTTAAATTCAATTTTCTATCCTGCTACGTGTTTTTCCCTGAAGAAAGTTAATTTACCGAAATGTTGATACGTCCTTTCTTTTCTTTTGTGTTTGACTGTATCGTTTCTGTGTTATTTCTTACGCGAGGCTTTGCCATAATAGAATTTTGTTTTTGCCATATATATGAGTGTGCATGAGAAAACCCACAATAAGTCGGCAGAACTGATTTTGAGAAAAACGGCTTTGAAGTGAAAATATGGGTCCGACAAAAACTTCCAACTTGGCTGTTGTTTATGGGACCGTGGCATGTTACAGGGTAAACTGTAGATGAGCAGTGAACACTACTCACTATGATCTCTATAACGGCTTAGTTATTAGACTACGGTCTCCTAACAACAATCACTCCAATATCACTTGGTCAATTAGCTATTGCCACTTATAGAATTAAATGCCGTTTTCTCAAAATCTTGTTTTGGTGGTGGTGGTGGTGCTGGGGGGGGGGGGTGGGGGGGGGGTCGTCGTCACTGACTTCAATTTATCAGAAACGTCTTGTCTTTTGTACAGAACTCAAAATGTCATGTTGCCGACTTATTGTAGGTTTTCCCATGCACACTCACATATTTAGACTAGTAACACTTGAAACACGGTTGATTCAATAAAATTTTTGTCGGAGTGAAAACCCAGGCAAAACGGACTTGACTCGGCGCGCTACTAGCCCAATAAGTAGTTCTGCTCCTTTGGCCTGTAGTTTTGTTCTTGTTTTCTGCCATGTAGCGTTTGTTTTCTGGCCAGTCGTTACCATCTCTGTACACGACTTTTGTTTTCTTGCGTATAGTTCTGTTCTCAGGGATGCCAAACGATTTTTGCCCAAAAAAACCCCTGAAAAATGAACGTGCCATTGTGTTTGCACCAAAACAAACATTTTTTAAACAGTTTTTAAATAATCGCTAACACACAAAATACAATTAAATACACAGTGAAAAAAATCGGGACTGACGGAAAAACCGGAAAAACAGGGACTTTTGGCATCCCTGTGTTCTCTGTGGTAAAGTGTTATTTTTGAGCATGTAATTTAGTTCTCTGCACTGCAATTTTGTCGTTTACTACGAACTTTTAGCCTGTGGCGCAATCACATGTTATCCCTGTAAAGTGTAATGTTTCATGTTTGGCTGGCTGTGTAAGATTTGGCCAAAACGATACAAAGTCATTAATTACACTTTGTTTATCGTGGCGTAGACAGACTACAGAATTACACAGCTTGAAAACCAAGTTACAACAAATAACAATGTGATGGATGGGAATCGTTAACTCGATCAAATTGGTTACGCCAAAAATGCAACTACATTTTGCTTTGATCTTCTTTCCGCACGTCTGTGTTAGTATGAAACTTGTTTCTGACTTTGTTTCCTCTGCCAGGTGTGTCAATATTAATAAGAGACTGTGAGTAGTGTGACAGAACCCTGGCCGCTAACGTGATTGTGGACAGGGTGTTTCCCACTCTAACTTGTGGAATAACACAGGAAATCGGTGTTTCAATGTGTGTTGAGAAATTATGATGGGAAGATAACTTGGTGGTACAATACTATCTTCGGAAAATTTCCAATTTGAATCACATCCTTTGTTTAAATATAGCGAATGTGGGCAAAATGTTGATGCTACGCCCTTCTGCCAGAGTCTCAGATCCCTTCCATCGCCCCTTCTCTTCTTTTTCTCCCTCTTCCCCTCCAAAGAAAAAATGTTGCATCCAGCCAGCTATGTTAAACATGTACATAACCGAATCCCCTTTCTCTCCCTTCAAAGAGTGATTATGGCATTATTCAACTAGACACAAGTGCATGCCTGAATGCGCAATTAACCCACATAAATAACACTAGCAACAGTGAGGATGTCAGGCGCACAGGGGAATTAAGGCAATGGAAGGTACATGTACTCGTAAGTGTAGTTGTTATGTGTGGTCTGCAACAGTGTTGTCAGCACTTCTGTCTATCTGTCTGTCTGTCTGTCTGCTTCTCTCTCTCTCTCTCTCTTTCTCGTCATCCTCAAGAAAATCTCAATGAAAGCTGCCTTCTTCGAAACAAGCGCCAATCTTGGACAGAGTTCGATCTGGGAAAACAAGTCTGTCCCGCTAGTTGATCCAAAGAAAGCCCAAGTCTGAGTCAAACCGAAGTAAAACAAACTTGATTCAGTGCGCTAACTAGGCCTTACCTGAGCCTGTTTGCGTCATAGGAAAGGAAAAGTTGATTCTCCACGAATGAAAAGGAACCAGCGCTGTCAACCTCAAGACAACTGGCAGGATCCAATTCCCAAACTCTGGCAGTTTTTGATGGCATGACAGAATATGTCAATGAATGATACTTTCAGACAGACTCGCATGATATGGCAGACACAAGAACAATGAGAATAAGCTTTTTAATCTCTTTTCGGGGAGCCACTGAAATTTGTTTTTATTAGTTCAAGGATGGCAAAGAAAGGAGAGAGGGGGAGGGGGGGGGGATTGAAAGCGATAACTTCCAGAAGGTGGGGGGGGGGGAGAGAGAGAGAAAAAGCGGGGAGGAGAGAGGGAGGCAGAGTTAACGAAAGAGAAGGGGGGGTGAGGGGTAAGACAGGCAGAAAGAGGGGGCGAGGGAGGGTGGAGAGAAGGAGGAAGGGAGAATGAGTGAGGGGTATGGGAGAGAAAGACGATGAGACAGACAGACAGACAGTAAGTGGGTTCAAGATTGTTCTCGCTAATAATTATGGTCGTGAAAGATATACCGAAACCGGAGGGCCTAGGGGAAACCACCTTTCAACGAGAGGAGGGGGTGGGGGGGGGGAGAGAGAAAGAGGAGAGAAGTGGAGGAGGAGGAGGAGAGGGAATAAAACTATCAAACAAAATGCCACAAAAACATTGATCATACATAATCATACATAACATTACATAATATTGTATCAGCGGCTGCTTATTTCTCGGACAGAACGTATAAACACTATAGCCTGCATGCAAAAACATAATAAAATGCCCTGCGTGACAACGGTTGAAAACGTGCTGAAAAACACCCAAGGACTATCATTACAGATCGTAGCCAGTACAATCTCCCTACACATGATAACATTTCCTTGTCATCGATTGGTTTACTGGTTGCCACGTCAAAACAACGGGTATATGTTAGCAAAATGTATGTCTTTTCTGAATAAAGAAAGAAAGAAACAGAGACAGACAGAGGAGTTGTAGGGCGTTCACTAACATGTCCAATCTTTCTCTCTCTAACACATATTCATATAAAGCTGGGGGTGGGGGAGGGGGGGGGGACGCACGTTGTGGCGTTCACTATGTCCACTTTCTCTCTCACTCTCTCTCTCTCTCTCAAACACATATTCACCTAAAGCCTTTTTCTTTTTTTTCGCACCCGTTGTAGGGGGGCGTTCACAAACATGCCCACTGCTGTTCACGCACCAGGAGAGCATGCAGACTGTCGCATATGGCGGACGCGTGCTGGAAAATCTGAGATAAACTGAAAACAAAATATTATTACACCGTATCTTGAATCTGTGTTTATGGCAAAAGAGGTTAACTCCAAGATAATGGGCTTTGCAACTGAGACGATATTATTGCCATGAATCACATCGCCGCTACCGTAATAAAATGACTTAAGTGGTTACAAGAAGCTACGACACCCCACCCATCCTTCCCTCACCTACACCCCATCCATCCCTCCCTCACCTACACCCCATCCATCCCTCCATCACCTACACCCCACCCATCCTTCCCTCACCTACACCCCATCCATCCCTCCCTCACCTACACCCCATCCATCCCTCCCTCACCGACACCCCATCCATCCCTCCCTCACCTACACCTCATCCATCCCTCCCTCACCTACACCTCATCCATCCCTCCCTCAATTACACCCCATCCATCCCTCCCTCACCTACACCCCATCCATCCCTCCCTCACCTACACCCCACCCATCCTTCCCTCACCTACACCCCACCCATCCTTCCCTCACCTACACCCCACCCATCCCTCCCTCACCTACACCCCACCCATCCTTCCCTCACCTACACCCCACCCATCCCTCCCTCACCTACACCCCACCCATCCTTCCCTCACCTACACCCCACCCATCCCTCCCTCACCTACACCCCACCCATCCTTCCCTCACCTACACCCCACCCATCCCTCCCTCACCTACACCCCACCCATCCCTCCCTCACCTACACCCCACCCATCCCTCCCTCACCTACACCCCATCCATCCTTCCCTCACCTACACCCCACCCATCCTTCCCTCACCTACACCCCATCCATCCCTCCCTCACCTACACCCCATCCATCCCTCCCTCACCTACACCCCATCCATCCTTCCCTCACCTACACCCCATCCATCCCTCCCTCACCTACACCCCATCCATCCCTCCCTCACCTACACCCCATCCATCCTTCCCTCGCCTACACCCCATCCATCCCTCCCTCACCTACACCCCATCCATCCTTCCCTCACCTACACCCCATCCATCCCTCCCTCACCTACACCCCACCCATCCTTCCCTCACCTACACCCCATCCATCCCAATTCCCTCACCTACACCCCATCCATCCCTCCCTCACCTACACCCCACCCATCCTTCCCTCACCTACACCCCATCCATCCCTCCCTCACCTACACCCCATCCATCCCTTCCTCACCTACACCCCACCCATCCTTCCCTCACCTACACCCCATCCATCCCTCCCTCACCTACACCCCACCCATCCTTCCCTCACCTACACCCCATCCATCCTTCCCTCACCTACACCCCATCCATCCTTCCCTCACCTACACCCCATCCATCCTTCCCTCACCTACACCCCATCCATCCCTCCCTCACCTACACCCCATCCATCCCTCCCTCACCTACATCCGCTCCACCCCTCCCTTACTTAAGCTGCCATCTTACGGAAAAAAAGGCTGTATCTAGGCCTACAACAAGTTGAGCCAGTTCAAATTCACATTACAACAGCATTTTATATAACTAAATGTGTTTAATCTCCCTGTCTGGATTACGATTTTCAGCAACTGATAGTTTCTCTTCATCATCAGAAAACAGAAATTGAACGACCACTAAGGCGGGGAGCACGCAAACTGTTTTCTACGTCTCCTAAGGAAAACAAACCAAGTAGTTATTGGGGGGGGGGGGGGCGCATATGTGGTGTTTTTCCTTGCCTTAAAACGGCAGTTTTTCTCCATCCCTCACCTTAGGGTAGCCACACAAAGGCCACCGAATTCGGCCACCGAGCCACTGGGCGCTTTAGGTGAGAAGAATTGCATATAAACGGACCGAATCTAGGTGGGCTCTATGTGCAGTTGTTGAAATTATATAGTGCAATTCTTCTCACCAAGCGCCTAGTGGCTCGGTGGCCGAATTCGGTGGCCTTAGTGTGGCTACCCTTAGCCCCGGCATGCACTAGCCGATTTTGATCGGTGGCCTAGCTGGTGGTGACGTCACGATCAAAGTGAGTTCCAATCAAGGAGCTTACACTCTAATACTGTATTATAGTGTAAGCTCCTTGGTTCCAATAAAACCCAACTAACTGGCTGGTGCACCAAACCTCCTTCCAACTCAATGTCGTGACGCCACCACTCAGTTAGTCGGATGATCAAATTGGCTGGTTTGCGCCGGCCGGGCTTTGGATTGCCTTTGTAAAGTTTGTTTTTCTTGGACTCAGACTGACAGTCATGTAAACAAAGTGCAGATGCGCCAAATATTATAAATCCGCCTTCGCGTTCATGCATTAAACTTTAAACTAAGGACTCAAAACAAAAAAAAAAACACAGTTTTATTCAGTTTTCTCAAATGTACGAAAAAAAAGAGAGAGAGATAAAACAATAGAGACAATGACAATATGACAGTATGGTTCTTCTGAGCCATCGTCTTAAAACTGAATTTTAAATTCCCGAAAAAAAAAATTTCAAACTATTAAAACGGTTTTATTTGCTTTTCTTTATACTATGAAAGAAGAAACAGATAACAAAGATACCTCGACAATGTGTTTCCTCCGAGGCAAGACAAAACCTTAAATGTGGCAAAAAGAGAAAGTTGTATGTAGCAAAGCCTGGCGTAAGAAATACAATAGTACAGAAAGGATACAATAAAACGCAATTCGCAAATGAAAAAGAAAGACACGCCAAGCTCTCGGTATATGAAAGGGGAAAAAACGTAACAGGGTGGAAAACTGAACCAATAAAACAACTGAACAATTTTCTTTTTGAGACATTTTGACTTCAAGCCTCACCGCGACCCCAAATATTTCCTCTGAGTCATCGTGCCCTCTCTTCCAACTCCATCTCTTTTTTTTTTGTTTTTGTGCTTTTCTTCCTTCTTTGGCCAATCCTTTTTTTTTTTTTTCCCCCAAGTCCAACATTCCACCCATTTCCCCCACCCTCTCGAGGATTCTCTTTTCAAAGTTTAAAAAATCGATCTTACACAAAAGTCATCGAAATCATAAACGAAAAAACGCCCCCCATGAAAGGCTTCTTAACCGCTGGGACTTAAATTCTACAAAATATATTTTCAATACTTTCGCTGATTTTAAGCCACAACCGAGTTCAACAGAAGAAATGTTCCAATATTTTGAGCCGGCCCAAAAATAGTATGACAGGAAAGTTCGTTCTGCACCTCAATTTACTCATTGGTGATCGAAACTCAACTTGAAAAATCGTATTTGTGTATTCCCTGAGTCCCAAGCTTCCAAAGCCGGGCTGGGTCGTCTAGGTCTCTGCCACAAGAATTACCGAGCTGTTCAAAGTTTCAGCCTCCAGCCACCCACCCGATCCCTGTGTGGGTGTCTACTGCCGTAATGTGGGTCATCTCGGGTCAGGACGAGCCAAAACATAATATGCACGTGGGAAACCGCGCGCCGTGTCGGCTTCCGACTTTTCAAGCTGATAATTATGAACACTGCAGTATAAGGAAGCTGGAAGAGGCGGGACAAGAGGAAACGAGACAGTGTTTTACTGTTTTGTATAACACATTTCGTTCCACAAATTTGGTTCATAGGCAGGAGGTTTGCAGTGGAGAGACTGCAGCAGTAAAATAAAATGGCGTGCTTGTTTCGTTGAAACTGTATGGACACAGCGCCATTAATTCGCTTTACTATTTTCCAGCATGATTAGATATCGAAGGACTGCGGGTTTGACGTACGTGCGGCCCAGGAGAACGTACTTTGCTCGGAAGTAAAAGATTTAATGTTAGTTTGATGGAGACAAAAAGAAAAATGGGGGGAAGAGAGAGTCTAAGTTTTGAGATCGAGAAACTGTTAGGACAAAGCTAGACAGAACGTAATAGAACGATAGGACAGAGGGAGGACCTACCAGAAGCGCCCAACGACCACGAGACAGAGAGAGAGAGAGAAAGCCAGACTGACACAGAGAGAGAGAGACACACACACACACAGACAGAAAAGAAAACACAGCGAAAGAGAACCAGAAGGTTACATAAGAGCGCGGACTTTGTCCTCAAGCAGAACTCTTAATGCTAAACAGAAACCACACAAAAAACTCTCACAAAAGGGTGAATGGCGCAAAAGAGAAAACGTTGAAGGTAACGGGGAGAGCGAGAAAGCTATGGAATATCACAGAGTTTGTCCTCAAGCAAGACAATAAAAGGCCGCCCGTACGAAACACTTGGAACAAAAGGGTTAACACCAAGGAGCTTCTTCACTTGGTTAACACTGAGAACGAGACAGACAGACACACCAACAGACAGGCGTAGAGAAATAGAAAATGTCAGTTCAGCGCGATGAGAAACGTATGCAAACTCTCCAGTCTGAAGTATTCCACACTGCGGGGTATCTGCCCCCTGGTAATTGATATTTTGAAGGGGGGAAAACCCGGGTCTACACTACAAGTGATCTAATTACTCGGCTCACAGCATCAAAATGATTTAATACACGTTTCAAGTGCTATGTAGCCTTATATATGATGAGATATGTTGCTTGTTCACCTCCACTCTTCAACTGCTCCTCTCTTTATTTGCCTGTCCTTCATTCTGCTTGTTTCTCTCTAAACTCTTCATCGTCTCAAGTACTTGATGTACCGTAAATGTATCATGAGGAGATCTAATATGCTGCACATTCCCTCATCTTCCTTATACTCCCTCCCCTCCCCAATTTTGCCCTCGTCCTCCTACCCCCCCCCCCCCGCACCCCAAATTCCCTAGTTTCCTTTGCCCTTCTCTCTTCATACCTTCATCTCCCCCCAGTCACTCACCCCAACCCCACATTTTACCTGGGTTAAGATGGTGATAATTTCACACACAACTATTCTCTTTGTCGGTCTTACCAGTCATTCCTTTACCACATATAACATTCCGACTGTTGTTTTTTGTTGTTGTTGTTTTTTTCTTTCCATTCCACACTTGAACGGGGATCGACGTGTCAATTAAAGATACCATTTACAGTAGATCGTGTGGCCCTTGAATACCCTTTAAAGTCACTCCAGTTGACACTGATAATTTGGCATGATAGGGTAACTGAATCGTATCATCTACAAGACCTGGCACGTGCTGAGGTAAACTTAATCCCTCAGGTAACGGGTGTAAATTATCCCTGGCGCCGAACAGTTATAACAATATGATAGGAAGATATGATGTATAGATTGCTTGCTTTCATTCTGGGCATTATTGTTTTGATTCGCGTCTTTTTGTTCTATTGTGAAAATGCCAAACTTCTTAGTCAAAATCTTCCAAGAGTGTAAAAATGTTGTAAGCCCTTCTTGCAGTTTCGCACTGTTCTGAAACAAAGTATGCATAGCAAAATAATGATTTCATGGAAGTGGGATTGTGTGTGTATGTATTGGGGGGGGGGGGGCAAGAGAAAAAAAACCTGGCACAGTTTGGTAAGTGCCAAAAGTCATTTTGTTGAAAAAAAAAACATATATATTAAACCACACTTTTCAATTCATTACCGTAATTGGCAACCATACATTGTCATGCCCACTCTCCTCAGCATACACCCTCCCATTGTACGCCTTTCGTAAAGTGGCGGCAAATTCCTTCCCCCTCCCATCTCCTAGCTTATGCACTTTATGGATGGCCCTTGACACTGTCTGATTCGGCAATGCAATTTTAAGTGTCTGCGTCTAGTGCCTAAGAATTAATTGAGCCACCATGCTCATCCAGCAGGTCACGTTTCAGCTCAGTTGTCACGTAGAAAATGACCTCGGGCTTTTCTTTTTTCTTCCTGTTTCGGAAACGCCATGCGTTATATCCAGCTTTCTGTCACATAAATGCGCCGTGGGATTAAGTTTGTCGGACAAAAAATTTTAATATTCAGCTCTCATCAGATCTGTTAGGAGCTAGGCATTCAAATTACACAAATACTTCTGGACGCCTAGGTTACGAGTAAACGGAAAGTGAGAGAGCGGGGTGAGAAAGGAGAGAGCGTGAGGAAGCGAAAGAATGAGAGGGAAGAGGAAGAGACAGACTCTGACGGACAGACAGAGATACAGAGACGGAGGGAGAGGGGGAAATATTCAGCCAGCGTTTGAGTTTGAGTTTAGAGAAAGCACGTGGACAGGACAACGGTCACATTGTGCTGGGAAGAGGCATGACGATAGAACGTAAGAGAATGATAGGACGGTAGGCAGAACCGCCGATTTCGCCGGGTTTCCCGTGAGAAGGCCAGAATGAGGTCATTTTAGAACACCAGAAATTTGGCGGGGAGACCCTCTTCCTCCTGCCGATTCGTTGCTAGTCCTTTATGCTATTGGTAATGAAGCAGACTACAAACTCTGTTCATAGAATCAGGGAGCTGGTAGAGAGAGAGAGAATGTGACAATCGGAATGACGTCACACTCACCTCCTCGCGGGAAACCCGGCGAAGTCGGCGGTTCTGCGGACGGGAGGGAGGAGGTCGCTGATTTGTTGAGTGTAAAAGAAAAGCCAGAGTGACTTTGAAGGGAAAGGGGGGGGGGGGGTCACTACAGCTCGTTGCAGATTTCTTGGGAGTAGACTATGGTAAGATGGGGGACAAGGAGGTGAAGGGAGAGAAGAGACAATATTATGAATGAGACAGAGAGAGAGAATGAGAGCAAAGAATGAGAGAAAGAAAGGCGTGTAATGCACAAAGAAATATAACTTTACTTTGCACCGTTACAATTACACTTGGCGTGGAGCAATTGTAACAACAAACTGATAGGAAGAGATATGCAAGGCTTGCTTGCTTGCTATCATTCCTTACCTTATTGGTTGGGCAAAATTAGATATACAGCACCCGAAAACGTTTGAGTCATTCAATTTTTCTCTCTCTCCCCCAAAACATGCTGTACGGAATATTATAAACATCGAATACCGCCATGTTCCGCCATGGCATGCTGTGGTAACACTCCAGCTTCTTAGTAGAAATAAAGAATCTCGATGCCTAATGAAACTTTCAAACAGTCCGTGCAAAATACAATTTAAAGCTTTGGAACTTCGAGGCCTAACAAAGATATTTTATGCTGACCTTCTAATGGCCTTGTGCTCGTGCAGGGAGGGGAAGGGCATGCGTCACATTAGAGGGTAGGTACTTCATGGACTTTGAGAACCGCTGCTTGGCACATGCCACACAGCACGTTTGTTGTCCTTTGTTTGAGCGGTTATTTCCCTTGGCAGAGCACATTCAGTGATGACTGACTTGTATTGCTTGAACAGACAGGCAACGGCCACGCCGTACCGCGGGGAAACACCATATGTGCCAATTTAGGTCAAATTCATTTTTTTTTTTTTGTTGTTGTTGTTTTTTCAAACATCATAATAATATATAAAATATACAATAGAAGGAAATATGCTAATTATATCTAGGATATATAGTTTTCTACGACTGATACTTTCTTTTAGGTATCACAAAATGGAAGCAGGGCTGTCAGTGAGTTTGAGGGAGCACATCGACACGCTAACGGCCATACTGTGATAGAAAGAAGCAAAAAGATAGACAGAAGATAGCAGAATGATAGGATAGAAAGAGATCCTACCAGAAGCGCAGCCCCCCCCCCCCCGCCTTTTTGTCTGTGGAAAATGGGGACACAGCACTGAATTCGCTGAGCAGAATGCTGTTCATGCCTGACTCGCAATTTGCTTCCATCAAATGACCTTCTTTCATTTGAGCCTATAAAACCAAACAAACACCCTGTGTGATATAAATATTCTTGCTGTTCTGTAGATGAAGGGGTTCAATTTTAAAATACCTTTCACTGGTTCTCTTCAAGACACAATGTTCTAGGCTGTGGGTTGAACATTAAAAAAATTAATGATGAAAAAAAAAAAATACCTGATATTCCAAGGCGGATGGCCTGGAGCTTCCCCAATCCCGGATTTTCGCGCATCTGCGGAACTTTGGTGGCCCACAGAATAACCCGGGGCGCAAAGCCAAATGTTTTTATCTTTCTCTGTAAAAAAAAAAAAAATGTATTTGGTGTATACGGTGTTTTGCCATGATGTGGCAACAGCTGTGCCCCGTGATGGAAAGACAAAGCAGTGGAGCGGATTTGGTTTGTTGCTACTTTTTTTATCTACAACCCTAGCGAGTCGGCGAGTGTTGAAATAAAAGGCTGAGATGGCTGAAGTTAAAAGTACGCTGGCCCTCGTCATTAAACCAACTTCTGTGCAAAGCAACTTATTTTTACTGAGAGGAAAAATAATCGTATTACTTGAAATGTATTCTCAACCTCCAATATATTTTTAATAACAGAAAAAAATTCACTTCAATAAGTTCATACAACTTGGGATGGGGATGGGGGGAGAGAAGAGAGTTGGTAGCTGCAATTGTGCGAATACATCAGTACTGTTTCAATGACACAGTCGGCAAAGTATCTTTCCGTAAAGGCTATCCATATTACCCGACTACAATAAAATTAGGAGCTTGAGTTTGGAGAAAGCCCGTCGCCATGATAACGATCACACTGTGCCAGGAAGAAACGTCAGACAGAATATTAGAAACTAATAAGACAGAGGAAGACCCTACTAGAAGCTCCCACCGACAACCCGCACGACAGTTAGATGCCAGGAAGACAAATTTCTGCAAAATTATTCCTCTTTTTCACCGGCATCCACTGTGTTTACCCTTTCATGAAAATGAAAGTTGTGTGGCTTTGTGACCTATGTGACCCATGAAACTGAAAGTTGTGTGGCTTTGTGACCTATGTGACCCATGAAAATGAAAGTTGTGTGGCTTTGTGACCTATCTGCACATACTTTCCTCGGTTCCTCCGTCTTCACAATCCTTCTCTCTGACACGCCATAAAATCTATTACACTGTCATCACTCGCTTGTGCGCCCCCCCCCCCCCCAATCAAAAACCTTTGCCCGTATAAATGCCTAGATCTAGATATCTCCATGTGTACTTACTCTGGTGGTACCAATCACTTTTGCCTACCACCGTTTTTTACTCTTCCTTCTGACAGTTCGTAGGTAATACGTGGTTGAGATAGTATTTTCAGCGTGGTATGCATTACACTTCGTGAAAATCACAAGAATTAGACTAGATCCTTTCAGGTACTTTTAGCAGGAGCCGATCCAGTTCAAGCAATGCGGATCTGATACGAATACGCGTACACTGCCGTTTTACGGAAAACCACCATCGCACATCGAGGTAAAATTCGCGATTTAACATCACGTTACAGAATTTAAGTCAGGCCAGAGTTTTCTGCTATTGTACGACAGTACACAATACAGCCTGCTACTGTCACCCCCACTGTCTTGTGGGTCATCTCGGGAGAGAGGAAGACTAGGGGAAGGTAACCCTGAATACAAATACCACACTGCCTTGTGTGTTGCTATGATAGCAAAGGCTATGGGAGTAAACCCAGACAGAAAATCAGGAGTGGAGACCCGAAGGTGGTTGTCAGGGAGAACTGCATCAAACTGGCTTCCAGCATCTCCTGCAGCCGGACTAGTTCCAAATGTATTGACCTGGTCTCTCCCTTGGGTTTAACTAGAATGGCAGAGAGAGGGGTGGTGCCTCTGGGCAAAGCACCATCTCTTAAAAATAGCCCAGGCAAGGCAGCAAAACGAGGAGGCGTTTGCTCGGGCTTGGCAAGCGTCTGTCTCTCCTCTATAAGCCCACCCATTTCCGATTTGGAGAGGACACTCCAGCCATCCGTTACGGATGGGCACAACACGGGAGGTGGCAGTTACCGGTGATAAGCTCAATCCATTTGGCGTACGGATGAGCGCCAGGGGTCCCCTCTGTCGGTGGGAGCGGCTTTTCAGCTGCATTGATCAACTACCGCCCGCCGTAACCTGGGCAGCCCCCAGGCAGTTGGGTGTTGTTCCGCCACGTCAGCCTGCTTCATAAGGTGGTTGGAGCTAGACCAAAAGTCAAAAAGCTGACGTAAAGTGTGCACCTGGCAAAAACAGAAAAATACTAAAACTTGGTACCTGGAACGTCAGAACAATGCGCCCAGGCTTGCAACAGCAAGATCTCACTAATATTGACTCCATCAGGAAATCTCAAATTATTGATCGAGAACTTCAGCTACTAAACATCGACATCGCTGCCCTTCAAGAAACTCGACTTCCCGACTCCGGGTCAGTCAAAGAAGAAAACTACACCTTCTTCTGGCAGGGCCTTAGCAGCGAACAGCCGAGAATCCACGGCGTGGGCTTCGCCGTAAAAAACTCCCTTATCAATTCGATCGCAACTCCAATTGGAGTGTCAGAACGCATCATGACACTCAGACTGAACACCCGGTCTGGTTTTACCAACATTATCTGTGTCTATGCCCCAACACTTACCTCCTCTGACGAAACCAAAGACATTTTCTACGAGGCATTGCAGAGGACTCTCCACAACATCCCTCTCACCGAAGGCCTGCTAATTCTGGGTGACTTTAACGCTCGAGTGGGAGCAGATCACTCCGCATGGCCAAAGTGCATTGGGCACTTCGGCATTGGCAACATCAACGAAAACGGGCAGCGCCTTCTGGAGCTATGCTCCGTAAACTCATTATGTGTTACAAACACGTACTTTGACCTTAAGAGATGCCAAAGAACATCATGGCGCCATCCCAGGTCTGGCCATTGGCATCAATTAGATCTTATTCTCTCAAGGAGGAAGAGTTTGGGCTGTATAAAAATAACTCGTTCCCTCCACAGTGCTGACTGTGACACCGACCATGCACTGGTAGTCAGCAAAATCAAAATTTCGGCCAAGAAAATATACAGATCAAAAGCCCCTTCAATCCCTAAGATCAATGTAACAGCAATCAGAGATGAATCAAATAGAAAGTCATTTGAAAAGTTATTTGCTGAAAGCATGGATAATGTCACCCAATGTGACTCGGTAGATGAAACATGGAACACTCTCAGTTCAAAAATTCATGACTGTGCCATCAAGTCTTTTGGACAGCATAAAGTTTCAAACAACGACTGGGTAGCCCAGAACAGCGAAATTCTCCTACCTCTCATTGAGCAAAAGAAATCTGCTTTCAATGAGTATAACAAAAATTGCAATCAGAGTACAAAAACTTGTTTGAAAAATGCAAAAGCTAAACTTCAGCTGGAGGTAAGACGTTGCGCCAACAAATACTGGACAGACTTGTGTAACAGCATACAAGAGGCAAATGAAAAGGGAGATATGAAAACCGCCTTTAGTCAGATGAAAGTAGCTCTTGGGCCAATCATCACCAAAAGCGCCCCACTTAAGTCTGTAAATGGTGAACCCATCACAGATAAAAATGAACAACTGAATAGGTGGGTAGAGCATTACTCTCTGTTGTATTCAACTGAGAAAAATATTCCACCAGATTTTGAGGAACACCTCCAAAAACTGCCAATAATGGCCGAACTTGACGCTGAACCTTCCTTAGTCGAGCTTTCCAATGCAATCGACCACCTGTCTGCTGGAAAAGCCACAGGAAGTGACAACATTCCTGCAGAGGTATTAAAAGACCTAAAAGGCCCACTATTACCACACCTGTATAATCTGTTACTGCAGTGTTGGAAAGAAGGCGTGATACCACATGATATGAGATACGCCAAAATTGTCACACTTTACAAGAACAAAGGAGACAAAGGCGACTGCAACAACTATCGAGGCATATCCCTCCTCAGCATTACTGGAAAGGCTTTTGCTCGCGTCATCCTCTGCCGCCTTCAACAACTGGCGGAAAAAGTCTTACCAGAAACACAATGTGGCTTTCGAAGCAAACGATCAACTATTGACATGATATTTGCACTTCGGCAAATCCAAGAAAAATGTAAAGAACAAAACAGGCCGCTTATAACATGCTTTGTGGACCTAACAAAGGCTTTCGACACCGTAAGCCGATCTGGCCTGTATGCAGTCCTTAAATCCATAGGCTGTCCACCAACATTGCTAAAACTTATTGCATCCTTCCACACTGACATGAGGGCATGTGTCAACTTTGAGGGCTGCACATCCAATTCATTTGCTGTAAACAGCGGTGTGAAGCAGGGATGTGTTCTTGCTCCTACCTTATTTGGTATATATTTTGCAGCCCTACTCAAGAATGCCTTTGGTCAATGTTCAGGTGGAGTACTTATTAACACCAGAGTGGACGGCTCCATTTTTAATGTTGCCAGACTAAAAGCAAAATCTCGTACAGAGCATATTATGTTACAAGAGCTCCTCTTCGCAGATGATGCTGCAATCGTGGCCCACGATGAAACCACGCTCCAGGCTCTCATCAATAGCCTTGCCAAAGCCTGTGACAAATTCATGCTAAAGATCAGTGTCTCAAAAACTGTAGTTCTGACACAAGGCTTGAGAAACCCCAACCCAATCATGCTGAATGGCTCTCCTCTGGAGCAAGTGGGAAAATTCTGCTACCTAGGCTCAACCATCAGTGGTAGCACAGACATAACAACTGAAATAAATGCCAGAATAGGAAAGGCGGCCACAGCTTTTGGCAAACTCTCAAAAAGGGTGTGGAACAATAGCAAGCTGACCATCAAAACAAAGGTACTCGTGTACCAAACTTGCGTCCTAAGCACCCTGCTGTATGGCTCAGAGACATGGACCACCTACTCCAAACATGAAAGATCCCTCAACTCCTTCCACCTGCGCTGCCTACGCAAAATTCTCAAGATCAAGTGGCAAGACAGGATCTCAAATATCGAAGTTCTGAGCAGAGCCAACATTCCATCAACTCAGGCTCTCCTAGGCAAAAAAAGACTGCGGTGGCTTGGACATCTCCACCGTATGGAAAATGATCGCATCCCCAGACAAATTCTCTACGGGGAACTTGCTACTGGCAACCGACCCAGAGGTAGGCCACATCTGCGATTCAAAGACACTTGCAAGGTCACGATGAAAGCATTCAACATCGACCCCAATGAATGGGAGAACCTTGCAAATGATCGAAGCAGATGGAGACAAAAATTGCGCAGTGGCACGCTCGCAATAGACTTCAAGGCAAAAGAAACATACCTGACAAAACGACAGAGGCGGAATGAAAACACTCGCCAAAGTGAACCCAAAAGACTGACCTGCAATCACTGCCATCGCACTCTCGGGTCAAACATTGGTAGAATAAGCCACGAGAGAAGCTGTCAGTCAAAGTGAAAGTGAATATTCTAGCTGCTAAGACCGTCTGTAAAGACGCTAAAGGCCATATACAGAATGAAATGCGCTTCATCTTTCTATCTTAGATATAATTTTGTGTAATTAATACGCACAGTTTCTTTTGGCCATTACTAAATGGAAACTGGACAAAGATTAAAGCCGGGGCGTAAAGCCAAACGTTTGTCATAAATTGTGTATGTGCTTGTGTATGTGTGTGTATTTTGCAGAACAACAACAAAAAAAGTCACTCACTGTCCTCCCCTACGACGGTATCAAGGTATGGAGGACGGGAGGGGGGGGGGCGATTTCTTAAGACGAATTAAGAATATAATAATGATGGTTCTTTTTTTGGGAGGGGGGGGGGGCAATTTCGAAGGCAAAAGTACTATTAAACTAAAAAAAAAAAAAATGCACATATCTTTCTTCTTCAAAAACATGGTAATTATGACACATGCTGGTCCAGTCATATAGGTAAATGTGTGTGTGTGTGTGGGTGGGGGGTGGGGGGGGGAGAGAGAGAGAGGCCCGGGTCATTTGAAAGATAATAGAACGATAAAACAAACACACACACAAAATCCGGTAAATTAGGCAAATTTTATGACACATGAAGATCAATGGGGAGGTGGCCGGGCTGAGTAGGCCCAGGTTGGTTGAGACTGGCGATGACAGATCAACAGCTAAATAAGTGTTCTGATTGGCATATACAGTAGGAATGACAGACGACAGACAGCCCCTGTGGGGGAAATATCTTTTTTGTTTCACAGATATTGAAAGTGGGGAAAAACAGGCCATCAAGTATAAAACATTAAATGAGTTGGGTGATGAAGGATGGACGGGAGGGGGGGCAATCAATAAATTTGTCTATAAAAAACGCATGCGTTTATGTGCGTTTAAGTGTGTGTGTGAGAGAGAGGGGGGGAAGGGAGAGTGAACGGATAATGACACGACAGAGAGAGAATGAGACTGAGAGGCAGAAAAACAGACTGGCTGACAGTCACAGACAAACAGACAGACAGAGTGGGGTCAAATACCAAACATTAAAAGAGGCACAAAAACAGAAAGGCCCAACTGACAGACTAGTAGACAGGTACAGATGCCACTTAAACCTTCAAAATACTACCAATGCATTATCCAGGACATTCCTAATTTCAATGGCAGGCGGTTCATGCGGGGGGGGGGGGGGGAGAGTTTTGAATCCAAACGTATGAAAAGCGTGCACTGGTACGCCACAATCTAACATACGTACCCCAAAAATGGTCCCTCAATGCATGTTTTGGCCCTCCCGTCGCCCTTATCTTCGTCTCGCCCTCCCCCCCCCCCCCGAAATCAAAATCGCCACCCGGGGTGGGGGGTGAGGAGTGATACCGCCCCCGTTAAGGACCACTTGTGTGGTGTTAACTCCAGCCACGGCCAGTGCCAGCCTCTCTGTGCTCACCCATGCATTTAACTAATACTGCACTCCTCAGCGTATTGTTTCAAGCATGGTGTTTTTCACGCTCACGCGCGGCTCTACCAGTGCTCACGCGGAGACGTGTTTGTGTTAGGATAACCTGACACATTATGCATGCTGTGTGCTGGCGGGCATCATTTTGGCTTGAAAGCCTAACACACAATGCAGGATACATTTCACTGGTCCAGTCATGAAACGGTATTCGCACAATTGCCAGACGAATGGAAGACATTTGGCTGGAATGTGTATACAAATATATCGTGCGAGCGTCTGTGAAAGGTGTGTGTGGGGGGAGAGAAAAGAGAAGGAAGAGGGGGGGGGGAGGAGGAGGAGAGAGAGAGAGAAAGAGAGAAAGAGGGCGTGAGAGACAAAGGTTTTAGCAGGCATTTGATAATTTTCTGTAATGGGGCGGGGGGGGGGGCGGGCGGGAAGGGGAAGAGTGACACACTAAGCCCGGAACGTCACAGCCAGTCCCTGCCAGCAAAATGCACACCCAATAAGTAGTGACAGAAGTTGACTGTGTCTGGCCGGGCTTAGTATGATAGGCTTTTCCCAGATATCCCAAGAAACTAATTACAGGAAATTACGGTGTGCACTTCTTGTCTGCCAGTAACTGGCTGTGCCGGTCCGGGCCTAGTATGATACCCTCCTAAGACAAACGATCGACACAGAAAAAAATCACACAAAGAGATCAAACCAAACATTTCCTTGTCCATCTTGTCCATAATGGCGTATCAGGGATTTTGGTGGCTTTCGGTTACGACTGCCTTATCATTGCTCGCGGAGCGATCTCACCAAGTGACGTAGCGACATCTTGAAAGGTTTTGAAATTATATGCAAAAACACGCCTGCCTGTACATAGTCATCATGTGGCAAACACAAAATGCTGTATCTACTATCGTTTCTGTATTATTTCTTGTGCGAGGCGTTCCTACGGACAGCTTTTTTTTATCATTACTACTGTATAATTATCTTGGCGAGGCTTTGCTACACACAACCATCGTTTCTGTATTATCATCTCTCACGCGAGGCTTTGCTACATACAGCTTTTACATGGTTTCTGTATTATTTTTTACGCCAGGCTTTGCTATATATACAGCTTTTTCTTTTGCCATATTTTGACTTTGCTTCAAGTTCAAGTCTCGCTGCGACCCCACAAAAAATGTTCTTTTCATTTTATAAAATATATAACATTTTTTTCCACTAACCAAACATATCGAATCTCTGTCTCACCTAAATTGTGAAACACACTCCAGTAAAATGGGGAAAATCGTTGATACGCCATTATGTGAGACGGACGACGACAAATTCAATTCCACTAATGGTCAACTCCACTTACCTTGAAAAATCTATAAAGGCCACGTGACCGTGATAAAGCGCCGGTTTCTTTTCGTCCCAGCTGGTAATGTTGGTGATAAATCGCATCTGAAAATACACAGACAGGAGATAACAAAGGCAGATCAACGACTTCGTTCTATATTCATGAAAATAACGCCAGGCGAAATAAGAGCTGGCATAATTATACATTAGATGGCCATAAGCCATTTATCACTAACTCCAAATGAAACAAAAAAACAAAACAAAAAAAAAAACAACAAAAAAATCTGGCTATTTGGGCCATGTGGCTTAAAAATAAATGTTTTATTTTTCTTTGTAATTTCTTTTTAGTGCCTGTTTGTGCCCATGAAAACAGAATGGTCTAACTCCACTTTTGTTGGATACTGAGATAACCCTAAGAATGTGTACGGGATCTCCCAATCTTTCAGCGGATGGCAGCTCTTCCAAGACCAAAACAGAATAATTCTCTGGTGTCTTTGTTCTCAGCCTGTGCTTCTAAAACAAAGTTTATTTCAAATCTTCGAACTAAATTTTCTCAACAACAACAAAAACTGAATTACAGTCCCGACACAGTGTCCTCGGCTTCGTTTCGTTTCGCTTTCAGCAGTTTTGCCAAATTATGACGTCAGTCTTGTCTTGCCGAAGAGGCGAAATGTGAAAAAAATTCACTGCGCCTTTTAGAGCGCATAATGTTTCCGCTTTCGTTTCGTTTCGTTTCGTTTCGTTTCATTTCTAGTTGACACTGGCGTCTTAAGCGCAAAACTATCAAAAACAAGCCGAAAGCGACACGAAACCAAGCCCCAGAGTGTCTGGGCTCTTGCCATTCTTTTATTCACGGGTACGATTTTTGGGGAGATTTCTCAAAAGGCTGTTGTTAGGGAGAGGGGGGGGGGGCATAGTGTTTTAAATAGAAAGCTATAACTGAAGAGTGAAAGCAAATTATCTATCTGGCTTTGTCATTTCGCCAAGGTCCTTCCCTTTCCCAAACTGTAGCCATTTCGCCAAAGGGAAGTTTATTGTTAGCATCCAGTCAAACAATAACCGAACTCTAACTGTATATGGCTTGAAGTGGCCACATGGCTCAAATAGTCATCCCAACAACATATCGAAGCATTTTCCGTTCTTACATAGTGACATAGATCTAGTTCATACTACATGTATATAATATTTTCAGAAAGCAGGCTATTGTTAAAGGATCGTAGTATTTTACATGGTAAGGTAGAAAACAATAGTGAACACAACTCAGTATTTACTCTCTTCAGCTTTGTAAGTAAACTACGTTCCCCTAGCCACAGTCAAGAAGGAACGGGAACAACTCTACTGAGGGCCTTTAGTTTGCGGTTTATTGGGAACGGGACTGAATGACACAGTTACTTTATTTGAATTTACCGATGACGTCATGGGACATTCGAACCGTTCAACGCGGGGGTTAAGCACAGTTGTTATGGACTTTGTAGGGGCGATTCGAGGCACAAAGATCAACTGCACATGAAAAGTGTGTACAAAAGTCCATAGCTGTGCTTAACCGCCGCGTTGAACAGTTCGAATGTCCCATGACGTAAATCTAAATATACTAACTGTGTCATTCAATCCCGTTCCCTATATTATGCACCCAATGCGAAATTCCGAGTCACAGACAAAGCATTTATGTGCGCGTAGTTATCTGAAATGTATCGTTCACAGAAAAAAAACACAAAGCTTGTAGAAAGCAAAAGAAAAACGATGCAAAAAAAAAAAAATAAACCACCACATGGAACACTGAAATATAAGGAAGGCATGGAAGTAAATATATAGATAAATAAATAAATATAAATGGTAGTCAGAACGGGCAAGGGCGTTGTGTTTGCAATGTTAAAACCAGTGTATTGTAAAACAAGCAGTAACAGAAAATAAATAAAACAATGAAAAATCCAGTCTAAACTCCACTAATATGATGCGTGTGTGTGTGTGCAACACTCGCTTACACATTTGGTGAACACTTTACCGACCTCACAAACCCGGACTTTCTACTGATTGTGATTTCAATCTGTTATGGGAATCATTCACTTTCAATTCTTATTTCTGGACTCAACATTAGCCATAACAAAATTTCTTGTTTAATAAATAATAAAGTTTACGGGAATATGTGTGTGTGGGGGGGGGGGCGAGGAGAGAGAGAGAGAGAGAGAGAGGCTGCGGGGGTTACTGGCAGATGGGAGTGTAGTTTGTTTCTACCAATTCTGTCAAAGTACTGTAAATCGTGAGTGAGCGCGTGAGTGTGTGTGAGGGGAAGGGAGGTGCGCACGCGCATGCGTTCTCCATTCCTTCTCCTTAAAAACATAAAATCTCTCTCTCTCTCTCTGCGCTTTCAATACCAAATATAACATCATCCTATTTTACAACCTTTCAGGCTTCCACTCCATACAAAACATCCACTGCTGGTGGCAAACCAACCAATGCGTGCCGCCCATTTTACGACATACCTTCGCTGCAGAATTCCCAAAGCGGTAATAAGCGTCAGTCTCTATAGACTATGACACTGTTTCAAGCAAATTTAATGAAAGTTATCGATCGCTTTTGCCTCCATTATCTACTATCAGACTGAAAATCGCGACGTTAATTGCCTTTGTTCAAAACAACAACAACAATAAAAAAAAAAAAAAATTTAAATTGTCTGGATTTTAATGTGAACTGTTCAAACGGGATCTCGCACAATGAAGACGCCGAAACAAATCTGTCCCACTAGTTCGACCAACTCACAACTGTCTTGAGCCAGCTGCAGGAAAAACAGGCCTTGCTCACTGTGTCAAAACAGATGGACACAGACTAGTCTCAGTGTGCCATCAGCCTGAACAACAACAACAACAGCAACACCAAAAATCTTCGGCTCACCTATGACATAAAAACAGGTCTGAATTTGGAGAAAGCACGTCGACGCTATAACGATCACATTGCACTAGGAAAACGCGAGACGACAGACAGAATATAACAGAACGACAGACAGTGCAGAAAATCTATTTATATATTCATTAAATCCTATTATATTATTAACTGTTCGATGACGTCAAACAGAAAAGTAAAATACGATTTTATTACCTGTCCATAGAAGTAAGAAGTACATAGAAGAGTAACGCTAAGCTCTTCAGCAGAGAAAACTTCAATACTCCCAGGGCGCCGCCATTTTTTGTCGATGTAGGGCATAACGTAGTAACGGGAAGCGCCAAATGTAAACAAGCGAAGTACGCTCGTCGAGTCACTGCTGATTTTGTTTATGTTTATTTTCACTGCTGCATCTCTATCGACGCTAGAATTATTTCACCAGCTCTTACAATCTTTAGTGACAGTTTTAACTTTGATTTTGCGTTTTGGAAGTGGTAGATTAGCGTTCTTTACCCTAGCAGAAGTCACTGCCAGGTCGTTTGTTTCTGTTGCCTTAGGGCCTATATCGTATACACCCAGTCTCATATTATGATGGTTTCGAGTCTCTTTTCATTACTTGCACCAGCGTAATTATGAGTTTGATAGTAAGATCTTAATCTAGAAGAGGCGTGTCCAGCATTCTTTACCCTAGCAGACCGCTTGTCAGGTCACACTCCCATGTTTGCTCATGCACCATTGATCATTGTTAATTGTTTTCTGTAATAAGTCTTTGCATCCACTCCCATTGAATACATGTAGTTTCATGCGTCCTTTCACCACTTGCATCAGTGTAGTTTGATTTTAATTGCTACTATGCTCGATCTAAATCAGATGATGTAGCTCCAGAAGTGGTGGCATTCTTCTTTACTCTAGCAAACCACTTATCGGGTCACACCTCCACCTTGCTCATTGCTATGCATCATTGATCATTGTTACTTGTTTACTGTAATATATGTAATATTACACCTATCCAGTTCTCTACAAATTTCCTGGTTCTTTTCTGAAAGGATAACGGGTAGGCATAATTATATATATAATATGAATAAATTTGGACTCAGGATATTCTTGACTGGGTGGTCAGAATGCGAAGAACTCTATGGGAAAGATTTAACGCTCAACATGATAGACAATGTACCTAAGCTTTTTATGAACATTGGTACCCTGAATAAAAGAGTGGTCCAACTCCACCATTGTTGGAAGCTGAAATCTTATGAATTGTACAGCAACTTGTACCTTGTAGTAGAAAACAGCTTAAGTTCCTCATGATAAAATAAGTCATTATTTCAGGTATCAAAAGTGTTTTTTTTAAATGTATTTCAAGTGATTGGTTGTTTATAGACAATCAAACCGCCCCTTACATTCAAATAGCCTATAATCAAGATGTTATGAAACATTTTTATTTTTACAACAAACAATCATGTGCCATGTAAATATTAACAGAAACTAAAAAATGATGACATCAATAACAGTAACAAACATTTGAAATTTCTTTCTCATTATCATCTTTAAAAAGGGAAAAACATGCTATTTCAATTTCTGGAAGAAAACTTAAGGGTGAACTCTGTATGACTGGAACTGGGATTTAATGGCAGACTTAAAAGAGAGTATTAATTTTCTGTGACTGATTTCCAAAATTTCTTAATATGCAGACAGGGGGCACAAGAGTGATTATGAGGGAAGAGGCGCAGAGCTGAAAATAGTGTCAGTGAATAATGAATTTGCATTAAAGCTGTCTTGTCTTGGTGAAGAGATACTTGATAAAGTTGTTTAATTTGTGTGTGTGTGTGTGTGTCAATTCTGTCAACAGGGTTGATTTGGTAAATCTTCAGTTGTACTTGTTCTATTGGTCTGTTTCTTGGTGTGAAATTTCCTATATGGTTGAGATAATAATCCTCAACATTCCTTTTTTTTTTTTTATTGCATTAATGGCACCCTATTTGGTGGGCTGATTAGTCTAATGACTCAAGTAAGTCCAAGTGCTTACACTACAGCTTAGTCCGTGCTTTTACTACAGCAGACAAAATTATCGTTTCTAAAAGAATGAAAAATTTCAGCTTTTGTGGTGATTACTTGTAATTGTTTGTTTTTTAATGTCATGATCTTAAATACCATCGAAGACACCGTAATAATCACTTTTATCATCGATAGTGTGGGCTATGAAAGTGGTTGTAATCCACTTCAGTACCCCACCTTTTCCTAAACTGAAATCATGCGTCCATTGTTGTTATAGCACATACATATGATATATACAGGTAATGAAAAGGTATTCTAAATCCTGGGTAAATTATCAGTATTTGGGTATATTTTAGAATTATTTCATCTCCGAAGTCTATCAATTATTCTACTTTTGGGTGCAGACAAGAGAGATTGAGAAAGAGAGAGAAAGCGGTTAGGGCGGGGGTAGCTTTCCAATCGATCTAGATCTAGAACGAAGGATCAGGTTATCATTGTTTAGAAATTATCCCATGAGGATAGTAAGAACTAAGATCCCTATGAATTTTATCGTTCAGTCGGTTTCATTGCCATGCCTTTCCATTTCCCCCTCCCCTTGTGCTACTGCTACTAGATCTAGTGCTAGTGTAGGTGACTGCTCGCTCGGTTCACGGCGCAGTGGGATCACCCACTTGCCCTACACTGGCACCAAGATGGCGGCCCCCGCATTGACGAATACCGGATCCCCGTGCTTACTCTTCTATGTACTTCCTACTTCTATGTACCTGTCTCATAATTAAATTTCACAAACGCCCATCAAAATCAGCCTCTGGAGAGTAAGGACTGAAAACATTGCTCAATACTTTGCTACTATCTGTCACTGCTTTGGACAACCCGTTAATGATTCTACATCATATACATTTCCCGCCATCAGAGCCGCCCACTTGGATTTTATGAGGCTTTCTAAATGCTGTTTTTGTTTGGTTTCGTTATCGCTTCGTCTTGTTTTTCTACACTACATTACAAACTTGATGCGTTTGGAATTGCCGCTCGCCACGGGATATGGGCGGACAGCGAGACAACGGGCCGAGGGTTGACGATGACGATGGTGGAAGCTATTACAATGAGGGATGATGATGATGAAAACAATAATAATGACAATGTAATCACTTACGGGCTGTGCTGAAACGAGGAAGTGCGAAGACTCCGACCCCCCCCTCTCTCTCTCTCTCTCTTCCCCAGCACTACCTTATACCGTTTGGAAAGAAAGAAGGAAAATTGTGTTTTAAATAGAAGAGAAACACAAAGCAAAATCGAAGCCTCACATGACAGTTGAGATTGTGTGTGGGTGACCGAGACAGACGCAGCACCAATATTAATCCATCTCTTCTCTCTCTCTCTGACATCGTTCCGTTCTGGCGCCCAGATGAGTAACGATAAGTCTGTACTGACTGGGCTATCTCCAGTTTCATCAGGCTTTGCGGTTTTACCCGGAGACTGGGGCCTGTAATGCAGTGGTTCTCACAGTGGCTAGCGTGGAACCCGCTGAATTCACAAGCTTATGGGACACGTTGGTCTAGAGGCAAGGTACTCGCTTCTCATGCCAAAGGTACCGGGTTCGATTCCCGAACGGCGCACGCATGTTGGAAATTTGCGGGAATTTCTTGTCCCTGATCCTATGGTAGGCAGGATCGAACAGTTGGTCTTCTCGGATAAAGGACGAAAACTTCGGATGGTCCGTGTGCTCGTTGCGCACCTTAAAGATACCTTGGCAGTTGGATGTCGAGAAGAGCTGGCCTAAAAAGGCCGACTGCCCAGGCAAAAAGTTTTTAAAAAATAATCATCATCATCTCTCTTTCCCCACCCCCGATGGATCAAACAAAGTACAGCAAATACAAATGCAAAACTAATAATCATAATAATAATAATAATAATTATGAAAAGGGAGAGACAGACAGACAGGGCTGTGTAAATGCCAAGAGCAGAGATCCTACGAAATCAAAGACTTGGAAACTAAAACAAACTTTGTTCCAGGGCTCCGCCAAAATTCCACAAAACTACTGTGCCACACGAAACATTTCAGAGAAGCTTACAAGTCGTGACTTTGTTAAAAAGTTTTATTGCCAGTGGCGAGTCTACTATGAAACTAATGAAGCTTAAGTTTCAGGCTCCGACCACCTGGGGGGACCCCTACCACCTGGAGGGACCCCTAAAGGAATTTTTTTAATGAGTGAATTTTGGATGTTGTCCTATTGTTGGTTGCGAAAGGGCACCATACGTGGTCCTGTCCACAGAATCCGCTCAGGTATTTTTTTAAATAGAAAATGACGTACCAAAACAAAACTCTTTGCCTCTATAGCGGTGAGGAATGAAGCAGAACGGATGCAGTGGACAAGTATACAGAGACAAAGAGTGTTTCACTTTGTCACGTCATTTTCCGTAAAAATAGCGGAGCGTACGCTATGGACAAGACCAGTAGCAGTTCAAGCTTCAGGGTCCCAAACATGTAGGTCCACCATTGTCTTGCTCCAAATAGTGGGAACTGCTGATGTAACGAACCTATGGGATGGCGTAGGAATGGGATGAGATGAGGGACGTTGGGAGAAAATTACTTTCACGGTAGACAAGAAAAGCACAGTAGGGGAAGGGGCGAGTTAGGTACAACACAGTGGTTCTCAACTTTTCAAAACTTGTATCATCCCTACATTCATGTGTCGTAACTTTTATTTTACCTAGAGCAGTGTTTCTCAACCTTTCTTGACTCCCACTCCCCACTTCATTTTTTCCAAAACAAAAAAAAAAACATGATAGAACACCCACGGCCCACCTTGAGAAACACTGACCTAGAGCAATTTAGCCATTTTTCTTCCAGTGACCAGCCCTAACAACATTGATGGGTGGGGGGGGGGGGGGTGTCTAGGTATCTTCCCCCCCCCCCCCCATATCACGAAATTTCCCTTCTTCCTCGTCCCTTTCCCCAACATAACAGGTTAAGAGCCGCTGGTTTAAAACAAGAGCTTATGAGTTCTAGGCTATTTGCTTTTGTCTTTTGAGGTTTGGGGGCAAACAATGAACTTAGTGCGAGTGGCGTGTCCACGGTGCCGTTTCTTCCAGTATTTACAATTTACCCTGAGACGCCAAGACACGTGAGTCATGGGTCCCAGCGTCTTTTCTTCAAACTCATACAAATACACATACTACTGTTTTCTATCACTGCCAGTCAGAAGGTTATAAAATATTTTAACATACAGAGAGATGACCTCTCTGAACTCCAAACCCTTCAGTCAGTCTGTCTCTCTCTCTCTCTCTCTCTCTCTCTCTCTCTCTCTCTCTCTCTCCAGTTTTGCACTAAGCCCAATAGGGCTTTAAAAAATAAATTTTTAAAAAGCCACAATAGCCACGCCTGTTGCTTTTTTTTTTCTTCCGAGGGTCGGATTGTTTATGTTTTCGTACTCCTGATACCCATCTGAGAGAGTGCCATTTTCAAAACAAATATTTAAAAGAAAATGATAAGAGTTGTTATAATAGAAAGTGGGGGCACAGGTATCTCAGAATCAGACATCCACGCCTTCACCGACACACACACACACAAGAACTCCTTGCGGAAAGATGATACACTTCTAAACAGGTACTGGTGGTGGCTAGACAGACAGCATTAAGCGTGATGAGATCTGAGACAAGACGGGGAAAAAATGTGGGATTAGGAATCAAGAGTTTGGTTATCTTCACTGAAACACTCGTACAACTGGCCTGACATGTTATACAGTTCCTTCCTTGGCATTATCGGATCTCAGTTTGTTTTTCTTTCTTATTATTATTCTAACGTAACGAAGAGGATCTCTCTCCAGCCGCGGCCATATTCCGATTCCAACGTAGTCGAAATTTCAAACACTGGCCTAAAAGACAAAAGTTCGGGAGTTCCCAGCCCCCCCCTTTTTTTTGTTCTTTGTTGTCCCTTTCAAAGCTCTGATTACTACTCTGATTACTACTCTGATTACTACTCTGATTACTACTCTGATTACTTCTCTGATTACTACTCTGATTACTACTCTGATTACTACTCTGATTACTACTCTGATTACTACTCTGATTACTTCTTGCTAGCATCTCATCTACAAAATAAGAGTTCGATTTTGGAGAGAGCGCGCATCGATACGATAACGGCCAGATTGTACTAGCCAGAAGGAAGACGATAGACAGAATAGAACAGAAAGACAGGACAGAAGGAGACCCGACCAGAAGATCTCTCTCTCTCTCTCTCTCTCTCTCTCTCTCTCACACACACACACACACACACACACGCGCGCGCGCACGAGAAGAGAAAGAGACACACATACATGATGAGACATCACGGAACAACAATTCAGAATATGACCATATCATATTTAATTCTGTGGATATATCATTAGTTATCCATCTTCATGCTTCGTAAATATTTCTAGGCTTGTTTATTTGTGTTGTTGCTTTTTTTTTTATGTTTTAATAATTTTTTTATGTCATTATTTTGTTCTGTTGCTGTTTTTCCGCGTTTATTTTTTTTTTTCACTTAATCACATTACGCAGTTGTGAGTGAGTGCTTGACGCCCAGATTTTCCTTGCGGGGTCACTATGGTCCTATTCTGATACGATTGGCTCCTGGTGTTACCACTCTCATGCCGCCTTTCGCTTGGTTTACACAGCAGCTGTTACCAGTTGCAGGTCAAAGTCACTGTGACATTTCCATATATTTGCTCTGCTCAAATCATATTTCACCTAATAGCATTTCGTGATGTCGCAATGACATCTGCCCGACCCGCCCTAACCACATTTCACAGAAAGCATTTGTTTTCAAAAGCGTACTGCACACATAATAAAGGTCTCCAGATGTAGCAATGCGGTGAGAATTAAGAGAAAACAAAACAGGCTGTAATAAAGATATAACATATTCCATTTTCTACGTTGTTTTTACATGTCGTGACCTACCCGTGTTTGTTTTATCTCCATTTCCTGAAAAGCTGGAGATCTTTTAGTTTACACGTGTAGAAAAGTTATAACAAAAAATGCACATTTTGAGACTTGTTTAAAATGCACTGTGGCAATTATCACGCTGTTCTGATCAAACTTCTTATCAAAATACTAAAGCTGCAAACGTTTAACGTCGAATTTCTCAGTTGTGCAAGAAGTGGAGTTGGAACAAATTATGGTGAAAATTCGAAAATCTTCACAGGGCTAAAAAAAATTTTTTTGAATGGACTGATTCCAGTTCACAGAACTGAACCCAGCAGTAAACATGCATATTTCATATTTTCATGAATACATGATATGTTAATATGCACCGGTTGAGGGAGGAAGACAAAAAATCTCGTTAGCCCTGAGGAGAACAATTCCCACCTACGGGATAGACAACGACAATACTGACCCACAGACCCACACTGCCACCTATGATAAATACAAATTTTACCCCCTGCTTTTATCTCCCTTCACCTCTCTTTACCCCTGAAACCATGTTCTAGCCTATCCCTATTCCCATTTATCGACTGAACTTTGTCCACCTGAAGTTCTTTAACAAAACCAACCCGAATCTAACCTGTAAATTTTACACGTAATAACGTAATAACACCCTCCATGTTTTTTGTGGGTTTGTTGTTGTTGTTTGGGGGGGGGGGGGGCAAAAACAATAACAAAAAAAAAAAACAGTTTCATCTACCCAGAAGAAACAAACAAAAACAAACAAAAAATTCACTGAACTTAACACCACATGGCGTTAAATGTACTGCCAGTTCCAGACAACTTTCAATACAATTGCAAGGCAAGAAATCCTCCAGGCCTCCAGGGACCATGCCAACCAATCAACAGCAAGTTACTGGACCATACAGCACAGATGCATTGTGTACTCAAAGTGTACGATCCGTTACATTACAATAACTCACAACGTTAAAAGTGTTCCAGGCTCAAGTCTCCGTTGAAGTATTGAATAAATAATAACATCCCAATGAAACCCTTTGTGAAAAATAACAATGCGCTACAGAAATGGACCGGTGACTCGGGGGAGTAGTACATGTATACTTTTTATTTTATCACTGTCCAACATTATATAAAATTTCCCGGGCATTCTAGATTTCTTTTTTTTTTTTTTCATTCTGAAACTTTGTCCAACACAAGGCTCAGAACTCCTACAGGTATCAGGCCACCGAGGACCGGGTGTTAAAATATAGCGAGAGTTTTTTAGTTTGAGTTTGGAGAAAGGTCGTCGCAACCGCCACCACAACGGACGCACTGTGCAAGCAAAACAGCAGACAGAATATAACACAACGATAGCACAGAAGAAGACCCTATCAGAATCGCGCCCACCAATAACCCGCAAAATATGGCAGGAATTTGTGGTTGGACCGTTTCCATACAGGGATTCGAACCAGCGATATCTCACACATCCTGGTCCGACGCTTCTACCACGGGACCACTATGCCAGCTGTTATTTTCGTGTTCCCACCAGTGTTACAAGGAATCTTACAATAGTGAGAACCAAAAAGGTAAAAACACGCGAATGAATTATGTCTCTTCACTTGTCCGCCATTGACGTCCGCTGTCAAAACTTTTAACCCCCACGTCCACAGCCATCCAAAGTTTCCTGTGTTCCAGCGCCTGCCTGTCTGTCTGTCTGTCTACCGATCCATCAACATATCCACCCATCCGTCTGTTTGTCTGTCTATACACCACTTGTCTACTAAAACGAAAACTGAAGACATTATTTATTTATTCGCTATATGAGGTATCAGGCATTCCCCGGTAGTACAGTTCAAATTTAGGCCTGTACATCCCAGCTCTCTTTCTCTGTCTCTCTATAATCCTGCCTCTGAAGTTATGCACGTCAGGGCACTACACAACAAATTGAACGCGTGCCATGAAAAAGAGAAGAAAAAAAAAAAAAGGATCCCAGGCGATCAGTCAACAACACAAAACAAACTTTAAAAAAAAAAAAACCTACTCCATCGTTTCAGGCCTTCAAATATTAAAAATGAAAAAAAACTTTCCCTGATCAAAAGAGACACCGTCAAAATTTCAGGTAAATCCCAGATGTATGTGCGACGCTAGCTCTTGTTGAAAATCGGGTGAGGTTTTGTTCTGGTTGTTTTTCTAAGTAATAATTTATTTATTTATTTGTCTTCCTACGGCCGTCTCTTTCTCGTCACTATTTACATTACCTCTATTCAGTAGGCTATGTATTCAAGACCTTATGAACGCCAGACACCTAGTGAAATGGCAGCACTTTTTTAAATTACCAAAAAAAAAAAAAAAACCGGTTCTGCTCTACAAGAAACCTGACACTGCAGAACTAATTAAGCTCCCAAATTACAACAGCAGATGGGCATGTTTTTGTTTGTTTTAATTCACCCTGTTTCTCATCTCAGCGTAAACATTAATTAAATGCTGTTTTTTCGTTCTTTTTATTTGTTCTATTCTGTCGGAGGTTGTGCTGCTGCTGTTGTTGTTGTTGTTTGTTCTTGTTGTTAAGCACGTCATGGTTATTTTTATCATGAAACCGCACAAGCGTGCTGGCAGGATTGTACGTAACTTTTTTTCTCTAACCATTCTGTGAACTCTTTCTAGGCAGTTTATTCTTTTTTTTTTTTTTTCTTTCTGTTGATTCTGGAGGAGTACAACATTTTCATGTCTATCTTCTTAAAACTTTCGGTTTTCAACATTCTGAAGTAAAAAGTAGTATTCAATACCGGCTCACTGAAGGGAACATCACTACATGTAATTATGCCACAACACCACCATGTGCGTCTTCATTTTACAACTCCAATTTTCCAACACACCAAACTGAACATAATAATGTCGTAAAAAAAAAAAAACAAGGGACCAAGGGCGATAACGCAGCGACACAAACTAAATAATAATAATAATAATAATACTCCATCGTTTCAAGTCTTCGGTTTGATCAGCACGTTGGTCTAGAAGCAAGGTGCTCGCCTCTCATGTCAAGGGTAGGACAACGCCCACTTCTGACGCAAACGGTGAAATCCGAAATTTCGAAAAATATGGAAGAGCCCACCAGTCTTCAAACCCGATCAATTACACCACAACTCCCATACATCACTACACAGGAAACATGAACAGAGGCAACATACTCGGGACTCAGGTCTGCTTTTCTTGGATCGGACTGCTGAGTCGCACCAGACTCTGCGCTCGACATAACTGACACCATCGAACTACGGCATTACCATTGTCTCCCGACACAGACGGATGCCTACAAGTACAATTATTATTACTACTACACCAGAACGCCAGTTTTACAATATCTGACAGAAGTTTGTCGCGTTTTTGTAAATCGCCCTTTTCGTTTCTCTTTTGCAATAATTCCAAGTGGAATATTACCGCTAGTTTACTGAGGATGATCAACCCCTCGCTTACGTGGCTCCAGTTATATTAATAAACTGCAGACAATGTCAAATAATGCGAAAGCTGCTCTGAAAAGCAAGACCCTTGAAGATGTTGTTTTCCCAGATTCACCCCCCCCCCTCCCCTTTTTTTTCTTTACAAAATCGTAGACTGTCGCTTTGTTTGCTTACTTGAGAAAATCTAGCCTGCAGTGTAGCTTAGTGTATTCGTATTTAATGTGGAGTGCAATGCAGAATAAGTACATACAGTACGTCTGAGCCCATCTGCTCTCAGATGGAACTACAAATTACAATGAGCAATCGCTAAGAGGAATACATAAACAATAATGAGTGCATTCGCGTAAACCATGTGCGCGCCCTGAGGAAACTGCAATTCGGCGTTCAATTTAAAAAAAAAAAAAAAAAACCAACAACTTTTTGGGGTGTCAGTAGATTTTTCTTTTTGGAGGTGCCGCTGCCATTGGCATTTATGCCTCCTTTTCTTGTTAGTTTTCTTGTTTCTTGTTGGTCCCGTTCTTGGCTTTCTTAGCCCTCAAAAGGGCAACTTTTGGAGTGGTGCTTTACTGTCTCTTTAGGATCCATTTATAAAGTATGCACGCTCGATTTCGGCTTCTCTCTAGCTCTCTCTCTCTCTCTCTCTCTCTCTCTCTCTCTCTCTCTCCGTCACAAAACTACCTGTCCCTGGCCCATTATGCGTCCCTGCAAAGTGCGAGGGATCTAATTTTACAAGAGGTGAAAATAAATCGTTGATCCCGAAATGAACTTCCTGTCTTACATTCATTTCAGTTATATAAAGTAACATCTGAAATACTATTGTAGCCCATGGCGCACTTGTGCTGTTATGCATGCACAAATAAAGAGAGAGAGACCGGGACGCATGTTTGCCGATTGCAGTGCAGACCAGCAAATTCAGGAGCGGGGCAGCAACACGCCCACGTCCCCGGGATTTTCGGTGACGTTCAGAGTCATTTTAGGGTTAGGGTTAGGGTGCACAGGCCAGAGGTTGCGGCACCCATGGCAGTGTTCGATAGGACGAGAAATCTCTTAGCCGATGACCTGTGTTTGGGGGTCTGTTGCTGCCCCGCTCCTGAATTTGCTGGTCTGCACTGCAATAGGCAAACACGCCACCGGGACAAGAAAGAGAGAGAGAGAGAACCAATTGGCTCGGGCAAGTCCAAGTGTTGACCACTACCAGATTCAGGGTCGGAAACTCCAGTCCAAAAAATTCTAAAATGTCGTAATTCCAATATTGCCGGAAGGCTGTCTATTGTATGGGTGCCGTGGTCTAATTGCAAAGACGAAGTGAGAAAATAACTCAGTTGTGTTCACAGTAACTGTTGACCAATATGTCCCCTAACAATAGCCACTAAGTCTCGTCGGAATACGCTCCATCCCTACGAAGCTTTGAAATAGGTCACAAAACAACACACACACACACACACAAAACGTTGAAAACCCCTGCTTTTGCGGGTTAAATTCTAATAGTATTTCTGGGGCTTTTTGGCTCTTCTTTTCTGTCCGCCAACTTTCGAGAACTCTGAAGTGGGGTGTACAAATTGGGCAGATTATTAGACGTTCAGAACTGAGCCAAAGAAACTGGTGTTCTGGTTCACAAGGTAATAAACCCTTGGGTTCTGGCTTATTCCAGATTCGGGGGATCTAAAACTGCAGGTAATTAAATAATATTTTATGTTTACGAGTGGATCTATTTTGACGTCTTTGGCAACGGTGGGGAAACAAAAAATGAGCGTGTGGGTAGGTGATACGATGGTGCTGTTGCAGAATCAGAAATGAGGGGGGGGGTGGTGGGAGGTCAGAAAAAGGATTGGCGGAATAAGCAGAGATCTGCAGATGAAGGGGATGGGGTGGGTTGGGAGAGAGGATGCCTAAGACAGGACTACCTTTGACAGAGTATACAATCATGCAACATCCTCCCCCCTCCAAACACACAGGGTCAAAATATTGCAAAAAGAAAATAATATATTGTCTGCAGCAAAGCCTGGCGTGAGAAGTCATACATAAATAACCTTGCTACATACAACTTTTTCTTTTTGCCATATTTTGACTTCACTGCAGCCTTACCGCGACCCCACAGATTTTCTGTTGTTTTTTATTTTTTTTTCCTCCTACAGGCTCTCTCTCTCTCTCTCTCTCTCTGTGAAATCGGTTTGTTTTCCACCCTTCTCAACATGAACTGGATCAAATTTGAAGGGTACATTAATATCGTTAATAATGGAGCCAGTGGGGAAATGGTTCCATCTTGGCAGAGAGGAAGTAAAGATGAGGGAACATAAGTAGCCATATATGAAAAAGGTTAATGGGACATGAGGAGAAGGGGGGGGGGGATATAGGAGGGGCGAGATTGGAGTGCAAGAGGGAAGAATGAGAGAGAAGGGATTGCGGGGGGGGGGGAGAGGTAATAAAGAAAATGATGTTGGTCTGGAAAACCTGGGGAAGTTGGCTTCACCTCTTTTCATTCATTGTGTGATTGTAGTGGTAGTAGTACACATAGTAGTAGTGGCTATGGTAGTAGTAATAGTGGTGACACTGGCAGTAGTAGTAATAGTAGTTGCTGTTGTTGCTGCTACTGCTGCTGTAGTAGTAATAATGATGAATAATGCCCTTTTAAGAATTCAAATTCTCTGTCCCATTATAGGGAGAAGGAACAATGCTTAACCAAACCAAGTATGAGACCTAGCCAAATTGAGAATAGTGCTCTAATTGTCCAAACTGCCAAATGTACTATGTCCTTGCTTCCCAATGCACTGCACACAAGACTCCCCACAATTAAATCACATTATGGATAAAAAGATTTTAAAAAAGAAGATGAGAAATGAAACTTGCTAAATGATAAAACTGACAACCAAATAATCAGAAATATCCAAAGTCTCAGGTTAACAAATAAAATATACCATTAATGGTGACCCCTCAGATCATACTGCCCCCCAAAAGAAAAACGACCGTAACTGACAGCTTGGCATTTTTTTTAACTTTATTTGTCTCTGATACGAACAGTCAGTTACGTTCGTTTGCTATACCAGAAACTACTATTTCTATCTGCCTTTGACATAAAAGAATTATGCGTGAGACAAGTTCATAGAGACAATGCGGTAAATAAAGCCCATGCTGTCAGTAACGTCGTTTTTCCTCTTGGGCGGCAGCCTATTGCAGTTGTTTATGTAAGAGAGAAAAGAACATCACCTTTAGAATAAGCCAATGATCAGGACCACAGTACAAAATGCCACAGCGTTGTTAAAATTGAGATACACATACATAATTATATATTCATGCAAAAAGAAAATTCGGATTAAACAGTACTGAACCTGTTATAGTCAAACAATGGCCCATATGCAAAAAAAAAAATTTTTAAATGATAATAATAATAATGTAAGCATGTTTTTAAAAGCGTTAAAGTGTTCCCTTTTTGGTAATTTGGTGAATTTATACAAGATAGCATGTGAGAATAAACCAGTGGTTCCTCTCATTGTTAGAAGACAAGAAGTTTATTTATATATTGCCAAGTTTAGTGTTTAACGGGCTCCCTCGTGGCCCAATGCAGAAACACGAAGCACATAACATAAACTAACAAAACAGTGAAAGTTTATCAGTGGACAAAATGCAAAAGAGCTTTAGTTTTATATTTTATTTAAAACATAGATGAAAATTTGGAAAATATGGTTTATGAGGAAAATCGAATGTGGCACACTGAAGCTTGGTGCCTACAAAGCAAAAGATGTTGCAATTTTGGCCATTTTGAATAAAGGACACTTCCTGGTTAGAAAACAAAAAACAAAAAACATACACACATCTTCATGTGCAGAATCCATTTCAAAACAGCCACTGCATTACTTTACTCTTCTTAATTTTACCTTATTTTGCATTTCTTGAATACAATAAACCCATGAAAATTTTCACCCAGCCGAGGAACCAAAACCTCACTCTCGCTGAAATCCTTTAACGAGCTGACAATTTTCATCTATGTTAAATAACGAGGTTTCTCAGACTTTTCTTTAGATGAAAATACTTCCGTTTCTACAGCTTGTTCCATTAAAAGATTGGTTATACATGTATATTTTCTGGTCAAAATATGGCAAAAAGAAAAGGTTGTATGTTATAAAAGCTCGCCTAAGAGAAAAAAAATACAGAAACCATACAATAAAGTGTAAAGGAACAGGAAAGACAAAAACAGATTTCCGTCAAAGGTTTGCATTTTATATCGTTTTTGTACTATTTATTATGCGAGGCTTTGCAACTTACAACTTTTTTTTCTGCTATATTTTGACTGTTTCCTCAACCCCACCGATTTTCTCTCTCTCTCTCTCTCTCTCTTTTTTTTTTCCTTTTTTTTTTTTCAATATATTCGTTTTGAAAACAAAAAATAAAAGGGGATGGGGCAGGAGGGGGGAGGGGGGAAAGACCAAGGATTTGCTCTAAATATGGAGCGATCATTGTTTTTCCAGAAGTTAAAATAGCAAATTTGAACAGGAAATTCTCACCTGATCTAATAACCCCAGCAGCTCTTTACGTAACTTTAGCTTTTTTCGGTCCTCGTATGTCTAGGGTAAATAAAGGTGAGAAAGGAAATACAATTTATTGTTGGTAGATGTACACTTACTATATCATTGATCTTTTTTATTTATTTACTAGTTTATTTATTAATTTATATAATTATTTTTCATTCATTTATTTATTTATTTATTTATTTATTTATTAATGTATAGATTTTTTATTTATTTATTTATTTTTTATTTATTTATTCGCAAAAAAATGCTCATTTAAACTTTGAATTTTCTGGCAAATTCTTCAAAATTCCTATCTTTTCTAAATTTTCTAGGCTGTTCCTAATGGCAACCAATAACTTTTTTTAAATTTATTTATTCGCAAAAATACTTATTTAAACTTTAAATTATCAATATCAGAATTATGTGGTAATTTCTTCAATATCCCTCTTTTCCAAACTTCTTGACGGTTCTTTACAGCTACAGGGAATTCCTCTGTTCATAAAACTGAATGCCATTTTCAGTTCGAGAGCTCTGAAGTTTGATATACTCAAAAGATTTCCACCTTCTTCTTCAAGACATATGTATTTTTATTTTCCTACAGGAATGTAACAACACCATATATTTGTTTTTCATTACAGCAACAATGAGACGAGAACAAGTCATTTCAAATGTTTTCCACAGTGGTAAAAAATGACAGCATAATGAATTAACTTAAAATTTCATATCACAAAAGAGAATAGAGAGCATTTCAGACATATATAATGAATAAAATGTTAACCAAACAAATAAGAGGTGGTTTACCCGATCTGTGGATGACACTTACCAGATCAAAGTAATTTAGCACGATCCATCTTTCTCTCTCTCTGTATGGCAACAAAATCGTACATATTGGGAGATATCGCTGGCCCTATCGCGAAACTGCGTAAGTGTATTCGGCCAACTGAAGATGAAATCATATTGTGTTGTTTTTTTGGGATATTTTTTATCCAGGCCCTCGGGGTGTTGGGGGGGTGAATTTTCCTGTTTCTTTCCATTGGCGGAAAGTACCAAAGGCATATTCAAAATATTTACAAATGCAAATGTTAAGGTGACGAAAAGAATACCGTAATGTTTCAAGTAAAACTTTTTCTTTTTCTCTCCTGTAGCTTCAGGTTCTTCACACTTATGCGGTTTCATGACTGGATCAGCGATATGGAAGAATGCTGAACTTGACAAACACTTGTTTTCTCACGCCCAAAGTCGCAAGTAGGACATTAGTTTTAACAAAACTACTAATACTAGATCTCATTTCCAAGAAACACCAGCTCTGTGTCATTACTTTGTCGAAACAGGCTGGAAAGTAGGTCCAGATTCCAGGAAATTTGGTATAGTGCTGAATATTTCCCGGACAAATTTCTGAGCCTGACAACACTGCTGGCAGAATATAAGACTAACTGGTAACGTTAGTCCAGTTTCGCAATGCCCGTATTGGTTTCCGTTTAAGCCAGTAAACTTCATTACCTGTTAAGGGATTTTTTTCCTGAGGAAAAATTAGCTAATCCGAAACATGCTTTGCTGTACTTGAGCTAATGAGGGGGGGGGGGGGAGGGGGGGGGGGAAGAACACATGACCGTTTGAAAAAGAACATACAAGTGCAACAGAGAGAGAGAGAAAGCGAGAGAGACAGACAGACAGACAGACAGAGATTTTGGAGCAAGCATGTTGGCACAATAACGGTCACATTGTGCTATGGCAAAAGCAAGACGATAGACAGAATGTAACACAACGATAGGACAGAAGGAAACCCTACCAGAAGAGCGGGAGAAGAGAAAGAGGGAAAGAGAATGAGAGAAGAAGGGGGGAAAAAAGGAGGACAGGACAAGGAGATAAGAAAAAAAGGGACACTCGCACACACACACACACACACATGCCGCAAGATGAGGAAAAACACATACCTGATCTGATAATCCCAGCGTCCGTTGATTTCTAGTGATGTTCATATGTATAACATGAAATTTGTTCTCTTTACACAGATCGTAGGCAATGCCTGCAAAAGACGTGCTGCCTGTCTTTGGTACCCGGTTGTAAACGATCACTACGTCATCTTCGTGGTCCAAGTCTCTGTCATACTGGACGGCGGAGGAGAAGAACAAAATTTTAATGGGCTTTTTATAGCCATGCTAAAATGTTAAATATTTGAAAAACGTGAGGTCAAAATACTACATAGTAGGGAAAAGGAAGGGAGGGGGATAGAACAGAGGGGAAGAGAAAGAGAGCAGAGACAGAGAGAGAGAGAGCACAGACACAGAGAGAAAGAGAGAGAGAGAGAGAGGGGACATAAAGAGGATGACTTTGAGTTTGGGTTTAACGGCGCGTTGGCATGACAGTGGCCACATTGAGCTTTCCATGGAGGGGAGACAGGCAGAGACAGATAGAAATGAGAGAAAGCGTCTGCAAAGCTTCTTTGTGCTGAAAGATAAGGCAAATTCTGTGCCGTAAAAGATTTAAAAACAACAACAACGACAAAAAGTTTCTGGATTTGGTAATTATTACAAGGTCGTTTGTTTTTCTTAACACTACCAGCCTCAGCCCCCCCCCCCACGACTCTCAATATTTCATGAATAAACAAAGTGACGGCTGTAAAGACAGGAGGAGATATATATCATATCTGATGCGCGTATGCGAAATAAATCAGAAATGCTGGAAAATGAGGTCGCGACCACTAAAAAAAAAATAAATCCAATGAGCTCCCTGACAAAATGTTATGGCAACAAAAAATTGCAATAATTTCCTTCCACGTGTTCAACCAGTCGCTTTAAAGAAAAAGTAGAAGAAAAAAAAAAGGTAGAGGATGCAAAAATGTTTTCCACAAACTTCAATTAAAACGTGTTTAAAAACACAGGTAACGAGAAATGTGACCGGGGGGGGGGGGGCATAACTCACCCGCACGTGAGTGCCTGTCAGCAGAGTCAAGAGAATGAGAGAAGGGGCGGATGGGCGGAAAAGAGAGAGAGAGAGAGAGAGAATTGGCGGGTGGGGGAGAGAGAGATTGAAAGGAGAAAGAAACGGGGAAACATGGAAGAGAAGGAGAGAAAGAGACAGAGCGGAACGCAGCTCCGACTTAATATTGCCCCAGTCTGTGATTACGCCCATGGCAGCATAGTCATTAATAAAAATAACATTAACAGGCCGTGTTGCTCCGTGTATCTTTGCCCTCCGATGACTAAACACCTCATTTATTTATAGCATAATATCGCGAACCTTAGTTCTTGTTTGCTCTATTTCCATTTTCTGAAAAACTGGAGATCATGCTTATAAGTATGTAGAAGAGGCATAACAAATGCACTCTTTGGCACTAACTTGTGTTGTGACACTTATCAAACTGTTTCACAGTACCCATTCGATCAGTCGATTTCTTTCACCTGTTCACTTTCACTGTGGTTCATTTGAGGGTTTTGTTGATGAGATAACGTGGTTAATATTATACACAGATAACTATGTGATTGTTTGTATAGATTGTTAAAGCACTCTAGAGAAAAATTCACTCAGCAAGTACTCATATACTTGTTTGCATTCAACAATGTGAATGTTATATATTTAAATACCTTCCTTGTGGTGCCTTGATAATATTTTTTAGCTTTAATTTTGGGATTTTACACGCCTCTTTTCAGCACAATGGCACTATTACAGAGACAAGATCCGTGCCCCGTTTAGCCTGCTGACGAGTAAGCCCGTACAATTAATGTCCAGAGAAATCAGTTAGGCCAGGGCTTACAGCATTTACAAACAAAAATTTCTGGGACAATCTTGGAGGTTTTCTCGGAGATTTTTAAACAATTTTAGAAGGATCACAAAACATTTCTGACCTAGAAAACTATGAATGTGAACCCCGACCCCCCCCCCCCCCACAAATAAATAAAATAAAATAAGTGCAAAGTGAAACGTGAACAAAAAAAGTATTTTCGCGAGTGGTTGGTAGAAACAACAGTAAGGTTGAAATTTTAGGTGTTTCCAGGAGAAAAATAAAAAGGAGATTCTAGGAGAGAACGAATCTCTGCGACATTCCACGAGCCTGAGTTTGGCTAAAGCCTGGCCCAAGCGGGATTAGAACTAAAGACAGTTCACATACAGTTCAGACCGTCAAATAATTGTGCCTACGGCGTGGATTGAAATTCCTCTTGTTCGTCTAAAACTGAGATGCCGTCACATTAATTACTATCTATGGACCGGCAACCAACACTGTATGTCTTTTGTCATCAAGGAATAATGAGGAATAGGCCTATGTGTAATTATTTCACCGGGAAAGGTGTAAATTATTGTCTCAAGGGCGAGCGTATTTTTCTATCGTAATATGCGAGTTGACCTTAAGTGTTAATCTTTTCACAGTGAACGACCTCGATAATTGCTGCATAAATCATCTGTTGGATAAGAAGAAAATTAGCAGGGTCTTGGCTCTTGGAATAATCATTATGCACTCGACTCATGTTTCAAGGGTGAACTTAAAAAATAGAATTTAATAGTTTTTTTTCCCCTAGATTAGAATACACTAACACGAACATGTAGTGTATAAAAAAAAAAAACAACTCTCGCAGGGGGCAATTAAGTCAAAGTACTCCAAGTCAAAATAATATTCAGTTCTGTTCTTCTTCAGGCTTTTTTTCTTCTACTTCAATTTTCACTACTACTCTGGTAAGGAACTCCTGTTTAAATCACCAGATTTCATGGGGGCGGGGCGGGGGGGGGGGGGGGGGAAGAGAAACAAATAAAAATAAAGGAGAAGATAGTTTGTTCAATGCCTAATTCAAAAACGGAAAATATTCAAACTTACTCACATCAACCAGGTTAAAAGAGCATCAGACCTTACAGTGCAGCTCCAGGGAAAATACTGAATTACTATAAATAATATGCCTCAGCATTTCCTCCGTTATCCACCTATGCAGTATGAGAGGCCTCTCCAGCACTGCCTAAATAACCACACAAAAGATGCCCATCTGGAGCTTCCCACTATTCTACACAGGGTTGGCATGATTTAAATCAAGGTGATTTAAATCAAATGATTTTTTTGATTTAAATCACTTTGATTTTTTAAATTAAAATCAGTGATTTAAAATCACTTTTTGATTTTTTTACTTTTTAAGGATTTTTTTTTTTTTCAAACTGCTTGTTTTTGATGTTTTTATTGTTCAAAAGCACTAGACTTAAAGGCACTGATAAGTAGGAGTGCTTCTCTATTATTATTATTATTATGCATCATTCAATAATTTCTGATTTTGGCTGATTCATACAACAGTTGGAGACTTGAATGTGTCGCAGGACACAATTCAAATATAACACCTTGAACAAAAATGTAAGTCTGAATTTGAATTTTGTGTACCTGTGTAAGACATTAAGACAGCCAAGTAAGTGAAAAAGGCCTATATTTTATTTCAAATAAACATCTTTATTTTTATAAAACAGTTTGTGAAATCCAGGCATACAGATCAGATCCAGAAAATTCTGATAATATATAAAAAAGGAAAACTTTCTACTCATTTTCAGTTTCAGTTGTCTCCAATTCTTTACTATTGAAGGCCCTGGACAGAAACACCAGTTTTGACGCTTTCTCATTCCCCAAGCGATTTCTCAACTTGGATTGAACAAGTCCATACGAGGAGAAAATTCTCTCCACTCCAGCTGAGGAAGCTTTGTCGACAAAATATTGAATGTATTATGTATTTTTTTAAAAATCAAAAAAATCTGATTTAAATAAAAAAAATCGATTTTTTTTATTTTTTCGAAAAAAATCTGATTTTTTTCCAACCCTGATCCTACACATCCTACCTATTTAATTCTACTCAGTCTAAATTATTCTTTGCTAGCATGTTTCAAGCTTGCGTGTACTGGGTCATACTACTGACACGACTGAACGCCCCTACCTTATTAAAAGTTATGACGCCTCACGTCGGTCACTAAGACGAGCCGTAAACAAAAAAATAAAGAGTATAAACACGGTGAAAAAAAAGGGGTGGAAAGAGAGACAGAAAAGATCGATAGAGAAAGAAAGAATCCAACCACTTAAGGACAACTGCTGCTTGTATATAAACGTGGTTGCAATGCATGAATTCAGAAATATTACTGTCTCAGACTCAGAGAATGTATTAAAATGATACAAATTATACTGACTCTGGTGACACCGCCATTAAGGAGGTTTTGGTAAGACAATTGCCAAGATAACATTCGAACTCCAATTTTCTTAAATTTAATAATGACCAATATGCAGGATATGCAGAGTGCAAAGACGTGTTCCACAGACTAGCGCTGATAATGATGCTTGTGTGAGGCAGATAATTATAATGCCAGGATGATGACTTAAAGTGACTTAAGACTTAAACTTTTCCTAAACGCAGTACACCTAACAAGCCGTACAGCGGTATGGAAAAAGACATCATGTGTCAAAACAAAGAAACATTAGAGGGCAAGGAAACATTTCGCGTTACGCCCTGATTTATTCTTTGTCCAATGCTCATTCTGTGTTGACCAAAAGAAACTCTCTGTACTACAAAACTATCGTTCAAATAGAACAACTACCAGCACTTCATTCTATGTGAAACTGAAAGTGATTTTGACCAAGTCTACGCCGTCTACGGTCTTTCTCAGTAACATGGCAGTGCAGTTTGGCTGTTTGCTGTTTTACGAAAACAGGCCGTATAAGGCAATCTAAATCAAATTCGAATCAAAATTCATTTTATAGAATGAAATATGCCCTATCTTTCTATCCCGGTAATAATTCTCCACGACTAATACCTTCTTTCGATAGCCATAAAAATGGAAATTCAACAATGAAAGAATGTACCTAGGCGCAACTTGAAATAATGTTGGGGTGGTGGTGGTTGTTTTTTTGTGTGTCTTCTGTATACATTTTTTTTTTAAATTTTGGCACTTAAGGTGTTTTTGCATGGAACGGATGTGTTGTGGACAGGCTTTTCTGTTGTTGTTGTTTTTTCAAAGATTATACGAATAATCAAAGCAGCTTGTCATACCTGGTGAATTTTGCACTCAAAAAGATACAGACATCATCGGATGCCCAAGCTGTCTATGACATCGGCATCCAACATTCAAATAGGTTATTCCGGAAAGAAGATGGGGAGGGGGGGGGGGGACCAGGGGAGTTTCAAAAGGCCATAATTATGGCGGCTTTCACAATGAAAACGCTCAGAATGTTATCAGGTGAATATAACATCGTGTGTGACACGACTCAGCCAAAAGTAGATGTGATTACATCTAGATCTTTCAAATCAAGTTTTATTTTACCGTAACCAAGGATAGTTTTCCTGGGTCTGGTTTTGACATTGATTGCTGAGCGCGAGTGTCGGGGGAAAGGGGGGAAGGGGGGGGGGCAGAAGATCAGAGGATTGGTTTTCAAAATCGTTACTGCCCCACGATAATGGCAAAATAATGTCCCGAGTTATGCCAAAAGGCATGTGCCGGCTCACTGCATTCCTGAGCATGAGGGCTATCAGATAATATTAAAGCAAAAGGAATGCACCAACAGGAAAATGTAATAATCCAATAGAGTCACTATGGCATAAGTCAACAAATGACAGGAGACAAACAGTTGTTTTTTTCTTAGCATCTTAAAAGTGTCAAAAATGACCTATGCCTTGGGCGCAGAGCAGAGACGAAATTCTCAGTGCGATCGCTGTAGTAAAGAGAGGGACCGGGTAGGTGTTAAGGGATAAAAATAACTTACATGCTGATCGTCTGAAGAGGACAAAGGTCGTCGCAAGATGTCTATACTGTCTAACTGTAGTTTCGTTACTGCTTTTTCTGAGGAGTAATCAAAAACAAAACCAAAAATTAGTTTGGACAGTGAAAAAAAACAAAAAACAAAACAAAAGGAAGAGCAGCAATGGTCAACAATTTGACCATTTGAGGACACACACTGTAACCTGTAGGGTATACACCGCATGCAAAATCATAATACTCTTGTCCTTTTTTATAACTCTCTAAAATCAAAATAAAATACTTTTAAAACGATTTCAATTAATAAGCGTAATATTTCAAGTGAACGCAAAAGGCTAACAATCATATACATTTCATAAAATGATTTTAAAGCAAATCTCAATTTCCATAGAATATATGAAAATTTTTCCCCTTGGGAGAGGACTGGTTTACTCAGGAATTTCGTCTTTCACCTTAAGCATTTCGCCAGATCCACTGACAATTCTATCGAGAAGGAGGAAGAAAGGGGGTGGATGGGGGGATTCTTTTTTCTTTCCTAGCCTCAAGGACAAGCATAATTATTGTTTCAAACAACTCATTGTTCTCCCATTCCATTCGCTGTTAAGGGTTCTTTTGGGGTTTTTAACGAGATGTGAAAGATATTCATGTATAAGGTTTTCTGTCTCCCTGGGTTTTGTCAGTCGTTGATGAAATCGCAGCTGTTCCCATTTATTTGGTTGCTGTTGCTCGCTGCCTGATAATCCTGATCTCCTTCCCCAATCTCTGTAACCCCCCCCCCCCTCCCCCCACAAAATAATGAACCCACTCGTTACTTTGTCAGCTCAGAATCCTCTAAGCGAGTTGTTGAGAAGTATTTTTGTGGGTGAACCTGACAAAACCGGGCTAAAGGTGAAACACAGACCTCATTGAAAATATCAAAATAAAATATATCAGTAAATATCTATGTTGATTTCAGGCAAAATATTTTAACGGAATGTAGAAAAATGGCCAATCTTTCATATTATAACCAAATTTCAATTCCATAGAAAACAACTTTTTTCCCCTTTGAAGGGAATTTAGCATTTCACCTTAAACCCGATTTCGTAAGATCCACTCACGTCTTTTTTTGCATTAACGAAACCAAGCGAGTTGTCGACAGCGGTTTTTTTTTTTTTGCATTAACAGAATGATCTTCTTGATAGCGTTCGGTATCTGTAGTATTCTGATAATTTCGTCACCCCGGTGTCGGGGATCCCTGTTATCTGCCAATGTGTGATATGAGCAAATTGATGTTTTCACTCCCTTTGCCATTACCTGAAAGTCTTTATCTACCCAATTCGCACTGCTGAAAAGCCTACAAATAGCTGGCCCTATCACGAAACCGCGTATGTGTTTTAGTTCAAATGCAGATTTTTTTTAGGTTTTGGTTGGGGTGTTTTGTTGTAGTTTTTTGGGGGGGGTCACGTATTTCATGAACTCTTTGAAGAGCCTTTATTTGTTCTTTTGATTGGCGGAAAATACGACAGGCTTATCCCAAACATTTATAATTACAATTGTTAAGGTTAAAGAATACAGTAAAACTTTTTTCCTCTCCAGTAACTTTGGCTGCTTCGCACTTTAAAGCGGTTTTAAGATTGGATCAGCAAAACACAGCAGTAATGTGTGTTCTAATTTCTGTTACAGGAAGACATAAGGGAACTATAAGAAATTTAAAAAATGGAATACATGCATATTTTTCCCCTGCAACCCCCCCCCCCCCTCCTCAAAACCCTCATTAGCTTTTCTTGCCCCATTTCGACCTACAATCTGTATGTAATCTGCTCATTTGACAGTTTATCCTGCCTTGTTCTAATTCCCCCAAGGCTGATGGCGCGCCGAGTCATGACTTTTTTTGGGTCTGTTTTGACTCAGTGCTCGAGGTCTCCCTTTCCGCCAGCTGGTTGGCTCACGTCAGTTTTGACGCGCCCGAACCAGCAAGACGGACCTGTTTTCAGTTGCGCCAGGTCCCACAGTCCACATCTCTCTCGCTACAGGCGAGACAAAACAGACTTGGGTCTGTGGGCCACCAGCGTAATTCTAGATCACATAAGTTGAGTTAGGGTTTTATGGCGAGTCGGCACGTTAACGGCCACTTCGCGCCTTTCGCGGTGTATTTGCTACTCTGTTCATGTCTGGCATTCAGAGCTTCTAGATTTCACAAATTAAACAGTTCCGTATAAATTTTATTACATTGGTAAAATTCTCAAAAGTTTCCTTGCATATATATCTGCAAAGAGTTCTGTAAATGCGTAGAAAAGCTTTTAAGTTAAGTTGTAGGCCTTAGCCTCTTTCAGTTTCAGAAAGGACAAGACGCATTGAGAGTCCACGTTAAGGAATTATTCAGGGGGAAAAATCCTCACGATGTGTGGCATGCAATTGCCAACTATCAATAAAGCATACAGTATTTTGACTGAATGTGTAGATTTCATGTATATCCGAAAAAAGGCACTACCCCCCAGATCCATGAAAGAGAGAATTCTGGAGAAAACGGGTTATTTCACCATGCATGTGACTAAAACAAAACTTAAAAACACCGGGCGCAGGGATAAGTGAGTAATGTAAAAGCAAATCCAGTTTGAACTTCTCTTTCTCTCGTCATACTGTTTCGCGCATTGCGCTTTTGACTACAGCACATGTTTTCATCTTTTCACCAAAAAACAAAACAAACAAAAAAAAAAACGAAATTATTTACTCTCACTATCAACCCGTAACTCTCTTTCTCTCTCGGTGTTGTTGGGTTTTTATTAAAAACGAGTGCCCTGATCAATCTGCAACCAGAATTGCTCAGCATTTGAATGTGAGGGTGTTTTTGTTGGTTTTCGTTTTTTCATTTCCAACCAATCCCTCATTTTGACTTAGGCACAACATATCTTACATAACTGAAGTATTAAAAAAAATGTAAAATCTTTTTTTAAAAAAACAACAACATTAAAACAGAAAAACCAAGCAGATTGTGCGTCAGCTGCTGAGATGCAGAACAATGTCTTCAGATGCTCAACTAATTCGTAGTCTTTGATGTAAATGAATCGCAGTGCCATTACGTCAAGGCAATGTGCGTGAAAGAGTTTTATGTTTGGACTGTTGCGAAGTGTTAATGGCAAATCGATCGGTGGCCGACACAGGAGAGGAAGAAGACGATAAAAAGATGGTTGTCACGTCAGATGGGGGCGAACAACAACAACAGCAACAACACCAACAACAAAATGTGCAATGACAAAATCAATGAGACAAAACATGTAGTAATATCGTTCTGTATGGTAGTTTGTAAAGGTTCTGAACATTTTCTGGACGTGTTCATCCCTGACATCAGAAGAGTACGACATTATAATATAATGTAAATCTGATATGTACAAACATTAAAACCTACAAGTTCCATGGCGTGATTTTTGGTTTGTTTTTGTTTGTTGTTTATTTGGAGTAATGGAGGGGAGGGGGTGGACCAGTCTAATTTACATTTTTGTTGGGGCCATTTATTTTGTCCACAAGCCATGGAGATATTTTTGATCCAGAGTTTTGGTTTTCATGTTTCTTCATCTAAACCATATCATTTATTAAGGACACACAAAGATTTTTTTTTTTTTCAAAACTGAATGTGCTCTAGAATTCTGACGTCAGGGAAAATAACTTTAAGCTGCATGACTTGGGCATTTATCTCATACACTTGATGACTCGATATCCAATATAAAAAAAAAAAACTCAGGAAATCAAGATAAAAGAGACTATTAATATTATATCACTGGCACTATTATGAAACCGGGCACGTGCATTCGAGATGACAACATATATGAACTTCTTATGATGGATTTTTCTTTTTGGATTCATTTGGAATTCATTGTGTAGTTTATCTATTGTTCGTTCCTAATGCTGGTTTTGCCCACGATTATGCAAAACAACATCATTTCAGTCTAAACCAATACAACTTCATAAACGTTTGCAACACTGGCATCAACCCTTCAAGTAAATCATAAATTTCATCGGTTTATGCTGAAATGGTTTGTTTTGTTTTAGGTTGTTTGTTGTTGTTTTTTTTTTCGCTTTTTTCTCAAAAGCAGTCAAATGGCACTTACATCCTTCCTAATTCTAACCCCTTCAATTACCAGTATTTTGGCTACAAGGCCAAAAAATGCCTCCACCAATCCAGTTTATGCTTGTCCAATTACCATTTCTCTTCTTGTAATATTTCAGTATGATAAAATGGATAAACAACAGCCTTACTGTATTCAGTAGATATGTATGCATGCTGCACTTAAGCTGTAAGACTCCACAACTTTTAATAAGATCTGTCGTTCCCTGAAATTTCGATTCTAGACCCCTGTTGGAATGCCGCCATGCGGGCACCACAATATCCCCAAAGAGACATGCAAAATATCTATTATTCAACACAAATGACCAAACTTCCCCGGCCAGAGGGACCTGTCTCAGAGACTTGGTTTCGAGACACAGGAAATGAACAGAGAGAAAAAAAAATTACAACGACAAAAAATTAAAAAACCCGAGGGAACTGGGGTGGCTGGAGTCGGGGCAGACAGATACATAGATTCTAGAAATGGCACTGATAACGTCCGAAAGGTCAGGGTATGTTCGACATCTGCAGGGTAAGCGGAGTGTACGACAAGGCTCGCTACTACAGATAACAGCAGATAACGAACAACCAGCTCACTCGCTCCGAATCCTGTTGGCAACGTTCAAGAATGCGCGCCTTCTATCTAAATAGTGCACGGCATTCATGCACAAAATGTGCTGTGGAGCGAGAAACAGACAATGTCAAAATGGGCAACCGACGTCGGCGGTTCTTGCAATGACCACAATTTGAACGGGATTCTGTTTTCAGAAAGAAAACGAACTGGGAAATGATGAATGAAGTAATTTAAATATGATGCCATTTTGATGAATGCCTTCAGCGCCGTCGACAAGGCACAATTATAACTTGCTGGTGCAAGGAACGAGATCTGGACTTTTTCTTGAAACACTGATCTCTCTCTCTCTCTCTCTCAATAAACAGGCAAATTATTTTGTTTTAAAATGGATATTTTCGTCGTGGGTTGTGACTTGCAATAATGCGGTTTGATGACATCACTGACAGCAGCTACAACGACAAGAAAAGTTAGAGGTTATGACAGCCATATCAATCATTGATCGATGTCAGCCTCTCTAACGCTGAGTGGGTGGTCGGGTAGGTGGGCGCTTCCAGTAGGGTCTCAGTGCTTTCATAATCACCATGCCAGTGGTTCTCAGCAATCGCATACCAGTGGTTCTCAGCTTTTATAAACATGTTTCTATCTTCACTCATGTCTTACTTTTTTCCCCACAGCAATTTAGGTTCGGTTCCACAGACCTAGCAAAGCATATCTGGGTCCCCCGCGTCAATGAGCTAGACGAACTGAAACAACATCAATAAAAGCGGCTCTATACTTTCACAATACAGGTAATATACAAATTTTATGGGCCAACTATTTCTGCCGTGCTACTAGAAACCTATATGTCATAATCATCATCAAGTTCACCTTTTGCTATATAATTTCGCAGAATGAAATCGCCCCCTTAGATTGACAAAGTTCTAACTTCATCCCATCAAATTCTAAGAAATTTGATAATTGAAGTTTAATGTGCTCATACAGTCATAGCTTTGAGAGATACGACCTGTTTTCTTTAAATAGTAATAGGCCTATTTACAAATTACACACTGAATCCGACTGCAGAAGTACATGTAGTGTGTAATTCAGTTCAGCCAAAAAGTGAAGACAAAATCTTCTTATTCCAAAGAGATGAAATATGTTAGACTATCTTTCTAACTGGGTTGATTTTCGAACTCCCTTGGTCATCATCACAAAACGGAAATCGGACACTGCAGGGCGCAACCTGATTTTTTTTTTGTGCGTTTTGTGTGTGTGTGTGTGTGTGTGTGTGTGCGTGCGTGTATGTGGTATTTTCCCCCAAACGCGACAGATTTTACGCCTGAAATCACGAAATCGCCCAACCCTCCCCTTTTAAGAACTACCGAACCAGCTTTCGCTGCCGTACCTAAATCCACTGCTAATTTATCTTAGCCACCGACAGGCTCCTTTCTCTGTATCACGGCTCAACGACATCAAGGGAGAAAACGATGTTGTGCACAGCTTCAAGCGTAATGCTGGCCAGCGTAACCTCCCACACTGAGTGTCGAATGGCCGATTGTATCCTGGAAGGAAAGCCAGTTTGCAGAAGAAAAAAAAAAAAAAGGAAAGAAGAAGAAGTGTTTTGTAAGGCCCGAATGTCCAACTTCGTACTCGCTATTTCAGGGGTTTTCAGTTTTTCCTGTTTTGCTTTCAGCGCTCTGATCACCACCTAGAACCTTTGCTCCCATCCCAATTTTGCCCTCCCTCTCTCTCTCTCTCTTTCTCAATCGTAAAGAAAGAGGAAGAGAAACACACCATATGCATAGATCAAGTAATAATAGTTCGTCCATCAGGTATGATGATGACCTTAACAACACCAGAGGAATAAAGAACAGAAATTGTTGAGAATTTCAACACATGGACAATAAAGAGAACTAAAGGACACAGAGGACAGAATGGAAAGACTGTTCTTTCATGACTTATGGCTTCTCATGTGACTGATAAGTCCTATTTTTGCCCTGCAGACCCTTCCGCATAAATGACAAGAGTGCTCCGTTGGTTCAGTACCACTGGGCCTTTTCTTGCGCCGTTCTCTTTTTTTGATAGCCTGCTGGACTCTGTCAGCTTCCCATGCTTTGCTGCCTCTGGTAAGGGCCGCCCTCCAATTTGCACGATCAAGCGAGAGCTTTTCCCACTCACTCACATCAATGGCAAAGGCCTTCAGTGATTGCTTGAGAGTGTCTTTGTAACGTCTCTTTGGGGCCCCAACATTCCTCGTTCCATTGGAGAGCTCAGAGAAGAAGATTTGCTTAGGGAGTCTGGAGTCGGGCATTCTGACAACATGTCCTGCCCAACGTAGCTGAATTTTTTTCAGGTGGCAGAAGATGCTCAATTCCTTGGCACGATTGAGGACCTCAGTGTCTGGAATTTTATCCTGCCATTTGATCCTTAGGATCTTTCTAAGGCAGGCCAGATGAAAGTGATTTAGCTTTCTGGCACGCGATTGGTACACTGTCCAGGTTTCAGCCCCATAGAGTAGGGTGGGAAGGACCACAGCATTGTACACTTGCAGCTTAGTGTCTGTGCGAATGCCGGCAACATCCCATACTCTCTTTCGAAGCCTGCCAAATGCAGAGCTGGCTTTGCTGATTCTTGAGAGAATTTCAGTATCAACACGAGCCGCAGAAGACAGTGTACTGCCAAGATAGGTGAAGTTCTCCGACACCTTCAGAAGACTGTCATGGACTTTGATATTTGGGGTCACAGGATACTTGTCGTCTGGAGTAGGCTGATGGAGCACTTCCGTCTTCTTTGTGCTTATTGTGAGGCCAAAGTTGTCACAGGCACTAGAGAACTTATCAACACAGTTTTGCATGCTATCCTCATCGTGTGCCAGAAGTGCACAATCATCAGCAAATAGTAGGTCACAGATTTGAGTACTTTTGGTTTTGGTTTTTGCCTGAAGTCTCCTGAGGTTGAATAGACTGCCATCAGTTCGGTACTTGATGCTTACCCCTTGATGAGGAGAGCTAAAGGCTTCTTGTAGCATTGCAGAGAACATGATGCTGAACAGAGTTGGGGCTAAGACACAACCCTGTTTTACCCCATTTGTGACAGCAAAGGGCTCTGAAACACTGCCGTTGCTTTTGACTGCAGCTTGCATGCCATCATGAAACTGGCGCACTATTGTGATGAATTCGGGTGGACACCCAAACTTCGCCAAGATTTTCCAGAGGCCTTCACGACACACTGTGTCAAATGCTTTTGTGAGGTCAACAAATGTGATATACAGCGCTTTATTTTGTTCCATGCATTTTTCCTGAATCTGTCTGGCAGCAAAAATCATATCCGCCGTTCCCCTCTCTTTACGAAAGCCACATTGGCTCTCGGGAAGCAAGTCATTTGACGAGAGGTGATCAAGAAGGCGATTCAGAAGCATTCTTGCCAATATTTTGCCAGCAATTGAAAGTAGAGAGATTCCCCGATGGTTGTCACAGACTTGGCTGTCCCCTTTGTTTTTGTACAGATGGATGATTGAAGCATCTTTGAAGTCCTGTGGCAGCTTCCCTGCTTTCAACATATGATTGAACAACTCGGTCAACCTTTCAATAAGCTTTTCTCCACCGAAGGCATACACCTCAGCAGGAATTGAATCCACGCCTGGTGATTTGTTAAAGGACATCTGATTTGTGGCAGTTCGGGTCTCATTTGCTGTGAATGGCTTGGCAAGAGCTGCATTAATAGGAGTCTGAGGGAGGCGGTCAATGGACTCAGTATTTATATTTGATGGCCGATTTAGCACACCTCCGAAATGTTCTGCCCAACGCTGAATTATGGCATTCCATTCAACAATGCGTGTTGAACCATCTGACGCAAGAAGTGGCGTAGTGCCAGAGCGGGATGGTCCAAACACAGCTCGGAGGCTCTCAAAGAACTTTCTAGTGTTGTTTGTGTCGGCATATTTCTGAGTTTCTCTTACTCGCTCTTCAAGCCAGTCATTTTTCATTTTCCTCAGCTTCTTCTGGAGTACACCCTTACATGCACGCAGTGCATCAGCTTTTGCTGTGGAAGAGGGGTCACTGCAGTGAGCTTGGATGAGACTATTTTTTTCTTTGATGAGCACTTTGATTTCATTATCATTATCATTGAACCAGTCCTGGTGCTTGCGGACAGGAAAACCAACTGTGCTGCTGGCGCAAGAGTGTACAGTCGTATTTAGATCTATAGATCAAGTAGAGAATAACAATTAACAGATATAAAGAGATTATACACAAAAGAAAAAGATTGCCACTAATCGTTGACATTTTTTTCTTCCGCCCATGATCCCTCAAAAAGTTCCTCATGAAGCTTAAATTGAAACTCCCTGATCTACACTATTGAAAGCAAATCTTAACCACACTGCAATGATCACGCCGCCTTTGTTACAAGCAAATTTTAAAAGCAAATAGTCATCTCACTGATGCCATTGCATCCTAAGTGAAAACTGAAAATTATTATTTAAGTTAGGAAAATCAAATGTGGCAAATGGAAGCTAGTGCCTAAAACAACGTTGCAATTTTGTGCCTTTTAAAATGAAATACATTCCTAATTAATTTACAAAATACAGGATCGGCACACTCCTCCATCATGTGTAGATTCCATTCCAGAACTATAATTTACTCCATATTCGAATACATTCAATGACGGTACCAGTTAGTCTAATGAATTATCACTACGCATGGAGCATATTAGAGTTCTGACAAATACACATTATTCTGTTTTTTTTTCATTTATAATTATATGAAGGTGAAATACTTATCTCATGATGTCATGTGAAGATGGATTGGTGCACTTTTAGTTCACTTGACAAGCCCGTAAGACTAAGACAGGGTCACTGTTGGCCCTCATCTCAAAAAGAATACATTTTAAAGCAATTTTGACTCAACTTGGACATAGGCCATTAATGTTAACATGGTGATGTTTTAATTGAATGTTTTACTGTTTGCTGTTTACAACAGATTAGATATCATTCAGACACAATACACAATGACAATCATGTACAACAGATTTAAAAATGAAAGAATGCCAAGAAGTGTTACTTACCAATTTTGACTCTTGCACTGCTGAGCATGACCACTTTACTATTTAAATCATCAAAACATCTGTACAATGTGAGCACCACCAGTATTCCTACTGTCAATGTTGCCCACAGTCGCAGGTGTACTCCACAGAAAGTTCCAGAAAGTCTTGGAATGGACATGATTGTAATATTTCACAAACTCTCTGTGTGTCTCAATGTGCAAAATACATAATTTTATTGAATCCTCAATGTCGGTTTTTTATCTTTCAACTTCAGTTATTTTCAGCATTACTCCAGCATGAACTACGAAGGCTCAAGTCTATGAAGTTCAAGCACACACACTGTAAAATTAACCCAATTTGTAAATTATATGAATAACACAAAGAAAATTTGTATCTCCATATATGTGACACAGGGTCAAAAGTAGTGCTTGCAATAAGGCATCCTCCCCCCTCCAACTCCAATTCAGACACAACTATAAAATTTAGTTTTTACCACATAATCTCCACAGAAACCTTCTAGTTCTAAACTTCAACACTTTCGCCGAAAGCACCAAGTTAACCATGCCAGAATAAAAATTAAATTACAATACAATATTTTGCCCCTTCCGCAACCAACTACTGGAATAAATGTACCAGATGCACTCTTTTCAATGGCCTTTGGGGAATGATTCTTAATCTTGTTCATAACGTTCTTTCTGTGCAAAACAGAGCAGATGTGACCATAAATATTATTCTTACTTCCACAGACACATATACACTTGCGAAAATGTTCACAACACTGATAAAGAGTTTGCTGTATGTCAAAAAATGAAGAAGTAAGAAGTGACCCAATGAATTTTCTTTGCCAGCAAAATGGTGTTTGGAATCTTGGGTTCTGAACTCCTCAATCGGCCAAAAACTGAAAGGGAAATTAGCTTACTTTCCTTCATTGTAATCACTGATGATGAATTTATTTATGTAATGCTTCAGAAACTATCACATTAGTGCATTAATCAATAAACACTGTTCGTTGCATTCAAGTTCTGAAATATTTCAAACCTTTGAACCTGTCAATAAAACTTTTGTCATTTATTGTGTCTGGAAGTTTTAAATTGAAATGTCTCCCAAACAAGAACTGCTGTATGTGTGCTACTGAATTTTTGGAATACCAAGAATTGCAGTAGGCCTAATGGAGAGTTATAGTACAGAAAGTTTAAACTGTACTGATGCAATAAACTTCAGGACAATGGTTTCAGTTACTGCAAAGATATTTCACTTTACTTCAGGGATTTCAAGCGATTTAGAGCAAGCTGCATGTAAGACAAATTTCATTACTGTTTCTTAGGAGTGTCACTGTCACTACTGATGAGGACTGGACTTTAGGAGTGTCCATAGGTCAGAGTCCAGAGGGTTAAAAATAATTGGGACAGGCCAACCATCCATTTATCACAAATCACTAGATTCAAACTTCTTTTCAGAGATCACAATTAGACTGGAATGGATACTTCAAATTGTTTGAATCATTTCCATTTTCATTTGGAAACCGGAAATACATGTATTTTGAAAAAAATCCTGATATTTTATACTTACTAATACTAATTACTATACTATGGATGAAAAGGACCCAACCTTGGCTGATAGATTGGACTTTGCTTGAACAGGTAATCAAGACATAAATAAAACATAATTTATTTGATTTAATTCAGTGTCATCCACCTTTGCCTTTAGCCTATTTCATAATTCAACACCTAAATTTAAACTGACTATGCGACTTCTGCCCTTGGAAGTGAAATAAGATTTATTGAATTTAAATCTGAATTTGATGCACTGCCAAAAGTGCCATTTTTGTTATTTATTCAGTCATGAACTGCACAAAATAAGTTTCATATCTGCAGTTTATTAGTTTATTACTAGAGAAGAGTTTTTTTGCGACATCTTCTGAAAATGTCTCATGGTTAAATTTTCTTGTTATAGCCTAATGAAATGCTTATTCACAAACGTCTGGAAATAAGATCCCGATCTTATTTGCAGATCTATGGGGGTTCTTGGTTTCATGGTATCTACCATGGAAAACTTCCCCCAGCCTACCATGGCCTGCGAATAAGCGTGGCCATAGCCTAGAGATATTCTAAACTACAGGACTACAAAAATTCCCACAAGGACACAATGTTAGCAGCAGCTGTGTGTGTGTGTGTGTGTGTGGGGGGGGGGGGGAGGAATAGAGAATCTGCCCTGTTGGTGAGTTAATCCTCTTGTAGAGATGTTTTTATACCATATTTAACGTGCGGCAGGCCAATTAACTGCTCAGCATCAAAAAGATGCAATCTGGCATGAATCCGAATAACCAAGACCAAAAAAAAAACCATCTTGAACACCGCCCTGGACGCCCCAGTAATTTCCACACACATACATCTAGATCTATCATCTAGGCATTTGCAAGTAGGCTGCAGCAGTTGAAACCTAATTTCCAGCTTAGGAGTTCCACGTCCCAACCACGTTGGAATCTTACAAATCAAGTTTGGGATTTAATATAGGCTTAGGTATTGGATTTACGTTTTGGACAAGTTTTAGGATTTGAGATAGACAGGACTCTTGATTCGGAATTAAAGAATCCCATTGTTTATTTAATATTAGTATCTTGATTGGATGGGACTAAACGTTGCCTATGCAGCTTTAGACACTTTAGTCTTGCAATCAGTTATCAGGACAATTTACATTGGGAGGTCCTCCGCCTGTCCGCACCAGTCAAGAAAACACACTAAAGAGGGGACTTTTGAGCGGGCTTATCAAAAGGTTGGGTTTAGTATTTGTATGGGACAAAGAAAGAAGAAAGAAAGAAGGAAAGCGCGGGTTAGGGGAGATTATCATATTATGTTTGTTAACTTTTTGGTAAGTGGCGCGGACGGGAGGAAGACTTTCCTTTACATATAATAACAGATGCATCCTACCATGGATATACACTCATGCACATAAGAAACTATACAAATTTCAAATATTCTGTGCTTGCTTATAATCATGCAAAATCAGTTCAGTAATACATCAATTTAAAGAACAGAATCTAGGCTAAATTTTAACTACTTTTTGAATTAAAAACAAAAAACGATATTTTCACAAAAACGAGTAATTACAACAGAGTGAAAAATCTGACTTGGCAAAATTTCAAACATTCATTTCATGTAACTTTACACTTACTTGTGCGCATGAAGTGTCATTAGTGCTCAAAGTATGTGTATGTTTAAATTGAGATGTGAAAGCTTTTCCAATTCCGAGTCAGATGATACCACAATCAGATATTTCTAAAGCGGGAATTGTGAGGAAACGGTTAAAATGTAAACTCTCTTGGATGTTATTTGGCAACAAAAGAAACAGATGTTGCGATGCTTGATGCATCATAATCAATCATTAAATTGCTTCGGGTTTTCCCTGATGTGTTCAGTTCATTAATTGTGCTTTTTGGTTCCAAAGTTCCATCTGCTTCCTGTTTTGTGTCCATTGTCTGCTGTTTTGTCCCAATCACTTAATGTTCATTTGTGAGGAGCCACTGTATAACTGTTTATCCAATATGCCAAAACTAAGCATTGAAGAGAGGGGAAGATTGATAGGTCATTTGGAAGCTGGTTGTTCAGTGGCGCAAGTTGCTGAAATCTTTCACGTAACTCGCAAGGCAGTTTATGATTTGCTCCATAAGTACAATGCATTCCACTCTATAAAAGATCAACCTAGGACTGGTCGTCCGCATATTACAACACATGACGAAGACCGAGAAATTGTTTTTTGACATGAGAATAATCCTTTTCGGACTGTTGTATCAACATCGTTAGAGCTGGGAACCTGCAGCAGAGAGACTGTCAGGCGTAGGTTGAAAGCTCGGAGGCCTGCAGTGCGTCCGCTGCTGACACCGCTGCACAGACTCATTCGTATGAACTGGGCACGTCAACACGTGCGATGGAACATTGAACAGTGGTCAGAGGTACTGTTTACTGATGAATCGAAATTTGAAATTGATGCTTGTGATAGGCGGTTACTTTGTTACAGAAGAAATGGCCAACGACATGACGAAGACAAAATAGTACAAGTTCAAAACCGTGGGTATGGCTCTGTGACTGTGTGGGGCGGCATACTTGGTGGCACGAAAACCCAGCTTGTAAGAGTCAATGGCAGACTCAACGCCGAACAATACATAGAACTTCTTAGGAACCATGCATTGCCCTTCATCAATGACAATAATGTGGCCTTCATGATGCAAGATAACCCACCTGTTCATAAGGCCCGTGTCACACAACAATTTTTAGAAGAACAGGGAGTATTGATGATTGACTGGCCATCAGTAAGTCCAGATATGAATCCCATCGAACATGTCTGGAGTTACATGAAGAGACAGCTCAAAAAGCATAATTTGGCAGCAAATCCTGACGATTTATTCGATATTCTGGTTCAGATCTGGACTGAGCTGGATGAAAACTTCATCCGTTTGCTAACACAATCTATGCGGAAAAGAGTACGCTGTCTTCACGATGGTGAAGACGGTGGCCATACAAAATATTAAACATTTTGCCAAGTCAGATTTTTCACTTTGTTGCAATTTCCGGTTTTTGTGAAAAAATTGGTTTTTATTTTTGATCCAAAATATGCTCAAAGTGTAGCCAAGACTCTGTTCTTTAATTTGATGTATTGTTGAATTGGTTTTAAATGATTGCAAGCAAGTACAAAATATTTGAAATTTGTATAGTTTCTTATGTGCATGAGTGTATTATATAGTCATCCTTTCACCTGCAGCTGTTGTCAATTTAATCGCTGTAGTGTAATTCCAAAATGTGTAAAATCTCTGTGAGTCATGCCAGCACACATCAGGCATTTATACCTCTTCTCTTGGCCTACCTCACAAACACGTCAAGGGAGGTCCTCCACCCGTCCACACCAGTCAAGAAAACACACTAAAGATGGGACTTTTGAGCGGGCTTATAAAAAGGTTTGGTTTAGTATTTGTACGGGACAAAGAAAGAATAAAAGAGCGGGTTAGGGGAGGCCTTCATCATATTATGTTTGTTCATTTTTTGGTAAGAGGTGTGGACCGGGGGGGATGGAGGGGGGGAGAGAGACCTTCCCACATCATTTCTCAGTCACAAACCTAGACGGCTAGAGGTCCCCAAGAAATTCACACACAACGTAATTAAATCTAGACTCTAGATCTAGATACTAGAGTGAATATCAAAGAGGGACTGACGCAGACGGTGACACTGTTATTCATTTATTATTCAAACATGATCTAGACTCCCAGTCTAATCTTGATCTTATGTTTATTATACTATACTATAGAATGAGAATCTAGAGGTAGATCAAGTGCATGAGAAGGAATGGTAACTGGAAGGTCTTCCGCCCGTCCGCGCCAGTCAAGAAAACACAACTACCCCAGCCCCTTTTCGCCTGATTAGTCAATCTGACTACCGCCCATTGATACAAACTGACTAGACCCTCACGCCCCCAGGTCCATCTGACCATTCCAATGCAGGTTGTTTAAGCTTATATCTTAATCATATTATGTTTGTTAACTTTTTGGTAAGTGGCGTGGACGGGAGGAAGACCTCCCTGGTAACTACCTAGTCTCAAGACATGACGTTCACCAGCGATGCAGTTCGAGAATTCTATATTTACAAATCATAAACCTGAACTGTGAGTGTTGCACCAAAGACAAAACTTCCCGAGCACACACCAGAACAACAGTCCATCACACAAGTTTGGCTTGTTACCGCACCAAGCTAATCCAGAGGCCTTTTCCTTGACGCCAAGAGTAGCCTACGAGACATATCCGAGACCAGAATTCATAACCATTCCGAGTGCAAATTAACAGTCACAAGTAAAATCCACTACACTGCTTCTTCCTAGCGCCATATACACTAAACTGACCATCCACAGATTTCATCCCATATTCAGGTCTCTCAGAAACTTCTCTACTGGCTTCATTTCATGATCCGAATTCTCTAACGGAAACCTTCGCACATCGACATTTGACAACGCGCATGCCCAATGACCTGTGCGATATTTCTTGTTTTATTGAAGAAAAAAGTCTGGGCTATAAGCGATATTTTTGGGTATCGATAAAAATACCAATACTTAAGTTAGTTATCGATATTAGGATCCAGTGAGTGGTGACATCAAAGATGCGTTACTAGATCGTGATCTACAATCTTTGGTGACATTTGGATAAATGCACAATTTACTGATTTTAGTGTTGTAACGTGCCATCATTTTTGTTGTTGTTGATACTATTCATTTAATCTTTGATTGATCTGAGTCGTTGAGAGAAATGGTATTTTACGGACAAAATTATATTGTAAGGCACACTCATATTGCATTTAGATCCACTCCGCCTACTCCCTTAATTTTCTTTAGCTATTTTTTCTTTCAGCAGGAGCAGCAAAAATACAGTGATTGCAGTCATCATCATCATCATGGGGAAAGTTAAATACAACAATAATCATCATCATCATCATTGCCTTTCTCACCCTGGATCAGGGTATAGGCCACCAACAAACACCTTCCATCCCTCTCTATCATGGGCCAGCCTCTTTACATTATTCCAAGTCTTTCCGCTTTGTTGCACATCATTTTCTCTGGCTCTTCTCCACGTTCCGCGCGGCCTTCCTCTTGATCTCTTGCCCTGGGGATTCCAGTCCAATACCTTCTTCGTGATGCTGTTTCCTGGCCTCCTGAGAGTGTGGCCGATCCATCTCCATCGCCTCCTACCAATTTCCTCTCTGACTGGGTTCTGTCTTGTTCTTTTCCATACAATTTCATTGCTGACCTTGTCTGTCCATCTGATCTTAAGTAGCTTCCTCAAACATCTGTTGATGAAAACTTGGATTCTCTTTATGCAGGCCTGGGACGCATTCCAAGTCTCACATCCATACAACAGGACTGACTTCACGTTCGAGTTGAATATCCTCAGCTTTGTTTTTAGAGATATATCCTTGGTTCTCCAAATCTTGCTTAAGGATGTGAAAGCTGCCTGTGCCTTTCCAATTCGTGCTTTGACTTCTGCCTCTGTTCCTCCCTTATTGTCAATGATACTACCAAGATAGCAGAAGGACTCTACATCTTCCAGTGGTTGATCTCCTACTGTGACTTGTTCGCTTAGGGGTGCAACAATTTTTAGGACCTTCGACTTCGCGGGATGTATCCTCAATCCAATAGATTCTGAAATTTTGTTTAGAGCTGTAGTCTTTGCTTGCATCTGGTCGTGTGTACAACAATAATTAAAGAAGCAAAAACAACAGAAACAAAAACACCAGTCTCTGTGATGTTAATAGCTTAATATAGTCATGATAGCATGAACAAAACTCCTAAACAAAACGAGTAAACAGTGGAAAAGTAGAATAACATGTTTCAGCAGAAACATGTATTGATCACACATTAACCACTCAAATGTACTCCTTAATGAAAAAAAAAGTCATTTGAAAGTAATTGTTATTCTAGGTCTACTATGCCTTAGGCACCGTTGCTTCTGATGGTAGTTCCTCTAATTTTCGTTATCTGGAAACGACTCTTTAAAGCGAGTATCTAGATCAGTGGTTTTCAAAGGGGTGATATCGCTCTTCCCCGGGGATTTTGATTTTCAGGGGGAAAGGGGTGAAAACGAAAAACAGGGCGACAAGGGGACAAAAACGATGGTGGGTGTCGATTGGAGGGGGGGGGGCAAAACATAAATTAATGGGGACGATTTGGTTACAAGTACGGAGGCAGCGGTGACTTGTTTAATGACACTCGTAGATGGGTTTTATGAACAGAACAAAAATTTTCTGTCCTTTTTTTAAGTTCACTGATAAAGAATGCTTTCCATTTTATATCATTGTCAATGGTGATTGTCATTAATAAGGCTTTGAAGAACTCAGGATCATAATTTGTGTATAGCCTATCTCCTTGTGAAATGTATTGGAGACTAAGGGGGCGATTGCCTGAAAAGACTGAGAACCACTAATCTAGATCTAGCAGGCCTGAGACACTGAGAAGAAAAAGGCTTTTCAAGATAAACCTGATCAAGAAATTTAAGCACTTTCAGGTATTGATAGTTGAGCAAAACTATCGAGTACCTTCAAAATACCTTCCAAAACAACAAATACTCGAGTACTCAGTATCGAGATATACTCAGCCCAATAGAAAGCCCCTCTGCTCAACAGAGCAACCAAGAAGAAGGGCCGTGAGAAGCGCAAAGATCGAATTATAATTATATTGGGGGGGGGGGGGAGGGGGATCTTGAATGCAGATTAATAATGGTACTTTAAACTGGAGATTGCCTACATTTTCCAATTATTACCTACTGCTCGAACATAACCAACTAAGAAATATTTATGTTTGAATCAGAATTCTTCGACACTCCTGTGTTTGAAAGGACACTATAGTCCCCGCTGAAATTTTATATGAACTAGTCTACTTTTTTTTTTATTTTTTAAGATAACTTCACCCCTTGTTGAATCTGTGTATCCAAATTTGGCATAGCTTTTAAATTGCAAGAATGTGCCAGGAGATTGCTTCATAATCTTATACATGTACAATTTATGTATTAAAATCGGTAACAGGTGAATTGCGTGAACTACGGGAGTTTTACCAACAAGAGAAGTAGGACTGTCTGGGTCATACCCATCTCATACACATCTCTCCTAATGTGTAGCGGGTGGCTGCCAACTAATAGTGAGCCGCATTTTAGTAGACTGTGAATTTCGTGCATTTGCCAAGAAGTCATTATACCTGAGGATCAACTAGAGAATTACATGTATTTTCTGATGTGGATCTACAGCGCATCATGTCGTCTCTGAAGGAGGCCGAAATCTACAAGTTGATTTAAAAAGATGTTTGCCATGATGTTTATAAAATTACATGTAGATGGACATACTTTATGGTGCTGGCATTTTCCCATTAGATTTTCAATTTCACTTTTATTTTGTTTTGTTTGTAAAAGTCTGAATGTCTGAACTTCGACCCATAGTCAGAAAACGAAGAAACCGTGAAAGGCGCAAAGTGGCCGTTACCGTGCCGACGAGCCATAAATCCAAACAAACTCAAAACAGGGGAGAACACTGAGTTAATGTACACATGGCATAGTGTAAAGGTTATCTCCCATGATCAGCGCTGCCGGTCCTTCGGATGTTGGAGATAATCATGTAGGATCTTGGCGTTTTAAAAAAAAATATTGTAAAGATATTGGACTTTTCAGGCTTCTGTGTATTTGCTAATAATTTTTTTATAAACAAAAACCAAACAAAAATGCCCTTCCCCTTACAATATCATCTGCAACTTTAAAAGTGAATTAAAGCCAAATGGGCTGAGAGCAGTTTGAGATTACACGTACATGTGTGAGAGGATCTTCTGCGTGATTTGAGAGCTAATCACTGACGTTTGTCAGTTTAAATTGTAACAAACTTGTACCTTTTAAAGGTATTTTGGAGGTTGGACAAAATCTTGGGATTTTTTATACGAGATTCTTGAGATTTTTGAAAATGTTCACAGACAACGCAGCGTTGCCAGTTTTGGGGGGATTTTTCCCGAGATCTTGGGATTTTCAGTGTTACCTTGGGATCTTGGCTTTTTCTTCAAGATCTTGTGTTTGTTCGGGTCTTTGTGTATTTCTTATTATTTTCTATCTTAAAAAAAGAAAGACAGGCAGAAAGGACACCATGAAACATCTAAAAAAGTCTCCGACGTCCGTTTACTTGAGTATTAGGGACAGGTTGGTCTAGGTGTTCGCCTCTCATGCCGAAGGTACCGCATTTGATTCTTGGTCAGTGCAGGCATGTTGGAATTCTGGGCGAAAATTCTTGTCCCTGATCCTATGGATCGAGCAACTAGTCTTCTCGGATAAGGACGAAACACTCGGGAGGGCCAGTGTGCACGTTGCGCACATTATAGATATCTTGGCAGTTGGAAATCGAGGAGAGCAGGCCTAAGAAGGCAACCTGCACGGCAAAAATTTGTTTTTTTTAAAAATGCCACAAAATCATTAACAAGAAAAGTGAGGTGTAAATGCCAAGAGCAGCTGAACCTCCTAAAACAAAGAGCTAAAACACATAAGTCTATTTAAGTAAATAAAACTAGAACCTAGTATTACATCACAGGATCTAACTACTCCCCTCACAAATGACGTCACAAAATTGCCCGTCCTCTCACAACGGTTTTCGTGTGTTCGTGAGCCAAAAGGTGAATAAAGCCTAATGGGCCAAGCAGCACCTTTGAGATTGCCGGTACGTTGTGACATTTTCAGCAGAATGTGTGCCAGCTAATCACTAGCAATGTTTTTTTAAAATTCAAAATATGAAGTTTCAACTATTAAATTAAATGTATGTTTTGGGCTGGGACAAAAAAATTTTCATATCTTGGGATTTTTAAAGAGAGATTCTTGGGAATTTTGAAAATCTTCCCGGGCAAAGGCTGTCTCCAAGAGTATAACACATATATCGTTATCTCCAAACATCAGTGAGTATACTGCCTTCTGCGCGGTCACGGATTTCGGTGTTTTTCTTGCATTTTTTTTTTTTTTCGTAGGGTTAGAAGCCATCTCGATTGTGACCATGGACATCGTTCCTTGATAAAGAAAACTAAGTTCTATGACCTCATGGGAAAGTAAATGCAGTGTTTTATAGAATACTTTGTATCTCTTGTGCGTTTGTCTCTCTCTCTCTGTGTGTCTCTCTCTCTGCCTCTTTATCTGCCTGTCTGGCTCTCTCTCTCTCTTTCTCTCTCTCTCTGTCTCTCGCTCTCATGTAGGCCATTTTCGTATCTGTCTCGGTGTCTGCCTCTCTGTCTATCTGTCTGCCTGCCTGACTCTCTGTCTTTGTCTCTCTGTATCTCTCCCCGTCTGTCTGTCTGTCTGTCTGTCTGTCTGTCTGTCTGTCTGCCTGCCTGCCTGCCTGCCTGCCTGCCTGTCTCTCTCTCTCTCTCTCTCTCTCTCTCTCTCTCTCTCTCTCTCTCTCTCTCTCTCTCTCTCTCTCTCTCTCTCTCTCTCTCTCTCTCTCTGCATCTGTAAAATATATGAGTTCTACTCTTTCAATACTCAAATAAAACACCCGTGTATAATCAACAACCATAGTGTTCCAGTGAAGGACACAAAAAAAGTTAAAAAAAAATAAAAAAATATTATATTATTATCATAGTGAAACATTTTATTGGCTTCAAAACAGGGAAAAAAATCAGATACATAATTATGTAAGAAAACTGACATAACTACAGTGAAACAATTAATTTTTATTTCGCTTCTCTCAAAAAAAAAAAGAAAAAATCAGGAGATAGGCCATTACATTAGAACATTGACACTATAAAGACAGTGAAACAATTTTATTTCGCTTTTCTCGAATCAGGAAACAAATCAGATTGGCCGATACGTTAAAACATTGACAGTGAAACAGTTTTATTCACGCTTCTCCAAACAGTGAATAATCAGACAGGCCATTTTAATGTGGCACATTGACGTGTGACCGTAATGGGCTACTTTCCAACTTCTTCAGGAAGATTCTCCATGGAGAAATAATCGTATCCTGAATCATAAAAGTCTCCGGTTCCTTGTGCCGAGCAAGAAGCCGAGCTCAGCCTCCCTTTGTGGTCACCGTACCAGCCATTGGGGTCATAGGCGTCAAAGATGACGTATTTGATGGCAACAGTTTCCTCCCCTTGTCTGACGATCTCATCCGGGTCTACGTCATACTGGGAATCTGATGCCTGGTTGATGCTAAAGGTTATTTTTGGCAAAGGGTCTCCCCAGACTGTGCAGTTGATGGCCACACGTACAAGAGTATTCTGGAATGAAAAGATCGGGGGGGGGGGGGGTAGGTTAGGTAGGTTAGAAGAGGCAAACAGTGTATGTCATTTAGAGTATTCGGGCTAGACCAGTAGGCCTATTTTTCTCAAGGTGGGTCGCACCATGACCTTCTGTCACAGTTTCAACGACAACAACAACAACAACAATGGCACCAGCAACAACAGAAACTCCTGTTTTTATCCAAAAAAGAAAAAAAAGGTAAATAGACAAATAGAGAGAAGGAAAGATAGAAACTCATGGTTTCCTTTAGAAACAATAAAAACAAAAAAAGACACAAACCAAAACATGACGTTTATATCTTTAAGGAGACTGTAAATAAATTAATTAATAAATATCCTTTTCCTAGTGGTTTCCTCTAAAATAAAAACAAAAACAAAAAAATAATAAAGAAAGAAAGGAAAGAAAAAGACGCACACAACAAACAAACGAACAAAAACTCACATCAAAATCTCTCTGGACAATCTGTGCACCAGACTTGTCCTTGAGGATCTCTACACGGATGAAATTCGTCACTTGGATGGTCTGAGTTCTCGTGGTTCCATGTGAGTTCTCAACTTCACATTCGTAAGTATCCTTACCCACGGCACGTCCGGGCAGTATAACAGCCGCTGCTTTCCCATAACTGAATTCTGGCTCATCGGAAGACCTGTTCATAATAATAATAATAATACACACGTTGTCCACTTTGAATGACGAGGTTCCAACTCCCTCAACTTTTGTGAAATTAATGATTGAAGTTTCATGGGCACATAGTTTTTAGAGATACTTTTTTTTTTGGCAGTGGCTACGGTTACGGCAGCCGGTGAACACAACTCACCATTTTTCTTTGTTCGGCTTTAATCCTTTTGCACATCAGCGCTTCCTTTCTTTGTTTTTTTTTCTATTGGGATATGAGTGTAATCTGCCGTAAACGTACCCACTGCCTTTTTTTTTTTCCTTTTAGATATACTTTAGAAATTAACACCGAATCTTCTTGATACTTTTACACACAGTGGAGAAGGCTTGTAGAGTAGAGTGTAACTCAGTTCAGCAAAAAAGTGGAGATAGAACTTTGCCATTAAATTTAAGGGGACGACTTATGCAGCTTATTTAGTGATAAAAAACAAACGCGCACAGGTACAGAAAATCTGTGGGATTTGCAGCCAAGCTTGAAGCAAAGACAAAAACTTGTGCACACTTCCCATTTAAAATAGGATCTGGGAGCTTTACAATTTTAAAATGAATAATCATGGCAAAAACACAACTCACCCAAAAAACACGTAACATAAAGCAGATCTACAAAAATATAAATAATCGTGGCGGCAGAAAAGGCAACTCATTAAAAATGTATTTCCATACAACAGATTTGAACTTGAAGTATAATTTCAATTAAAAAAGATAGAGACTTTTAGTTTCGATTTATAAGAATTCAAATTCATCTTTTCGAATTATCCCAAGAGTATAAACGCAGTAAAAATCCATTTCCACGTCCCGCCCACTGCGCTTCCACTCCATTTCCATACCATTTCCACTTCAATTTTTGAAGAGTAGAATGCCAACTGAATGTCTCTCCTTTCCTGACCTATTCTATTGCTACTCAACACAATAACGATGGCGGCCTTTGGCCGAATGCATGAACTTGGTGTAAATCCACCCGTTTTGCACCATGGTGCAGACTTAGTAGTGCATACGGCCACCGAGGTGTAAATTCAAATTTAGTCGGCATGCAGAACTAAAGAACTTTACACCACCTCTACCCACGCATAAATTACTGCTTAGCGCTATAACAAAAATTAACATTGCGTATGCACAGAATTCGTATCGGCCAATCCCTGCCACGAGAAAACCACGCCCATCAAAACAAAACTAAGAGATCGGGAATGAGTAGAAAACTAATTTTTTTACCCTGGCCGGTGAAATCGTTGGTTGGAATAAAATATTAGTTACTTCCTTTCTTTCTTCCTTGCAGACGCCTCTTTCCCAAGTTTGTTACGCACTGCGTATCTGATTTAGGCGTCCGCGGGGAAAGTGTAAAGTTACAAACCCTTTACACGTAGGTGTAGGCCTACACAAAGTTCATGCACACCGGGCATCGTTTTGCACCGTCGCGTAAGGCCTACACCGCCATGTAACCAGTTATGCACAGTTCATGCATACGGCCACTTGAGACTAACGTTGTTATTTTGGTTGAAAAATAGATACGAGTCCAGGAGACAAAGTTATTGGGTCCACGGTATATTTCAAAGAGAGGCAATATTTGGTAAATTATACCACCATCTTCTTGAAAAGGTTTTACAGGGTGGTGGGAAATGCATAAGGATGACTCCTGTAGCATTTCTGATGCTCCTGTACGTAACTGGACCTCATATTGAAAAGCGGGTGTTGTTTTCTTTTGTACTGCAGCAATTCTAAACCTTCATTTACGGCCGTCATTACGAACTTGAGATGTGAAACTGAACTATTATCAGAAAGTCTGTGGATTGCAAATTGGGGGGAAATTTTAGTGCAGAGGTAAAAAAAAAAAAAAAGTTTGTGGGGATTTGGGGTTAGGACGAAGCGGAGGTCACGTGGAAAGGGGATGGCACTGAAAACGGAGATACTCCGTCAGGCAACAAAAATTAGATAAGTCTTCCACCCCCCCCCCCCCAAAGTTGAAGGGGAATGGAAATGGCTTTTACTGCATTTGTACCTTTGGTAGGTCTCACAGCATGACAGCAAACCACAAATGCGTGCCCAGCCTCATTGCCAGGTATTGACGAAAAATAAAAAGTCCTACCAGACGTTTTCTACCTCCGTTCTGGTTCCATCGTCTTCCACTTCACTGATGTGCAAATCCGTGATTCCTTCACCAAGTGCCACGCATTCAATTGGACAAGACAGCCCTGCCCTAAGGAATACAGTGATAACATTGTTGGAAGGATGTTACTTGACGTCCAAACTTGACGACAATCCTACGTGACGGATCTCCGTTGTGTTGCTGGCTGCGAATGCACTCTTCGTGTAGTGTAAAACTGCACCAGTGTATTCACATCACGCCAGATTACAAATTAAAATTTTTCTTTGCCCAAGCATTCAGCGAATTCTCTGAAGGAACTTTACCTTAAATATTTAATTCACTGAGGGAGTGAAATATTTCACATATCTATTTATCTCGGCCTTAGTTCTTGTTTGTTCTATCTCCGTTTTCTGGGAAAAACTGGAGATCTTTTGGTATGTAGAAGAGGAGTAACAAATGGACACTTTGACATTCTTGTTTAAAATGCGTTGAGGCACTTATGAAGCTGTTTCATTCTAACTCTTTATCACAATACTAAAACTGCAAAGGTTCAACCTCGAACTTCCCAGCTGTGCAAAAAGTGGAACTGGAACAAACAAGAACTATAAAGTCACGTTATTATAATGAAAAATGTACTTAAGATTAGGTATGCGTTTCAAGTAAAACTGTTTTCCCTGTAATGTGAAATTAGACCCTTTGCACGTGCACGTATTCATGAACAGGCTCAAGAAACGTCTCATTCCAAAATACTTACTGACACCCCTTTTGGACTATGCCATTTTTCACGTTCTGATACTCATAGGTGAGAAAATTCAGGTAACCCTCGGGGTAAGGCCCGTCTTGTGTTGATGGTCTGAGAATGACACTTTTGGTCACCTGTGTAAAATGAAATATAATTTACATGAACGCATCGCCCGGATCCGCCCTCCACCCCTCTCTGAGTGGCGCCCCGCCCACCCCCTCTGTGTGTGTGTGTATGTGTGTGTGGGTATGTGACGTCTGTCTCTGTCTCTCGCTATCTCTCTCTGTATTACTCTCTCTCCCTGTCTCTTTCTCTCTCTCTCTGTCCCCCTCTCTCTGTCTCTCTCTCCCTCTCCCTCTCTCTGCCTGTGACGTCTGTCTCTCTCAGTCTCTCTATGTCTCCTAACTGTCTGTGTGTGCGTGTGTGTGTGTGTGACGTCTGTCTCTGTCTCTATCTCTCTCTCCTTGTCTCTTTCTCCCTTTCTATCCCTGTTGTACTCTGGCCCATGGAAAGCTGGTAATAGACTCAGACCAGATGGGAATTGCAAGCATCCTTTAGGACCGCTCGTGGAGTATCGTAATATACTCAAAGATACAAGAAACGGTAATATGAGACACTCCATTCTTGACACCTCTAAAAAAAATCTTGCACACAGTTTTCGCGCTGACCGGGGGCGGGGTCCATGGTGCAGAGCATGGAAAGAATGCTTGATAATTATAATGATAAATCAATGATGCAGATTTGTTACAATGCCACTGCGACTTTTAAAAAAAAAAAGTCAGTTTTCCCCACAGCCGTTGAAATTATAATTACAAAATAAGTGACTTCATACAAGTCCTACAGCGATAGCTGAACAGTAAACAAAATTCATTATTTCCCCTATCTGTCTTCGTAAAATACGGCATTGTTCGTGACTTCCGCACATTCGCCGCTAGGTGCCTGTGCGAAATCTGTGCACGCTAAACGCGCTAGCTGTCTCATCTTATTGTATCTGGTATATTTGCTACAATGGAACCTGAGCACCTAAAATGTCCTGACTATATGACCAAAAATTATGAAACTTTGTGTACAGCCTCAAGTTTTTATGTGGACACAACCATTTTGGACAAAATCCAGTCCTTAAGATTATTTATTTACGATTTTTTGAACCGCTAAATTATGAGAGACGAATTTTTGTCTAGTAAAATTGAAAAGTGTGATCGGAAAGTGTGTTTGCCGCGACTAGCTAGTTTTTGTAATTAGCGCTAAATACATTTTCGAGTCAGTCTAAATTGTAATGTGTTCAAAACCCTAGTGGCATTATTACCCCATTTTTTGCAAACACTTGACGCAAGGTAACTCGGATAATGTATTTTATCTGTATTCGTTCTTTTATGAATCTTCTTTGATATTAAAGCATATTAATATTTTGTGCCAAAGCTCCTTCCACGTATATTTTCTACCAGGGAGTATAGGCCCCCTCAAATCGTAGGCCCACCTGCTCCTCCCCCCCCCCTCCCCCCCAATTCCTACCAGTGAGAACAGACCGCCTCAAAATCGTACGTTTACCTCCCTCCAATTGCTAACAAGGGGAATAGGCCCATCAAAATCTTTGGCCCACTTGTTCAACCCCCCCCCCGCCCCCAATTGCTAAGAAGAGAAATAGTTCCCCTCAAATTCGTAGGCCCGCCTGTCTTCCTCTCCCCCCCCCCCTCTCTCTTAGTCTTCCCTGATTATATTCAGAAATGGCTAAAACTAAACCTTGAATGTTGAGCATCGCTTCTAAACAGTGACAGTTAAAATGTTAAAGTTATATTATTTCGAAAAAACCCTATAATAAAAACAAACAAGTGTAAGAAAATACCGGGAGAATACCTTTAGTATCCACGAATATTAATACTAAGAAAGTATTTCACGTATACAAGAATATTATATTGCGTTTGTTCCCCAACTGTATAAAACTACACGTATATTATACCAAAAATCCCTGAGCTTACAGTATACAATACCAAGGGGATAACTTAAACACACACGAATATACTAAGAAAATACCCTAGGGTTACAGAAGTAAGCAGAAAATGCTTTCAGTTTACTAAACTAGAATATATGAAATTTAGATAACATAACAGAACACACCATGGGGATACCTTGAATATAAACAAATAATTATGCTCAGAAAATACCTAAGTATGCAATAATTTACACAGAGAATTCCCAAGGGCACAAAGGGGAATATAGAAATAAAAAACTCACCGAGATCGAGCGTATGAAAGACGTCTCTGGATCAGGTTCTATGATTGAAGAAAATATGATAAAACCACTGGTCTCGTTTTGAGATGTTTTGATTTGCATTGTGAGCTCTTGAGTGTCGGTGAACTTTTTCCTGGTAATAAATGTCATATAAGTAATAAATGTTGTAAAGGGAGCAAATGTCGTAGAATTACCACACCCTCTAAATTTATGCAACAAACGACTTAAAAGTAGCACAATATGTCGTAAATGTAGAGGTATCATGTCGTAAGAACAGCAAACATCGTTAAGGCAGCAAATGTCATTAAAGTAATAAACACCATAAAGGTAACAAATATCGTTATGGTAACAAATATTGAATGGGTGGCAAACGTCATACATGCATAAACGTAGCACATGTCCTAAACGAGGTAAATGTCGCTAAGGTAGCAAACTTGATGACAGAACGAAATCATTAACTAACAAACGAACCTACACACAAATGAATGAATGACATATAAAGGAATGAACGAAAGTATGACCGGATTAACGAATGAATTAATGGATGAATGAAATTACAAATGTATTGAAAGGAATAACGCATGAACGAATGAATTAAATGACAAGTGCATGATAGGATTAAGACATAAACAAACGAACGAGTGAATGAATTAATGGCTTTTGAGATTCTGAAGGAATGGAGATGAAGGGTATTCCGAAGTATTCCGAACAAAACATCTGACGTCTAAAGTCTTTGAGTGCAAAAAAAAAAAAAAAACGCAGAAAGAGAAAAACGAACGAACAAAAAAGATTAGATCATACTGATCTATCAGTTCAAACATGCCGCCAGTATCTAAGTGGAAGACAGCTTTAGCGCCACCACTGTCTTGGTCAATCAGAGTTGTTTCAGCGTCGAACTCAAATGATCTAGGATGCCGAGGCCTCTCTTCATATGGTGCAGTCAACTGGAAAAAAAAGAAGCCAATTGTGGGTTTAGTATACTGACTATTTTTTATTAGACAAATCGATTGCTAATCGATTAATGATTGGTAAGTGACCAAAGTAATAAATATACGGTCATCAAAATGCCCTCGTCACTGCTCTACGCTAATGGCATCACTCATTTTTTAAACGTTTGAGATAGTAAGAAAAAATTGTTTCTCTTCCTGTCAATCTCTAATATGTCTTTATGATTCTGTTGGATTATTACATTTTGCTATTGGCGCATTACTTTTTCTATAATATTATCTGATAGATTTCATGATCAGGAATGCAATGATGCGTCAGTTGCCTTTTGATCACAAGTCTGACACATGCCATCATCGTAGAGCAGTGACGATTTGATTGGTTGAAACTGTAGACCTAGAGAGAATCTGGTCAGGGGAAGTAAGTTAATGAGTTGAATGTCAGGCTCTCTCTCTGTCTTTCTTTTCATTTCTCCCTCTCCTGTCTCTCTCTCTCTCTCTCTCTCTCTCTCTCTCTCTCTCTCTCTCTCTCTCTCTCTCTCTCTCTCTCTCTCTCTCTCTCTCTCTCTCTCTCTCTCTGTCTCTCTCTCTCTGTCTCTCAGAGAGACAGCTAAAGAAAGAGAGAGACAGGAGTGGGAGAAATGAAAAGAAAGACAGAGAGAGAGATCGCGCGCAGGTGGTGATCTGGGCCCTGAAAGGTTCTGCAAAGGAAAAGAAAAGAAAACAAAGTTGACAATCTCTGCCATAGATAACATTATATATACCTGTACATCTGGTCGTCGTGGACATACGAAATGGGGGAGGAAGGGGGGCAGGCCCTCCCAAAATCCGGGCAAAACAGTAGGGGAAATCCATGCAAACCAGGAAGAAAAATATCAGATAGAGAAATAAATTGACAACAATGTAAACTTTCGGACATATCAACCGCTTTGAACCCCTTAACCAAAGAGTCCGAATACACCTATGCTGGTCACCTTTATGTAGATATCCTGGCCCTCTTCATAGACAAAATCTCCGGCTGGCTGAATCTTCAGAAATGGCATGACAAAATCTGTCTCCACTGCGTCTCCCAGTCCCATGTACATCTGAAGGTCCAAGCCATCCTGAAACCTGAATGACAAAAATGATAGTACTGTAGATAACAGGAAGTGGTACGGTGATGAAAAAGACAATGATAAAAATGACATATGGCGGACGAAGATTACCGGTGAATATATAAATGCATATACGATCTTTCACTATAGTGGAGCTAGAGGGTGAACATGTAAGCGCCTGAAACACCGTGACTAAGTGACAAAAAATTATGAAACTTTGAGCACTGTCTCAAATTTTGACGATAAAGTATCATAAAGTATGACTGTGTACACATCCACTCTGGACAAAATTTGTTCTTCTATATATTGTTTATTGACGATTGTTTGGAGCCTCAAAAAAAAGAGACGCATTTTTGTCGAGCGGAGTCAAAAAGTGTGACCGGAAATTGCGTTCCAAGACTCTCTTTACACATGCTGGCCGAAAGTTAACTCCAATTTATATTCGGTTGGGGAATGCTACGATGAAAATAGTGAGTGTCTGGAGTCTGTCAGACTCTAAGTGTAAAACAGAGTTTACTTTGTCAAATTTGTATAGTTTTACGTGAAATAATGGTGTAGCAACAAGTTCTATTCGTCTTTGCATCGAATGCAAATGCTGTTTTTAATGTAGCCTAAATCTAGCTACACAGCTGGACTTTGGTACAAGGAAAATTTGCAAGATTTATCTTACCCGGGTCGTCTAGTGATAATAATAATAATAACAACAACAATCCTAAGCCTTTGATGGTTGTGAAACACACAGAGCAAAGTTTTCCGTTTTTTCTTTATTTTAAATACTAACAAATTAAATGAACAAAAATTAAGTCCGAAATTTGTAAAAACGAAATAAAAAAAAATCTTACATCGAAGATTGTTATAAGCTGAGCATTAAAATAAGTAAATAAATACGTAAATGAATAAACAAATAATGAATGAATCATAAATGAATGAATGAATGAATGAATAAATAAATAAGGCTAACACAGGAGAGTGCAAAAACACGGGGATTGAAAAATAAAATTAAAAAGTAAGATTGTAAAACGAAGTTTAGTAAACAGTTTGAAAACATCAAATAGCCTGATCAATGTAAAACATTTAGCAACATAAGTATTTTTAAAAATAGGTTTGTTCAAAATATTGTAAAAACGTAAAAATGAAAATTTTCTTAAGTGCCTTCTAAATGGTTTATTGACCGAAGGTCAGTACAACATAGCCTTAAAATATGAAAGGATGGAGGAATCTTTGTAATAGAATTAACTCTTAAAATAACAACTGCATGAACATGGAATAAGAAATGACGAGTTGAAAAAGCAAATATGGTAATTGGTGTCATCCGGTGTGTCCGCACTAGTTAGTGACGTAGAACGCACTGGGGAATCCCAGTGTGTTCTCCCTTGTCTTTGCCACTGTGTTTTGAGTTATTCAAATTGGATTATCCATAATTATGGCGGCATACTAGTGATTGTGTACATGTGGCCTGGATAGGCATATTGTTCATTTTATTTTCTTTTGTTATAAATAAAATGTTGTTAAGTAGGACACACCGGAATGACTGAAGTTTGTTTTGATTTGATCTAATGAGAGATCCCTGGCTTTTTCCCACAGTTGGTATGTAATAGTAACTTCCATTTCAAAATGTTGACAATCAAAGAGTTAAGGTGTGCATCAACAAACAAACAAAAAAGATGAAAATCATAGTAGCCTAACTTTCTATGAGTAACCACGGCAAAAAAGTTGATTTTCTCAAAGTATGAGGAGGGAAAAAGATGAGGATTTTATTAAGCTGAAAATCCATTTGGCCGAAACGAGCCGAACTGTCTTCGAGTCGAAACGAATCGAATCAACTCAAATCTTACTTTCCGAATCCATTAATATGAAACGACACTGATATCGGCTGTGATACCAACACGAAACATCGTTTCAGTTGAAGTTGTGATTTTTGTCGTGAGAGCTGTGTTCCGTACCCGATACAAATAGCCTTGACTTCTTTTGCTCAAGACAAAAATCGTTTCTCTTTATGAATTGGGATTTCTGGACCGAGACCGGCTCATTCGTGTCAGTTCCGTTTCGGTGCCGTGACTGTGTCGGATATATAAATTTTCAGCTTCAGACGCGTACTCACGTGGCCGGTGTAAAGAATCTGACGAAGAGGATCGAATAAGACAAATTTGAGAATGGTGTCACAAACTGCGCTTCTCTCACGCCGTCCGCCAATGGTACGTCTTCCGTCGGAGGCTCTGTGGCATGATCACAAGACAATCTTGGATAAGTACAAATAATGTGTGGCACATCAGGTCAACTCGGTAGTTCAGATAAATTTGAACATATAACCTAATATTGAACTCGTTTTTTGTTGGGTGTTTTTTTTTTTTTTTTCGTGAAAATATTTCGTTCACACACACAGAAAAGACACTTTGGACAGTAGATGGTGTACACTCTGATTTTTATGCACAACTATATTGATTGTTTTGAAGTCCATGTGGACTTAAACATCGTATAAAACCTAAGCTTTGCATTTTTCATAAATTCTTTTGTGCTGAGAAAGTGCGTTTGAATTTGGGTTGTATGGCGAATTTGCCATTCAGAGTAACTCTGGGGATAAGAACCGTAAACTAACAATAAACTAATAATAAAATGATCTCACTCAGGCCCGGTCCCAAAAAGTGCGCTAGGTTTCGAATGATTATCGTGCATTTGTTTCAGAGTGAGTGGGACCAACATCGGTTTTCTGGAAAAATGTCTGTTGGGTTTAGTTGAAATTTCCCTTGGGTTCATTGCCGTCACACAAACTCTCCCTCCAAATAGGTTTGAGAAATTTCAGCTCTAACGTAGTGGGCGGTCTTACATACCCCGCAGCTGCATATATACGTTTGATAAATCTCAGATCTAATTTAGTGGGCGGTCTTACATGCCCCTCAGCTGCATATACGTTTGATAAGTCTCAGATCTAATTTAGTGGGCGGTCTTACATACCCTTCAGCTGCATATACGTTTGATAAATCTCAGCTCTAACTTAGTGGGCGGTCTTACATACCCTTCAGCTGCATACACGTTTGATAAATCTCAGATCTAATTTAGTGGGCGGCCTTACATACCCTTCAGCTGCATATACGTTTGATAAGTCTCAGCTCTAACTTAGTGGGCGGTGTTACACAATCTTCAGCTGCACATACGTTTAAAAAATCTCAGATCTAACTTAGTGGGCGGTGTAACATAGCCTTCAGTTGCAAATAAGTTTAAATCTCAGAGCTAACTTCGTGAGCTCCAACAACCTCCAACCACAAATAAAGTAATAAATCTCAGATCAGCTCGTGGGTGGTGTTACTCAGCTTTCAGCTATAACTACCACAAATCTCAAATCTACCTTAGTGATTGGTGTTACTCAGCCTCCAGCTAAAATGGTGTATAATAAATCTCAGATCTAACAGTGGGCGGTTTTACACAGCCGTCAGCTGCAAATAAGTTTAATATAGCTCAGATCTAACTCAATGCATGGTTTAAGTAAGTTCATTATGTCAGCAGTGCTCGTACCCAGCAGAGAATTTTGATAATATTCCTTCCATTTGATGACAACATTATCAAAGTTTGGCCTGTACTTGACAAAGAAGATCACATCGTCTCCTTGTCCGGCTTGTCTCCTGACTTCTAGTAGTGTCACTGGTGGAATAACTTCTGTGGTCTCATCGTTTTCATCCACGCCTGATTCCTGAAGCAGCCCGAAAAAAAAAAAAGAAGGAAACTAATAGTCAAAATTATTATAATAATGAAAATCGGAATCTTACTACATGTATAATGGGCTGGCGGGGGTAGAGGAGGGAGGGGGTGAACATATAAACATCTAAAATTGTGAGTGTGCATGAGAAAACCCACAATAAGTCGCAAACATGACATTTTGAGTTCTGTACATATAATAAAAGACAAGACATTTCTGGTAAATTGAAGTCAGTGACCCCCCTAAAACAAGATTTTGAGAAAACGGCATTTAATCCTAAAAGTGGCAATAGCTAATTGACCATTAATATTGGAGTGATTGCTCTTAGGAGACCGTAGTCTAATAACTAAGCCGTTATAGAGATCATAGTGAGTAGTGTTCACTGCTCATCTACAGTTTACCCTGTAACATGCCACGGTCCCCTAGACAACAGCCAAATCAGAAATTTTTGGACCTTGTTAGGAGACCGTAGTCTAATTACAAAGCCTTTCTAGAGATCATAGTGAGTAGTGTTCACAGCTCGTCTACAGTTTACCCTGTATCATGTCACGGTCCCCTAAACAACAGCCAAGGTGGAAGTTTTGTGTGGGACCCATATTTTCACTTCAAAGCCGTTTTTCTCAAAATCAGCTCTGTCGACATATTGTGGGTTTTCTCATGCACACTCACAATTTTGTGAGTAGTGACAAAAATTATATAACTTTGTGTGCTATCTCAATTTTTGAAGAAAGATGAGTGGATCTGAGACAAAATTCAGTCTTGACCAATTATTTATTTATTTATTTATTTATTTATTTATTTATTTATTTATTTATTTATTTATTTATTTATTTATTTATTTATTTATTTATTTATTTATTTATTTATTTATTTATTTATTTATTTATTTATTGAGCCGGAAACAAAAACAAAAAAAACGAAGAGAGAGAGAGAAGCATTTCATTTTCCTCGGGTAGATCGAAGAGAGAGAGAGAAGCATTTCATTTTCCTCGGGTAGATCGAAGAGAGAGAGAGAAGCATTTCATTTTCCTCGGGTAGATCGAAGAGAGAGAGAGAAGCATTTCATTTTCCTCGGGTAGATCGAAGAGAGAGAGAGAAGCATTTCATTTTCCTCGGGTAGATCGAAGAGAGAGAGAGAAGCATTTCATTTTCCTCGGGTAGATCGAAGAGAGAGAGAGAAGCATTTCATTTTCCTCGGGTAGATCGAAGAGAGAGAGAGAAGCATTTCATTTTCCTCGGGTAGATCGAAGAGAGAGAGAGAAGCATTTCATTTTCCTCGGGTAGATCCAAGAGCATGATTAGAACTTGCTTTCTGTGCCTGTGTTTGTTCTTCACCTCTCTTTAAACATTGGTAGTAGAATATCACACTTTAAAATACCGTATCGCATCTGTGTATTCTTCCAATCAACAGAACAAAGAGTGATAATAATAATAATAACAAAAATATAATATCCATGACCGTGGTATAGCCGGCTCTCAAAAAAAAATGTGTTGAAGACAAGGGCCGAAAACTTAAGTGACAGGGCTCGACTTCTTCTAAAATCCCCTGTATTCTCGCTCTCCCTATGACTTTCAATGTTTTGTTGTTGTTGTTGTTGTTGTTGTTTAATTTTTAGTTAATGAGGGTACCGGTCTGCTTTATTATGTCGCACTGAATTTTCACGCCTTCGTAGAGTAACATTTTAAAAACTGGTTGGGAAATGTAACACTGCAATGCCAATCATTTAAACCAAGGAACCAGACTTCCAGCCACCACACATTGACGGACGGGCTGAATTCAAGTCTGGAACTGGCAGCCAAGTACCCTTATTTGTAAAATGTTTTATTCGGCTTTGCAGTTGGGCCATGGTCCCCTAACAAAAGCCTTGTGATAATACCAGAGAGTCAGTATGTCGAGAGAGGTTTCACTATTGGTCAATCTGAACTACGAGACACGGGAGGCGCCGCGAAACCATTGTTAGCGTGGAGCAGAAAGTAGGTCGCTGCGGTAAACAATACCTGTTTGTGCATTTCCATTGGGCATAGGAGCTTACAAAGGGCTGTAAATAGTTTCAATCAGTCCAAAAATATGAACAAATCACAGCAAACAGATATACACACTATCTTTGGTGAAGACGGTCTCTTCCAATTCTTCAATTTCTTGTTTACCGCAGGAACCTAGTTTCGCAATTTAGCGGAAGTGAGATCTCTTTATCTTTTACTCTCTGATCAGTGATCATACTAATATTAGCAACATTGAATATTTTCTGTTGACTCCAGTTTGGAAATAAGTGAGCAGCACTAACATGAAGTTTGCTCTCCGCCATGAAGCTGTTCAACCTGTCCAGGTTTTTGTCTATGGCCTCGAGTTTCTTGTCCATCTCTGAAAACTGAGCAAATAAACAAACAAATGTTTTCTCCGACTACAGACTGCAAGTGTAAAAACAGAATTGAACAGAATAGAATAGACTAAAACAGGACAGAACAGAATGGAATTGATTAGAATAAAAAAGAACAGAACTGAAAAGAATAGAACAGTATAGAACAGAATAGACTTTATTGATCTTGAAGGACATTTGCTTCTGTCACGTGCGCAAAAAATACACAAACAAATTGTACAACTACAATAGAATACCTTGACACGAACTGCAGGTCATCTATGATGCCAATGGCTTTTCCGTACACATGGAAACATAATTTCTATTTCACCACCGGCACTTGAAGGGGTTTGGCTGACGTTTCCTTTGCCGTTTCCGTTTGGGTTGTAGAGCCAAAATAATTCGGCTCGCACCGGCGGAAATCTGGCCACCGGAAGTTGCCTGAGGAGGACTACAACAGAAGTGAGAAGGTCAGATGACAACCGGCTGAAGAAGTGAGTACATCGTAGACTAGTTTCAAGTTAGGATTATTTAAGATCCAACTTCATCCACTTCTTAATTCTACATTGGTGACCCCGTTTTGAACCGCTCATCATGAATTCTGATTCTTCCTTCGATACAGTCAACGCTGTCTCGATTAAACTGCCAGAATTCTGGACAAAGTCACCGGAGGTCTGGTTCGCACGAGTAGAGGCCCAGTTCGGGACAAAGGGCATAACGAGTGATCAAACCAAATACGATTATGTCGTCAGTTCACTCAACGTCGATACAGCCGAAGAAATTCAAGCAACCCTGCTCAATCCTCCAGCCACTGACAAGTTTGCAACGCTGAAACGGGTGCTGATCAAGACTTTCGGCAAGACACAGTCCCAAAAGGATTTGGAATTGTTAAATCTCAATGGACTAGGTGACAGACGTCCAACTGCACTTCTTCGCAAAATCAACGCACTCAACAACGATCCGCAAACTCTTAAAAGGGCCCTGTTTTTAGCAAATCTGCCCCCCGATGTCAGAACAATTTTGGCTGCACAAAACATCTCGGATCTAGAGCTTTTGGCTGAGGCAGCAGATAGCATTTGGGAGGCAAGGTCAGCTTCCATCACACAGCAAGGTGCAATGGCTGTTAACAACGTTAGCTCAGAGGTTGACATGCAACAGGATTCCACCGTTCCATCCGTTGATGCCGTTCAGTCTCGGTCACGGTTCGCAGCCAACTCACACTCACGGTATGCACCCAACAAAGATAGATCTGTGCCTGCCAGCAATGGTTGGATCTGCAGCTATCATTCCGCCTTTGGACCAAAAGCCAGGAATTGTCGCCCTAACTGCAAGTTCGCTTCTCTTCTCTCCAAGCCACAGGCTCACAGCTCCAGGTTTCAGGGAAACGGCTCAACCAGCTGTTGAGCGTGGCATCAGCTGGTCCCAGTTCACACACGCTTCCTGTCCCTGATGTGCATTCGGGTGAGTTATTTTTGGTGGACACCGGAGCAGAGGTTTCGGTTTTCCCAGGTCCTCGGGACATACGATACGAAACAAATTTATCCCAGCCCTTATCCGCAGCAAACGGCACTACAATATGGACGTGGGGGAAACGTTCTCTAACCGTCCAACTTGGGCACAAGCAGGAATACCAGCACTTGTTCTACTTGGCCGACGTGACACGACCTATTTTGGGTGCCGACTTCTTCACCACGCATGGTTTGATGATCGATTTAAGCAGGAAACGTCTTATCTCAGCCGACAACGCTTCGGTACTCCTCAAGCACTTCAGCTGCCCCAACTCCATCTCAGGTTTATCGTGCTCGCCACCCAACAGCTTTTCCGATTTGCTCGAAAAGTTCCCTGAGATTTTGGTTCCCCTTTTCAACTCTGCAGTCAACAAACACGGCGTCGAACATCATATTGTTACGCATGGCCCTCCAGCTCATGCTCGTGCTCGTCGTTTGGACCCCCAGAAACTGGCCGCTGCCAAGGAAGAGTTTTTCAAAATGGAGGAGATGGGAATTTTACGCCGTTCAAAGTCACCGTGGTCGTCCCCCCTGCACATTGTCGCGATGTGGGTTAGATGGGGATATTTCGACTGACACTCTTTCGACGTCCGCTCCCACAATCGACGAACACACAAAAAAAAATACTTGCACTCTAAAAACTAAATAAATCAATTGCTTTGATTTTTAGCAGAACTGTAGGGCAGTTTAATTACAGGAATTAATGTAACAAATATAATTATAAATATAAATATCAATTCAAAGGCAACTGAATCTAACTAATGAAACTACAGCTTTCTATAAAGACTAACGTATTCAATCTAACTACTTGCAGGTCATATGAGTTATATGCCAAATAGAATCCGCGCACGTGGCGACGGATATAACAGTTTAAATTCTATTAATTCAATGAGACATGTTATGATATGGACATTTCCTCTAGACACGCCATGGAGAATGCTTGTACAACCATGCGTTGTCTGGCGGTAGCTCTGAAACTGTCTTCAAAAGTAAGTAGAACGGTTCACTTTCATCATTACAAATTAGTATGGACTCTCACCATGCGGCCCTCACTGGGAGTGAGAGCGCTGGATGTAAACGCTGTGGGTTTATATCAAACCAAGTAGCTTAGGCTCTGGAGCTTTAAATCAGGCTCCTCACAATGGACTGCTCAACTGCGTCTCTATGTCTCTCATCTGGCTGAGGACTATCGCCGACCACCTCGTAAATGGATTGTCTACATGTGGCCCAGAACTAAGTTCTGTATGGCCTTAAATACTGGTCTGCATCTGCAGCATACCGTCTAATTCCTGGATTGTGATTGGTACAACCACTTCTAGCTCAGCTGCCGAACTGAGTTATTTTAAGTAACAGCCCTACGCAACGACCTTGGGTCGACATCAAAGGTCGAATCACCCAAGACAATAAAATGTAATTTTATAGCAATAAATTCTTAACATGTTCAAAACCCCGAGCTTTTACTCTGGATCACGGTATTTTCTGTACGTCAACAGACATCTCAATAACATTTAATTCCTACTCACCCCTTCCCTCTTTACTAAACCTAGTTCAAAACACGAGATATAAAAAGTGCTCAGCCATGCACACCTACGCTGTCCGTCTATCCTTCCCCACATCTTCTGTCTATCTATTATAAAAAAAAAACTGTTCAAAACAAATTGTTTACGAGACCAAGTTATGCTGGCTCGCACAATAATTACGTTTGCAAAAATTACTCACTGCTCTCTCACAAAAATTTAGTCAGTGGAAACATTTATGAATTAAATCTGTTCTTGACACATCCCCTACCCCAGTGAAAACTTAGGGTTTGAACGACATAACTGTCTACTAACGTTGCTATGTAATAGTACTTTGGAAAGGGCTATATAGTAAAAAATATATCGTTACTGAAAGTCGAAAAAAAGTTCTAAGAACGTGCATTATCGATGGACAATAGCATATGTATGTTTCTTTGCGACGTTCTGTGATAATATATAATTATTGTAGCACTTAAGAATTAAAATGATAAACTTATCTCACACAGACATACTGTAAAGACTGAAATATTGAGCAACTAGCTCATCGCTTCATTGAGCGTAATTAATACATTCATAGAACATGAACGAACAATATTTAATTAAAGTAATGGTATCCTGGCAGCAGTAGGTCTGGTCGCTCGGTTTGCCATTTTCTCATCTCATTGACCCGCAGACAAAGGCGTCAAGGTTGTCTGAAACTCAGGTCATGGTCAGGATGGACGCTAGTGGAAAAAGGAATCACATGGAAATTTTGAGAAAGAATGTCCATAATTGGGAGGACAATATAATGTGAAACCATCCACGGTCTCCGAAAAAGGTGAAAAATGCTCAACCTCAATGTTCAACAGACTCTATATAAAATAGCAACATATTCTGGTTTATCAATTACAAATTTCGCCATAGTGAAGCTGAAATAAACGTCGACAAGATAATTAGCCTGACGTACTCTTTCAAAATCTGCGTAGCGCTCGTCTTGATTTAAGAATTATATAGCGCTTCTCGCATTCAACAATAATCTACATCTGAATTAAATAACATTACACTTTAATCTATTTCTAATTATATCCAATCTGGGATAGATGAGATGACACCAGGCGATAGCAGTTAATTTAATGCGCCGTTTCCGTACGCAAGCCATGCACACGTCAAGTGTCACAGTCATCTCGGTATATAGTCGTAATCGGTTCAATTCAATATCTATATCGGGTATGTTCTTAGATAACTCATCCACCGGCCACATGGATAGTCACAATCATAATCGGTTATTCTTACTTGTCATATATAGTATTACGTTAGATGGTCCACGAACCGCGGAAAACCATAGTCATAATCGGTTGTATAAAAAAACAACTCCACTCTACTTCACAACTTCTTAAAACGCGACCACGCAGTGTCCTCTGTTACCACTGCAAAAAACACTCAAAAACGCGAACACGCAGTGTCCTCTGTTACCACTGCAAAAAACTCTCAAAAACGCGAATACTCCCTTCCTTACATAACTAGTCGGTCTTACACTGCCCGTCGGTCTTACACTGCCTGCGGCCTTACACTGCCCAGAGGTCTTACACTGCATCTCGGCGTCTTACACTGCCTGTGGCCTTACACTGCCCAGAGGCCTTACACTGCCCTGTGGGGCTTACAATGCCTGTAAGAAGGTTCAACAATAACACGCGAATACGCGATTACGCAGTGTACTACGTTAGCACTTCCAACATCTCTCAAATAATCGAAAAATACCAATATCATGCATCCCGTGAGGCAATCTCATTATTGCTCTCCTCGGGTCGACGTCATACGCAGACGACTAAAAAAAAGTATCCTCAATATATATAATTCACATAGCTCTTATATCGACATCACCTCGATACTGATACAGACTCTTCCCATGTGACAAATTCATTGCTCTTCGGGCGGCGGCACCAGCCGACAATAAAATCAATACTCACTACTCATCACTACACACAAAAAAATCACCTCCCTAAACAGTCTAATACTGCCCTCTCGGGAGCTCGTCAATATAAAGACGAGATCGGTTATACATGACGCTTAATAAGCTCCATAGAACTGGCAGTGTGCTAACTGCACGGGTTCCAACAATTCAATAAAATCGTTACTCTCAATAACCAGATCAAATTACTCAATCAATGTGTCAATGTAGACACATGAGTTACTTAGGTAAAATAAGAAACAAAGGAATGTATAATTATAATGTACGTAAGGTGTAATAAAAAAACCAACAAAAAAACACGAAACTAGACGCCAGACCAACAAGAAAAGACGAACAATAACAAACTCTACAGTCTGAACATATTTACAGATAGGATTAAGAAGAGGACAAGAGAGACGTCTTCCTAAAACAACGAGGAAGATGGAAACGCTACAATCTAAACAAAGTGTACAGATCCCTATCAAAGTCCGTTCTCGCGAATGCGACTTCCCACAGTTTCAATAACCACTGGTGTTGCGAGACCGCACAATCTGTCGTCGAGACGGCAGAGTCTGCGACCAAGCCACCACTTTGGCAGGGGGGACCCGCAAACGTAAGAACGCCCTCGCCACCGCCCGTGAGTTCCTAAACACAGAGAAAAAGTAAAATCAGCCTGTAAAACAGAAGGAGGAACACTCAACTCCTTAACGCAGACAATATTAAGGATGGAATCACTTAACTCAAGGAACTGGTGGAGATTCCTTTAGCCTTTGCGTACACCACAGTCAGTACGTTTGTCTTTCTTCGTTCAGTTATGTTGAAGTCTCCTTGGCCTCGATCCTCGGGTCAATGGGAGAGCCGGAAATATGTGGAACAAATAATCAAAGAAAGCAGTATACAAAACTAAATACAATGAAGTAATTAAAGTAGCTCAACGTGAAGACCACGTGAGCACTGAAACTGAAAAGAAACAAAAGTTAATCAAAGAGAAAAACGATATTATAATCTAATCTAAATAAACTATAAATTAAACAATGTCGTGTAGTGTCCCCTCCAGTGTCGCGATGTGGGTTAGATGGGGATATTTCGACTGACACTCTTTCGACGTCCGCTCCCACAATCGACGAACACACAAAAAAAAATACTTGCACTCTAAAAACTAAATAAATCAATTGCTTTGATTTTTAGCAGAACTGTAGGGCAGTTTAATTACAGGAATTAATGTAACAAATATAATTATAAATATAAATATCAATTCAAAGGCAACTGAATCTAACTAATGAAACTACAGCTTTCTATAAAGACTAACGTATTCAATCTAACTACTTGCAGGTCATATGAGTTATATGCCAAATAGAATCCGCGCACGTGGCGACGGATATAACAGTTTAAATTCTATTAATTCAATGAGACATGTTATGATATGGACATTTCCTCTAGACACGCCATGGAGAATGCTTGTACAACCATGCGTTGTCTGGCGGTAGCTCTGAAACTGTCTTCAAAAGTAAGTAGAACGGTTCACTTTCATCATTACAAATTAGTATGGACTCTCACCATGCGGCCCTCACTGGGAGTGAGAGCGCTGGATGTAAACGCTGTGGGTTTATATCAAACCAAGTAGCTTAGGCTCTGGAGCTTTAAATCAGGCTCCTCACAATGGACTGCTCAACTGCGTCTCTATGTCTCTCATCTGGCTGAGGACTATCGCCGACCACCTCGTAAATGGATTGTCTACATGTGGCCCAGAACTAAGTTCTGTATGGCCTTAAATACTGGTCTGCATCTGCAGCTTACCGTCTAATTCCTGGATTGTGATTGGTGCAACCACTTCTAGCTCAGCTGCCGAACTGAGTTATTTTAAGTAACAGCCCTACGCAACGACCTTGGGTCGACATCAAAGGTCGAATCACCCAAGACAATAAAATGTAATTTTATAGCAATAAATTCTTAACATGTTCAAAACCCCGAGCTTTTACTCTGGATCACGGTATTTTCTGTACGTCAACAGACATCTCAATAACATTTAATTCCTACTCACCCCTTCCCTCTTTACTAAACCTAGTTCAAAACACGAGATATAAAAAGTGCTCAGCCATGCACACCTACGCTGTCCGTCTATCCTTCCCCACATCTTCTGTCTATCTATTATAAAAAAAAACTGTTCAAAACAAATTGTTTACGAGACCAAGTTATGCTGGCTCGCACAATAATTACGTTTGCAAAAATTACTCACTGCTCTCTCACAAAAATTTAGTCAGTGGAAACATTTATGAATTAAATCTGTTCTTGACACACATGGTCCCCAAGTCGGATGGTTCATGGCGCCCATGTGGAGATTTCCGGCTCCTCAACACTCAGACAGAGGACGATCGTTATCCACTTCCACATATCCACGATCTGAACAGTAAACTTTCGGGCTGCACCATCTTCTCTAAGATCGATCTCGTCAGAGGTTATCACCAAATTCCCATGGCTAACAGTTCAATTGCCAAGACAGCAGTAATCACTCCTCTTGGTTTATGGGAATTTCTCCGCATGCCCTTTGGATTAAAGAATGCAGCTCAAAGTTTTCAACGCCTCATGGACGGCGTCTTACGAGATATACCATGTTCCTTTGTCTACATTGACGATATTTTGGTGGCCAGTCGTTCATTTGATGAGCACATTCTACATCTTCAAGAACTGTTCCAGACTCTGTCAGCCAATGGTTTGGTCATCAACAAGGCTAAATGCAAGTTTGGGGTAACCGAGATTGACTTTCTTGGACATCGGATCACAGCCACTGGTATTGCACCACTTCCTGAAAGAGTCGAAGCACTTCGTCAATCCTCTCCACCAACAGATCGGACTGGCCTGCAACGGTTTCTCGGTATGATCAACTACTATCACAGGTTTATGCCCAATATCGCTCAGGTTTTAGCTCCCCTTCATGAGCAAGCCAGCGGGAAAGGTAAAAAAATTGAGTGGGATCTGCGCTGCGAGAGGGCATTTCAGGCAGCCAAGGAGGCCCTTAGCGGAGCGGTCTTACTTCATCATCCTCGTGCAGACGCTCCTACCAGCATTACTGTGGACGCTTCATACGTGGGAATCGGTGCCCAGTTGGAACAGCTTCATGGACGGTTTTGGGTGCCTGTGGCGTTTTTCTCGCGCAAACTTTCTTCTGCTGAAACAAAATACAGTGCATTTGATCGGGAACTTTTGGCAGCATATAGTGCTATCAAACACTTTCGTCATATTTTGGAAGGTCGGCCGTTCACATGCTACACTGACCACAAACCCCTTACTCTGGCGTTACATTCTTCGACAGACCGATCTCCACGTCAGACACGCCATCTGTCTTACATTGCGGAGTTCACGTCAGACATTCGTCACATCAAAGGCAAATTCAACGTTGTTGCGGATGCACTTTCTCGCATCAATGCTATCTTCACGGATGGTGATCAGTCAATCAGAGATGGCTTACCTAGGGGCACATTCCTCGATTTATCTCAAGCACAGGTGGATTCCGGGGAGATGGCAGATTATGATACAGTCTGCACCGGTTTGGAGCTGCGTTATTTCACATTCGATGATGCCCGAGTGTTGTGTGATGTATCGACTGGCAATCCGAGACCTATTCTCCCTTCGACCTGGACTCGGGCAGCATTTGATAGTGTCCATAGCTTATCTCACCCAGGACCGAAGCCAACTCAGAAGTCTATCGCACAACGCTTTGTATGGCATGACATGAAGCGTCAGATACGACAGTGGTGCAAAGAGTGTCACGCCTGTCAGGCTTCCAAGATCCATAGGCACACACAGGCGCCCCTCACTTCACGCCCGTTACCTGCTGCACGATTCAGGAGTCTCCACATTGACATTGTTGGCCCCTTGCCAGTCAGCCATGGTATGTCATACCTCTTGACAATCATTGACAGGTTCACTAAATGGCCAGATGCCATTCCTTTACCAGACACTCAAGCCTCAACATGTGCATCGGCTCTCCTCCATCACTGGGTCTCGAAGTATGGTGTTCCGGAAGACATCACAACGGACCGTGGTACTCAATTCACCTCACGCGTGTGGCAAGAGTTTAACAAGCTTTTAGGGATTGCCAGTCATAACACAACTGCCTATCACCCTCAAGCTAATGGCATGATTGAACATGTGCATCGTCAGTTGAAGGCGTCTCTTAAGGCTCGGGTTGTTGGATCTGATTGGTACAATCAACTTCCCATTGTTCTTCTGGGCATTCGATCATCTTGGCGTGTGGACCCCGGATGCTCTCCAGCTGAGTTGGTGTATGGAACAACACTTCGTCTTCCAGGAGAATTTTTTCAGACAAAGGACTCAACAGATTTTGTCCCAGATTCCATCTTCTTGAGACGTCTACAAGACACCATGCATAAGGTACGGCCAAGTCAAACCTCTTATCACGGCCACCAAAACAGCTATATTCCAAGCAACCTGTCCTCCACAGGTTTTGTCTATGTCCGACAGGACGCTCACCGCAGTCCTCTTCAACGGCCATATGAGGGTCAGTACAAAATCTTGGAAAAACATGAGAAATATTTTCTACTAGACATTCAAGGTCGCCACAACAAGATTTCCATAGACCGCCTCAAGCCAGCCTTTATTGGAAACAACGTGGAACCACCTACATCTACCACTCGGTCGGGTCGTATCACCCGTCGGCCGAGCCGGTACGATGTCTAACTTCATCATTTCGCACGCGGTGTAGCGCTGAGGATAAGCGTTCACCGTGTGCTACATTGGATGGGGGGTAGATGTAGAGCCAAAATAATTCGGCTCGCATCGGCGGAAATCTGGCCACCGGAAGTTGCCTGAGTAGGACTACAACAGAAGTGAGAAGGTCAGATGACAACCGGCTGAAGAAGTGAGTACATCGTAGACTAGTTTCAAGTTAGGATTATTTAAGATCCAACTTCATCCACTTCTTAATTCTACAGGGTATACGTGGAAACCTATTTCTATTCACTACTTATAAGGTCTTTGAAGCTTCCCAGGCTGTTTCCATTTTCCTACATATGAAAACACACCTTTACACAAAAAGCCTACCTTGTTCTCTATCTACCAGTTATTGTCTAAACACTTCGCAAAGACACAAAAACACATAAGATCTACATTTTTCTCATATAATGCAAAGACTACCTTGTTCTCTATCTCCGGACTGTCTCAACAGTTTGTCATGGCCAGCGAAGACACACACTATTAACAATTATACATCTTTCTTACATTACACAAAAGCCTACCTTCTTCTCTATCTCCCAACTGTCTATACTGTTCGTCATGGCCAGCAGAGACATCAACACACACACACAATTATACATCTTTCTTACATTACACAAAAGCCTACATTCTTCTCTATCTCCCAACTGTCTATACTGTTCGTCATGGCCAGCAGAGACATCAACACACACACACAATTATACATCTTTCTCACATCACACAAAGCCTACCCTGTTCTCTATCTCCCAACTGTCTATACTGTTCGTCATGGCCAGCAGACATCAACACACACACACAATTATACATATTTCTCACAATACACAAAAGCCTACCTTGTTCTCTATCTCCCAACTGTCTATATTTTTCGTCATGGCCAGCAGAGACATCAACACACACACACAATTATACATCTTTCTCACATCACACAAAGCCTACCCTGTTCTCTATCTCCCAACTGCCTATACTGTTCGTCATGGCCAGCAGAGACATCAACACACACACACAATTATACATCTTTCTCACATCACACAAAGCCTACCCTGTTCTCTATCTCCCAACTGTCTAAACAATTCGTCGCGGCCAACAGAGACACCAAGACACACAAGAAATACATCTTAGTTGCCATTGTGTTTCCGTGCGCCCCCTGAAAAAGACGTAATAATGAATCATTAACTGACACAATCCATAATTTGAAGCATTCGTTCTCACGGTGGATTCCACAGTACACTTGGGTTCAACGTGCCTTAAGGCTGAAACAGACCAAGGCTGGTGTAAGCGCCAGACCGGTGACTTGCCGCCGATTTACTTCACACTAGCACAGTAACGATTGCCCGCTGCATCCCGCTGGGTCGTGGTGTGGGCAATGCCTATTGTGTTAGTGTGAAGCACAATTTATGGGTGGTGAGTCATCAGTCTGGCGCCTGCACCAGTCTTGGTCTTGTTTCATCCCTTATTGCAGGATTGAGGGAAGGAACCATAAAATTGCAGTATGTCACAGCAGGTGGTTGGAGGACCTTTCTGTTAAGATCTCCTTCTGTCCTCTGTTATATTCTGTCTATCGTTTTGGCTTCTTCCCAGCACAACGTGACCGTTCTCGTGCCCATGTGTTTTCTCCCAATCCAAAGTCAAACTCAGAGCTTTGCCACCATAGACAATATTCAGAAAAGCCCTAAACTTGGTAGAAATCCCATAAGAACCCTTTTCATTATCAATGCATCCAGGACGGCAATATATGCGGGGCCTAATGTCCAAGACATCTCCAGGCTCATTGTTAAGCTGAGCCATAAGCAAACGTGCTTTTACTTGTAGGGCCTACGTGTAATACCTTTCGTTATTACATTAGAATTCGTTTTAGTGGTATCAAAAGTTACGGTCATTAGCCAGTTGCCTTGCCTCTTTGAAAACTGTTCTGATCTCATCTCTTTCATGGAGCGCCTTAAGGCAGGCGTCAGACAGAGAAAGTTGCTCGCCATTCGCTGCACTCCATTAGTTATTTAGACGACTTAATGTCAATGAACACATTTCAGCAAAGGAAAACTGATATATGTATATACAGAGAAAGATACATCCGCTCCCTGCTTGGCCCTGGTTACAAGCCGCACAAAAATCCAGTTATGTACGAAAAGACACACGCCGTTTGCCGTTCGCCGCATCAAAAAAGTCGCACGCCGCTGTATACACGTGTAACTCAAGTGTAACTCCTTCGACACCTCTGAGTTCCGTCTATAAAACTCTGTGCTCGTCACGGAAAGATTTAAGGCATATAATGTGTGACTTTTGTCATAAAGCTAGCAACGTTTAGCGAATGGCATTGCGCTGAATGACTTTGGCAAGTAACGAACGGAAATGAAGGTGCAACCTTTAGCCCGCAATGAGTGGCGAATGACATGTAGCGAACAACTTCCTCTGTGTGACGCCTGTTTTAAGCCGGTGGCGCATTGACACTGAAACAAATATATGTTATGTCGCTGTTTTATCATCAGTTGCCCTGTCTGGAACAGACATTGGCGATCATGGCTCTCTACTCGGATCTGTCATCAGCCAACCTCAATAAAGAGTTGTTGTTGTGACGTTCATTTGTTGTCCATGAATTAAGACTTTCAGTGAAAGTTTTTCTCTGTCTACCCCTGCTTTTCCTGCCTTCGATCTTCCCTGTGACTGCTACAATGCTAGATGTTCGAGCCTCCTGAGGCGACAGATATGCCCTGGAAATTTCCGTCGCCTCTGTCTTATTGCTTTAATTAATGATCTTTTCAGATTAGAGTCTCTCAAGACTGACTCATTTGAATTTTTCTTCATCCATGATATTCTCAATATTCTTCTAATAAACCACATTTCTGCTGTTTCTAGTTTCCTCTCTATGTGGACAGTGGAGCTAAAAGGGGCCCCACGCACTGGTGAGACCAAAACAAATCTGTCTGGCTTGTTCAGAAGCGTCAAAAGTGCGCATTTCTTTTTTCCTCTTCAACATACTAAAAGATTTCGTTTTTCAGCAAAGGATGGAGATAACACGAACTAAGTTCATAATTTGTATTGGGGTAAGGGGTAGGATTAGGGATAAGATTAGATTATAGTGATGGGGCTGGAGTCCGGTTTGGGAGTATGTTTAGGAGTCTGTACTGTCTGGATGGCCGGGTCGCACGGAACAAAATTTCCCACAGCAATATGGCTCAGGTGGTACCGTACAGAAGTATTTCATCTTACCGAGTCATAATTATGGAACTCGTTATATTAATGAAAAACAGTTTGTAATATGCTTTTGTAAGGTAATTATGACATCTCATGTATGAGCAACCAAGAGCACAGAGATATCTGTGGCGCTGGTAATTAAGTAGCACAAGCCTGGCGGGTAAAACGGTACCTCTATTAGACAAGAGTGATTTCGACCCAAACTTTTGGTTTTAGTTCCTTTTGATTCCTCGCTATCTCTTCCAAGCGTGTACAAAATGTGAACAGAAATTATTTCATGAATAAAATGCCTAAATGACTTCATATTATGACTCCATATGATCAAACCGCCTTACCTACCGATTTGTCTAGAAGGGTCACATTAATTTATCTCGAAATATCATAAAAGCCACAGAAAAACTGTGGGGTCGCAGCAGGGCTATATAGCAAAGTCAAAATCGGGCAAGAAGAAAAAGTTGTATGTTGCGAAACCGTGCGTGAGAAATAAAACCCAAACGATACAAAGCAAACATTTAGGGGAATTGTCACAAAAAGGCAAACAATATTTCTGTTGGGAGACGCTATGGGAACTGTAGTCTAATCACAAAACTAAAGAAAGAAACTACTGAGTTGTGTTCACTGTTCATCTATAACTTATAATGGAAAATACCACATTCTCCTTACCATAACCCATAGGCAGAGCTGAATTTCTACAATAATTGAAGAGCTGAAAATCGAAACGAACCGCGTCGAGATCTGACCAAATTAGCAATTTGCGGCCATTCAGAAAGTCGCCAACAATAGCCCATTTCGGGTAGAGCTGAATTTCTACAATACTTGAAGAGCTGAAGACGAAAACGAACCAAGCCGAGATATGACCAAACTTAGTCACTTATGGCCCTTCTGAAAGTCGTTATCCAATACCATCTTCTGTTTCAAAATGTTGAAACGCGAAGGTGCCTAAGTGTTAAAAAAAAAGAAAACAATTTGCTTTAGTAACCATGCCCTCAATAAAGAGTTGTTGTTGTGACGTTTATTTGTTGTCCATGAATTAAGACTTAAGACCCCAGTTCTAAGTTTTGACTCTCCCTTACCAACTCTGAATTATCACAATCAAGAATCACATTTTCCATTTAAAGTTATTAATCTAACCTCGTACACAGGTTTTGAGAAACTCCAGTATTTGACGACGTTGAAACTAAAAACATTAGTTTTTTTTCTTCTCAAAAGTATGAAGATAACACCATGTTTGTTTTGAGTTTCAAACAGAACCGTCTTAACGCATGTTCACACTAGGCAGTCACCAGGGGGGGGGGGGGGGAGGGGGGGGCATGCACGCAAATTTACACTGGTTTTTGAAACAAGGGGCGGAGGCAATGCCTACTGTTTTGCCCAGTCACCCACAATGATGTGAAGACGGCCCTGGTTTCAAGCCCTCAGTTCGACTTACCCGCTGCAGAGAAATAAAACTGCTATGAAAACTGCACTGCTATATATCACAGCCAATTGGTTCCAACAACACAGCACTAGCTAATATACCTACTGTAATTTCAACACATTCGGGATAGAGAAACCCACGACAATCATAAATCATAATAACGCAATCAGCGTGATGTGTCGGCTCTGATTGAACAAAATTAATGTCCTAATTGTTTATTTATCAGCAACGTTTTCTTGTACAAATATGGGGACCTGGAAATAATGGCCACTAAGTACAGAGATTGCCTACCATATTAATACATCACAATAGCAGCTGTCCGGGGTGCAGGACCAGAATGTATCCAAATTATGAAAGAACCGGCCGGTTTATGGTACTACCACAGCATGCCATGTGACACCGCTTAGCACATTGTTCTAGCTGTTCCATAATTTCCAAGATTAGTATGGTTAGTCCTTTCATGAAACCGAGCAAGTGCAAAGGACTTAAGAAACTGTTTTACTTAAATTGGTATTCCTTATCCTAGTATATTTTTAACTAAAAAGATCTGAGGTACGTACATTGCACTTCCTTAATCAATAGAAAAAAAAATCTATTTCAAGGAGTTCAAAGAATTTGGCTCTAAGGTGCTGCATCCACAGTTGTGTCATACACTAAGTCTAGTGCCGTTTCGTGATAGCTCCAGTTCTACGCCGTACTGTATGGGTATCAATAGCATGGTAACACAAGATGCCATTTTCAATGTTTATCACTTTGCCCGAAGTTATGTCTCATCCTCACGAAATACATCAACAACATAGGCATCAGCGCTATGGTAACATAGTATGCCACTTCCAGTGTTTGTCACCTCGCATAGTTATTGCTTAATCCACAAGAATCAAAGGTGCAACAAAACGATGACTTACTGTATTATGTACCACTCTGGTGTTGCATTGAAATGACGTCTAACCACCCAACTCAAACCACGCCCTTCCCAGGTCGGTCTCTCCGACCGGCCCAATGGTTAGTGCGCTTGGGTGGGTACGAGAGGTCCAAAGTTCAAATCCCTCTTGAGGCGAGTCCATGTTAAGTAAACTCTCACAGTGTTTTTAAAGCACTCACTAGTCAAATCCGCATACTGAAATGGGATGTAAATCCCTAAGAAACTAAAGATGCCCCCGCCCCTCAACCATGTACATAAAGTTCTGTGAGAATTAGTTCAAGTTCAAATTCTTTATCCCTTGCAGTACTGACACACAGAGTTGTTGTGAACTTTTTACTGCTCCCCCAGTTCTAAGTTTTGACTCTCCCTTACCAACTCTGAATTATCACAATCAAGAATCACATTTTCCATTTAAAGTTATTAATCTAACCTCGTACACAGGTTTTGAGAAACTCCAGTATTTGACGACGTTAAAGCGCATTGATTATCAAACAAAAAAAAAAGTCTTTAAAAAAGTACAGTCCAAGCCATCATTTATCTTATTCAGAGTTATTTTGCTACTGAGGTGACATGGCCGTGCGGCTAAGGCAAAACTCAGGGCAATTTTTTTTCAATTCTTTTTCCATTTCAAATGATAAAAAAAAACGAAAGGCATCAAACGTGCAAGACTCTTTTCTCCTGCAGGCGACAACACTGTTGTGTCAAAACATAAAAAAAAGTCGCACGGTTTCCGAAATATCAGATAGTGTATTTTGGCTGAATGCCCGACAGAGGATACGGCCTTTTCTAGCAAGACTCACCCCCTCCCTCACTCCTCTCTTAACACTCCAGCCTCGTAGGGGCACTGCATGATTGAACGCCGGACCACACGCCTCCAACAGAGAAAGACACAGAAGATCGTTTTTGCCCTCCGTAATAGACACTTTAGCTAAATGTGTGCCATCTATTAATAAGGTTCCATGCCACGTTACTTCATGCAGTATGCTTGTTATTGGGTCATGATACGTTTATGTAATTATGTGTAAGATGTGTCTGCCATGTATCTATTCTTAAATGTTCTGTGACAGAGAATTTCCCTCATGGGATAATAAAGTGATTCTTATCTTATCTATATCATCTGTCAAGGCTTTATGTTAGTGCCCGAGTTTAGACAAAGCTCCTTCCAGTCCTCTCACTGATGTTGTCTGTCCATCTTTTTTTTTTTTTCGACTTCACCTTCTCCTCTTCCTCACAAGATGACATTCTTTATTACTTAGAAAGACAGCTGCACAAATATAAAGGGAGGAGGAACGAACGGAACGGGAGAGGGACAGACAGACAGACGTATAATTAAATTCCGCAACAGTGCTGAAAGGTTAAATATGGAATATTGCAACAATCGAGTCGTACGATTTGATATTTCAACCGTCAGGCACAAATGTGAAATTATATGATTTTTATATGGCCTGTTTTTGCGATGGATGACTCAGGATAAAGTTTCATTGCAAAATAAAGGCCTATCTCCATAGCCTATCTGTCCTCGCTAAATCTTGTGGTAGAGGTACTGGTGTGGAGAAAGTTGGAGGGGGTACCCCGAAAGGGGGAAATGAAAGAGGCTGAAGTTTATTTGCTAACCCTATCATGACACCGTCAAAGTGCATTCGCGCAGCTGCAGATAACAAGTTTTGAGGTTGGTTTTGTTGTTTTCCCAAATATTCTGTGAACTCTTGTAGGATCCTAGGAATTTTATTCTATTCTTTTGAATAAAGGAGAGTATAATACATCAAATGTTTAATTATATAAATTACTAAATATTTAAGATAAGAAGTAAAATTCAAGCAAAACCGTTTTGTTGTTGTTATTGTTGTTGTTGCTGCTGTTGTTGTTGTTTCCTATCTTGTAAAATTAAACTTTTGTCACTTGTGCGGTTTCATGATAGGGCCAAGTTGCCATGACCCAGATGTTCTGGAATATTACAAAAGGAAAATGGGGTGCTGGACTCGCTGTCTGACATTCACAGAGTCTCCAGCAGTAGTATTTACAGGGCAAATTATCATGTTAACATAATAAGCCATATCCGGGCCTATCTGGTAATTGGCGTAGTTTAAATAGACCAAAAACTTGTATTCCTGTTGCCATCCCATGGCTGTGTGTGCACTCAGCTTCTGGCACATTGAAATGTCAGAGAGCGATGAGCGTGGTCACCGTCGAGATGGGTTCGAAACCAACCAGAAAATACAAAAACACTGCAAAGCACGCAGATTCATGACTTGGATCTGGCCCGGCACCAATAGAGAGTACGAGACAGTCAAGTACCGAAATACTTGTTTTCATGGGACGTTCTCTTAATCTAAAGATCTCTTGCAATCGCACATTCCCAAGTATCGAAATACGTTTTTTTTTTTCGCAGGGGTTCTCTTCTTCTGAGAATCTCCCGAAAAATCACTTTCCTAGTACCGAAATACTTGTTTTCAAGGTCAAAATCGGGCAAAAAGAAAAAGTTGTATGTAGCGAAACCCTGCGAGAGAAATAAAACCCAAACGATATAAAGCAAACTAAAAAGAAGACAGAAAATACACAAATTTTCGGCTTTCGCCTTTATCAAGTGAAAAAAAACAACAGAGAAAACAATCGGTTTTCAAGGTGGATATTTTCCCTCTGAAGATCTGCTATAGACTCACTTTCCCAAGCAAGAACTCGCAGATAAGTAAACATAATTCTGTTTCGATTCTATACATTTCCTGTCCAAATCTTTTATTGTTCCATTGGTTTATCTGTTCCATTCTTTTTTCTTTTTTCTATTGCTTTTTTTTCTCTTTTTTTTTCCTTGATAAAGGCGATAGCCGAAATATCGGACATTTTCTGTCCTCTCTTTTAGTTTGTATTGTATCGTTTGGCTATTAGTTTTAGTGTTGTTGTTGTTGTTGTTGTTGTTGCTGTTGTTCTTGTTGGCCTCTTTACTGTCCTCTTTATTAATGTCGATTTAGATGTTTTGTTTTGTTCTCTTTTGCAGAGTTTATGTCTCTTTCCACTCGACAGGAGACTGCCCTAGTAACCATGCACACACCATCACTTCATCACTGCGTGATGTGGGCTGCACAAATACACAATTAAGATTATTGAAGTGAACGAACCTGTTGCCCGGTCGTAGTGCTTTTTTCCCATTCTGATGATTTTCACAAAACGCATGGAAAATTCTTAACAGTAGTAAGTAGTACACGTACGTTTTAACAAGCAAAACAAGACTAAGAGGGGTAATGTGATATGATTTTCAGTGTAAACACAGTTTGTTCTGATTTTAAAAAATACTGCCATCGACAAACATGGGAAAAGTAATGTCACTTGACGACGCAAAAGTTGCACTCCACTTTGACATCACAACAGGTGCACCCTCTACTCGACATAACAACAGTTGTAATTCCGACTTGACGTCACAACAGTTGTGCTTCGTACTTGGCGTCACAGCAGTAGCACTTCCTGCTTGACGTCACAACAGTTGCGCTTTCTGCTTGGCTCCACAACAGTTGTGCTTCCTGCTTGACGTCACAGCAGTCGCGCTCTGAACTTCACATCACAAAATTCGTGCTCTTCACATTCCTCTTTTTTCCTTCTAATCTCCTAAAAATCTTCCGTGATAAAAAAAAAAAGCTCTATTCCGATTCTATTCTGTAAAATATTTCCGTCATCACCAAGCACCACTTATATCCGTAACAATAATAGTTATTAATTTATACAACGACAAAAAATGGAAAGGGCTGGCCATGCAGGAAGAATGAAAGACAACAGAAGGACAGGGCAGGCATGGAAAAGACTGACAGAAAACAGAGAGCACTGGCGAAGGGCGACATCCTGTGGTGGACGGACGAGACCTATCAGGAATGACAAGAACAAGTATAGTTATTAATATTCATTACAGTAAAGCATCTCATCTTTGTATATAATTTACTTCCGGATCTGCGCTTAAGGCATTTTGACAAAAAAAAAATTAAACAGTGGATAGTTTTCATTTTTTTAAAATCTTTAGGAATGCAGCAGAGTTTGGACCAAGTTTAAAACGGAGGATAAAAAAAGTTACTTGCTGAAAAACGCCGTGCTAGGAACATTCAGTAAAGAAACAAATCACAAAAGAAAAATAATGAAAAGGAAAAGCACACAAGCTTCCGTTCAAGAGAGACATTCCTCAGGCAAAATAAAAGAACAATTAAAACATTCATAGTATTAAGAAAGAAAACATTCTTTTAATCCAAAGAAGCTGGCATATGGCGTTCTCACAGAACTAGGGCTTCTTCAATTTTCAAAAAATTATTTCTACTCAAACTGATCGCAGAGCATTGCATCTCAGTTTTGGGGACATAATGAAACCTACCAATTCTGTTAAACTGAGCACTGTATATTATTGATTTCCATACAGTTTGCTGATTTCGCAATAGAAAAAATGCTCTTTTAAGAGTTTGTGTCCACTCTCTTATGCTTTTGTAGGGCATGACACAAACATCCTAGCTCGTTTCCAAATTAGGTTTAATTGCACATTCCACAGGGAAAATCTAAATATGGTTTAGACATGTACCTTTTACGAAAAATAAAAAACTGGCATGCTGAACTGTGTGCAAAAGTACTGTTTTCACATCTATACATTATGCATGCAGCACTTTAATTTTTCGTTCCTCCAAGAGTTTCAATTCTTCATTTTGGATTAATGTTAATTTTGCATTGAAAACCGACCTTTTTATTGTGTGAACGAATCAAACATTCAGTCATTCGCATCACTGATTATCATTCCTTTTCTTATACAATTAAAAGCAATTTACACAAAAATGTTCCAGATTTAAGATGGCAACAACGGTTATTTGTGACTGGATTCTGAATTAGAACTCGCCAAACAAAAAAAAAAAAATAGATTTTCACTTGGAGCTGCATAACAGAATGATGAGCTAATGCTTTGATTACACGATCTATTATATTTCCAATTCTTCAAGGACATTCTTCATAACATAAGAGTCGAAGCTATACATGGAATCATAAATAGAGTCCCCTGTACTAGCTGAACATTCGGCGTGATTCAGCTTCCCTTTGTATTCCCCGTTCTTGCCAAGTGGATCATTGGTGTCAAAGGTCACATACTTGGTTGCCGTTATTTCGTACACGTCCCTGACAGTCTCGTCCGGTGGTAAATTGTATCTGCAGGCTGCAGCCTGGTCGATCAGGAATGATATCGAAGGCGCGGGAAACCCAAAGGCTTTACAAATGATGGCGAGCTCACGAATGGTAGATTTGCTCTGGAAAAAGACATTTCACCCAAATTTGAGAAAATATCGTTTTAAAACCTGGAGATGAACATTACTTGTGAGTTACAAGTTCTGTCATAATCACTTGGACTCCACTTTTGGGAAATTCGACTGTAAAGTTGGAGCTCCTCTAAACAAGACATAAAGGAAAATCTAGAAATGTTGAGTATTGTCACCATATTATGGACACTTATAGAATTGAAATTATTAAAAAATGTATACAAACGGCATCAACCGATGTCCACTGATGGCATGAACTGTATTTTTGTGAAAAGCGGACACAGACCACTTGTAAACTGCGCAGGTTGTGTCTGATCAGAAAAACGTCCGAAAAGCCTCGATTATTATTATTATTATTATTACTAGTTGGCTCGTTGACTATTGCATGAGATACACACATGTGGTATTTAAAGATGGTTTTCGACCAGCAGAGTGTGAAGAGAGGCGAAGAAGGAAATTTCCGATCACACTTTTGGATTTTACTCGACGGAAGTGCATGGGGGGGGGGGGGGGGGCTAAAAAAAATCGTAAAGAAATAATAGTGAAGATTGCATTTTTGTCCGAAATGAATGCGTCCACTAAATTCATCGTTGAATGACGCAGCACACAAAGTGCCATCATTTTTGGTCACGTAGTAGCCAAGTTTTAGGTGCTTACATGTTTACCATCTAGCACCGTTGTAGTATGATTATTACTTTTGCCATACTCATCAGCCTCTGCAAAAACAGCTTCTGGAGGGATTACCAACAAGTACTCACGTTAGCATTTATGAGTCGAATCTCTGTCTGATTTCTCAAGATTTCCACTGGCAAATAGTATGCAACCTGGATGGTCCAAGTGACATTTTTACCCTGGGAATTCCGAGCAAGGCATTCGTATGTTTCCAACTCCACAAACTTCGGTGGCAGCACGGCTATGACTCTTTTCCCGGGTAAGAGTTCGGGGAGGCCCGTGGGTCTGTGCTCAGGTGAGTAGAAAAGAAGAATGCAGCGTGTTTTATTTCCTTACATGAACAGTTCTTCTCTCTCTCTCTCTCTCTCTCTCTCTCTCTCTCTCTCTCTCTCTCTCTCTCTCTCTCTCTCTCTTTCTCTCTTTCTCTCTCTCTCTCTCTCTCTCTTTCTCTCTCTCTCTCTCTCTCTCTCTCTCTCTCTCTCTCTCTCTCTCTCTCTCTCTCTCTCAATACAAATTATTATATTTTAAAAAATGAAAGAATATAGAAAAAATGTGGGGTCGCAACAGGTTTGAAGCAAGGTCAAAGTGTAGCAGAAAGAAAAAAATCAAACAAATTGAAAAATCATACAACGTTTGACAAAGTATAAATCCACGTCGGGGACACATTGGTCCAGAGACAAGGTGTTCGCCTCTCATGCCGAAGGTACCGGGTTCGGTTCCCGGTTGATGCAGGCCTGTTACAAAATTTGGGGAAATGTCCTGTCCCTTATCCTACGATAGCTAGGATCGAGCAGCTAGTCTTCTCGGATAAGGACGAAAATCTCCAATGGCCCCTGTCCACGTTGCGCAGGATAAAGATACCTTGGCAGTTGGAAGTCGAAGACGAGCAGGCCGGCTGACCGGGCAAAATTGTAAAAAGTATTCCTTACCACGCCCTCCCCCCACCCCCCAACCACCGTCACCACTCCTCCCCATGTTGGAAATTGGAATTTTTCTCATATTTTTAAGTCCCTGATCCTATTGGGGGGGGGGGGGGTAGGATCGAGTACCTAGTCTTCTCGGATAAGAACGAAAATTTCGGAGGGCCCATGTGCATGTTGCGCACGTTAAAGACACCTTGGCAGTTGGAAATCGTAAAGAGCAGGCCAATCAGGCCGCTGCCCTGGCAAAATTGAAATTAATAGATTAAAAATTTATCCATATCATTCCCCCCCTCCCCCCCACCCCCCCCCCCCCCCAACCAGCAACAACAAAAATTTATTATTCATTATTAACTATATATTATTATTAATAAATATTCAAATACTAGCTGAGGTCCCCGGCCCTGCCCGGGATAAATCGGTTTGAATATTGGTTTCAGTTTTGGGTGGTTATTATGGACCTGCGACATCTTGCCTGTTACTATTTGTTTATCTTATTTTTGTTTGTTTGTTTTTAAATAAGTCTTACTGCTCTGCCTTTGTGAGTTGACACACTGCGCATCCCGTACAACAGCTTGATTTGCGCACGGGTTAGTGTGTTTGATAGTGAACACATCGCAGGAAGTGATAACGAAACCTTAAAATGGCGAACCATGACTCGAAATAGATCTAAATCATGGCGAAACAATAAATTTCCAATAAAAAAAACTACACCGGTTTGAGACTTCTATTAAAAATTGTGCACCCTTACATCCATTCTGATGCACCATATAAAATTTGAAGTCTGAGTGTTGAGTGGTTCAGAGGCCTTTTGCAACGAAAAATCTCAAGTCCACAAATATATATAGTATAGAAGATTATTTGAGTTGTGATATGAGTTGTGGTATATGTAACGTGAGTTGTGAGCTGTTGTGAGTTGTGAACTGCGCCTAACAGGCTGCGTTACAATTTACTCTGAGATAGAGAGAGACAGAGAGAGCGAGTGAGCGAGACAGGGAGAGAGAAAGAAGCAGCGGAGTGTGTTGAGCACTTCGCCGGCGCTCCATTCTGCTCTATGGTTGACATGTTCCTTCTGTAAAGTGCATAGAGCATTTTAAATGGATATGCGCTATATAAATGCCATTCATTATTATTATTATTATAAATACAAATAGAACAAGAACAAGAACAAGAAAAGTAATAAATAAGAAAAAGAGAAATGCAAATGCCAAGGGCAGAGACCTGGGAAAACAAAGATCCCAGCACGGTTTAACAACATTTTCGAGTCCCAAACCTGGATTCTCGGACAGCAGCAGAACCATCAATGTACTATGGTGACCCGATGTGGATCATAATTATATACTTTTATAGTATTGATGAGAGAAAGAAAAATGTTAACCAACCTTTCAAATCCCTGTTGTGTTCTGGTCCCATCTTCTTCAATCCTCTCCATGACCAGATCGGAGATGTCTTCACCCACTGCCAATCACTGCGCGATACAAGATCGTTGTATAGCAATGAACTCGCTTCCATCTGGTGGTGGTAAACTTGTGGCAGGATGAAGAGCAGAAACTATAACATGACAAACTTTATCCAACTGACAGAAAATTATGTCGCCATCATGCGACCTTAGTTTTTGTTTGTTCCAACTCCACTTTTTGCACAGCTGAGAAATTCAACGTCAAACGTTTGCGGCTGTAGTCTTACGCTGTTGTTAAAGAACCGTGGTATTTGACACAGAAAGCTATAGATGAGCAGTGAACACAACTCAGTATTTTCTCTGTTCGGCTTTGCAAGTAGGCTACGGTCCCATGACAACAGATATTACGACAAGGAGTCAGAATAATATATCGGAACCGTGAAACAGCTTGATAAGTGCCACAACGCATTTTAAACAAGTGTCAGTCTATGCATTTGTTATACCTCTTCTACATACTAAAAGATCTCCAGTTTTTTTTTAGAAAATGGAGGTGGAACAAAAACAACTGCGGCTGCGTTATGTGACCACATGGTGGCCTAAAGATATTCATGATGTCATTTCATTAACTGTCTAATTTTGTCATGGTAACAGTCAATAGAACAGGCTCATTCAAGAAACGGGTGTAGTCCGGCCCTCTCCCAAAGAGTAGGAGCAAGTCAAAGCGCCGAAACATTTGTTTGAGTGGGAGTTCCTTTCCTCTACAGATTCCCTGTACTGTCATTTCCTCAAGAGCTTCAAGTCGCAAGTACGCATGTGAGAGAGAAAGAAAGAGAGAAGGGGTTGGGGAGAGAGGGGGAGAGAGGGGACAGGAAGAGAGAGAGGGTGAGAATGACAGAGAAAAAGATAGAGTGAGTAAATTTACCCCAGGCTGGAAACCCCTGGATAACTTAATGAATAACTTAATGAATAACTTAATGAATAACTTAATGAATAACTTAATGAATAACTTTTTCCCCCATAGATGTGGAGTAATGCCCTGTCTTGGCCTTATCCTTCCACTTACGGGCACATTATCTGGACAGTTCCATTGCTGGATGGAAGAGAGCCGTAGGTGAAGAAATTGAGATATCCCTCAGGCAAGGGTACGGTCTGCGTGGAGGGGCGGAGAATGACGGGTTTTTCCAGCTGGGGAAGATTTCAGATTATGACTTATCAAGTAGTTCCCATATCATATAAAAAGTAGTAGCAATCACGGGCGTTCTCTCAATAACGGTAATTTTTAATTCAGTGATCGCCCTACGCCGCTAAAATCTATGCATGGCGTAAGTCGTGATGTCTAACCGACACCACACTCCTAAAGAACGATGCATTAGAATAACACTCTCCGTACGTCCTAGGGTTTACCTGACACCGTACTCCTAGAGAATAATTTATCCCGACATACCCTCCCTGTAGTCCTGGGATTTGTCTGGCTCCATTCTCCTGAAGATGAATTTGCAGGAGTACCCCTTCCCGTACGACGCTTTTAAAAATTAATTCTATTTGACTACTGTGAGTTATATCCACTCACTTGCTATGAATTTCCATTTAGACTGCCAGTGATGAGAATGAAATGTTTTCGTTCATCCGTCTTGGCTACATTTCTGTCATTTTCTTTTCAGTTATAAAAATTAGCTGTCAACAGAATTGGTGTCAGGCTGCTGACAGAAACACGTATTAATATTAAATATGTCAAGTAAATGATGGAGAGGGGAGAATAGAAGATAATAGAAGTGAATAGTTGAAAACAAGATTCCGGGACAAACCCAGCAGGTTTAAATTAAGCGCGAAGGAAAGTGGTGAGGGGTGAAAGTGAGGCAAACAGCTGGCCATGAATAAAACCCGGAGCAATAATATCAATTAACAAGAGCAAAGAGTAGTATTTGTCTCACTGCCATGCAAGGTCAAGGTTACTGAATATGGGAAGTTTGATAAACCTGGTGAAGCCTATTATAAAACTTCAGGTGCTTTCAGGAAGCACAATGACGACGACTCTGCCGTGCTATGAAAGAAAACCGTACAAGCCAGTCTAGGTCAAATTCTGTTTTTTACTTCATTTTGTAGCAAGAAATTTGCTCTATCTTTCATTCTAACTTATAATTCGTTATCCATCTCACGCAGTCTTGTTTCTTCTTGTCTCTTGTTATACGTTGTCCGTCCAATGCAGGATGTAGCCCTTCGCCAATGATCTCTGTTCTTCTCTGTTTTCCGCTTGTCTTGTCCATAATGTCCACCTATCTGCACAATATTATCTCTCCTGCGTCTCTTGGGGAGTCCTCTTGTTCTCTTTCCTTTTCTATGCCTCCATTCAGCACAAGGTCTTGTCCATCTGCTATCTTTCATTCTTCCGCTACGGCCAGTCCATTTCTATTTTTGTCATAGCATAAATTTTTCCATATCTCAATAGCGTATCAACAATTTACCACTTTACAGGAAAGCATTTCAAAGTTTTGGTGAGAGCGGGATTTCTTATGTAACAGACAAGCATGGGGGTAAAAACGTTGCTACTTAACATTTCAAATCTATTAAAGATATTAATACATCGCTTTGTGAGAGTGTAGATCCACGCATGAGCAGTGATAAATTAGCCGTGTCTCAAAACCACGAAAATCGCCGATGCACCAGTCCGTGAGATGGGCGACGAATTTTGTATGACAAACTATCTCTTTTGATCATCACGAAATGAAAAATTCAATAATGAATAAACCAGGGCCGGACGCGAACTGTTTCTTTTTGTTTTTGCTATATGCGGTGTTTTTTCACATTACGGCATTACACTCATTGAAGTTACATTGGCTGCCTGGACCACTGAGGAATGAGAAGCCTCGTCAGGTAGGCCTGACGCTGTGAAAACCATGACGCCGCTGATCTGATGTTGCGAAGTTTTGATCTTCCCCGTGAGCTCTCTTGACTTGGGAAACGTTTTTCTGTAATGAAGAATAGTAAAACAAGAATAATAATATAACACCCGAGACACAGGATACCGAGACGGATCAAAACGCCAAATTCCGTCCCTCGACTTGCGCGCGTACGCACCACACCCCTTCATAGCTGAATGAAAAAGACAAAAGATTAGTACCACAGAGCTCTGTGAGGAGTACTCACCGTATACGCGCGCAAGTTGTGGACATATAATGAAAGAAGGAATGGTCCGTCTCGGTATTCTGTGCCTCGGATAATGATAATGATAAATATTATTTATTAGCGTTCCATCCACTAATAAGCGCTTTACATTCATTCTGACACCCCCATCCCGTTATTGTACCCTTTTCATATTCTGATTTCTGGCGGGGCAGCCCGGGAACACAGAATGTAAGATTACATCAGTTCATCCCTAAAGGGGCCGATGCATGAACCCTGTGGATCCAATCCTGCATATTTACACCAATTTATAACACTTTCTCTTACTTCAAAATAACCCTTACAATCGAGCATAATTACATTAATTTATAACACTTTCTCTTACTTCAATGTAACCCTTGATAATCCAGCATATTTACACAAATTTAGAACACTTTCTCTTACTTTAAAAATAACCCTTAACAGTCCAGCATATTTACGCTAATTATAACACTTTCTCTTACTTTAACCATTAACAATATGCATAACACTTCCTCTTGCTTTAAATTAACGCTCCACAACACTGCATATTTACATTCATTTATAGCAGTTTCCTGCATTTCAAATTAACCCTCTACAACCTCCATGATGAAATTAAAGTACAACACTTTCTCTTGCTTCAAATTATCCCTTAACAGTTTTGCGCATTTACTATAGCCAGAGAGTATGTATGTATAGAGAGATTTCACTATTTGTCTGTTTGCGCTGTGAGACACGGGAGGTTCCGTGAAACCATTATTAGCATGGAGTGGAAAGTAGGTCGCTGCGGTAAACAATACCTGTTTGTGCATTTCCACCGGGTGTAAGAACTTACAAACGTCTCTAAATAGTTTCAATCAGGCAAAAAGTATGAACGAACCACAGAAAACAGATATGCACACTATCTTTGGTGAAGGTGGTCTCTTTCAATTCCTGTTACCGCAACGACCTAGTTTCGCGATTTGGCGGAAGTGAGATCTCTCCATAAATACACCCTCGGCTATAGCTCGGCTGGATTACGACATCACCTTTCAAGTTAAATTCACAAATAAATGAACTTGGCGGAATCCGGAAAAAGTGACGCCTTTTCTGGCTACACAGCTTCATTAGATTATGTTTCGTACAGTGAACTGATACTTGAGGACATGCAAGAATTTAGCTGTGTTTTCATCTGTGCGGAAAAGGAAACGTCAAGAATCCATCAAGTAGTAGAAAGAAAGAGTGTTTCCTTGTGTACGGAAATCGTCTTTCCGTACGTATGAGAACATTCTTTCTATTTCACTACTTGAAGGATTTTTGATGCTTCCCTTGCCGTTTTCCGTTTCTGTTTCCGTGCACTTGAAAACCCAGCTTTAGGGTTAAAATAAGGATTAGCTTTAGTGCTGACTGCGGTGACCTTTTCCGTTGGCACAATGTCTACATTGATCTGTTTGTAAAATTGACCACAAAGTGGTCTCAAAAGAAGCCTGTTGTGAGTATTTTGGAAACACATTACTCCTATAACTTCTACTCTTCCTCCCCTCCCAACAAAAATTACCAGAAATGATTCAAAAACAAAGGACCATCATACATTTCAACGAGATCCAGAATTTCTTCAAAACCGGAAGTCCACAAGACAAGTTCGCCACTTTCTGGATCAACCAGCAGTATGCGTGTTTGAACAAAGTCGTAGGATGCCATATCCTCTCTATATGGCCCTGTCACCTTAAAGTACCAAAAAAATTTCATATGGAAGATAGTAAACAATATAGATAGATAGATAGATAGATAGATAGATAGATAGATAGATAGATAGATAGATAGATAGATAGATAGATAGATAGATAGATAGATAGATAGATAGATAGATAGATAGATGCGAAGGCAGACAGACAAACAGATAGATAGACAGATGGAAAGGTAGACAGACAGACAGGCAGACGGACAGACAGACAGGCAGACGGACAGACAGACAGATAGATAGATAGATAGACAGACAGACAGACAGATAGACAGACAGACAGATAGATAGATAGACAGACAGACAGACAGACAGACAGACAGACAGACAGACAGATAGTTAGATAGATAGATAGATAGATAGATAGATAGATAGATAGATAGATAGATAGATAGATAGATAGATAGATAGATAGATAGATAGATAGATAGATAGATAGATAGATAGATAGATAGATAGACATGTGACCAATCGATAATAAAGCAACTCATTTGTTCATAGGGAGTTATATTGAAGTTATTTAGACATTTTATTAATTTTGTAAACACATTCTGTACATGACAAGCGCTAATGGGGAATCCCCATCTACTAAAACCACGCTGGTGGCTTACAGAGTCTAATCTGTTTTACGCCTGTTCTTCATTCAGACCACGGGCTCAGCTGACTGAAGACAGTTTTGAAGCTCTTGATCTAATGACATACTAGGCTTGCTATGGCCTCGCCAAAGCGAAATGTGGCAAAAAGAAAAAATTGTAGGTAGCAATGCCTCGCGTAAGAAAAAATACAGAAACGATACGCTAAAATGCAAAGGAAAAGGAAAGGTGCACCAAGCTTTCGGTATGTATTACCCTTGCCAAGGAGAAGAAATGCAACAAGGTGGAAATTAAACAAAAAGGTCAACTGAACAACGAAAAAAAATGCTAGAATGTAAAAACAATACGGGTTGTTATAGGGCTGGATTAACAATTAAGCAAAACAAGCACGTGCTTAAGGCATTAAGGGAAAGGGGCCACCACAGATTAAGGTTCTCATTGCCAGATTTACCAAGGACCATATGGGGCAAAACTGCAAATGGTGCAGCTGAACCAGGGTCCACAAAAAGGGACCTCTACAGTAAATAAATGAAAAAAAAAAAAAGTTTTTGCTGGCGTATGACACTCGCTGTCTTCATTTCTAAATAATTATATCAAAGAATTGCCCTGTGTCTACTGCGGCAGTGGTTTATTTTTGTCTATGTTTTGAATTGCATATTTATTATGCAGTATATGGAGACGCCAACACCTTTGATTGGTGCTTAAGGCCTCTAAAGGTCTTAATCCGGCCCTGTGTGCTTGGCTTCGAGTCGGACGCACTGCACTCCGGACATCCAAGTTTGGACCAGCAGCTGAGTACCCGTATTGTTTTTACACTCTACATTTTTTTGATTTGTTTTGTTCTTTGTTCAATTGTATTTTTGGTTTATTTTCCACCCTGTTACAATTGTTGTTGTTTTTTTCCTGGACAAAGGAGGCCCCGTTTAATTCTATAGTCCATATAGATAATATATAGCTATATATATATCACTAGGGACCGAAACTACATAGGCTTGACTCAGTAAGGCCACTAGTCTCAGCCGATAACAATGGCTTTTCCCCCGCTCAGCTATTGACACTTGATTATCCCCATGGGAAATTGGATGTCACAGAAATGGTTATAACAAAGAGTAAAAGATGATTACGATACCTTCATAGTGAAATCATGTCCTTCTTCGTAAACAAAATCCCCCGACGGCTCTATTTCAAGGAGTGGAATCTGGATATAATATCTGTGTCCGTTGCGTTCTCTCCAGGGCCCAACACCAACGTCAACCTTATGTAATCACTGAAACAAACAACCAAACATACACAGAAACAACGAAACAGTGGAGATTCGCAGTTTGCCTCAACAAGACATTCTAGCTACGGGTGTGCTATATCTAACGGTGGACCTGACAAAACTGGGCTGAAGAAGACATTTTTATATCTCTTCAAAAGTTCAAAATAAGATTATTTCTAAGAGGATTCAAGCAAAATGATTTAACTGAATGCAGAAAAAATGGCTAATCTTTCATACATTATAATAAAGCCAATCTTAATTTTCACAGAAAAATGTTTCCCCCATTGGATGGCTCTTCTCAATAATTTGCTGATTTCGTCAGATCCACTCACATTTTACTAAGGTTCTGTGCTATGTCACTTCATGTGTTATGCCCGTTGTTGAGTTACATGTTTATATCATGATGCATAAGATGTGTGTATCATGTGTATGTGCTCTTATGCGCTCTGTGAAGGAGCATTTCCCTCATGGGATGACAAAGTGATTCTGATCTTATCTTACCTTGTCCTATTACCAGTACTTTACTCAGGATACAACTAACCTGCAAGACAGTATCATGATAGGGAGCCACACGAGGGACATGTACTCTCGTCCCTGCTGCGACGACACAGATTTTCTGGGGGGAAGGAGAGGAGGAGCATCTACCCTCAGCGTATGAATAGCGTACGAGGGGAATGAGGTGGGGGCGGGGGAGGGGCGGACGGGTTGGGTAATGTGTACGTAATGCCATATGTTTTATCTTTGTGTCAAGCTCAGCTGTGATCCCACAGATTTTCTGTGTTGTTGTTGTTTTTTTTGTTGTTGTTGTCGTTGTCTAAATATGTCATCAACGACGTGGAGTCAGAGCCGTCCTAACGTATGGGCACACCGGGCATTTGTCCAGGGTCCCTGGGGGTTTACAGGGCCCCCATGCATGCAAATTCACGTTGGTTTTTGAATCGGGAGAGAAAATTACTCTTGCTTTACCCAGGGGCCCAAGATGGCATTAAGTCTGCTCTGTGTGGAACACTGCATTTAAACATTATTTTTTTTGCTTACTTCAAGTGGGATGAGAGGAGACTCGAAATGAAAAGGACAGCGTTGCTGGTCCTCGAGATTTTTTTTCCCCATGGTCTTGGGATTCCAGGGGTTATCAAGGGATCTTGGCTTTTTTTTTAGAGAGAGAGAGATCTCGGGATTATTTGGGCCTTTGTACATTTGTTATTATTTATTTACTTTAAAAAAATGCAAAGAAAACACTGAAAAAAAAAATCTCCCAGACTTCTTATCACAAGCACCGACAAGACTCCTTTAAATGACGGAACAAAACTGCCCGACCTCCCCTCACAATGCTGTAAACTGTGACTTAAACGGTAAATTAAGGGGCAGTCCGAGATTGCCAGTATGTGAGGATCTTTTGCACTGCATGATCTGCGAGCCATTCTTCAATGTATAGTGTGAAGTTGTACATTTTTAATCTTGGGATTTCCTTTGCGGGATTCTGGGATTTTTGAAGATCTTCACCGGCAACGCTGGAGTTTTGATGGTGTTAGTTTTTTTTTTCTTCTCTGATGTTAAGGGACCGTGGTATTTCACATAGTAAGCTGTAGCTGAACAGTGAACGTATTTTCTCTCTTCGGCTTTTTAATTAGAGTACGGTCCCCGACACAGAGGTCCTCTCCCTTGCCAACATGCATGGTATATAGCAGGGGTGACCAAACCGCGGACTGCGAGCCACATGCGGCTCTTTTGACCTTCAATATGCGGCTAGTGGAAATGTGTTGGCTGAGCTTTTTTTTCTTTTTTGGAAACTTTTGGTACGTATTTTGTGTACTTTGTTGTACTGAAACTAATAGTTTTTAAAAAAATTGCACACATGAGTAAATAATGTTGCATACATGTGTTTCTTAATATGTGTATAAAATATTTGTAACAAAACAGATGTAACGAAACAAAAAAAAAAGTGTGTGTAAAATTTGTTGATATCTTGTAGCTCTGAAGCATCTGAAGTTTATGGTCTGTGGCTCTTAAATTAAGTAAGTTTGACCACCCCTGGTATATTCACTCTCCTAGAGAAGGCACAAGCAAAGTGAGCGGGACATATTCTACAGACAGAGGACGAACACATCTACAAGGTCCTTGTCTATGGAGAACTGGCAGAAGGAATACGGCAAGTCGGACCACCCAAACTTCGCTTCAAAGACAGCCTCAAGATTATCCTAGTGAGCTTGGACATTCCTGTCGAGTCTTGGGAAACCCGCTGCCTCAGACCAACCAACATGGCGCAGCCTGATAAAGAAAGGGGCAAAGTCAGCTGAACTACGCCAGGAGGCATCCGCTGAAAGCAAAACGGAAATCGCGGAAAGCACTAGCAGCCAGCTCTTCTTCCCCAGGCACCCACTGGCCCGAAGTGTGCAATATGTGGCAGGCAGTTCCGTGCCCTAACTGAACTGATCAGCCACGTTAGAAGACACTCCGCAGACCAGTAGAGGATGAAGTCATAGTTATCATCGAGAATGATGGACGAACATTATTATCATCACGGTCCCCTAGCAATAGCCTAATATATACTAAGACAAAAGTCTAAATTATATAGAGACTTACGGTGATGAAGTTCCGAAGCATGAGGAGGAGGAATGGGGTTTTGACTGAAGTGTGTGACAACGCGCGTTTGTCTCTCATCGTCCGAAATGGCGTCGTCCTCCAACGGGGGTTCAAAAATCACTAAATCTGAGAATAAAAAAAGAAACGATTAGAATTTGTGAGAGGATCTGAAGAAATCGGGCTTAATGTGAAAGAAATTCCTGAGTAAACCCCTCCAAAGGGAAGAAACATTTTCTATGGAAATTGATTTGCTCATAATATGAAAGAGTAACCATTAATTTGCATTCGCTTAAAATATTTTCCTTGAAATCGTCTTAGAACTATTTTATTTTGATTGTCTAAAGAGGTATGACTGAAGTATCGGTTCTAGCAACTGAGTCACATTTGACCTATAGATGTCTCACATGATAAATCTGGGATCAGTATGAACTACGAACAGAACAAATCATGATGAAGTTTAGGCTGAAATAAAAACCCAAATGGATGGTTAGTTTTTGGTCTCTAGGACTTTCTTCAGGCTAATAAGCGTATAAACATGGCCCAGTTTTTAACAAAATATCATAAAACCACAGAAAAACTATGGGGTCGCTGCAGGGCTTTAAGCAAAGTCAAAATTGGGCAAAAAGAAAAGGTTGTATGTTGCAAAGCCCCGCGTGAGAAATAAAACCCGAACAATACAAAGCAAACTAAAGAGAAGACAGAAAATACACAAATTTTCGGCTTTCGCTTTTTTCAAGTGAAAAAAAACGAACAATAAAAGACTTCAACAGGAACGAAGTGAAACAGTTTACTTAGCTGCGAGTTCTTGCTTCGTTAGCAGCACCAAAGCACGTCCGTCCGCCAAAAGCATGGAAGCTCGAAGTGACGCAATTGGTTATTGGGGTTTATTTCTCACGCGGGGCTTTGCAACATACAACCTTTTCTTTTTGCCCAATTTTGACCAGTTTTTAGCACTGTTTATTGTGTTTGCATTTTCGGCTCCGATGGTAAACGTAAAGGCACAGGTACAATATTCTTCAATTTGCTGTTTTTATATTTCTAACTGATTGCCTGGGTGGTTTTTGAAGGACGATAACGAAAACATCACACGTTCTTTCGTTGTTGTTTTTTTCCACTTGTTTACATCCGCCATCTTGAAAATTTAGAGCACATTTTAAGTCAAAATAACAGCAAAATGAATAAAGATTCTGTGTCACGAGTGGAGTGAGTGCAATTAAGGGGATTGCTACAGAGCGGGTGTAGAGTAAGAAGGGCTCACGGTAGGCAAGTCAGTTAAGCGTGCTGTTGTGAGTTGTGGGGGGGTCTGAAGGAGGCGAAAGGGCTGTGTTACTATCACTGCAAGTTAGAAGGTCCTAGGGAGCGGACCTGTGAATAAAAGCCCATCGGGCGGACATAAAGGGGAAGCAGTCGAGAAGACTAGTGAGAGTCTTTCCAGTTACGACTGGTATGTAGAACGTTGATTGATTATTATGATTGATGTATTATATTATATTCGTCTATTACCATGATGTAAATAAGTATATGTGAGGAATGTGGAAGTCCGTGATATTGGATATAGCAATGTGCGCCACGAGCGATAGATGAAAGTGAGTTCATGGATTTGTAGCGCGAGTGAGTAGTGTGTACTCCGATGGAAGTGTGTTACCGTAAGATGTGTGGTGAGTGAAAGGTGAACTAGTGTGTGTACGTTTCATGGGTTGTAAGGAGAGGTGGAGTGAATAGAAATGGTAGGATATTATACCAATGTAATGTTATTCTTGTAGGTGTCGGGGACGGGCCGCAGAGCCACCTCGATGAGCACAGGGGATAGGCCAGCATAGGGCCGGAGGCCACACATAGGCCAGAAGTGAGGCTGTCAGTGTAGGACAGTAGAGGCACATAAGTCGTGGCAGTCAGGCCACGGACAGGGACGTAGATATGAGAGTGAATGAGAGACTATATTGTTGCCATGTTGATAGGCTAGTGAACTGATACTATGTTGTTGCCGTGTTGATAGGCTAGTGAACTGATACCATGTTGTTGCCATGTTGATGGCTATGGAAATAATAATGTGTTATTGCCCTGCTGAGGTGCTAGGGGAGTGTTAAGGTGTATGACAGTAGGAAGGGGATATTGAGAGACGGCGGTGCCAGTAACTTATTAATGTACTATTAAGACCCTGAGGGGAGAGGCTGAGGCCGGAGTGCCTTTAGGAGTAACTACCGGATTGTGGATCCGAGGGAGAGCGTGTGTGAGAATAAGGCCGTTGTACGGCAGTCATTTCAATAATATAATGTATGTAATTGCGCTATTATATGTATAATTATGTTTAATAAATGTGTGAGTCTGATGGATTGTTTTGTTAAGTGTTAAACTTGTTTGTTCGTGATTGTCGTCCTGTCATAAACTATTACATCTCCCAGTCTGGGATTTGTGACACTGGGGGCTCGTCCGTTGTGACACTGGGGGCTCGTCCGTTGTGACACTGGGGGCTCGTCCGTTGTGACACTGGGGGCTCGTCCATTGTGACTCGTCCATTTTCGTAATATTTAGTTGTAGTTAGTTAGTAGGTATTTGTGCTGTCTTGTTCGTTGGATGAATGGACATTTCATGATATGATTTATGTATATTTATGAATAATATGTATTGATGCATGTATTTTGATGAATATGTATTAATGTGTACTTAAATTTCAGAGAGACAGTGTGTGTGCGTGCAGCCTGAGGAGACGAGCAGCCAGAGCTCCGATTAAAGGGAGGAGTTTGCTCAAAATTTCAAAAATTGAAAGTTGAGTAAAAGTCTAAAATTTTGTACCCTGGATTAAGGGCTGTCTCTTCATCTGTCTGTTTCCCTGTTTTTGCTGTTTTCGTTGTAATTGATTATATGGGCGGTGGCGCGGGTTTGCTGTGTTGAACTTAGTTTATCCTTTTAAAAAGGTGTGGTAAACTTTGGAACTTCGTTCATCACAGTGAACAGTTCTGTAGGGACCTGTAATATTGTTTAGTTGTAGCGTCGATATCTTCTCTGTTCCGCAGGAAGACGTATTCTCTTGTCCCTCTTTCTACCTATCTATAGATACGTTCTTTTTTTTCAGACTCTGTTCTTGTTCGTACCTTGTTGTGTAATCGGCGTAGTTAGGTTGCATTCTTTTTTTCCATTATAGTTTTTTTTTGTAGAAGCTTTGTCCTAGTCTGGTTCGTTGTCCTTGACGTACTTGTGGTCCTTCTATTGAATTTCCTTATTATTGTCTTTTCTACTCTTTTTTATTGTTAATAGGGCAATACATTTTATAAATACAGAATTAGTTCGGAAGTACGTAAATTTCTGAATTGTATTTGAGACAATTGGGTATTGTTATACCTGGTGTGATCTCAGGTCTCTGGTTGTGTTGCTAGTGATCATACCGACAGGGTAGCCGTTTTCATAGTATACATACCATAACCATAAATCTGTGAAATGGCGGAACTCCAACAGCTAATGAAGTTGGGTAAGGAACTTGGCCTGGATGGAGAGGAGCTACGCGGCTGGATCAAAGAACAGCAGGCGGATTTGCGCGATGAGCGTGCTAAGGATAGAGAGCGAGAAAAAGAGGCTAAGGCTCAGGAGCAGGAGAGAGAGGCTAAGGATAAGGAAGAGGAAAGAGAGTTTAAGTTAAAGGAGTTGCAACAGGAGAGGGAGTTAAAGTTAAAGGAGATAGAGGCGCAAGTGAAGATCGCCGAGTTGGAAATCAAAAAGAATGCGCCAACAGAAACAGCTGAGCGGCAGGTACACAATAAAGGTGGCGTTAGGATTAAGCTCCCTACGTTCGACGACCGGAAGGACGACATAGACGCCTTCCTTTACAGGTTCGAACTGAACGCACAATTGCAATGGGGGGAAAATAAGGAATTATGGGCCACGTACCTGGCATCGCTATTGCAGGGGCGAGCGTTAACCTACTTTAAAGAGCTACAGCGCGAAGACGTGCAAGATTACGATAAGCTGAAGGCTTTGCTGCTTCGCCGATTTGCGCGTACCGAGGAATATTTCCGGGAGCAGTTTAGGCGAGCACGTGCAGATACCAGGGAGGACTTTGCTGCCTTCGTCGCGAGACTAACGGAGTATTTCGCGAACTGGGTAGACTTGGCGCATGTGGGCACGGATTTTGCTAAACTGAAAGACCTAATGATCCGTGACCAGCTGTACGCGTCGTGCCACAAAGATCTGGTGGCTTTCCTGAAAGAGAACGAACCCGCGACGGTGCAGGAGGCGTCTAAGTTGGCGGAGGCATACCGTACGGCGCATCCGTCCAAACCAGTCGCCAGGGCATACGTCCAAGATGCTGGGTACGTCGCCGTTGTCGAGGGGTCGCCGGCAGGACTTGGGGACAGGTCGCGTCAGCGTGGTGCCTATAGTGGGCAAGCCCAAGGGCAGCGTAGGGGCTATCACCAATCACCGGCATATGGATCCGGTAAGTTTGACCGAGCAGGAGGGCTAGGTCGCGGTAATGGCCGGGGGCGAGTTGTGACCTTTGCCGATGACCGACGGCATAGGGACTCTAGTTCCGGTCGCGAAGGGTCACGGGGACCCAGGCCTAGGGCAGCACAGGGAGCGGAGTGTTGGACTTGCGGACGCGTGGGTCACTTTTCGCGCGAGTGTAGGGCCGCGAAGTGTTGGAACTGCGGAAGAGCAGATCACATCAGCGTGAACTGCCCTGCAGGTAGGATAGCCGCGAACGTGGACAGTAGCTCCAGTCCATGTTCCCCAAATAAATTTCATCATGCGGCTGCGTGTGTTACATCGGACAACGGAGGCGGACAGTATTCTAAGTGTCCCAGTTGTGAGAAGTTATTATCTTCCGGTGTTTTACCTTGTGGGAGAAAGATCCCCGTTATAAATTCATGTCATACAGGAGGTGGTCTTAGGGTTTATCCGGGGTTTGTTGGGGACGAACCGGTCTCGGTTTTACGAGATACGGGATCTACCGTTGTGGGAGTGCATAGGGACTGCATTCGGGATTCACAGCTTACAGGTGAGACTGTCCCGTGCATCCAATTTTCGGGGGCCATTGAGAAATTACCCATGGCAAAAATAATGATAGATACACCTTTCCTTAGCGGGGAAGTCGAAGCAGTCGTTGGTTGTTTTCCAGGCGCCCAGCTCATCATTGGGAATGTATCACGGGTAGGTTCCCCTTCCGATGAGAACGTGCAAGCATGGTCGCAATCAAAAGGTATTGACTTTTGCGCCGCGGTCGAAACACGTCGACGGGTAGCGGATAAAGACAAGATTAGACCTTTGGCTACGCCAGCGGTCAACCTAGACATCACGCCAGAGCGCTTGGCGAAATTACAAAGGGAGGACCCATCATTAAACCCATGCTTTGGGGAAGCGCGAACCGAGAAAACGAGGAGATATAAGAACGGGTCATCTTCTTTTTTTGTCCAGGGGGGCATTCTGTTCCGTATGTACGTCACAGTGGCTTCCGTTCAAAAGCAGGTCGTCGTGCCACGGTCGTTGATTGCTACAGTATTGCGTCTGGCACATGATGTCCCATTAGCGGGTCATATGGGGATAGCTAGAACCAAAGAAAGGGTTCTTAAAAATTTTTACTGGCCATCGATCCACAGAGATGTGCAGGTCTATTGTAAGACGTGCAGTGCGTGCCAAAAGACGACGCATAAGGGTCGTACACCCCAGGCTCCTCTTCAGAAGATCCCCACGGTCTCGGAACCGTTTAAAAAGGTCTCGATAGACCTTGTTGGCCCCATTCACCCAGCGACCGATAGGGGGAATCGATTTTTCTTAACGGTCATATGTAATGCTACGAGATGGCCAGAGGCGGTTCCTCTGCGGACCATAACGTCTGAGGCAGTCGCGGAAGCGTTGTTTGCAATTTTCGCTAGGGTAGGAATACCAGAGCAAATTCTGTCTGATAGGGGCGCGCAATTTACGTCGCAGATGATGAAGGAATTGTTCCGCTTATTCAGTATACAACCCATCACTACCACCCCTTATCATCCGCAGGCTAATGGCATGTGCGAGAGATTGAACTCGACGTTAAAGTCGATGCTGCGTAAGGTAGCTGCGGATCGCCCTAAAGATTGGGATAGATATATCCCTGCAGTGTTATTCGCGTACAGAGAGGTACGGCAGGAGTCAACGGGATTCTCGCCGTTCGAAATGATGTACGGTCGTAGTCCTAGGGGCCCAACTGATGTTCTTCGGGACATGATGACGTCGCCATCATCGGGAGACGATGATCAGATTTCGGTGTTTCAGTACCTTGTTGATTTAAGAGAAAGACTATCTTCAGCGCGCACTATAGCAGAAGAAGCGTCTAATATCGCTTCGAAAAGAGCAAAAGACTATAAAGATAGAGGGTCCAAACTGAGAATTTTTAAGCCAGGAGACAAGGTTCTGCTGTTGTTACCTACGGACCATAATAAGTTATTGATGACATGGAAAGGCCCTTATGTTATTGAGCGAGTTGTTTCAAAGGTAGATTACGCTATCCACATTGATGGAGCGAGTAAGGTTTTCCATGTTAATATGCTACAGAGATTTTATGAGAGACCACAGTATCTGTGTGCACAGACAAGACCAGAGGAGACTGTCTTCTCTACCGCTTGTACGGGGGTCGTAGACCAGTTGGACTGTGACGTAAGCGACACCGAGGCGCAGGAAGAGTTACAAATTCAATTGCCGGAGTTAACTCCGACACAAGGTTACAGGGACGTAAAAATTAACCCTGACCTTACAAGTTCAAGGAGTAGGGAACTTGAGACCCTGTTAGCGTCATTTCCGGATGTTGTTACGGATTTGCCGGGTCGCACTACGGTGATCCAGCACCAAATAAAGTTGACGTCGGATAAGCCAGTATTTCTTAGACCGTATCCGTTGCCTTTTTCTTCGAGAGATAGAGTCATAAAGGAAGTTGAGTCAATGTTGAAGTTAGATGTGATAGAACCATCAACATCGCCGTATTCATCACCCATCGTCCTCGTGAAAAAACTTGATGGATCGGTGCGGTTCTGTATTGATTTTCGAAGATTGAACACTATTACGGTAGGCGATAGGGAGCCTATTCCGTTTCAGGAGGAATTAATAGCTTCATTGGCCGGGTCCACGTGGTTTTCCAAGATAGATTTGACGAAAGGGTATTGGGAAATCCCGCTTACTGAGGAGTCTAAACAATACACGGCGTTCCAAACGCCCATTGGATTATTCCAATTTAAGGTCATGCCATTTGGGTTGGTGAACGCGCCAGCGACGTTTGCACGATTAATGAGATTGGTGTTGAAGGACATACCTAATGTCGTGTCATTCTTTGATGATATAGCATGCCATACGTCGACATGGTCTGATCATATTCAGACACTAACAGTAATTTTTCAACGATTACGTCATTTTGGGTTAACTGCTAAACCCGCAAAGATGGATTTGGCATGTCCAGAGATAATATTCTTAGGACATATTGTGGGTAGAGGTGTTCAGAGACCTGAAGAAACAAAAATTGACAAGTTAGTAGGGTTGCAAATCCCTAAAACAAAGAAACAAGTCAGAAGCTTAGTGGGAATTTTAAATTATTACAGAAAGTTCATTCCAAATTTTTCCTCCTTGTCATCTTCTCTTACTGACCTTACTAAGAAGGGACAACCCGATAAGGTCCAGTGGACGTCTGAATGTCAGACATCATTTGATAATTTGGTGACAGCATTATCATCGTCACCCATTCTGATATTACCCGATTTTCGATCAAATTTTATCCTCAGAACGGATGCGTCGGACTCTGGTGTCGGCGCTTGTCTTCTACAGGAGAAGAACGAATGTCTCCATCCTGTATGTTATGTCAGTAGGAAGTTATTGCAGAGAGAAAGAAAGTATTCTGTGATAGAGCGTGGGTGTCTTGCCATTGTCTGGTCCGTCCAGAAACTAGGACGTTATCTCATGGGACGAGAATTTTGTATCCAGACGGACCACAAGCCACTGACATTTTTGTCGAAGAATCGTTCGTCCAGCCCACGCTTGTCTAGATGGGCATTGGCTTTACAGCCGTACACCTTCGTTATTCAACCAATTCCAGGAACCAGCAATCATATCGCCGACTACCTTAGTCGAGCCTAGGGGAAGATTTCAGGAGCTTATACATCGGAGGACAGGAACATTGACGGGATCTGTGTGAATGAGTCGACCTTAAAATATTGACATTATAAATATGATATGAAGAATGGTTGATAGGTTGAGTGGTTTTTGATTCTGTATTAGATATTGTGTTTAGTTAGCTATTCATGATGTGACACATATATGCATATTGCAGGCCATATTGATCCCCATATTTTCCCCTGATTTCGGTATTTTATATACTAGGGGAACTGCTAGGTCATTTTTCTAGTGTAGGTATTGCTCACGCTCACTCGTTGACAGTCATCTTGATGCGATTTGAAATTAATTGCATTAATTTTTTTGGGGTGGGGGATGATGTCACGAGTGGAGTGAGTGCAATTAAGGGGATTGCTACAGAGCGGGTGTAGAGTAAGAAGGGCTCACGGTAGGCAAGTCAGTTAAGCGTGCTGTTGTGAGTTGTGGGGGGGTCTGAAGGAGGCGAAAGGGCTGTGTTACTATCACTGCAAGTTAGAAGGTCCTAGGGAGCGGACCTGTGAATAAAAGCCCATCGGGCGGACATAAAGGGGAAGCAGTCGAGAAGACTAGTGAGAGTCTTTCCAGTTACGACTGGTATGTAGAACGTTGATTGATTATTATGATTGATGTATTATATTATATTCGTCTATTACCATGATGTAAATAAGTATATGTGAGGAATGTGGAAGTCCGTGATATTGGATATAGCAATGTGCGCCACGAGCGATAGATGAAAGTGAGTTCATGGATTTGTAGCGCGAGTGAGTAGTGTGTACTCCGATGGAAGTGTGTTACCGTAAGATGTGTGGTGAGTGAAAGGTGAACTAGTGTGTGTACGTTTCATGGGTTGTAAGGAGAGGTGGAGTGAATAGAAATGGTAGGATATTATACCAATGTAATGTTATTCTTGTAGGTGTCGGGGACGGGCCGCAGAGCCACCTCGATGAGCACAGGGGATAGGCCAGCATAGGGCCGGAGGCCACACATAGGCCAGAAGTGAGGCTGTCAGTGTAGGACAGTAGAGGCACATAAGTCGTGGCAGTCAGGCCACGGACAGGGACGTAGATATGAGAGTGAATGAGAGACTATATTGTTGCCATGTTGATAGGCTAGTGAACTGATACTATGTTGTTGCCGTGTTGATAGGCTAGTGAACTGATACCATGTTGTTGCCATGTTGATGGCTATGGAAATAATAATGTGTTATTGCCCTGCTGAGGTGCTAGGGGAGTGTTAAGGTGTATGACAGTAGGAAGGGGATATTGAGAGACGGCGGTGCCAGTAACTTATTAATGTACTATTAAGACCCTGAGGGGAGAGGCTGAGGCCGGAGTGCCTTTAGGAGTAACTACCGGATTGTGGATCCGAGGGAGAGCGTGTGTGAGAATAAGGCCGTTGTACGGCAGTCATTTCAATAATATAATGTATGTAATTGCGCTATTATATGTATAATTATGTTTAATAAATGTGTGAGTCTGATGGATTGTTTTGTTAAGTGTTAAACTTGTTTGTTCGTGATTGTCGTCCTGTCATAAACTATTACATCTCCCAGTCTGGGATTTGTGACATTCTGAAGTTGTTTTTTGCTCCACTTTTTTTTTTTATTTATCATATAAGGTACATTTTTGCAGTGAATTTATACATGTGCGTAACTTTTATAAAGTTTAAACTTTAAGTTTTTTTAGATTTGGTAAATTTTGTTGTTTGTTTTTTGTTACGATTTTTATAAATTGTGGCCTTACTATGTCATGATGATTCAAGAAAAGGCCGTAATACGAAGCAGTTCATTTACCCCAGCCTCCAGTGATGTCCGGCACATTTGACCATTTGATTTGAACATGGTCAACACTTGGTTTGTATTTTATGGTGAATGTATAGACATCTCCCACCTTCTGGCGTTTCACTTCAGTAAGTGTTACAGGGGGTATAACTCTGGAACTCTGATTGTTTCCCTTCGTGATAACTTCTGACGTTTCCGTTGTCACAACTTTTGCCACAACTTCTGGATTTTCCTCCGTGATAACTTCTAGAGTTTCCTCCGTGACAACTTCTGAATTTTCCGTCGTCATAACTCCTGGATTTTCCGTAGTTTTCTTCACAATGACTTCCTGGTGTGACGAACATTTAAAATTTAATGAAAAATAAACATCAAATAATGAATAGATGATGGATCATTAAAAAAGAAAGAAAACTGGAGCGACACATCTCTAAAAATTATGTAGGATATATTGAATGTACACGTATGAGGAAAGTTTAAGATGATAAACGGGGACGGAATTGAAAATTAAGAGATTGGAATGAGTGAAATTTTGGGAACAGGTTTACATCTCGCGTAAAATGTTTAAAATCAAACCGGCTAGGACATTTGCTGCACTGCCTTTCTCTATTGCGATTAACAGGAGCTGGTGAGTCGTGAACCTTATTGTATGATCTGCTGCAGTAAGAAAACTTTCTGAACTAGAAGCTGGAATCGTGCTTGTCTTACCTGTGAAATTGTTTCCTTCAAAATGTCTTTTATCTTTTCCAAGTCTTGTTTCATTGCTTGAAACTCCCTGTCCATCTCTTCGAACTGGAAAGACAGCAGTGGGTGGATGAAACAGCTGAAGTTCTAAAGTTACTAGGTTGAAGTTTTGCCCACATAATTTCATCCTTCCTATTATATAAATCATATTAAGTGGAAAAACCTTATTAGTTGTTTATCTCTTACATGTGTTATCACTACTTAATCAAAATTAGACGGACAATCAGACAGACAGGTAGGTATGTAGGTAGGTAGGCAGGCAGGCAGTTCGGTAGGTGGGGAGGTAGGGAGGGAAGGGGGGAGAGAGGTAGGTAGGTAGATAGGTGGGTCGGTAGGAAGGTAGGTAGGTAGGTCGGTAGATAGGCAGGCAGGTAGGTAGGTAGATTGGTAGGTAGTTAAGTAGGTAGATAGGTAGGTATGTAGACAGGTAGGTCAGTTGGTAGGTAGGTAAGTAGGTAGGTAGGTAGGTAGGTGGCGCTTACCTTGCCTTCTATCTCACAAAGCTCCATACACTGACTGAGACTAAGAAATGATACTACTACACACAAAAGAACAGTGTTTCGGGCCATCTTGATAGCCGTTATTTATACACAAAAAAATAGTAGATGTACTTAAGCTAAGATAACATAGTAGTGTGGATTGCATAATTTTCAACAGTTGTAGAGATTGAACACTTGGATCGTCTCTCAACGTTTCATGTTCTCAGGTTATTTTAAGGCTAGATGGGCACCAATCGATTTTGATCGGCCAGCTAGTTGGACTGTGATATACACGACACTGAATTTCAATGAGATCCTGTCAAGCAACCGATAGAATGGAACTCACGATAACTCAGTGTTGTGACGTCCAGCCAGCTAGTCGCCGGATCAGAATCGGCTAGTGTGCACAGGCCCTACGAACTCATCTGTCTTTGAAGACCGGGGCTCAGATCGTGCTGGAGTAGATTTAAAAGTAGGCGGACTGACAGAGTAACTCCCGACCTTAGTTCTCGTTTGTCCCAATTCCACTTTTTGCACCATTGAGAAATTCGACCTTAAACTTTTGCGGCTTTAGTATTATGACAATGAGTTAGAATAAATCGGAACTGCGACACAGCCACAACGCATTTTAAATAAGTGTCAAAGTGTGCATTTGTTATACCTCTTCTACATATTGGAAGTTCTCCAGTTTTTCAGAAAATAGAGTTCGAACAAACAAGATTTAAGGTCGCGAACTCTTACTCGCATTGATTATCGTTCTTATATCATGTAAATTGCCTGAATTCTCAAAACACATCGCTGTCACTACAATGATATTATGATCACAGCATAACTAAGAACATATGCCTACAACGATATATTTTTCAAGTAGGCATTGTTCTACCAACTCTAACTTCTAGGTATATCCCTGGCGCTATCATGAAAGCGCCTAAGTGCGAAGGATCCGATTTTACACAACAAGGAAAAACAGGGTTTCACTCGAAATGTAGTCCCTGTTCCTTCCTACAGGCAGTTTTAGTAATAAAACATCCCCCGCATTGTAAGCCTTCTTGATCAACAGAAATACTAAAATTCCTTCAGTGAGGTAACAGAATATTTGGCTAAAAAAAAAAATGTTGTCATTTGCAGTTGCGCCAAAACATTTAAGTGGTTTCATGAAAGGGCTAGTGGATATCATGTATCATTCATAGATAATCACTTGCATTCTGGGGCCAGTCGCTGTCTGAAAATGACAGTACAAATTACATCCTCCTGGTTTTGTTACGATATTATTACGAAGCCCGATATCCGAACAGAACTGAGGAGAATGCTTTAATAAGCAAGCACATAAACAATATATCGTAGGTGTAGAAAAACACCTCTGTAACCCGCAAAATTATGTTGATGTGAGTTACAGGAGTGTTGTATCTCACAGACGATATGGTATATATACCGGACAACTTGATATTCTCTAGTTGATTCTGTAGGATAAACCCTAATTTGCTATTAACTGAGAAATAGAGAGAGGCTATCATTCAATGGGGAGGGGGGGGGGTGGGGGGGGGGGAGAAGAATTACTCTTCCAGTTGGAAAACCAAGCAGGCTACACGTAACTTAAATATCAACCAGTGACCCGATTCCACAATGTTCCAGGACATGAAAATTGTAGTCAATTGCCTGGGTGTGGCCCATCATGATAAACGCCTGCATATTCTGTAGTTAACATCCCACTAGTAACAAAACTCATTAGATCTTCATAGACTCCATACTTTGTAGTTACAACGAAGAGGAAAAAAATAGGAACATGACTTCAAACCAACTAGCTTTCTATATTCTGTCGGTGTCGCCGATAGCGCAAGAAGACATCAGCGGCACAGTCTCATGATCTGTGGGTACTCCGTCCTCCGCCGCTCAGCCTCCCTGACGCTATCATGAAAGCGCCTAAGTGCGAAGGATCTGATTTTACACAACAAGGAAAAACAGGGTTTCATTCGAAATGTAGTCCCTGTTCCTTCCTACAGGCAGTTTTAGTAATAAAACATCCCCCGCATTGTAAGCCTAGAATACCTAGACCTTTGACCTGGTACGGCCCCATGCTCCAATCACCCGCCCCCACCCCCACCCACCAGGGAAAAACACCCAGACTATTCGCTCTAAAAGCTATGATCAAATGAAACTTCAATCCTCGATTTCTCAAAAGTTGACAGAAGGGAGTTAGAACCTTGTCATCTGGGGACGATTTTTGTCAAGTGCTCAGCCTGGTTTTGGACCCCCCTCCCCCGCCCCCTCGTAGATTTCACACTGCGTTTGACTTCACCCCCCCCCCACCCCCACCCCTACCCCTCCCCCTGTATGAGCGCACAACATGTTGAATTTCCATGACACAGCTGTGATATTCTGAAATTTTAAATGGTATTTTGTCCGGACAGTTTAACCGCTTCATTAGTAACAGACTCTAGCCTGGTTTTCATAATAAATATAATGTTACAACTTATTTTGTGAAGAAAAAAAATACATAAATAAAACTCAACTTTTTCGTATTTTACAATCACAGAAACCCGTCCGCACGCTTTTCGTACACTCGGGGCATTCCACATCGTGGCGCACCGTCCTCGATTGAGCGCAAGTACTTTAACCCTGCATTTACACTATAGATTCGCTTTCGTTAACCTTTGTACTACTCACGGACGTACGAGATTAATCTTAATTAAAATTGGACATTGCAAAATACAACTACTTTTTAAAGTTATTGTTAGTAGGCCTACATGTATTTTCCCTACATTGAAACCACTTAAATAGAGATAAAATAATTGAAAACTGAAAGTATTGAGATCCTAAGTTGGTGTCATTACAATTATGTAAATTTTATACGTAGAGGTCAACTTTATTTGGACTGTTTCTAGACACATATCTATTTCGTTAAGAGTTTAAAATTTGATCCATCACATCCATATCATGGCGCTTCAACTGTCCATTAATGAAACAAATTGATATGGACCCCAGTTACCACTGTGGCTGACCTGAACCTCATTTTGCCAGAAATACACGTATGTATGTTTATATGTATGTATGTGTGTGAATGAGTGTGTGCGATAAAAATGATATATATTTGAGTATTTGGTCGGACTTGTCCGGCGAACTTGCTGGACTTGTCTTGCAAGTGTGTGCGTGTGTCGTGAGGAGTTCGATCGTTTGTTGAATTGTTTTGTTCTGGGGCGTCAACAGGTTAGATTCAGTTTACGTTTTTGTTGTTGTTTTTTTACTGTGATAATTGTCTTGCTGACGTGATAGTCATATGTATATAAAGTTAACGACCTTCGAGGGTCAAGCTTCAAGATAGAGGACAGTAACAGAATGACATTGGGCCAAAACTGACTTCTTGCCATAAGTGGCATCTTAAACCATTTCTAAACATTGTCTCAAAAGCATTTAATGATTTACGCATCCAAAGTATTTTTGAAAAGTAATTTCTAATCCTATCGAGTTAAGTTTTTGCAACCATCGACTGTTATGATATTATTTTACATTTGCTCCGGTGGGTGTACAAGCGGACGCTGCAAGAGAGTTTGACTAATTTTGTCCTGACATTTTGAAATTATCTCTGTTTTAACTGCTAACTGCGAAAGAAGTTTCTCAAAACTTAAATGAATCAAAACACATCAGAAATCTACAATGAACCCAAAAAGGCTGAGTAACCTAACAATACTGTCAATTGAGAGAGGTTTCAATGTAGATTTCAATTAGTTTGCACAAATTAAATCCAGGCGATTTTAAATCTATTTGAGTATCATAGGATTAAATGCATTTTATTTTAATTAAATTTTTCTTAAAATGCATTACATGTGCTTGGGGAAGGGGGAGGGGGGGGGGCAATACTGGACTGGTGAAAGGGACTCAAGGAGTGAAAACAGTCCACAGTTCAGAGGGCGCAATATCTGCCTGACCCCGGACGCTGGCAACCACCGCTACTCCACTGTACGTGAGGGAGAGAATAATTATAGAGAACACTTCAAGCGCAAAAAAGTTAGCGCCTCCAGACAAGCGCATGTTAAGAAAGCGCCTGCTGCTGCCGAGGATGCACATAGATGAACCCCGGAAAAACCAAGCACTTCACCAGTCCTAATACCCTCTCGTGTTTTAAGATGGGAGTCGACATCCATTTTGTTGCACCAGAGGATCGAAAAGTGCAAGTAACTACACACTGCATGACACAGCAAGTCACTTCAAAACCTGAAAAAGAATTCTCTTTCAATATTTCAAAACACTTGATTTTACAAGCGGCGCTCTACGCTGCAAAGCTATAAAGCTATACGTGCGTTTTCCATGTGTATCAAAATGGTTTGAGTGGAATACTTCACGAAGCTGTAAAGCGCTTGTCTTGAAGGGCTAGCTTTCTCGCCCTTGGTGGCTTCTCTATGCTCTCTCCCTGATGATAGTTGTAATTCTACTCTTGTAAATCAAGAGCACAGGGTGAACCTATTCCGCCACAACTCAAAATCTACACTTTCTGCCATCTTTTATACAACCAATCCTGCGGTCAACAATATTTGTTTTGACACGCTGTGTTTCGACAAGTTAATAAACAAAATCGGGCGTTTCACAAATTGAAACATTAAATTTTTATTTGCTACAGCAATAAGAAATCCCATAACAGAGACAGTATTATCAAAAAATACATCACACTTTCTCGTGAAGTTTGCAAATGCTTCAGCAGTTATTGTCGTTGTGTACTGAATTCTGTTTAGAGAAATTAAAATAAGTGAATCAAAAACAAACAAAAAAAGTGGCACGGGGACTCCAGCACACACTACCCTACCTAGCACAGATGTGCCGTGTGACTATGTGGTTGCGAGAGCACTTTTCCCATGACATGGACGATCCTAAGTCTAATACTACAGTACCAGTTGCCCCTTAAGATCTAAGGAAGTAGGTTCTAATCCGTATGTTTTGTCCGGCCTACCCCCGACCAAACTCCACCCCAACTCTCAGTCCCTCAGTAGCGCCTCAAGGGAGGAAATCTCGCCAGACCCTAAGCTTTACAGGCTGGTTGGGCATGACCAGCCGTGCGAGTACCTTGGTCGACCGCCGACCTCGACGCTACATGGAAGCAGGAGCCAGTGACCACCCAGGTTTCCCACGAGTGGCTGTTCTGTACTATAAATAAATTTGGGTTTTTCTTATATGACACAGAATCCATATATTGTCTGCCGTTATGGGTTTGACCTCATTATGCATAAACTCAGATATTAAATCCATTTCTTTACAAAACTTACGTAAACTACATGGTTTTCACTCAAACGCGATCGATTAACTCAATAAGTCAAAGATACAAGCCTTCTATTGGAAATACGGCAATAAATATTCTTTTTGCAAAAAGTGTAAACTACGCACATGATTACCTTCCTTTGCCCTTGACATCTTCTTGACTTTTATTCACAAACCGGGAGCAGAAGTAAGGCTCGATACCGTTATATTCTCCTTAAAATAAATTTGACAACGGATTGAATACTTTCTCTTACTTTCTTGAAACTGAAACTTTTCACTTGCATTTACATGAGGGTTTTTCTTCCTCTGGTCTACAAGTTTGAATAAAAATAAAATAGGTCTAACCAAACATTAAAATGATTTCATAATAGTTTTATGTCTGACATGATAAGAAAGTCCCTATTTAGAATTCCAAATTCGATACCAAATAGACACACCCATGACCAAAGAGATGACCTCACCATCCTTAGCACTAAAAATCCCATAACTTCTTAATTTTGATATACGTCGTCGGTGTCATGGTCAAACCGCCTATCTCATGGAAACAAAATTTTATAGCAGATGGGAAAAAACTTGTAGGATTTGCCAGGCTAATACTTTTAACACCCTTAACATTAAAAATCATATAACCTCTAAATTATGATATATAACGTTGATGTCATTGTTAACCCACTTATCTCGTGGAAATAAGTTTTACGAAAGACTTGTCAGACTAGTCAGACTTGTGCAGTGGATTTCTCAGACTTGTCAAACCTTTGCAGCAGATTTGTTGAACTTGTTGAACCTGTGCTGCAGGCTTTTTTAACTTATCGGACTTGCTGAAAATGTTGGACTTTTCAGACTTGTTCAGAGTGCGGACCTGTTCGACTTGTCAAACTTATGTCATGGGGTGATCAGACTTGTGGGGCGCACTTGTTGGACTTGTGCAGCAGACTTGTCCGACTTGTGTGACGGACTTGTCGTACTTGTCAAAAGTGTGATCCACACTTCCTGGACTTGTCGGACTTCTACCACAAACTCGTCTGACTTGTCCTGTGGACTTGTCAGACTTGTGTGGCGGACTTGTCAGCCTTGTCAGGCTTGTGCCCCTGGTTTGTCAGACTTATGCGGCAGACCTGTTAGACTAGTGTTGCGGATTTGTGGGGCATATGCGGTGGACTTATCAGTATGTTGGACTTGGCAGACTTGTTTGGCGAACTTTGTTGGACTTGTGCGGCGGATTTGTCAGATTTGTCATAATTGTGCAGCCGGCATGTCAGACATGTCAAAGACGTGGGGTTTGTGCAGTGGACTTGTCGGACTTGTCAAACCTGTGCAATGGACTTGTAGGTCTTGTGTGGATGACTTGTTGGATTTGTCATACTTGTCAGATTTGTTGAACCTGTTTGACTTGTCAGACTTGACAAACTTGTCAGACTGGTGCGGTGGACTTGTAAAACTTGTCAGATTGTGCGGATGACTTGTCGCATTTGTCGCCCAACGCCTTGAACATTGGACTTGTTGGATTTTTTGGCCAACTTGCTGGACTTCTGCATCAGTCTTGTCGGATTTTTTGGTCAACTTGCGGACTTGTGCGTTTGTCTTGTCAGAATTTTTTTTATTAACTTGTCAGACTTGTCCGTCTGACTTGTCAAATTTTTTCAGCCAACTTGTTGGACTTGTGCATCAGACTTGTCAAAATTTTTTGGCCAACTCTTTGGACTTGTATGTCAGAATTATCGGAATTTTTCGGCCAACTTGTTGGATTCGTGCGTCAGACTTGTCAGATATTTTCACCCATTTTGTCGGACTTGTTGGACTTTTTTCGGTCAACTTGTCGGACTTGTATCTTTGAATTGTCAGACTTCTTTCGGCCAAATTGTTACATTTGCGCGTCGAACTTGTTGAATTTTTTTTTGGCCAACTTCTTGGACTTGTCCCTCAGGCCTGACAGACTTTTTCAGCCAATTTCTTGAAATTTTGCATCGGACTTGTCAGATTTTTTGGCCCACTTACTGGACTGATGCGTCGGTATTGTCAGATTTTTTGGCCAACTTGTTGGATTTGTGCATCAGACATGTCTAAATTTTTTGGCCAACTTGTCGGACTTATCGGAATTTTTCGGCCAAATTGTTGGACTTGTGTGTCAGACTTGTCGCATTTTTTTTTGGACAAATTTCTTAAACTTGTCCATTGGATTTGTAGGATTGTTTTGGCTGCGACAGACTTGTCAAAATTTTTTTGGCCAACTTAGACTTGTACCTCAGACTAACCGGAATTTTTTGACCAATTTGTTGGACTTGTGCTTCGGACTTGTCGGATTTTTTGGCCAACTTACTGGACTGGTGCCTCGGTATTGTCAGATTTTTTGGCCAACTTTCAGACTCGTGCGTTCGACTTGTCAAAATTTGTTTGACCAACTTGTTGGTCTTGCTCATCTGACTTGTCAGATTTTTTTGGCCGACTAGTCGAACTTGTGCATCAGACATCAAACTTTTTTGGCCAACATATCGGACTGATATGTCAGACTTGTCGGACATATTTTACCAATTTGTTGGATTTGTGCGTCAGACTTGTCTAAATTTTTTGGCCAACTTGTCGGACTTATGCGTCAGACCTACTCGAATTTCTCTGAAAATTTGTTGGACTTGGGCTTCAGACTTGTTGAATTTTTTTACCAACATCTTGAACTTGTGCATCAGATTTGTCAGATTTTTTTCGGTCAACCGCCCCAGTCTTGTTGGATTTTTTGGCCAACTTATTGGACTTGTGCATCAGTCTTGTAGGAATTTTTGGCCAACTAGTCAGATCTGTGCGTTCGTCTTGTAGAATTTTTTCAACATGTTGGACTTGTGCATCAGGCTTGTCAAACTTTTTTGGCCAACTTATTGGACTTGTGTGTCATACTTGTCGGACATTTTTGGCCAACTTGTTGGATTTGTGCATCAGGCTTGTCAAAATTTTTCCTCCAACTTGTTGGACTTGTCACAGTTTTTTGGCAAACATTTTGGACTTGCCCATTTCGATTTGTCGAATTTTTTTGGCCAACATGTTAGACTCGTGCATCAGACTTGTCAGATTTTTTCGGCCAACTTGTCAGACTTGTGTGTCGGACTTGTCAGACTTTTTTCAGCCAACTTGTTGGATTTGTGTCTTTGAAAAGTCAGACTTCTTCCAGCCAACTTCTTGGACTTGTGCATCAGAATTTTTTGGGTCAACTTGTTGAACTTGTGCGTCAGACTTGTCACATTTTTTTGGCCAACTTCTTGAACTAGTGCCTCAGATTTGTAGGAATTTTTGGCCAACCAGTCGGACTTGTGCATCAGACTTGTAGGAATTTTTTCAACCAACATGTTGGACTTGTGTGTCAGACTTGTCGGACATTTTTGGTTAATTTGTTGGATTAGTGCATCAGACGTCAAAATTTTTTGGTCAACTTGTCGGACTTGTGTGTCATACTTGTCAGAATTTTTCGGCCAATTTGTTGAACTTGTGCATCGGACTTATCAAAACTTTTGGCCAACTTGTTGGACTTGTGCGTCAGACTTGACAGAAATTTTCATCCAACTTGCTGAACTTGTGCATTGGACTGATCAGGATCTTGCGATTTGTGCGTCAGATTTCTTTTTGGCCAACTTGTCGGACTTGTGCGTCAGACTTATCGGAATTTTAGACCAATTTTTTGGATTTTGCGTCAAACTTGTTAGAATTCTTCGGCCAACTTGTTGGACTTGTGCGTCAGTATTGTCAGATTTTTTGGCCAACTTTCGGATTTGTGTGTTTGAATTGTCAGCATTTTTTTTACCAACTTGTTGGACTTGCCTGTTAGACTGGTCAGAATTTTTCGGCAAACTTATTGGACTTGTGCGTCAGACTTGTCGGATTTTTTCGGCCAATTTCTTGAACTTTTACATTGGACTTGTTGGATTTTTTTACCAATTTACTGGACTTCTGCATCAGTCTTGTCGGATTTTTTGGTCAACTTTCAGACTTGTGCGTTTGACTTGTCGGATTTTTTTTTATTAACTTGTAGGACTTCCCCGTCTGACTTGTCAAATTTTTTCGGCCAACTTATTGGACTTGTGCATCAGACTTGTCAAACTTTTTTGGCCAACTTGTCGGACTTGTGTGTCATACTTGTCAGCCATTTTTGGCCAACTTGTTGGATTTGTGCATCAGACTCATCTGACTTTTTTTGGCCAACTTGTTAGACTTGTGCATCAGACTTGTCAAAATATTTTGGCCAACATGTCAGACTTATTCATTGAACTTGTTGGATTTTTTTGGGCCAACTGGTCGAACTTGTGGGTCAGGCTTGTAAAAAATTTTTGGCCAACTTGTGGGTCTTGTGCGTCAGACTTGTCGGAATTTTCGGCCAATTTGTTGGACTTGTCAGACTTTTTTTCAGCCGAATTGTTGGATTTACGCATCAGACTTGTCGGCTTTTTTCATCCAACCTTTTGGACTGTACATCAGAGTTGTCAAAATTTTTCGGCCAACTTGTTAGACTTGTGCATTGGACTTGCCGGACTTTTTGGCCAGCTTGTTGGACTTATGGATCTTACTTGTCAGACTTGTGTGGCAGATTTGTTGGACTTACGCTAACATTAAAACAAAAACTTGCAATTCTACAGAGTGGCGAAGGGGCATCTAAAATAACTGGATTTATGTGTTAATTGTGTGTGTGTGTGTTTATGTCCTGATTTTAGACCTAGTTCATCCAGTGAAAAGGTCATGAATTGGGGATTTGCTTTTAGGGATATCTGACCAGTTGTACGTACCCGGTAATTAGTATTTATCCTGTCACTAAACCTAATAAAAGCTCTCAATTCTAATGGGTGAAAAAGAGGCATTTAAAATAGTAAGCTGTATGCGTTATTTCTGTATGTGTGTATGTGTCTGTCATCTGTCTGGGTGTCTCTCTTTTTCACGCTCTCCTCCCCCTCCTCCCCTCTGTCTCTCTCTCTCCTCCCCCACCCCCCACCCCCGCCCCCGCCCCGCTTTCTCCCTCCCTCCTCTGTTTCCTTGTCCAGCCCCCGTCTCTCCTCCTTTCTCTCTTACACCACCCCTCTGTGTGTGTGTGTGTGTGTGTGTGTGCCCGACCGCGTGTGTTGGCATTTCAAGGTTAAATCTTAAAGCCATATTATTATACATTTTATTTTTAAGTTGTTGTTTTTTTTTTTAATACGGAAGGTGTTGCTATGGCTACTTCATTAACGTAGTAATCATGACGTGACTTACACCAGCGGTTCACAGCACTGGAGGTAAACCCGGGGACAAAATAAGTATTTGTTATTTCAGCAGGCAAATACCTGAGCTGTTAAGTAATGCATGTTACATGTCAGGGGTGGCCGAACTTGCCAACTGTGACAGCCACATACGGAACATTTCAGATGTTCGAGAGCCACAGGACACGAACAACATTTACACACACACGTTTTTATTGTTACATAAACATTTCGTTACAAAAATTTTATATAAATATTAAAAAATACATGCATATTATTGTATGGGACTGTTAATTTCTAGTAGTTTCAGCAATCAAGGTAGGCCTACACGTACATATACCAAACGTTTTCAAAATGCTGACTAATGATTGTTTTAAACTATACTGAAGGTATTAAATACAATAATGAACTACGAGAACATCTAAGAAAAACGCGCATATGTCATAAACAAGTTAATCTGACAAGATCAGAACATGTTCTTTATGCCTGGGTATTTACGCGAAAATGAGGGAGCTAAACCACCTTGACCCAGTGATAAAACAGGCCTGTACAACTTTTACTGTATTCAACAGTGAAGTAAAAAAAAAAAAAAAAGATTTATATTGTGGGCGCCGCATATTGAAGGTCAAAAAGCTGCATGTGGCTCGCAAGCCGCGGTCTGGCCACCCCTGTTACATGTATTGTGAAAGTAAGTGATCAATTTTATACTCTTTTCAAATTCCAGAGTTGTGTAATATCTACTGGCGTTCAAATCAATCTTCTTCGCTTATAGATCCATTGACCCAGATTATCTCAGTGTTGATAATAATCCGCCCAAAAATGTTTCAAAAAGTTAGTACAATAGAAGGTAAAAATACAAAGAGAGAGAAGGAAATATTCTTTAAAATCCCATTTTGATGGGAGGGGAAGGGGGTGATAATGCTATAAGATATGATTGTACGGTGGGGTGGTATGCTAAAAAGCATGATTGTCTAGGGGTGAGTTAATATTATGGACATGATTGCATGGGGGAAGGATAGAATGATAATGCTGCAAGGCATGATTGTATAGGCGGGGAGATAATGTTGTGAGACAGTATGGGGAGGATAGATAATACTACTAGGCAATAATGCCACTGGTCATGATTGTAAGGGGGAGATAATGTTGTGAGACATGATTTTATGGAGGGGGGGGGGGGGATAGATAATGCTACAAGGCATGATTAAATAACGGGGAGATAATGTTGTTAAGACATGATTTTAGGGGGGGGGGGGTTAGATAATGCTACAAGGCATGATTGAATAAGGGGGAGATAATGTTGTGAGACATGATTGTCCCGTGAATTTGGTATTATGATAAGTTACTGGCCATGTCCGTCTTCATGACACAATCAATGAAACAGGATGTTATGGTTACTGCAATATCAATTTGCTTTAAAAGGAGACTTTTTTTTTTACCCACCCAGCACCACTACGTCAGTCTGATGTAAATGTGTACAGAATTTCGTGGGATTGGTGTAGGATTCCCTACAACAAACCGTCGTCGGCACGATGTCATAACCAAGGGATCTGCGTAGGAATGGTGCCATTTCTACATGCAAACTTGACTCTGCATTATTGTTATTACATGTATTTTTTCACTCTGGGAAGTTAATAGTGCAGGCTTAACAACTATAGGGCCTTCCTATTTCTGAATTTGCTTTTCGTGGGTTTTGTTTTTTGTGTGCGTGGTCGTTTTCCATTACATTATTCGTTGTTGTTTTTTTCTCCTTCGCCCCATTTCTTTAAGAAAACCTTCATGCGTTGTTTCTGTTCTTTTTTTTTCTTTCATCGTTCTTCCTGGTTTATAAATATTGTCCTCTAGGGGATGAAAATCTCAGATCAACGAATGATTCGTCGATATGTGTTGTTTATTATTTATGTATGTCTATGTGTGTGTGCGTGTATGTGTGTGTATGTGTGTGTGAGAGAGAGAGAGAGAGAGAGAGAGAGAGAGAGAGGGTGAGTTGCAGATGGAGGAAACAAAGACTTCCTATAAAGCGCCTATAGCAAATTTGGATTGGACACTGTATAAATGATCTTCATTATTACTGCATGTATTATTAAAACAGGCACGACACACTGCGATGAGCCTTAGATGTGGCTGTGCACAGACCTCAGACTCACTGCATTCAGTCAGACTTAGAGTTCAGACACACTGGCTTCTGTTTCGTTTCGCTTGATGAAATCCCAAACGTATCGATGAAATCCGAAATGAGACGAAAGTGGAAGCACTAAGCACTCTAAAGGAGGTATCATACAAGTTATAAGCCCGGTCAGACATAGTCAGATGCCGGCAGACATTTCGTATATTTTCTTAGTAAATCTGGAAAGACCCTATCATACTAAGCCCGGTCAGACACAGTCAGTTTCTGCCACTATTTCTTTGGTGTACATTTTGCTGGCAGGGACTAACTGTGTCTGACCAGGCTTAGTAATAGTATAATACATCCATAAGAGGCAAAGTGAAGGTTTTTGACATTTTCTCGGCTTTTCGGCAAGACAAGACTTGACGTCACTCAGTAAAGCTGCCTAAAGCGAAACCAAACGGAAACCAAAGTGTTTGGTTCCTACCAAACTTTCTCATAACAACTGAACAACAGCATTTTCTTCTATTTCTAATGCTTTTTAATTATAATGGATGAATAATTATGATCTTCCGAAAATAATGATGACAAGGATGACCAATGCCCTTAATGATAATAATGACATAGATGATACTCACGATGATGATGAAGATGATGTCTTTGATGACAATGGCGATAACAATAATGACAATCAGTAAAAATTGAACAATAAAAATTTTAAAAAAAGAACATGATGTATGATATTAAATTTACATGCCGGCTGTCGTTATACTTCACAGCGCATGCAACAACAGCAGCAACAACAACAACACTGAAAATCTCGCACATGAAAAGGATTTTGTTGGACTAGAGAAGCCTTAAAGGACGTTCAAATATAATCTTACGCCTCGGAAGGGGGGTGGGGGGGGGGGGGTGTTTGGCTCCTGTAAGAAAAGTGTAAGAAAGTGGGGGGGGGGGGGTCTTGAACCAACGTAATATTACACGTTTGTGAGGTGAGAATATAAAAAGGAATAAAAAAAAATTAGACAACATAATAAACAAATAACATAGAGAGAGCAGGAGCAAGACCCGGATTTTCAAGATAGCTCAGCAGATGCCCCTGTTTTTAGAAATATCTTTGACATTTATATGATGAAAAACCCCTTTGTTGATGACAACTAATTTAAGGGGGTAAAGCAAATGTAAGAAAAGTGTAAGAAGGGGGGGGGGGGGTTAAAAGTCCCAAAAAAGGTGTAAGATTATATTTCAACGTCCCCTTACAACCACTGTATATCACTCTAACCTGCTGGCATTAAAAGTAATAATATTACTAATAATAATAATAATAATAATACGATTATTATTTCTGTATATTTGATGCCTCAAGAGTTAACGAAAGTTGATGCAAAAAATGTTTTGGTATTTTTTTTTTTTTTTTACTCATGATAAGACTGAAAACTTCAAATATTTCAAGGTGCCTGATTCTCACAATAACAGTCCTGAGTTAAATGCACACCGAATATATACGACTATTTTAGGCACACCTAAAGAGCTTAGTGTTTGTGCCAGGTGGATTTAGGCACGTTCAAAATATGGCAAAAAGAAAAAGTTTGTATTTGTTTGTAACACACACCTTTTTCTTTTTGCCATATTTTGACACGCCTTACTGCGACCCCACAGATTTTCTATGGTCATTGTAACATTTAGGCATGGGATGGAACTAACCACTTTCACTTGTTCCTTGCACTAAATTGTCCAAGAGAAGAAAGTTCAACATTTTTTTTTTTTAATGTTGTCATTCTCAAACGAACGTTGTAAAAAAAAAAAAACTGACCAATTCCGTTCCTAGGATACAACACCGACTGAAACTAGAAGAAGTTTGTGCAAGATGTAGGCCATGGTGATTATTGAACAAAAGGAAAGAAAATATAACATTGCATATCAAAGCAACATGACAGTAAAGGCTGAACAATGAGTGAGGGCATTGTCAGAGGTTTACACATACAATTTATGTTACCCACTTGCTTTCATCAAAGATACTAGATGTAGATATAATAAGACGAGACACAGCCATTGCCGAACAATGAACAAAATTCAATAATTTCCCTACATTGGCTTTGTAAAAATATGGTTTTTCATCATATAAACTTCCGGCCATTCGCACCTAGGTGGTGGTACCAAATCTGTACATGCTAGATGCTCAAGCTGTCCCAACTTACTGTATCTAGTATCTTTGCTTTCATCTCCTCTGCACCCAATTACAATGCCTTAATCAAAACAATAACTGAAGGAAATTTTATGTAAAGTGCAGGAAAAAAAAAAGATTTGTTTGGGAAGTGGAGGGGAGAAAAACCTGACCATATTCAGGAATCCGTTTGGACCACACAAGCAGAGAAGCTACTGCGTTAAAAATCCAACACAAGATTCTCTGTTTCTTTCTCCTCCCTCAACACTGATCTCCTCACTAATAAGAGACTGTGACAGAAGGTCCTTGCCAGGGATGGGGACAGGAACCACAGGCTAACTCCCCCGAAGAAAGCAAAGACCCCACATCCTGTTGCTGCTGGAGAGGTTGTGAGTTGACAAAATATTTCCCACGCTAACTTATGACATACACAGGAAATTGGTGGTTCAAAATAAATTTAGAAATTACCCTGAAAAGATAATTTAAGGATACAATACGGTCTGAAGAAATGTTCCATTTTAAATCACACCCTTTAAATGTGGCAGTTGTGATTTGGGGCAAAATTTTGTAACACTGACTTTCTGTCACATTCTCATTTAAAACATGCGCATATTTTCCTTCACATTTTGCTCCTGTCAGTGTTTGGTGTAGTTCAGACAAATCACCATGCAAATACTGTACTGGTCATCAGGTAGTTATCAGCCAATGTTACAGCCTCTGACACTTGAGCCTCTCAGGTACAAACGTATATCATTAAATAGTGGCAATGCGTTATACATTATTATTTTACACTGGCATCAATGAAGACAATTTGAAGTAATGAAGAACATCCAACAACACACTGAGAATCTGTATTATAACTTACTGACAAATAACTACATGTACATACATTTCAATGATCTTGAGTACAAACTACACAATTCCGGAACGTTCCAACCATTTCTTCTTTTTTCCTGAAAACGGAAAATGGCCTTGCCTTAACATCATTAAGGGCCCCTGGGCAGATTCTTTTGTAATGCATGGAATTTCCTCTCCATTTCAAAAACCAATGTAACTTTGCATGCGTGAGCCCCTCAAACAGTTGGGGCCCCTGGGCAACTGCCCAGTGTGCCCATGCGTTAAGTCAGCTCTGGCCTCATGAATAAAAGCAAAGGCCAATTTCCATGAAGTGCATTTTTTTTTTTTTTACATACGTTTGCTCCTTGCAGAAATCAAGGGTACTTTTTGTTTCTATGGTGCATTTTTCTACACATCACATGGAAATGCCCACAGTGAAATTGTACGATGGTATTTTCAAACTGCCCACATTTTATGCATCTGCAGTTTCAGCATGTAATACATACCTAAAACACATCAAAACTACGTACCATATTGAGGGGCTTTAACCCCATAGAACATACTGGAAAATAGGATATTAATTATGATCAAACTAAATCATAGTCTCAGTTTGCTCTGTCTGTATTTGATCAAGATTTTCCTTCCTCCTGATGTGAAAACTGACCTTTCTAGACTTGCGCAGTTTGTGCTCGTGATCACTGATTTTACAATTGCTTTTGAAACATGAACATTCAAAATTTTAAAGAAAAAATGCAGATGAAATGAAACAAACCCACAATAAGATATAATGCACAAAAGTCAATGTTATGTGTTTTGGTACATGACACAGATATTATAATAATAACAATATGATAATGCTATACATGGACACGTTGGGGAGCAAAACAGTCAGAAATACCAGCACAATACTGTTACATGAAGTAATGTGTTTACTGTTTACAAAATCACATCCATTAGCATTGCAACTTGCGTGGCAGTCAGGGATGAATAAATTCAATAAATTAAATATAATTTGTATTCAGTCAAGTTACCGGTAAACATTCATGCAACTTAAGAGGAAATAATCAAGGTTCATGCATTTGACAGTCATTCTACACTTATTACGTCATCCATGATAGTTAACAATGGGATAAGTAAAATGACTATTTTAAGTCAAGGTCAAGCAACTCGGGCATTAGGTTTTACTCCACTGCTGTATATTACTGCCCAACTCCTCAATGTTCATTCCAGTGCCTGCACTTTATATAATCTGAGTTGCTTGGTATGTTTGATATGGTTCTTTACACTGATGTAAAATCATATCTACAATTCATCAGTTCAGATAATTCACCATGCTTCATTGCTTCACTGAAAAGGTACTCTATCAAAATTATGATATGCTGTTTCAAATTATTTCAGGGATGCGTGGGTGATATAAAACGCCAAGTGTCTGTTTATTTCTCCAGGGAACTTCTGATGAAGATCTCAAACATCATGTTATGTGTCATCTAATGCATTTCATTTTGAGAAAAAAAAAAAAATAATAAAATAAACAAATAAATAAAAATAATCAAGCTTAAAAATAAATATCTTAAAAATATATGATTTTCTAAAGCCATTGACTGATGCGTAGGGTGAAACAGACTAGGGCAGGAGTAGGCACCAGACTGGTGGCTCACCACCCATAAATTTTCCTTCACACTAGCACAGTAGGTCCTGCCCACTCATGGGATGACACTGTGTTAGTGTGAAACAAGATTTATGGGCAGCCAGCCACTCGTCTAGTGCCCACACCAGCCTTGTTCAGTTTCACCCCTAAACACCCATGATAATAACTTTTAGTGACATCAGTTGAACCAAAAGGAAATCATGCATGAAACATTCTCCAATATGAAGGAGTACTGCACCAGGTTTTAAATCTATATTATTTCTCCATCATTTAATTTTCTTTTTCTGGATATGTTTCAGTAACTGTGTATTCCATTTTCCCTCAAACTCTGTCTTCGCTGGTGCTACTGGCCAGGTTTACTGTATCACACTGGGAGTGAATTGCCACACACAAATCTGTCACAGCCAGTTTCAGTAAATTTTCAAATTACACTCCATGTTTACCAGACAGAATTAAAGTAGTAAAAAAATTATAATCTTGTCACATACAAAACACCCTTAGCAATGTCTGAAACCATCTTGGTCAAAGTTGTAAAATACCATTCTTTCACCACCTCAGTCTTAATTGGGTGAGCTATTGTCACTCGACTAAATATAAATAAGAAAGCTTTTTGGGTATCTCCTAAAAACATTGCACACTAGTTTTTGGCAACTGTAGGGTGCCGACCCTCTAAACAAAATTTAAAATGCATAAGCATGTTCAGCTCCATTCTTTTTTTTTATTCAATTCTTTGTTTTTCAGCATGGACTGCATGTGAGCGGATCAAAATATGACAGAAGTAATTTTTCCACTATTTAGATGATTCTTTAAAGTGAATACATCTACAAGAATGATTTTTCAATCAAAAGACACTGAGGCCAACATCTCAACTTGTCATGCCCCATTCATTGTACTTTATCAGTGGAAAAACCACCCCATTTAACTTTTTAAAAAAAAAACTTCTGAAAAAGAATACACAAGACACCCGCAGATATTCATTTTACAGTAAAACATATTACCAACCAACAGCCAATGTGCCAACCAAAAAAACTACATATCGTCACTGCTCTACACTAATGACATGAATCATTTTTGACACTTTTGAGATATAAAAAAAATACTGTTTCTTTTCCTGTCATTTGCTGACTTAAGCCATTATGATTCTACTGGATTATTATATTTTCTGTGCCAAATCCTGCTGCGACCCCACATGCCTTCTTCACTTATCATTATAGATTTTACTGAACATAATCAAGCCAATTTTGCATGCAGCAAACGTCTAAATTTTCTACTGAACTACAAGTATATTTATGCCTCAACCATTACCAAGCTTTTCTAAAAAAAAAAATAGGCAGACAAAAACAGGCTCATCAAATTGTGAGTGGATTCTGTGGTTTTTTGATAATTTGGAAATAACACCAGGTTACATTGTTCTGGTGTTATCCTCATTTTTTTTTCCTGAAGGAATAAAGATAAGGAATGATAACGATGACAATGGGAGGTAGTGACTATGGATTGTGGTATGACATTGGAGGTAGCAATACTCAAAATTCTCAAATGTGTTAGAGAGAGCAGAAAAAAAAAACAAGAGGCCTTTTAATAACTGGTTTCTTCTTTGGCCTAAAAGGATTGTGGGGTGGGGTGGTGGTGTTTATGTTGTGACCGTTTTAAAACCAAAAAAAAAAATTATTAGAGAGATAAAGATATTTCTCAACAGTGAAAATGTGGTTATTTACAAAAACAAATCTGAACAACTTCCAGGAAGGTCCAGGATTTGGAAGAACTAAAAACCCCCAAAAGAAAAAATCAAACTGAAGTGGTTATGTTTAACTTTCTGAGACACACAAAATGTTGTGTTTGTACTACCCATAATTAAAAAAGAATAAAAGTGAATGTTTGAATTGTGATGTCTATCTATAATAGAAAAAAAATTTACACCTATTTTTGAAGTGGATGAAATTTCTGAAAGGAAATGTACACACCTCATGAGAAATATTTACACACTGTACATGAATAAAGGATCTGCAAATATACAAATTGACATTGCAATAATGAGACTGAAAAAGTGGTTAGCTTGAACCAATATCTGTGGAAAGATATAAACATATTCAGCACAAAAAAAAAAAGACAAAAAAATTGAAATACAAATACAATCATCCATTCCAAAAAAGTGAAAGGTTTATGGAACAAGATTATGAAATTTGTAGCATAGATCAAACTTGTGAAAGCAATCAGAGCATGCATGCTCAGAACAATTGCATTGTGGTGAAACTGTAACATAACAGAATATTCACTACAATACTGCTATGATATATGTCAAGTCCAATGTTCAGCCTTCTTCATTTATACATTTTATTGAACACAATTAAGACAAGTTTGTTTGCAGCGAAAGTCTAAATTTTCCATTGCACTATAATATCATTTACGCCTCAATTATTTCCAAGAGTTTCTAAGAAACAGCCTGACAAAAACAGGCTCATCAATATATAGATGGACCTGGCGATATCGGGCTCAAGGGGAAATTTTGATACCTCTTTAAAAAATCAAAATAAAAGTATTTCTAAGATTTCAAGCAAAATATTTCACTAAATACTGAATGCAGAAAAATGGCTAATCTATTTTAAAAGCAAATCTCAATTTCCATAGACAACTGTTCCCCCTTTGGAAGGGTTTTCTCAGGAATTTGGTCCTTTATATTAAGCCCGATTTCACAAGGTCCACTCACATATACTGATGATCTCTGGCACAAACCACGTAGTTCTGTCTTTTCACAATTTATTGTTTGTTGTTGTTTTATTTTTTGGAGAGAAGGAGGAGGGCTGTATAAATAAACAGAAGAACACCAATTCTACATCATGTGTAAGTACACTCAGTCAAAGATTTGGTTTGTTTCACTTGTCCTCACACAATTTTGTGCCTCAATGAAATTTTGAATTTTATTTCGTCTTTCACTGGAGTTTCCATGGCCGTATTTCCGGCACCAAAGAGTTTCAATTCTCCTTTTTGGATTACAGCTAATATTTCACCACCGTTCACTAAGACTATAGTAATTTTAAAATTCCAAAAATCAATTTTCATACATATTGAACTACATTCAAAGCCACATCAAATGATCTTGATTACAGATTCCTATGTCAAAAAATAATTGAATAACACTTTCAAAAATTCATCGTAACTAGACCAGTTGTCGCCCGTGCAGATGCGGGGCCCTCTTGCAGAAGAGGGACAGCAAAGAATACATCTGACGTGATACTGCGTGTCGTAAGAGGCGACTAAAGGTGCAAAGGTCCTGGTCTCCCGAGAAGAGCCAGTTGGCGGTGGGCCAACTACCCACCCTGTAAAAATAAACCAGTTACAGAAACACAAGCAAATACTTTAAATCAGTCTTTTATTTTGGGAGAAGGGGGAGCATCTGCACCTGTAGATTCAATGAAGGACAATGGACAAAGCCGAAAGGACTCCACTGGCCCGACTGCTCCTTCATCAAACAAGTCACTCCGGATTGCGTCGTGGAATGTCCGCTCCATGTATGAAGCAGGAAAGAGTGCCCAGGTTACAATGGAGATGAGGCGATACAGACTGCACATACTTGGAGTTAGCGAGACCCGCTGGATACAGTCCGGACTGAAACAACTTAATTCTGGGGAAAAGATTTTGTATTCTGGAAGGGAGGACAAAAAGCATACAGAAGGGGTAGCGATCATCTTGAGCAAGCACGCCCAGAGGTCACTGAGGGGATGGGAACCCTACGGAAGGAGAATTATATTGGCATCATTTACTACAAAGAACAAGAACATCAACATGAACATTGTGCAGATATACGCCCCAACAAATGAAGCAACCGATGAGGACAAGGACGATTTCTACAACCAGCTTCAGGAAATAGTTGACACATTGCCAAGAAAAGATGTGAACATTATAATGGGAGACGCCAATGCCAAGATAGGACAGGACAATACAGGGTATGAGGACATTATGGGGCGCAATGGTTTGGGACAAATGAATGAGAATGGAGAGCGGTTTGCAAGTTTCTGCGCATTTAACAGCTATGTGATTGGAGGTTCAGTATTCCCACACAAGAGGATCCATAAGGCCACTTGGATTTCACCGGATGGAGTAACTGAAAACCAGATTGACCACTTTTGCATCACCCGACGATTCAGACGCTCACTGGAGGATGTCATAGTACAGAGAGGAGCTGATGTTGGATCTGACCATCACATGCTGCTGGCAAGACTCAAACTCCGCCTCAAGAAACAAGGTACCAGAGCAGGAACAAAGAGGAGAAAGTTTCAAGTGAGCCTTCTGGATGGAGACAAGAAGGAAGAGTTCCAGCTGACACTGAGGAATAGATTCAAACCCCTTGTTGACCTCGAAGAGACAGTAGATTTGGAGACTCACTGGGCTAAGGTAAAAGGAGTATTTACATCGACATGTCAGGATGTTCTTGGGGAAAAGAAAGTGGAACACAAGGAATGGATCAGTCAAAAATCACTGGACTTGATAAGGATAAGAAGAGACCTAAAAGAACAGGTAAATGCAAGTCGTACAAGAAGCTCAAGAATTGGTAACCAGGAAGAGTACCGAGCATCAGCTAAAGAGGTCAAAAAATCAATTAAAAAAGACAAAGAGGAGTTCATAGGAATGTTAGCAGAGAAAGCAGAGAAGGCAGCAACAGGAGGACACACGAGGATCCTCTACCAGACTACAAAGACTCTTGCTGGAAAATATGGAAAACCGGAAGTTCCTGTCAAGGATTGCAACAGGAAGGCTATTTTTGGAAAGGAAGCTCAGGCAAAAAGATGGATAGAACATTTTAGTAGCCTCTTGAACAGACCTCCACCAAGCAACCCACCCGACATTCTACCCGCAAGAAATGATTTACCGATCAGTTGCGACCCTCCGACTAAAGCAGAGATTAATGATGCCATAAAGCAGTTAAATCGAGGCAAGGCAGCTGGACCAGACCAGATCCCACCAGAGGCGCTGAAGGCAGATGCTGCTGGGGCTGCAGAGGATCTGCACTCACTATTCTCGAGGATTTGGATCGGAGGCAAGTTTCCAAAGGACTGGAAGGAAGGACACCTCGTGAAGCTTCCAAAAAAAGGGGACCTCAGCAATTGTAGTAACTACAGAGGAATCACACTTCTCTCCATCCCAGGAAAGGTTTTCAATCGGATTATTCTCAAGCGAATACAGAATGCAACAGACCCAAAACTTCGTGAGGAGCAAGCTGGTTTCAGGAGTAATCGATCAACCACCGACCAGATCGCCACGCTGAGAATTATAGTAGAGCAGTCGCTAGAGTGGAACTCCCAACTGATAGTGAACTTCCTTGACTACGAGAAGGCCTTTGATAGCATCGATAGAGAAACGCTGTGGAGAATATTGAGACATTATGGAATCCCAGAGAAGATGGTGAATCTTATCAAGAGCATGTATGAGGGGACAAGTTGCAGAGTCGTACACGATGGTGAGCTTACTGACAGCTTTGATATCAAGACTGGTGTTAGGCAGGGTTGTTTGCTGTCCCCATTTCTGTTTATTCTGGTGATTGATTGGCTTATGAAAGAAACCACCAATGGAGGAAGAAATGGCATACAATGGACCCCATGGACACAGCTGGACGATCTAGATTTTGCAGATGACTTGGCACTATTGTCGCACACACACGACCAGATGCAAGCAAAGACTACAGCTCTAAACAAAATTTCAGAATCTATTGGATTGAGGATACATCCTGCGAAGTCGAAGGTCCTAAAAATTGTGGCACCCCCAAGCGAACAAGTCAAAGTAGGAGATCAACCACTGGAAGATGTAGAGTCCTTCTGCTATCTTGGTAGTATCATTGACAATAAGGGAGGAACAGAGGCAGAAGTCAAAGCACGAATTGGAAAGGCACAGGCAGCTTTCACGTCCTTAAGCAAGATTTGGAGAACCAAGGATATATCTCTAAAAACAAAGCTGAGGATATTCAACTCGAACGTGAAGTCAGTCCTGTTGTATGGATGTGAGACTTGGAATGCGTCCCAGGCCTGCATAAAGAGAATCCAAGTTTTCATCAACAGATGTTTGAGGAAGCTACTTAAGATCAGATGGACAGACAAGGTCAGCAATGAAATTGTTTGGAAAAGAACAAGACAGAGCCCAGTCAGAGAGGAAATTGGTAGGAGGCGATGGAGATGGATCGGCCACACTCTCAGGAGGCCAGGAAACAGCATCGCGAAGAAGGTATTGGATTGGAATCCCCAGGGCAAGAGATCAAGAGGAAGGCCGCGCGGAACGTGGAGAAGAGCCAGAGAAAATGATGTGCAACGAAGCGGAAAGACTTGGAATAATGTAAAGAGGCTGGCCCATGATAGAGAGGGATGGAAAGTGTTTGTTGGTGGCCTATACCCTGATCCAGGGTGAGAAAGGCAATGATGATGATGAGACCAGTTGTGCTAAAATAACAGTTTTTTTGGCTACTCCTGGAAAACAGCCAAAATTAATTACTAGTTTTAGGGAAAGGGGTGATTTGCGGAGTGCACATGCTGAGTCGCTGTGCTAAAAAAAAACAAATCTTTGCATGTGTGCACATGCTCAGCTGCCGTGTACTAGGGAGACAGGGATACCGTGAAACAAATGAAACCAATACGACAGAAATTTAAAAAAGAAAGAAAATATATTGCAATTTGAACCATCTTCTTCAGTTTGCCCCATGTATTTAATCAGTTCTTTTTTCCTTTAGTAAAGCCTGAACTTTCATACATTTGGGCGGTCTGTGCCAGAGATCGACTAGTATTGGTACGGACAGAACTAAAAATACCTTGATGATACAATTCACCAGGTACAAAAACGCCAGTCAAAAAATGCAGAGTGAACTGCCATCATGCAGCATTAGTAAGCACGTCATGAACAAAAAATACTTCATTTGACATAAAAAAAAGCTTTTGATACATTGCTTCAACAGCCAGAGATAAGAAAGCATATCCATTTGATTGCAGCCACTAAAATAACATTACATTTACTGGTAGGTACATTGACCCTTGATACAGTTGCATGAAATCTGAATAAAGCAAGTAGAATTCATGCTTATGTGACCCAGTTGTTTTTTTTTCAAAGCGGTGATTAAGTCCTACATGATAAGGGGAGAAAAATGAGAATTTAATCAACCAAGAGTGATTCCAATCCAAACTGAGGTTTTGGTTCACTATGGTTCCTCGTGTCTCTTCATGTGTGTACAAAATGTTTTTCATGAATACAATGCCTAAAACAGTTCTGCAAGCCTTAATATGACCAAATTTGTCTTATAACCGATTCAAACACATGGGTCACATATTGTCACTGTTCCACGCTAATGGTGTGTCATTTTTGACATTTTTGAGATATGCCATTGTGATTCTATTGGATTATTTTCCTTTTGGCGCATTTCTTTTTGTTTAATATTATCTGATAGCCCTGACGCTCAGGAATGGCGGTTGCCTTTTGGCATGAGTCTGAGATATGCCATTATCGTAGAGCAGTGGCATTTTAATCTCCATGACCCAAACAGTTACATGGTTTCATTTGTGGCAGTGAAACTAAGATATGTGGGACTAATGTCAGATTGGACAATTACATAACGCAGCAATTGCTCGAACCCTGGAATGAAATTTTTCTGCAGCTGATCTCTACCCACTGATTTCAATGAGGTCCAGATTCTAATGAGTTCTCCATGCGCAAACTCTTTCTCCTAAAAGGACAACATTGATTTGTTTCTGTATAAAACCATGGATGGAAAGTATTGACAGAAACATTTCCTGAACTTCTGATATAATGCACTACTGTCAACTGCAAAACACACATATTATAACCCATGCATTACATTGGAACCATGTAACATAGTGTTTACTAAGCAAAAACAGAACAAAAATTTAATCTGGAAAGTAGGAAATTTCTGAAGAATTCCCATCCCTGTTTAACAATCAGTATCAGATATCATTCTCAAGACAAACTCTCAAGTCAGTTGTTTTGGTGAGTTTACACATTCAGAGAAGATAAGGAACTGATGACATTTAAAGCACTGATTTTGACAAAATGCTTTTGTTACACTTGAAGTGAATGATTGTCTAGAATCAGCCACACTTATAATGGTATAATCCTGCCTCACAATGTTACTTATGTTCTACATAAATTTTCAGCCAATCATTTGTACATAATGGACTGGCACTTAAACACTGCATGGCTTTGTACTGAATATAAAAGCGCATGCACATTATGACTGTAAGCTCAATCTGGATGAAATTTAAATTACTGTTACCCATTTTCACATCGCTATAACGTTCATAACAAACTATGGTAATAATGTCCTGCAACTGATTACCCAAGAGAAAATCACGATTGGAAAGTCACTGGTAATGTATTCACAGCATAAAGTTTTCTCTGTGGGTAGTATCAGGCAGAAAATTAGAGGATTGATAGAAATCAAATTTCAAAGTTCAAATAGACCCTTTGCTCTTCCACATTAATTTAAGCCCTTGTGGAAAATCCTTAGTATCTCAGGGTGACTGAGCTTCATACTTTAAGAATAAGTCTTATCATCTCAGCTTCCCAGGAAAAACATCGTACTTTCTCAAGGAATAAAACCTTACAATCTCACGGAATAAATCTTAGCTTCTTTGGATAGTTTACAATCTCAGGGAATAAATCTCCCTAACTCATGAATAAATTCACATTTCAGGTCAGGGAATAAACCTTCCTACCTCAGGAAATAAATCTAGCTATTTCAGGGATTAAATTTCACTCTCTCTCGGAATAATTCTCACTGTCTGGTCTTTAACCCATACATGTTGAACCAGTCATTGTATAGAAACCACAGCTTCTAAGTTGGATGTTGAACAGAATGCAGATATTTACACCAATAACATAACATTCAGCGCAAACTATATACAGCACACTAAGGATAATATAGTTTGCATTCTTCTTGCATTTGTGTAAGTAAAACACATACATCCACTCATACACCCAGTGTTTTCCGCTGGTCACAACAAATTCAAGGAAAATATTACACACACACTGTGAGATCATATAAAACTGCCTCTTCAAAGCAATTTTAGACAGTCATAATTCATAATTTCCACTTTTTGAGAATTAGCAGATGAATGACCCACAGAAAACACTTGAGTAATTTTTCATTTTTAAAACTTTTATACAAAATGTTTATCAGCCATCCAGAACCAATTACCAAAACTAAATACAGCAAAATCATTAATTGTGTAAATCCAAACGATTGAATTCAACTGGTATCAGGGATGGAACTAGCCCAAGAATAAAAAAAAGCAAAAACCTGCACGTTTTAACCAACATCTCAGTAGTGTCGGGCGCAAATCCAGATTTAGATTTGAATATCCAGTTAAAATGATCAATCCAGTTATCCAGATGTTAAACTGACCCACTTATGACCCATTTTCAACTTGCTTTTAGAAATCTAGACCAGAGGCTCCTGCTGTAATGATGCCGATTGTCTTTCCGTCCCGTCTCAATGATAAAAAACAACAACACATGAACAAACCCCCTTGGATGCTCACTGAGTTGTGTGTGCCTCAAAAGGAGCGCTAGCCGCCCCCCCCCCCCCACCCCCCAGATCAAAGACAGTAGAATTAATCTCTTTGAAATTAGCAAACTTCTTTGCTACCACCCCTCTTCTCTCCTCAAACTGGATTGAGAGTCAAGACCTATTTTTCTTAGCCGATCTAAAATTTGGATCACTATCCAGATATTTTGAAGTAGATGATCCAAAAATCTGGAACACTCAAAAGTAAGTCTCTGCACAGCACTACTTCTCAGGTACTGCCTTTGATGGAGCAGGTAGTATTTAACGTGTCTAATACTGTTTTGATATAATTTTTTCCAGTGATTTCATCACACAAACCATACCAACTGAAATCAACACTGACCTGGGAGCCGGTTCCATCCCTGTGGTATTAATAGATGTCACTTGAGCGAATGTAGCTCAGAAATGACTTTCAGCATCTCCCGAGGTGAAAGATCTAATCTGCGACAGATGCAGCACTTCCGATGATGAAGGGCCAACATAAACAGGAAATGAAATTATTTATTGTAGCGACCTGTCTAACACACCGACAATTAAATGCAAAAACTGATTCTGATTACAGAAATAAATGATTATGAGCTATAGGAAAAATTTGTCGTAAATAAAAACAAAACAAAAATGAAAAAAAGTTATGTGATTTATGAGGACACTGGCCATCCAGCTACGTAAATGCATCGCTGAAAGTTTGGCATAAAAGCATAGTATAAAAAAGTTTGATCACCAACTATTTTGATTTCATACAAAACTGAGGCAGAGACAATCTCTACAAGACACTCCAGTTGTGTTTCAAGGAGATTTGAATGCAAATTTTTACAAAATGTGTCTCGTTTGAGGAAAATAAAAATAAAAATAATAACACCTAGATCCATTCAATCATGATTTTGATCAGATTTTCATAGTCCACAATTCAATAAAAGTCTATCTTTTCACACAAGATGAATCACTGAATGCATGTGGTCATATACATCAATACTGACTTTCAATCCAGCTGACGGAAAATTCATCTCGAAACAATTGCAAAATAAATAAGTCTTGAAGAATTACTACTGGTAAGCACAGCAGGCGAAAGGTCAAGGTTGTGCATTTTTCATACTGCTGACCAATATGGGCGACATGACTTTAAAGTGCAGCTAGCTAGATACAACAGATACAATATGTTTGTACCAAGCGTGACAAATCATGGTCATAGAGGCAGGACAAATGAAAGAAAAAAATTCTAGGTAATATCGTATATCCAAAACATACATTCTTATAGGCTGTGTCAAAATCAGAAACAATACAAAAATTTCAGGTTACTCAACACTTTGCTCAATAAAGGGTCACATACAAATAAATCATTATATGAATTTTCATTACAAAATGTCCAGTTCAAGTTTGTAGGCAATTAAATTAAGAACGAAAACATGTTAATATGCAAGAAATCAGAGACAATCTTCGTGAGAAACAAGTTCACAGTAACACTGACTGTTGTTTATAGAATGAAATCTCAGTTCTCCCAGAAAGCATACCAAGACAAATCTTCTGCACTCTGTAACAAGAGACATAATTATGGAATCCAAGACCTGAAATGTTCATGGCACCAGCCATAATTTTAACTTGCTATATGCAAAAGTTCAGGTAACAAACTGTTCTGTTTCAACCCCAGTAAATTAATGGTTTCAACATTTCTTCATTTCAACCCCAATAAACAACTTGGAACATTTCTTCATTTCAACCTTGGTAAATATAGTTTATAAAACCAACACTTCCTACCGGAGGGGTTGAAAATTTTCGCATGAGATGAAAAATAAAGATAAATTAATTCTCCATCAATATACTGATTTATTTTAAATCAGTCTCCAAAATTATTTTTTTCCCACACAAATTCCCAGATCAATCAAACTTGGCCTGAACTAGTAACAAAATCAAACTAAAACCATGAAAGCAGTGAATGTTATTTCTCCAATGATGCACAGGCTCATGTGTTCACTGAGGTTCACAGCTGAATGAAAGAATTACTAAGTATGATATTAGATATAATGTTGACAGTATCAACAGGATGATGCACTTGTCCGCCGTCGCAGAGTCCCCGATTTCTGTGCTGGCAGAGGATGTAAAATCCGTGTAGTGAGGGAGGAACCTAAGCACAGCTGAGCAGGAGCTGCCGCCCCTCCAGGCAACTGGAATAAGACTGTGCCCACGGCAGCCAAGCCATTTTCAGTTGGTTCAATGGCGATAGGGATGACCCCAAGATCTCGTGTTGGAGGTAAACTGGACATAATGTTGATGTCATTATTATTGTAATACTGATTTCGACTGGGGTAACGGCCTAAGCGTAACCGTCGGCGCATTAGACCAGAGGTGAGCGGGACATAGCCTGGTTCATCATGTTCTACTAGTACCAGGATCCTTGCAAAAGGACGTGAGGCCATGCACTCCATCTCCCGTTCCCGCATCTGGCGAGATCTGCGAGCATCAAAAGTCTGTTTCATCTTCCACAGCATCACACACACAGCCAGAAACAGGAAGAAGCAGGAGAAGAAGACAGAAAAGAAAACAAACAAGTCTATATGTGGCTGGTCCTGCCTGAAGTAAAGATTACCATAGGTGGAATTGTCTGCATTTCCTCCACGAGATCTCACAATGATGTAAAACCTGGATGACCTCAGGTCATGCTGGTCTCGTGGCAATGTGATCACCAGACGGAAACGTACATCTCTCACCACTAGCACACTATTCTGCTGACCAACAGTGATGTAGGTATTCAGTTCCCCGGCATTAATTTCTCCCATCTTGATACCACTGGCTGCACCAGCGCTTTTTCCGTCTTTCCTTGTGTCAGTTACTGTAATACCTCTACGGTGTCGCTTTTTGTTTACTGTCATATTTTTGTATCTGGCTAGCCAATCCCCATAAGAAGGAGGCCGAACACTTTCGTTTTCAATACTAGGAGAGGCGTGTAGCCCATTCACCAAAAGAAAAAGACTCTCTAGATCATCTGCATCAAGATCCTTGAGGAAATCGGGTTGCTTGTGCAGTTTGTCTGCAATGGTTCTGTAGTGCAATTTTCTGGCTTTCTTTGCTTTAAGTCTGTGTCTTCCTTGCTTCTTTAGCCCTTTCCCAACATCGTGTCTCTGTGAGAATCGACCTTTAGACTGTTCTGTACTTTTCCTACGAAGTTTACTGTTATTGCTGCTCTTGGCAACATCATCCGTTTTGTTGTTTCTTTGTCCTTTCATGGACCCCTTGATGCTGCTCGACTTTGAAGCTGACTTCTCCATACTTTCAAATTGGGACATCTTATAAAATTCTGTGTCACTAGCTTTCAGTTTCAGATATTCTGGGACCTGATCAGTAATGAGGACTGAGCCACTCTCATGCAGCTGCAGCCTTTCTCGAATGGCATCATCATTAAACTGGCTGCCATCCAACCCATCTGTAATGCTGCGGCGAGCCAGTCCTGCTCGTCCCGAGGCATAAATCCTGTCCAAATATATGTTGTGGAACCATGAAGACTTGTCTAGAAACACCTGGAATGTGTCCTTCTTGTTTGAAATGAAGACATCTGCACCTGAAACAGAGACCACAAATATTATATTGCCACAATGCACCACACCGCACCCAGTCATGAAACAAATTCCTGAGCTTAACACAGTGAACTACCACAACAACCAAGAAATTATGAATTACATAACACTGGTATAAAGCCTAAAATAGTTCCCTCTCATGTTCACTGGTATGAAAATGGAAAAAAATATCCGAAATTCCTGATTTTAAAGGAGAATTAGCACCTCTAACATTCACATGCTCACATATTCTTTCTCCTATGCTAAAATTTTCTTTCAAACCGTGCACCTTGGTTTTCAGTTCATTGTCGTCTACTCTAGAATTTGAAACAAACTCTTTGCAGATCCACACCCCCAACCCCCCACGTACAAATACAACCAGCACATTTGCTTTATTTCACAGAGTTATGAAAAACATCTTTTTATTTCTGGCTGCCTAAGAATTGAAAGTTGCTCCACAGCTAAAGCTAAGATGACAGCCCATACCTCAAGAAAAATAGGATACAATATTGAATAACAATTGGCAGGGTTAACAGCTAACTTTCAAGGTTTTTCTAAGGTATTTCGAGGTTCCATTTTCAGTTTTTAAGCCAGCCACTACAATTTCAAATTCATAAATTTCTGTATGTCATTGTCTGAAATCTTGCCACTTCGATAAGGTTATTTGCATTTGGGTTGGATTTTTTTGTTGTCGTTGGACACTTCTTTCATTTTTTTTTTTCATAGGGTTTTTGTCTTCTTTTCCGGGTTTTTCAAGGGTATTAGACTGTTTTCATGTTTTTTTTCAAGATCATGGGAAAATGATTTTTGCTCTTGAAGGGCTTTCAAGGTTTTCAAGGTCTGGTGAACTGGAGAAAAACTGAATTCAAAAAAAAAAAAGGAAGAACTAGTTCTTCTACAGAAAAAGCGACTCACAGTTGTCTTTTACTTACTTCCCATAGTCACATCAATTGTGATACGAATATCAACATTTAGATATTTTGGCTGCACGGCAAAGAAGACAGTCCTGCCCAGTTTGAGAGCTTTGGGGAACTGGTTACAATTGTTCTGTGTGTCTGGGTCAAAACAGTAGTCCCTGTCCACATTCATCTGGCGGTAACACTGGTGACCATTTGTGGGGACACCCAGAAAGTATTCTTTACATTGTGCACACTGAAAATGGAAAATCAAGAAAAGGGTATTAGACTGAAAAATTGATGAATGAATAACAAACAGAAGAACATTTCGCGACCTCAGCTCTTGTTTTTTCCAACTCCCTGTTTTTTTGCACAACTGAAAAACTCCATGTTAAGCATCTGTGGCTTTAGTATTATGGCAGTTGCTAGGGGACTTCACTATTTTACACAGAAAGCTATCAACTTTCTCTTTTCGCCATATCTTATTATAAAAAAAAATATCTGCTGAGTCCATTCAAAACTTAGCTGGATATTGTCTAAGTGTAAAAATGGTTTATATGTATTTGTCAGCAACGATGACGCAAGGAGGAATCAACCAAATGATATAGGCAAAGCAAATTCTAAATATGGCGAATCACGTGTGTATCACTTGGACTAAGGCTAATAGATCTAGTTACGTTTGGAATCGCCGCCATGTGAAACCGTACGAAGAATGTCAACAATGCTTGCAGCAAGTGAACAAATTGCTAAACAGTGCAAAAGAAGCAATAAGGAAGTTAGGATGAATTTCTGGTTTAGTCCTGAAATGATCCCGATATTCCAATTCAGTGCATTTTGTAAAAGATACACTTAGAAAACTAGAATCCTGAAGACCAAACCAGGGGGAAAAAATGCCGATCGCGGGAAGTAACAAAAATCAGAATATGGGCCAAGCAAATCAGAAAATCAGAATCACGCCCGTTTTTCAAGAAAAATCGGAATAATTCCGATTAAATCAGAATGGGTTGCATCTCTGTGTTATGATAAGGAGTTAGAATAAATGGGGACTGTGAAACAGCTTGCTAAGTGCCACAACGCATTTTAAACAAGTGTCAAAGTGTGAATCTTAACGAAATATGTTACTTTGCAGAATGGAATGATGTCTGTATTATATTAAAATTGCCAATATTTAGTCTTATCAGCCATGAGAGATGGGCTGTGCCAAAATTATCTTTCAAGTTTACAGTGGCACAAGCATTGAGAGCACACATGCATTTGTCACAAGTTGGAGATGGAGTCTGGAGATAGCACACTGACACAATAACAATCATATTGTGCACAAGGATAAAGCAAGACAATAGACAAAATATAACAGAATAACAGGACAGAAGGAGATGCTACCAAGAGCGTCCACAAACCAATTGCACTGTCACAAGAAAAACATACCCACAACCACAAGGATATTGAGCAAAATGACTTAACATTGGAGTGAACATTGCTTGGGACTGTGAAAAGCATTTCTCACCTGATATTCCCAGCAATCTGCCTCATCCTTAGACTCACAATTGGTCTCAGTGTTGTTCTTGCACTGACAGTTCTCTCCAGTGTCTACATTACAAACATTGCTGTGACCATTGCAATGACACCTATGGATAAAAGAAAACAATGTTACATTCAGAAAATTAACCTTCCAGGTTTAATCCTTGAGCACATCTTTAAATAGAAAAAGTCATATTGGTTTGGGGTTTTTTAACATATCATTGGTGAAAATTGCGAACTGCTCAAGTCTGAAATTTTCTGGTTCTCGTTTTCTGGTAAGTTTTTCTTTCCTCCTATATGCTATTCAAATCCTGTACCAGAAAGACCAATAGAAACCCTTGAATTTGTCGCATGACCAAATCATTCAACTGCGGGGATGAGGAAGAAACCATATAAGTCAGCTGATGAACCTGTGAACCTGCAATCCATGTAAGTAAAGGTACTCCAGAAATCATGCATGTTTGTTGCGATTCCCAGTTGCGTGAACAGTGTTAAGTCCATACATAACTTCATGCTGATTTATTACTAATCAGCAGTTTCCACAGCTTTGTTCTGTCAAGTATTCCCATTAATTTGATCCCCATTTAATGGCTGTAAAACAAGCAATTACAATTTGCAATGGCTTTTCCTCTCATGCAAAATTTGGTTTTCGCAACATAATTATGAGGTCTGCAATTTCACCTGTGATGTTTATTATGATTCAAGCAAAGGGCAAAGGCACTGCCATTATATTTTACTGTGCCACTTCTGCTTGGAATATTTTTCTTTGTGTGACAAGAACAAACTAGAGTTCCTGAAAGCAGAATGGTATGGATTCAATACTTAAAGTACCGCACCCAATTTCACAGAATACCCTTTAAATACCGCAGCTTTGTTGTGAACGAGCCAAAATTTAGGTGACGTACATTAAAAAATTCTTGATAGAAAATGACTTGACAGAATGCCATGAAATTTTCACATAGTACTCACAACTGAACAAAGTTCACATAGAAGTAGGTGCGGTACTGGCGACTTTTGTCACCGGTGGTACTTTAAGTGTTTCCAAGCAATTTTTTTTGTTGGGGTCACATTACAGCTTTCATGTCACAACAGATTCATAATGGCATTCACAGTTCTACAAAGCAATTAGATGTAAAAATTTCATTGGTGCCAAACTACTCATTGCCTTAGTGCCGCTTTATTTCATCTCCACATCAACCCCTTACTGGCAATTTGCTTGTAAAGTTTTGTAAGTAAACTTTACAAAGTGTTAGAACAACTTTTTAAACAATTGAAAACCTATTCTACTTTCAGGTTTCCTTGGAATGACAGAATAAACACTGTCATGCCAAAATGGCTTCATCTCATTTTTTTAATAAAAAGTGGATACAGAACAAAGCAACACTGGCTCTTGTCCACAACTCACTCTCTACAAGGCTTGGTTTTGTCTTCATTCAGCTTTCGGAAGTGCCCACTTGTACAGCTCTCACACCTTTTGCCTGTTGTATTGTGAAGGCACTTGAAGCACACAGCTTCAAACTCTTTTGGGCCTTGTTGCAGAAGATGATAGTACTGTAATATTTTTTCCAAAACACAAACAAAATCAGTTATTTCAATGCAGAATCTGACTCTTTCTCCTTTACATATTCAAACTCACTACCCACTTAAAATATGTAAAATGATCATGATCTTATAACTTCATTTTATACTAATAATAGTAATAAAAATAAATAATATTCATATTCCCCTTCATCCTGTCAAATACAAGCTCTATGCACTTTACAATCATTTTTCTACTCTCATTCGATTCACTAAAACAAAGAACATAATAAAACCTGTGACAGTGGCCACAAACACCTGTGGCTGCACTCAATCCATTGTAATTTTGCTTTAATGTCTCGTATCACTCTAATTATAACAGCTGCTGGTTATTATAAACATTGCAGGCCATTTCCTTTTTTTTTTCTGCAGAAGTTGTCGTACTTGATGGCACAAACAAATGTAGTGCATCAACAGAATCTAGATAGATATATATGAATCAGTCACTTTCTGCCTAGAGTGCTCAGCAATCATATACCAAGACTGCAAATATTTGACACTTACTTTAGTATCCATGACATTAAATTAAGACATCCTTTTTTTTTTGCGGAGAAAACTTTCATGGTTCCCTTATTTGATTTTCCTCATTTTTCCCCATCAACACTCAAGGTGTTAAAATGAAGAAGAAAAAAAAAAGGGGGGGGGGGGGGGGGCCACTTATGCATTTCATAATCTGCAGATTTTAAAGTAAATGAGAAGCATTCTCAAATACAGAAAAAGAAAAATTTAAAAACTTCTCATCGACTTGATCAGCATCCGGGTACTTACAGCAGCCTTGCGGTCAGCACTGCTGATGGGGACCCTGTTTTGAAGCAAGGAAAGATCATACTGGTGCTGGGTCATGCATTCATCAGAGTGATTGTGGCAGAATTCCAAGCAGGGGATGCACCGTCCGCCATTCACTGGGTTACCCACAAAGAGGGGTTCACAGAACTCACACTTTGCTCCCTGGAACAGAGAAAACATCAAAACTTCACTCAAGTCTGTCATTTATTTCGAGAAAAATTTTTTTTTTTCAATTAAACAAGCCTTACCTGCAATGTTTGACTGCAGTTCTGACGACCCTACAATATTCAAGACACTTGACCAAGTGAGCCTCTATGAATATTCATGGATGGACAAAATTTAAAATTAAACCAGTCTTACCTGTAAGGTGAAGTTTGATTGCAATTGTCGACCCACAATTTTCAGGGGGCTTAATCGCCCACCAGATAGCCCGCTCATGTTCTTTTGGTTCAATAGTTCTGATTCATCACGTCTTAATTGATTTGACTAATAACAGCTCTCTCACCTTTAAATTGTGAAGTGATGGAAATTTACTGTTTTATTGGTCACAGTTTTTTTTCTATCTTTAGCCTGACAAATGATTTAACATCCAAGCCCTTGCTAGAATAGTTGTGTGTAATGTATGGCAACAGTGCCCTAAAACTTGACTAAACCTTACCTTTGTATTGTTCTTACAATCCAGGCAATCTCCAGGTTGGGAAACACTTAAGCAGTTGCTGTGTTTGTTACACTGGCACTCCACTGAGCAGTTCTTGCCAATCCATCCAAAGTCACAGTGACACTCGTCAGGCTTAACACAAACTCCACGGACACAGCCCTCATGACACACAGGCTCACAGTTACTGGATCTGTTGATGCAAGACACAGGATTGAAAACAAAAGAACAAAAATGAATACAGTAGTAAAGAATAACACGGGACAGACCAGAAAAAACTTGGAAAAAGCAAAATGCATGACATAAAATTTTAAGGACTCAGAAAAACTGTAGGGTTGCAGTAGAGTAGGGCTTGGATCAAAGGTAGACTTGACTTTGAGTTTGAAGAAAGCATGTCAATACAATAACAGTCACACTGTACTAGGAAGAACCAAGACAATAGACAGATGATACAATGGATACAATGAAAGTTCAATGATACGACAGAAGGAGACCCTATCAGAAGCACCTATCAACCACCCACATCAGAGGTAGATAGGTCAGTATTTGTGTGCATATGTGCATGCTGTGCCTGTTTCCAGCCCTTTTCCCCTTTTCAGCACAATGAAGTAATATCAGTAAGAAGGCTTAGACCCAGACGATTGAGGTGCCCTAAAAACACTGCAACAAATTGGTTAAGCTAAACCCTGCCCCAAGCAAGATTCAAATAAATGACCTTTCACACCGTGGTAAAGTAGTTTAGCTTCTGAACCATTACACTGCTCACTGAACAGGATTAATTAATGTACAAGGAGTTTGGAGAAAGCACGTCAACACGATAACAGTCATATTGTGCTAGGAAGAAGCAAGACAACAGACAGAATATAGCAGAATGACAGGGTAGAAGGAGATCCTTCCAGAAGCGCCTACCAACCATCAGCAATGTACAAGGAACTGTTGCCAAACAAATGTAACAGCTTACCCTGCATTCATGACATAGCCTTGCTTGCACTCACAACCAAAATGCTTGGCTGTATCACGACAATCTTGTGTCTGAGGGTTACAGGTGTGGTGATTATTCAAGCACTCATTCTCAGGTGGGCATTCATCAAAGGACCAGACTGGACTGCCAATGTGTGGGGTGTGAACCTCTGGTTGTCCCTTGATTTCAGCTGCAATAGAAAAATGACACTCTTGAGATGTTTTCTTATTCATATTCCTTATTATATCATGAAATTCTATGACTTCTTTTGTTTCTCAATACACATATTGCTACAAGATTAAGAAGGAGACGCCACATCAAGCAATTAGACAATGCCTGACATAAAATGTTCTTAAGCGGAAACTTCTTCTACATGCTATCCTTAAAAAAACTTTTTTAAAAAAGGAAAACCTGTTATTGCACCAATGCAAGATTTTGTTGAAGATCACAGAAATCTTCATAAATGCCACTGGCACTTTATCAATTTTTATGTGGTTTATGGCCCATCGTGGTTATATTTGGCCTTGGTCTTTTTACCACTTTACCTTCTGGATTGAAACTGCGTGAACAAGCAGTTTCTAAAATAGAGGGCACCAAAACCCTTTTCTTAACTAGTATTTTCCAAAACAGAAAACCATGGCTACAAGAATAAAAATACACTATTTTATGTAACTTTAACTGTTACTCACAAATGACATCCACAAATGGTATGCTGACACTAATGTTCCCCTCTGAGCAAACTCCACCCTGTGTTGGGGCCAAACCACCTGGCATACACACTCCTTCACCATTGGTCCCTCCAAAGGCACACCAGCCACATCCAGGGGTAGTGATACAATCCGCACATTTAATGTTGGTCTCACAACGGCTAGGACATACAGATGGTTGGCCCATGTGGATGAAACCACATTCTCCCATAGAGCAGCGTAAATAAAGGTACACTGGAGGCATACACTGAGGAAATATGGAAATACTGTAAACATCCTGTAAAAGACATTCACCTCTTTACGCCTGAAATGGGGTCATCAGGTCCTAGCCGCAGCAACCTGCTTATGTTCATCTAATCTACAGCCTGCATTCCTCCAAACATTACTGGAGGCATATTAACTAAGTTCCTTGTATTGACATTCACTTTCTCATCTCCGTTTTTTTTTTTTTCAAACAATTGTATGTAATTCAAAAACAATTGTTTTTCAAACGATTAAACTGACTGAAAGTTTTTTTTTAAACCTCATGAAAGCCCTAATGGATGCATCCCAAATCATGCATCTACAGGGAACAATTACTATGAAATAAGAGCAATCGATAGGAAGATGAGACATGAGCTGTGCAATATGAAAAAGTTAAGATGACAATGAAAAAGTTTTCCATGCTCAAACACAGGCTACTTCAAATTCTTGTATTACATAGTCACCTGTTGTAACTCCTGACTCCAGATACATTCATGGGAACCTCCTTCACTTCCATTGGAGTCTAGGCAGCTCTCACAGTTACCGTACGTGTAACATCTGGCAGGGCATTTCTCTGGTGGCATGGACTGGAACTTGGTGGGTTTCGCTGGTTTCAAAGTGTTGGCCACGCAATTCCAAGCATAGACTGGACTCTGACTGAAGTAACGTCCAATTTCACCTGAGAGAAAAAGCAGTAAGAAACTTAGACAATGGCGTGCACTGATGGTTTCCACGCACTGGTTACAGTTCCCTGCATAGACCTCAGTCTGACTGAAGTAACGTCCAATCTCATCCCATTTAAAAAAAAACAAAAAACAAATTAACAAAATAAAAGGGCTAGGGCCTTTTCTGTATTAAAAAATACATTACCCATTTTCTTAGTAACATGAGGTGCAATATAATTAGAATCAAGACTAACAACAGCCTTCACACAAAAAAAAATTTCAAAGTGAGAGATTCTAAAAGCCACAAACTGGATTTGTGAAAGTATTGAGTCCATATACCATTTAATACAATCAAATTTCAAAAAAAGAACATTTAAATGAAACTCACTGGATCTTTGAAAGTGTCGTGTCCACAGGCATGTTTCTAAGTCCGCACATTTTTCACAGTCGGAGGCTGGGCACATGTATTCAAAGCAGTCCTCTACTGCTGCAATCACATGCTGGGTCATGGGGCAGGATTTCTGTGCAGGGCATGCCTCGCCCTTGCGTACACAGCTGCCAGTGGGACAGTTAGTGCACCAAACACAGCTCTGAAAATAAACACACAGGTCATTAAAGGTCAGCTGTAGTAGTGCAAAAAAAAAGCAAACATAAGCTTAACTTAAACAATCTCATCATAAAACAAATCAGTGACAGGGTATTTCACTATGCTGCAAATTTTGGGCTCAAAGCTACAGCCTGAACAACAGTTGCAAAAATTATAAACTTAATTTTCTTAGGTGTCAAATAATCTAACTCAATTGCTTTTGTATCAAACTACTGTGGTCTTTGAAGTTTCAAGAAACCTTTTACAAATGTTGTTAAGAAGGTAAAATACAATGAACTTCATTTTGGCTCCCTTAAATAAGCCCAATGCATGGGAGACTATATTTTGACAAACCTTCAGTTTGAAAATGAGCACAGGGCAGATAGAAAAAGGGACTGGAAAGAGAACGGTGGTGAGAGGGAAAACAACACCGAACAAAACAGGACTGTAAGGGTGAGCACAAATTCAGTTTTTGGTCCTTGGCCCGTGAAGATCTAAGTTCTCTTCTGGTATAGGTTATAAAATAACTCCACAAGGGAAAATATGTTGGTACAGCAGCCATAAAAATGTAATTTGTTCATGTCTTTAATAAATGCACACAATAAAGAACTTTTCAATGACACTGTCAACAAAACTTGTTCTTAACTGTCTTTAACTTTAAATGTATCATCAAAACAACTTTTCAACGAGGCTGTCAAGCATATGAAAATTTACATTATAAGCAATATAGGTTATGACAGCAAAAAAGAAAAAAGAAACTTGGTGAATAAGCATAGCTCCATCTGAATGAAAAGGTAAGTCCAAAGAAGATCATTAATTTGATTCTTTGCACTTGTGCGGTTTCATGATAGGGCCAGCGATAAACTGTCTGTTCTTTCACTGTCTAAATCAAAGCTATCAAAGTAAAATGCAGCAATATTAACTTACTGGTTCATGTTCCTTGAAGTGAGGGTGGGATGCCAGGCACTCACTGCACTTAGTATATCTCTGACATTTACGTTTTTGATGGTTATTCAGGTTACATCTCTTCTTCTCGGGTGATACTCCAACACATCTGAAGGAAATGTAAGTCATAAACAACCCAGTTACTTTAACTCACAACACCGATATAGTTTTCCAAAGAAGCTGTCCATAACAATTGTTCTTGAATGCCTTGAAGTGCACAATCCAAAACAAAATTCCAATGAAACTGCCAATGAAACTTGTTCACAACTGTTTTAAAGGCACAATTAAAGTAACTTTTCAATAATGCTGTCAATCAAAACTTTTGGAGCTGTCTCTAAATGCACAATCAAAATGATAATCAATGAAAATCATTTGCAACTGTCTTTAAAAGTATATTCAAAACATGGGTGGGAATGTAAAATTAAGCACTGAGGTGATCCATCATTCTTATCTAAAATGCAGTCATAAACTAGACCCCAACAATAAAGCCCCCCCAACTGTTTTTTAAACTGCACAATCAAAATAATTTGTCAGGGAAAACTGCAGCTGTCTTTAAAAGCACATTTAAAATATGTATAGGAATGTATGATTAAACTCTGAACTGACAGGTTTTGATCTAATCCGTCATTCTTGACTATAACCTCCAGTCATTAACTAACCAACTAAATCCCCTCCTCCCTTCCCCTCCTGTCAGGGCTGAAACACTTCTGTGACAGGTGTTCTTCTGTGCTTTCACTCTCCCAAGAAATTCCAATTCTGTGATGTTTTGAAATGGTATCTAGCTGTGTTCTAGTCAACTAAACTTACCCTGGGGGTCTGGTGCTGTTGGACCTATGACTGTCATAACACACTGTTGTGTTCTCCCCACTCTCAAGTGTAAGAACACACAGCTGACAACCTGAGATTTTGCTACACACTATATCATCCGTGATCAGAGCGCAGATGTCCCGAGGAAGTGTCAGCTGGGACAAGGTGCTGATGGCAAACCCAGCAAAGCCACCAAAGATGTAGATGATGTTGCCCAGGCTGACTGCATCAAGGCCTAACACACTGATTGTAGACTGCTCGTGATCAAAACCTGCAAGAGACAGGAGAAAAGGGTGTAACTATAACAAAAATATCAATGGCAGAGTGAATAATATCCCTGCTCGTACCATGAAATCACAGGAGTGTATTGGCACAACTGCTGCTGTCAACTTTTTTTTGCCAAATATTCTATGAACTCTTTGTAAGAATTTTTTTTTCCATTGATTACCAGGGGAGGGTTAGGGAAGAGCAATAATATTTCAAATGTTTATGCGTGTAACTAATAACTGTTTTAGACGTGGAATACATTTCAAACAAAATAAATTTTTTTTATCCTCTCCTGTAAAACTAGGTCCTTTGCACTTTTGTTGCTTAGTGATAGGGCCAGCAATAGACAAACTGAGGCAGAAAGGGGCATACATTCTGTAGAACATAAGTCTCAGTGAGGGAATTGAACCACTGATTCTACACAATCCACATTTTCAATGATTTCAGTGAATTTCACAACTGTGCATTTTATGCCAAACTTTATGACACAAATAAAACTAAATGTTGTAACTTTGGACAAGAGAGGTCTTATCTGTATCATGGGGCTGGGTCTGATTAACTGTTTGTCTACTTCATTATTATATAATAACTTGATGGGGTGGCCAGACAACACTATTGCTTTCTTAGGATTTCCTTTGTTCAAGCTCTGAGCAGCACAATGCACGAAATACTTAACCATTATATCAAGAATTAAAAAGTTTCTCATTACATCAAGCATGAAATAGTTTACCGTTATATCATCAATGAAATAGTTTACCATCTGATTAAGAATGAAATAGTTCGCCATCTATCAAAAAGGACATTGTTCACCATCAAATTCATGATGAAACAGTTTACCATTATATCAAGTATGAAACAGTTTACATTATATCAAGAATGAAATAGTTTACCATTATATTCCAGCTTATGCCAAGTGTTACAAGCATATCTGTAGACCATCACACTTGTGGCATAATTACCACTGAGTGTCAGACCACCAATCACTACCATTGCATCTCCAACATGCACAGCTGTATGGAACACGCGGGTCTCCCACTGAATTGAAAAAATGAGAAAACTCATTATGGTGGAGAACGACTACATCAAAAATGGCTAAAATGAAACTAACGCTAAACCGAGGGAAAATAAGAATTCCCAATTTTTTTCCTCTTTATCCTTGTTAACAAACTAGTGCTAAACCGAAGTAACCCCATGATTAAACCGAAAGAACATTGCTGGATTCAGTCCACTGTGATTTGCCATAGATCAAATCAAGCCACTGTATTACCTCCCTCCCTCCCCCCCCCCCCCCCCCCCCAAGCAGAGCGTGCTTCGTTGTGCCCGGTAGTATATGAATACATGGGAGCGGCAGCACTACAGGGATAGAGGGAGAGGGAGGTATGCCTATAACCTCACGGGTCCAAAATCAGACAGCAGAAGACGCTACATTTAGCGCATTACGAGTGACCTTTCATGTAAAACATATGACATCAGAGAGACAATACTACTTTTACTAGCGACGGCAGACAGCGTATTTCATGGCATCATGTATGGTAATGGTAAAGAAATCGAGAGGACGGCAATTCTAAATTCTGTACTGTCCACCTACATGCATGTCTCCCTGTTTTGAGAGTTAGTCCACATTTGCCCCCCATATCCATGCTTCATGTGTCCCTAGGCCTGGGCCCATCCTCGTTCTCAGTCAAAAACACAGAGCAAGCAAGGACGTATTGAATCTGTTTAGCCTGTGCACTTACATTATTTGTCCTCTATAATAGTGATTTGGACTGCCTCTCTTGAAACCGGCCTTTTTCAAGCCTCCTATCCCTAAACCGAAACTCTGTATAAACCGAAAACAAACCCATGATCCCGCCGATTTCGGTTTAATCGTTGTCTACTGTAGTTTGCTTGAACATCATTGTATCATCAACAACATAAAAGAATGTTGTAGGCTTCAACCCAAGATTATTTCCTGCAAGTTTTTCCTTTGCTTTGCATAAGCTGTAAAATTTAAATCACGCCATAATAGACAGTCTGCACTGCCTTCCACAACAATAAATTTAAATACAATTTGTAATATTTAAAGTGCATGTGAAATACAGTGAAAGCTGTGGGCTACCTTAGAAAAGTATGCCACATTCTCAAAAGCAGTACTGTAGGTATTTAAATTTATTTGTGAGCTCCATGGAAAAGCACCACATTATATTTCAAGTAAGTACCCAATAGTCTGCCCAATAGTAATATTTTACAAAAGAAATCCCACTTTTGACCCATCACAGTTGGCTTGTCTTTTGTATGTTTTATTACGTTTGGATTGAAATGATCACAATTATATCCATTTTGAATGAATGAATGAATGAATGAATGAAGATCATTTATATAGTGCCTAATCCAAACGAGTTTGCTCTAGGCGCTTTACAGAAAGTCTTGTTTTTTCGATTTGCATCTCTCTCACTCTCTCTTTCTTTCTCTCACTCTCTCTCTCTGTCTCTCACTCTCTCTATCCCAGAGCAAATTGTAACGCAGCCTGTTAGGCGCAGTTCACAATTCACAACTTGTATTCTAAAATATTATAATAATATTTGAATATATATTAATATTTATTTAATAATGAATTATAAATTTTCGTTGGTGATATGGGGGGTGAAAGGGATAAATTTTAATCTATTAATTTTAATTTCAATTTTGCCTGGGCAGCGGCCTGTTCTTTACGATTTCCAACTGCCAAGGTATCTTTAACGTATGCAACGTGCACACGGGCCCTCCGAATTTTTTCGTCCTTATCCGAGAAGACTAGGTACTCAATCCTACCTGAAACTGAACGATAACTCATATATCTATATTATATACACGTATAAGACCCAAAGGACCCGGACACACTTATTATTTATTCAAAAAATATGGAAAAGACAATATTCTCAAGAGACAAAAACTGCTTACCTCGCTGTACGCATCAGGGTAGAGCATATTCCATTCTCTGGTGCGCACTCCCAAAGAGAAAAGCTCTCCAGATACAGCCCACTGATCAGATCGGAACAAATAGCCACCAAAAATGTAAATGGTTTCAGTTGAGGTGTCATAGACTGCACTGTGACCATAGACTCCTGAAATACAAACAAGAAGTAAAGAGGTTAATTCAATATATACATTAAAAAGATACATAAATCATATTATGAAAGAAGTAAGGCCACAAATGCAATCATGAAAGGCTTTTTAACCGCTGAGCCTTATTTCTACAAAATACCATTTTACACACAGAAAGACATAAGGGTGTATGTGGGAATGTTTTAAAAAGGTCGTGAAGTTCGCAGCGTTTCTAATACTTTTGTTGATTTTGAGCTGCAAATCAGTTGAGCAGGAAAAAGTGTTCCGACAAGTGTTCCCCAAGTCAGTGGGCCAACTACTCTCAATAATCATGCATCTGACTCAAGATGGTTAATAATTTCAACAAAAACATGCTCCAAAAAGACTCTTGCAGTGATGAAATGCTGAAATTCTCAAAAATGAGAAATGTTCTTTGAAATTTTAACCAGCCTCACCTATTACCAGCAATCAATGTGACATAAAAGACAGAAAATACAGTTGGTATTCGAATTTCTCCCTCTCCCTTTCTCTCTCTCTCTCCCCTTCTCCCCCTCCCTCTCCCCCCCCCCCCCCTTTCTCTCTCACACACTCTTTCTCTTAATCTTATGTCCTTACATATCATGGGTCGTCTATTAGAACCTCATTAAAACTAAAGTCAAGGACCTGTTGTTAGCGGACCGCAGTATTTTACAAAGAAAACTATAGCTGAGAGAAGTGAAGAGAATTCAGCATTTTCTCTATTTAACTTTGCAATTAAACTGCCATCCCCAGACAACAGTCTTTAAGTTCAGTTTTAACCTGGTTCCAACAGCCTACCAGAGAGTATAGATGTATAGAGAGATGTCACTTCCGCCAAATCGCGAAACTAGGTTGCTGCGGTAAACAAGAAATTGAAGAATTGAAAGAGACCGCCTTCACCAAACCTAGTGTGCATATCTGTTTACTGTGGTTTGTTCATATTTTTGGGTTGATTGAAACTATTTAGAGCCGTTTGTAAGTTCTTAGGCCTGTTGAAATGCACAAACGGATATTGTTTGCTGCAGCGACCTACTTTCCGCTCCATGCTAAAAATGGTTTCACGGATCCTCCCATGTCTCGCAGTGCAAATCGGCCAATAGTGAAACCTATCTATACATCTCTATACTCTCTGAGCCTACCAACAATTGATACTTTCATCAGAGATGCTAACCTAAAAATTGTATTTTCCTTATTTTACAAAGTAAAAATGTGTATTTTTCAACACAAATTCTTATTTTTGCCATAAAGTATGTGATTAAAAACAAAACTGTCAATGCAACGCCCCCAAAGCAAAGAGACGCATTTTAAACAAAAGAAAACAAAAATACAAAAATATTAACGAGAGTCAACTCAGCCTTAAAACCCTGTTCCTTGGTTTTGTCTTCCTTTGACTAGGTTTCATGAGCCGTGTTGATGAACGATGTCGGTACTGGCTGACGCACGCATTTCAATTGTTTGTGCTTCAGTCCACCAGTAGATGTGCCAGTTCATGTCATATTCATCAGATGCAGCGGTCGAAAAATCTTTGTTGCACAAGCAACACTTAGCAAAAGAGTCACCCTGAACACTCCGGGTGATAAAGGACCACTTTGCAAGAAATTTCTGATCAGATTTTCCAGCACATGCTGAATCAAGTTTCCTCTTCTTGGTCGCCATTTTAAAACTGCCGCATGAGATGGGTGAGACCGCGTATGTCTTCGATACTTCATTTCCTTCAAGTACATGTAGTTCTGAGCATCACTTCTATATAGGCCTAGTTAGGTATCGTTTGGTGTGAGCTGTATCACTGTTAAAGTATCATGTTCATACCAAAAAAATTGCTAATACTTGTCTGCGATTCCGTATAAGTAAAATGTATGCGAAATTCTATTCACGACAAATTTTGCATATTCAAGCCGCCATTTTACGTAGTTGCGTATTTGGGTACAAAATTCGTACAAAATACATATTTTGCGTACCGATTGGCATCTCTGTTTCATGCTGGGCAAAACACACATGGCTTGTTTCCATCTAAAAGACAAAATGGCAAACTTTGGAGCTAGGTGGCATGGCTTGTGCCCAAGATCATAGACTATCTCACTTGACGGGGTACTTACCAATGGGGATAGACCCTGACATTTGGGTTCTATTGAATTCTTGCCAAGCTAAAAATCCATTTGATGCATTGTATTCATATACTTTACTGCTGAAGTAGTTTTCTGAAGAGAAGCCTCCAACAATGATGAGATTCAGTGCACCAACATGGGTGAGACTGTGGCCAGCTAGTGCAGGAAGCCAAGAGGTGGTCTGCCGTGGGAAAAAAAAATTAAATACATATAGGTAAATACAGATAAGCAAATCATCATGGTTATAACACAACTGCTTGAGTCATTTTTTCAACATTCTGAATGTTCCAGATAAAATAGGAATAGTTTGTTTTGTTCCATGAATATTATGAATGTCTGTTTCATCCCTTGAAAACCAAAATTTGAGACAAGATCACTTTTGCACAGTTCAAGAGATTAGCAAAGCAAAGACATTTCTTTTCAGTTTTCTAAAGAAGTTATAAAAATGACTTATGCAAATATCACTATGATGAAGTGTACATAATGATTTTTCCAATCACTGATGAACAGTCTTCCTTCTTTTTCCATAGAAAGGTGTATTGTAATTGAGCCTATGTCCCCATGGACTCCAAACCATACTGTGTAGTTATACATAAAGGCCAGAGTGTATTGTTTTCAGTGCAGAGCACATTAAACCAGGACTGCTGTTACTCAAGTGAGGCACACCAAAAAAGCTGAAGTTTTCCAAGTCATATAATGCATCAAAAACACATTTTATTAAATACCCGAAGTCTTGTGTTTTAGAATTTAGACACCATATATAGAACTATGCCCTTCGATTATTTTACAGAATATCTCACTGTGAGCATAACAAATTGGGATCCAACGCTTTTAAGAAATTTTTTATTTTATAGTGCGCTGATAAATTTCTATTTCTGTACAATGATTTATTGATGGTAAAATCTCACCGTGTGTCTGGTCCAGGCATGAGATTCTATATTAAACTTGAACATGGAGTTGGTTGGATGCACCAATGTGGTCTTTTTCATACGGTCCACCACGGTTTCCTCAAATCCACCATAGATGAATATCATCTTCAATGCAGGGATACAGGCTGCAGCATGGTGGTATCTGTAATGTAACATTCACAAACTTCAATACAAGACACAATCATTACAACACATCTATTATGATCTTCATAATTAAAATACCACAGACACGACAATGTCAAGGCATGAGACATGTCTCATGATTAATCTTTTCATATCGCGGGGATCACGACCCCCGCATGCCCAATATTAATATTTTAATATTTCAAAAGTGTCAAATATGACTTATGCCATCAGCATAGAACAGTGACGATGATGTGTTCATGACTTTAGAATGTAACTGAGACTGTGACAGTGAGATAGGAGTTGATGGCAATGGAAATAAAAAGGCACATACACAATAACCTCGTCCTTGTTTTTCAGAGCAGTTCCTTGTTTATAGTGGCTACGACTTGCGTACATACTATTTTGGGGGTGTTTTTGAAAATTCATACAAAATCTTCTGGTAAAGCTAAAGTATGATATTTGGTATCATTGGAAAGCTTATTCAGGGAAGAATAATGAGAATCATAGGTTTACAAACACAAACACCAAAACAGCATGTGCTATGAAACTACATGCCAAGTAGTTCAGGGTGCAGTGGACGGGTATGCGAGTGGCCACCTCTCAGGCAACCAGTGTATTGACCATTTAAACCAGCCCGAACCCTAAAAGGTGTGGGGTGATGTGAAAAGGTTAAGATTAAATAAAACTGTTTAGTCAACTAAGAAAAACAATGAGGATACAAAATAAATGAAAGCCAACAACTGAAAGTGAAAACATTTGTCACAAAATGCTTTTTATGTCAAGTTTTTGTAAAGTAACTCTTTCGGGGTCTGCATATTTTTACACACTGTCCCTACATTAATCATTCACAAAATGACCACAGCAACTTTTTCAAATATTTACCACAAACTGGTCACAAAAAAGCCCTTTTGAGTAATTTGGTTGTCTGGACGAAAAAGCATCTACCCCCTTTACACATATGGGCAGCTTACCTTCCCTTAGGTCCTTTAGTGGTCGGCTCAACCATTGTCCATCTTTTATCACTTGCATTGAGGATCCACATATCATTTAAAAAGCCTCCCTTGGCTGAGTAACCACCAAATAAAAAGATCAGCCCATCGCCACAGGTGGTGACAGTGTGGCCAGCTCTGGCACATGGAGCAATATCTTCTGGTCCGTAAGCAAACTCAGGATAGAGCCCTAATTTCTGATCAGCTGACATGCCAATGGGTGAGTTGAAGAGACTGACATCTGAAAGGACCTGGATTTGCATCTCCTTAGGGCTGGTTTGATCTCTGCAACCAACACCTCCGAAGCCACGATTGCAAATACAAAGGCCATGTAGCTGAAAAAAAAAGGATCCAAATTTTCTCTGGAATTTGGTCTTTCACCTAAAGCCCGATTTCATAACATCCACTCACATTTGTCAGTTAAACTTTAAATGCATTTTATATTTTGAAGACACAGACACTTAGTATTTTAATTCAGATTAATGTCTAACATCATCATTCATGTCAGCAAAATTTTTCAAGTGGTGAGCCTGACATACAAGCATATTCTGACTCTGCTTCAAGCCTTGCTACGACCCCACTGTTTTTCTGTGGTTTTTATATTTCCTCAAGCACGGAAAGTAGTTGTGCGTTACGACATAACAATCCATTTTTATCCTGTGCAGATTCAATTTTATGCCAAGAGATGATCAGCGGCCAAGAAATAAGACAAAGGAATAAATGTCGTTCTGGTCAAGAGATAGAAGGGCGTATCTATTTTTCTTTTATTTATATGCTTAACCATTTAATGATCTATCCATTTACTTATTTTAATTAATTTAGTTATCTATTTACTTATCTATTTATTGATTAACTTTTATACTCATTTACCTATTTATTTATTCTTATGCATTTTATTTATTCATTCATCTATCTCCATGTATTTGTATTCAACATAAAATTCACAGAGTCATGCACACAATGGTTACTGACCAAATCGCATTTCAATCTGAGCAAAAAAAAAAAAGAAAAAGAAAAAAAGAAATGTCGTCACTGCTCTATGATAAAGGCATATGCCAGACTTATGCCAAAAGACAAAGTGACAGTTCACTGCATTCCTGAGCATGAGGGCTATGAGATAATATTACAGAAAAAGAAATGCGCCAATAGGAACATTTTTAAAATCCAATAGTTCTCATAATGGCATAAGTCACCAAATGACAAGGAAAAAAAAAGTTTTTTCTTAATATTTCAAAAGTGTCAAATATGACTTATGCCATCAGCATAGAACAGTGACGATGTGTTCATGACTTTAGAATGTAACTGAGACTGTGACAGTGAGATAGGAGTTGATGGCAATGGAAATAAATAGGCACGTACACAATAACCTCGTCCTTGTTTTTCAGAGCAGTTGAACGGGCAAATAGGGACCTGACAGTTCATACCCCAATAGCCATTCTTGCATTCACAACGACCCTCTATGCATTCTCTGTTGCCATGACAATTCTCTGGACAAACATAGGCTTTGAAACTTGCATTGAAACCTCGGCTTGATCTTTGTCCTGAAATTATAATTTGAATATTGAAGTAAATGGGTTGCATGATAGGGAAAATGTATGTGGAATATTCCTACAGACAGATGTGTGAAATGGTAGTACTAGTAGTAGTAAAGGCATCCGTCTGTCTCGGGAGACAATGGTAGTAGCACTGTAGTTTGGTCGTATCAGCAGACCTGCCACAATCCAAATCAGAAAATCAGTATGATCAGACTCAAAAATCAGTATTTGAGACCAAAAATCGGTATATCATTGAAACATGTAGGTGAGGCCTAGATCTAAGTTCGAATGATCTAAAAAGACGGCAAACAAAAAGTTGCTAGATGATCTATGGATCGCGTCACACTTATTTTAAGTCTTGAATCCTCGATCTTTAGACTAGATCTAGATCTAACTCTAAAATCACTGAATCAGGCCTTGGTATGAGTACAACTAAGCTGAATCGAATCTAGATAAATTAAAACTAAATTTCACGATAATATCAGGCAATGTTGGAAAAAAAACATCTGCAGATCTAAAAGATGACGACTATGGTAATGATCGGCAAATCTGAAAGAATCTGATTGAAAGCGCAAAATTTGTGTAGGCTAGCCTAGTCTCGACCAAGGGAAAAAAACTCTCAGGCAAGTAAGCAAAGTATTAATTTTGAAGTATGTTCAATACTGTAGGTCGCAGCACACAAAAACCACTGTAACCATGAAAGTGCTTGCCAGCCTCGGCAATAGTTGTATATGCAAAACGAAACGCAAGTGCTTGCTAACGGTGCGAACTCGTCACAGTGACAGAAATGCATGCTGGGTTTTTCTGACGTCAGCAAACCAACCGTGAAAGAGAAATATTTGTACGGAAACTTTTTCCCCCAGCGGTGTAGGTCGGATCGGAGAAAAAATCGGTAAATTTTTATTAAAATCGGAAAATCGGTAAAACGGCCATTTCCAAAGAAAAATCGGTAAAATACCGATTGAATCGGTATAAACAGCAGGTCTGTATCAGTCGTGTCGAAAGCAGCGTCTTGTGTGGCTTAGCAGTCCGATACTAGAATGGCAGACCATTCCGCTGGCACTGCAGGTGAGCCCCGAAGGCATACCTGTCCTGAGTATGCTACCTCTGTTCCTGTTTCCTGTGTAGTCTCTTGGCTTCCAGCTGTCTACTTCTCCTCGCCCTGTGTGACACCCTCCCGGATTCAGATAACACAGCGTCAGTGAAAAATGACAGCAGAAAGCCCATGAAAAAAGTCAAATTCCAAAGACACTTTAAAACTTCACTTTGACATCCCTGACTAAGACCCTTGACACAAAGACTCACAAAAATGAGATAATACGAAAACTCACTAATCATGTTCCCCTCCAGGAATACTGTGAGAGTTCCTCCACCATAAACTGTCATATCTTTGCCAGGTGCCATGCCACAAAATTCTGCCAGCGGTTTGCTGTGGCCTGTCACCCCTGCAAAGATGAAGTCTGGAACTCCATCGAACACGTAAACAGCATCCTGGAAAAACAATTTATCTGATTATCATCAGTTTGAAGGCAAGAGAATTCAAAACAAAACAAAAAAACTTTCTGGGAACTCCATCGTATACTATACATATTGGCCTTACCAAGCTTTGGTTCAACTAACACTTCTAGATCATAGGTGGGAATTGGAAAATCTTCACAGGGGTGAAAAAGGACCAAAACCACTCGACAGGTCGGAACCTAGCTGGAAACTTGCTTAATTCCTATTTTTATATGTACAAGATGGTACAAGAATATACACTGGCCTTGAAGGCTGAGGACAGATGAAAAAATCTTGATGTGGGTGGGGTGGACACAGGTTTGCCCTGAGGTGGACAGGTCTGCCCTGAGGTGGACATTCCTGTAGATCACCAGTCTGCTGTTGGAACCTTGGTCAAACTAAACTCAAAAGCTGTTATTAAGGAACAGTAGTTTAATTACAAACTCAAACACAGAAGATATTAAGTTGTGCTCTCTGCTCAGCTATAGTGTTTCTGTGTCAAATACTACAATCCCCTAACAAGAGCTTTAGAGTTTAGTTTAAACAAGGTTCCAACGGCCGACCGATGATATTTTATATTTGTATCTGTATACTACTTTAATCCCATTGGGGAAATCTGCCTTTGTGTCATTGCAGCCAGTTACACCTCGAGCAGGCACGTCGTCGCCACAGTGCAGCGCCAGTCGGCGGGTTGTTTTTGTTTGTTGTTTTTTTTGGAGTGGGGGTGGGAGATGAGGGGGGAGGCGGGGAGGAAGTGGTAGGGATGAATTTTGTTTAATTTTGCCCGGGCAGCCGCCTGTTCAGCCTGCTCTTTTCGATTTCCACCTGCCAAGGTATCTTTAACGTGTGCATCGTGCACACGGGCCCTCCGAATTTTTTCGTCCTTATCCGAGGAGACTAGGTACTCGATCTTACCCCCCAATAGGATCAGGGACAAGAAAATATGAGAAAAATCCCAAACTTCCAACATGCCTGCATCAGCCGGGTTTTGAACCCGGGATCCTTGGCATGAGAGGCGAGCACCTTGCCTCTAGACCACCTTGTCCCGTATGCTATAAGTGACTAAAATTCTTACTCTCTTTATCTGTTGGTAGCCAGCCAACTCTGCTTCTAGACTAACCTGGCCACATTCAATCATCATGTCTCCTTCTATGGTCAGTGCTATACTCGCTCTGGGTCCACTATCAGGCAGAGTATGCAGGACATCTGGATAGACGGTCAACACCCACAGACAGTAGACATGAGCCCTGTTATCCACGCCACTGCCTCGATATGAACCCAGGGCTCCCTCTGTCACATTGGTCACAAACATGCGGTTGTCGCATCGCAAGTAGCATTTCCCACCATTCCTATGAAAAACAAATAAAAAAGTGCTCTTAGTACAACTGATAAAAACGCATGACAAGTGTGATCCACCTGATCAAATCAATGATTAAGACAGACAAAGTCATATGAAGTCATTCTGAACTCATTAGGACATTTCATTCATGAAACACATTTTCTTCACATGGAAGAAACACCGAGGAATCATAATCAACCAAGATCTTAGTTTTGAGCAACGAATTCAAGTATCTTTATCCATTACACAAACAACTTGTCCCCAGATTATCTACACCAGTTTTTAACACCTTATGTACCTTCAAGAGCACTCAGATCATCGAGTGATATAACCATCCTTCTTAAACCTAAAGTAAATTACAAGGCATACGGCCAGTGCTCTTTCTCATATTTTGCCCCACTCATGTGGAATAAGCTTCCGAAGTCCACTAGAGAAGCCGAGAGTTTGGAAGCTTTCAAGAAACAGCTCAAAACAATTTTATTTTCATCATACTTTGAGCAATGAGTAAAATCTAAGCTTGGCATCTGTGCGTGTGCGCGCGCGCATGTGGGTGTGTGGGCGTTGTATGTGTGTATTAATTGTGGTTGTGTGTGTGAGCTTTTATAAGGGTGTTTCTGTATGCTCCCTTCTATTTTACTAAGAGTACCATGTTTGATTTTTGTAACTATTTTACCCTTGTACGTTGACATGTTGCTTCTGTAAAGCACATAGAGCATTTTTAATGGATATGTGCTATATAAATGCCATCCATTATTACAAATCTGATCATAAAAAGCACAAAGTGGCTGTTATCATGCCGATGCACCGTCAAACCTTTACAAATCTAATCAGCCCTGACAGAAAGGAAAGGGACAACAACAAAATAAAAGAGAAGGCAAATGAACACATCATACAGACCTTGGGTTGCCGTAGTAATTCTTCTTGCAATGTTCACAGTGAATGCCTTTTGTGTTGTCCATACAGTAGCACTCCCCAGTCCTGTTATCACATTCACCCATACTGAGATCTCCATGTTCATTACAGTTGCAAGGATGACAGCCTGGATATGTAAAATGTTCATTAAGTCATTTCAGATCATGGAAGCGGCTGCAAACACTTTTTGAATATTTGAAAAATCATACACTTTTCATGTACAACTGTATTTTCAAATTACCACAATTTGTATTCGGTATAAAGTCAGAGTTCATTACATGCTTAAAAATGCAAAATCCTTCAGCATGAAAACGAAACAATAGCTCCCTATAGCAGCAAACTCTCCTATTCTGCAGGCCTATTCAACTTGAAATGTCTAAGTTCAAAATCGCTGAATCACACATTTCATGATTTAAATAAATTATCTGATGAATCAGGACACATACCTTGTGGATCCAATGGATTTCCATAGGCTCCAGGCATACACTCAGCACAGGTAGGGCCTGCTGTTCTGTGTTGGCAATAATCACATAAACCAACCTCAGTTACACAAGTACTATGGTTGTTACACCCACAATCGACATCACAGCTATGATTGGTCCAGCCCAGTTCGCATTCACATTTGAACTCTGGTGGGCCTGAGCATTTGCCGTGCACACACTCATGGTAGCATCTGTAAACAGAATAGCACATCTGATTATTTAAGAGGACAAATGGCATGAAGAAAAAGCAAACTTTACCACAGATTAACGTTTTTCTGGTGAGGGGTGGGGTGTGGGGGAGGGGGTGTGTCTCTGTCTCACAGAGAGAGAGAGAGAGAGAGAGAGGAGAGAGAGAGAGAGAGAGAGAGGAGAGAGAGAGAGAGAGAGACAAGGGGAAATAATTATACACAAGATGTCTCAAAAAAATGTATACATACACTTTGAATATTTGCCAAAGCAATGTCAATTCAGATACATCCAAGATATATAGTTTAAACAAGGGGACAGACTTGAAATTTTTTTGTGTTATCGCATATGTTCAAACTGATGACTGTTCTAGGCCAGACACTGAAGAAAGTAATTGAACAGAGCTGCAAACAACAAGATGCAGTTAAGTAGCGCATATGGTTGGTTTTTTTTTTTCAGACATCCCGCAAACTAGAAAATTACAGAAAAGACCAGTTTTATTGCATGTTATGTGTAAGCTTACGTTTTGTCGCAGATTTCCTTGCCGTCCCCTTCAAAGCCTCGCTTACATTCACATTTGTATGAGGCGTATACATCGATACATGTAGCATCAGGGTGACACTTGTGTGTGCCCAGAATACACTCATCCATATCTGGACATATGTCGTAGGACCATAAAGACGCTTCTGTACTGGATAGGTTGTAGACATTACTCAACAGCTCAGAACAGGTGTTTTCATTATTGAACATACCTGGGAAGAGTGATAAGGAGGCAAAAATTTACCTTTCAAATAGATCTTGATGACTTGAAAATATAACCTACCTGAAATGCGTTCTTATCCCCAATGGAAATATCGTGACCTTAGTTCTTGTTTGTTCCAACTCCGCTTTTTGCACAACTGAGAAACTCGGCATTAAACATTTGCAGCTTTAGTTATTATGATAAGGAGTAAGAATAAATCGGAACCGTGAAACAGCCGGACAAGTGCCAAGCGTCAAAATGTGCATTTGTTATACCACTTCCACATACTAAAAGATCTACATTTTTTCAGAAAATGGAGACAGAACAAACAAGAATGAAGGTCACGATATTTCTATGAAGGATATGTAACCATCTTTAGAGAGCTTTCCACATTCATTATCAATAGGAGCATTCCACAAAGTATGTACACATATAGATGGGAAAGAAGATTGCTCCCAAAATAAGACTGCCTCACAAGTCAGTTTAAGTTAAAATTTTCTGATTTTCTCTTTTATCTGCTAGTTCCATCCCTGAATTTCAAAGCATGATTTAGAGATGTAAAACACAATGCTCAAAATTTGAAAATTCATAGGTGGATTCCTTTCGCACAACCTTATCCACTGAAAAAGACACATGGTAGGCCTATACCATAGTACCTATTGGAAAACTTCACTCTTTAAAGGCGTGCATATTTTCTTTTCCATAAAGCTGTATGGAACTCCTTACCACCAAATATTCGAAATATAGAAAGCGAGGCACTTTTTAGATCTGAAGTGAAAACCTATCTCTTCAGAAAACACTTTGATGTGTAGTCTGATATGTATTGGTGTTTTGTGCGTGTGTGTGAAGGAGAGAGAGAGAGAGAGACAGGAGGGAGAGATAGTGTTTGTGCGTGTGTGTGTGTCTTTGTGTGTGTTGTCAGTTGCTAGGAATGAGATTTGTCTGTTTCTGCATGTTTTGTAAAGCGCATAGAGCATCTTTGGATATGCGCTATATAAATGAACTTTATTATTATTATTATTATTATTATTTTGCCCTGATTTCCTAATGCTTTCAAAGATAAAGGAAAAATGGTTTATTTACCAATTACTTAATCTGATAAAACATTTGTGTTTGTGTATAGAAATGAATAAACATCGAAGAAAACTAGAACTATGTAATCCCACTTAGGTATTAATTATTAATTTTTCCAATGTCACTCACACACAAAAAAAAAGTCATTGATTTAACTTGGTTCTATCCCTGAAAAATGTTAATCAACTAACAATACTCACCAGTAAAATCGCCATCAAGACAAAGACCTATAGAAGGGTTGAACTCATTGCTACACCAACCACATCCAAACTCTGTCAGGCAAGTACCACAGGTGGTGTAACTTGCACAGGAATGACATTTATACCGAGCGCCAATGCTGTCCACCCACGAGGTGCATTGTCCGTAGATATAACGAGTGACATAGTCAGAGAAAGGGAGGCAAGTGCGGGTATTCTCACACCATGCACATTCCCCTTTTTCTTGAATGCAGTCAGAGCAGTTGGTGCGCCTGCAACCAAGCAAGTTATTCAATGGTCATATTAAATTAACTCTGACAAACAAATATTGAACTATTTGAAAAGAAAAGAGCTTCATTATACTTTTCATAGACCATCGCTTGTGCCTATGGGGTATGGAATTTACACCCAGCCATGAAATACAGCATCTTAAGACTACAAATAGGTTCACTGTATAAAGTTATTGAAGCCTTTAGTCAACAGAAGTTATTTCATTTTCCCATGTATGGATAGGGTTAAAAGTATGTTGGTCAAAATAAAAAGGTTTTCTGGCTGTGGGAAATCGGCAGGCCTGGATTTGATCTATTCAGGCCAATGTTAACCTAAAATTCTAAAGCAGTTCTTCTCATCACTTGGAATTACTGTAGAGATTTTTTTTTAAAGTATTCTGAAAGTGCAATACTGCTTTTAGTCAGGAAATGAGATACCTAATCCAACAGCTAAATGATTTTGCAAGTAAATCTGCAGCAAATACCATAATAGCTGTATAGAATAGTTAATTCTGCTGACTGACAACTGTGAGAAAGGATCAGTTGCCTGAAAAAAGTTATGTTTGTGCTTGTAATGAACTGGTTTTGTTGTTCTTCAAGTAGCCACACCTGCAGCACAAATTGTCTACTCACTGATGACAAGGTGGTCTACATTTACTACTGTCTGCGATGGCTCCCTCCGCGTTGCGGGGGGTTCTTGTGCAATGGCCGTTGCCAATGACCCACTCACAGAGAGGATCCTGGAATTTAGGAATATATTTATAAATTGATTACATACTTGAAGTGCCACTTCTCTATCAGCAAATGGACATAAATTACGCTTCAAGGTGCATAATCTGACCCTACAAGTTCAAATAGTCATGATGTTTATTCAACAGTCCTATGCAGGCCCACATGCAAGATCTGGCATATGTGGGATCATTCTAGAATAATTCAATACTGCAAATATTCATTTACTGATTATTCAAACATGAACCATAGCAGTGATGTAATAGGAAAACATTATTAAAGAACAATATGAAAATCATGGGAAAACAAGTGAAGATTATGGCTCTTTTGAAGTAAAAGTTTCCATTTCTCAAACATGAGTCTGGGTGTTCTCCTGCAGTTATTGGGATTTCAGTTTGTCAGACACTGAATGCACATAGCCACAGGATCACTTAGCCTGTAAGAAATGTTAAAGACTCAAACATACAAACATCAAAACTAAAGCACAGCCACTAAAGTAGACAAGCAATCCAATGCATAAGAATTTCTCTCATCAAAAGATCTTCTATCTCGTATATCAGGCATAAGAATTTCTCCCAACAAAACATCTTCTATCTCACATACCAGGCATAAGAATTTCTCTCAACAAAGCATCTTCTATCTCACATACCGGGCATAAGAATTTCTCTCAACAAAACATCATCTATCTCGTATATCACGCATAAGAATTTCTCTCAACAAAACATCTTCTATCTCACATACCAGGCATAAGAATTTCTCTCAACAAAACATCTTCTATCTACATACCAGGCATAAGAATTTCTCTCAACAAAACATCTTCTATCTCACATACCAGGCATAAGAATTTCTCTCAACAAAACATCATCTATCTCACATACCAGGCATAAGAATTTCTCTCAACAAAACATCTTCTATCTCACATACCAGGCTTAACACATTTCCTCCCGCGAACGGGTATTACCCGTTCTCCAATTTATGACGCGGCCGCCCGCGAACGGGTATTACCCGTTTTTGAGGTTTCGTTACTCTACAGTAGTCTACAGTCTGTAGTTTTTATTCACAATGATTTCCCTTGATGGATATCGAAGGGATGCTACTCTAATAATAATAGGGAACTGTTTTCGTGCAATTAACAATATTTTTTTCACGATTCTAACCACGGTGAGGCAATTTTTCAAAATTTTTGTCAACATCAAAAACTTTGAGTGAAATCTTCATGGATAGTGACAGTAATGAAGAGATGATGGAGGACGACAGGGATGAAGAATTTGTTGCAGATGGTTCTGGATCTAGATCTAGACATAGATCTAGATCTAGATCTAGTGATTCTGAAATCATTGATGTTGTCAACATTTTATAATTTTGTACTTTTTTCATTTTGCACCTCCACACAACAATTCTCTGCATTGAAATATGACAAAAACACAGTTTTATATTAAACAGTAACCAATTCTGTACTTTTAGCACAAAAAATTTTTTTAAACAATCAATAAATAATCATTTTATGCTCTTTTTTCTATACCAACCGCACAGTGGTCACATTTGACAAAAATTACTTGGGCAGGGGAAAACACTCATGTGAAAAATACTTGGGAGGAATAGTGTTAAGAATTTCTCTCAACAAAACATCATCTATGTCACATACCAGGCATAAGAATTTCTCTCAACAAAGCATCTTCTATCTCACATACCAGTGCATCAAAAATTTGGGTGGTTTTGAGTTACAGTTACTTATCATTGCTCATGGTAAAATCTATCTAAATTCTCACAATGTGATGTATTAACATTTTTAACAGTTTTGAAATTATAAAGCACAAATGCTTTTGCCACATGCTTGTCTGCACACACATACCTCACCCTCATCAAACTTTGAATCACTCTCCTGTATAATGGGAAAATTGCTGATACTGTCACTGCTCCACAATAATGCACATGTCAGACTCATGCCAAAAGGCATATGGCCGTTCATTGCATTCCTGAGCATGAGGGCTATCAGATAATATTATGGAAAAAGAAATGTGCCAAAGGAAAATGTAATAATTTTGCAGAATCATCAAGGCATAAGTAACCAAATGAATAGCAAAAGTCACCAAAAGAGGAAAAGAAACAGTTTTTATTTAACATCTCAAAAGTGTCAAAAATGATTTATACGCCATTAGCAAAGAGCAGTCACGATTCGCCAGTAAATGAAATGGGCGAAAGAAATATTGCTGTCACACACTCACCTCAGCACACGTTGAGCATTGGACATAATATTCACAAATGGGGCATTCAGATGGTGATGTGATAAGGTAATACTGATTCTCTGTGTCTTGACAATAGTCTGTGCTGACATTGCGGGGCACGCACTCATGCTTGGCCTCACACCAGCTACACAATGTGTCGGACAGGCAAGCCAAGCAGTTGTAACTACTGTTACAGTTGCCGTTGCTGGAAAAAAATTAGAATGGTAGGGGTAATTACCACGATCACAAAGCTGCACATGAAAATTTCCACAAATCCTGAAATAATGGGGATGGCTGCAAGTGAATTTCTCTTTAATCCTTAACTGTTTGCTTTGGTGTAAAAAGTAACACATGCATACCCGGTGTGTATGTGTTGCCCAATAAAACAATACAGAAGTATGGATTAGTAATTAAAAAAATATTCATGAGGATATGGGGTGAAGAAATATAAAAAACAAAAGATTCAGTAAGTTACTCATCTGGTCATATTGGTTGGATTTGGTCATACAGAATCATTGTGAACCAGACAGTTTATTCATGAAAAACAGAGGTCCTGAGGTATTACGATCAACAGATGAACACAGAACCTACTTTAAAAATCATCTGATACTTGCAAGCACTGCTTGTGCGGAAGCATGTAAAGATCCTACAAATGCCAGTTTGAAGAAAGAGCTAAAACAATGTTAGGTTCGAACATTTCTGTAGTCCCTCTCATCAAGGAATATAAACATGTTTACTTAGTACATATATCAATTCTAAACGACTGCTCCCACCCCTTGTTTCATCAGATTGGTCCAATCCCAAAGAAGTGGATGAACACTGTAGTTAAAAACAAACAGAGAACATTATAGATGATCTTTTTTGCCATCCACCATTCAAAGTAGCAGTGTTTCCTGATGTAGTATGTTGATGTTAGTTTTACTAATGGATTGTTCTGACAGTGTGTATATGAGCAATGTTCTTATTTGCTGGTAATGTTGTGTGAGCAATGTGCATGTGTGCGGTATGCTTTAAAGACCTGTAAGTCTTAGATATTGTATTTCATGTTGTACTGTTACTGATGCTGTGACAACAAATTTCCTGACAACAGGATAATAAAGTTATATCCATATCTGCCAACTTTCAAAAACCTAAAAACAGACTCCTGATATCGGACCAGGCACCGACACGCCACCCCCCCCCCCCCCAACATAGAAAAGTCACAATTTCCTCACTTTATTACATTATGGAATATTATTCTCTTTACATAGGCCTAATTAATGTAAAACAGCATAAAAGATTTTAAGAAGCAGAAAACAAACATTTTGCTTCAAATGCTAATACATGTGTTGTTATCACCACTGTTTCTGTTTCTGTTTCTAAAGAACTGACTATTATGATATGAACTGTCCTCAAAATTGTATAACTCTTTCATACTAACTTGTTCTGGCAGTACTGAACAATGTCAGACCTGCCTCCATGTGACTTGTGAAACTGATGAAATTGGAAGTCACGATAACATGACTTATGACTCACAATGCATTTATTGGACAAGTTTGATGCTGATGCAAAAGGAAATTCCTCTGAATATTTTGCACTAAATATCTACTCACGGCTTCATGACTCATGAGTTGGATAGAAAAGACTTCCGATTAAAAATAAAATAAATCTACCCATTATCGCAAATCATGTATGCATAAAAGATGACAGATGTAGATCTAATAGGTCTAAAACTGAAGCCATTTCACAAGCCATGTCCGTATTGTTCTATTTCTAGAACTTTTTCTATTGTTTTACCAGCTCAAGGGCTCTAGATTTCGATTTCTTACGTCGCTGAAGCACCCGTACGCCTAAGTCTAGGCCTAATTTATCCGTGATCGCCAATTACGTTCAAGACGGCCGACCTAGATCTACTGGGAGTTACCACCGCCAAAGATGATTGTAAGCTATGTAAAACTATAAAAAAAAAACACACACCAAAAAAGACGTAACAGCGAAATAAAATGAAACCTCTTCACAAAATGTGTCCACTGTTCTTACTCACTGACCGCCATCGTTTACGATACACTACGTGTGACCTAGATCTACACGACGTGCTTACAAGTACTCGAGCTCGATGAACGGCCGAAGCGCGCGGACACTGGCGAAGGTGTATCATTGTATGCCGTGACAACTTATTATGCAACATTACTGTTGCTTCGTTGAGTGGGGGCCGTGGCGGGGATACAAAAGTTATCACGGACTCGGGCATACGCAATACGGCGGGACACGGTACGGTAGAGCAGCGTTTACGGTTGCGCCCGTTGAAACACTAGGTCCAGCGATATTAGCGGTAGGCCTAGATACAAAAGTTAGGGTTTTGTTTTCTCCTCTGAAGTCTATGTGTTTTCTCCGTATAAATGGGGAAATTCTTCAAAAACGTACTTTTCACCACAAAAACGTATTAACGTACCGGAACCCAAAAAACGTAGTAAATACGTATTTTACGTACTGGTTGGCAGCTATGTATATCTTATCCAAATTAAATGACCTTTTGTAACTGTCCAGTTCATCACAGATAGACAAAGAATTTTGTGAGAGTTCTAACTGGCTAGGAGAGATAGTACAGCTAATACATTTACGACATATGAAATTTTGTAGAGTGACAGTGCAGTAACTTGTGTGTGTCTGACCTTAAAAGGTTGGCATTTTAAAGTTCTGGAAGAGTTAGTTGGTTTGAGACACTGAATTTCAATTTATTCTATGCCATGCCTGAATCACATAGAGCTAAACCTGAGATATTGAGCTAAAGGCGCCAGATGGTATGATTCTCAAAATATCAGCTCTTTCAAGATATTTCACTCCAATAATGACTCTCTTGAGTTAAAAATGCTTTGCACAGAAGACAGTATATTTGCGGATACTTATTCACAACTGCAGCATATTATTTGGAGCCCCGGTTGACCTAGGCACAATCCAGATCTCATGCCTTCATTATTGCCAATATCTTTTCTGGCTGACGATCTTTCATTAATCAGCATTGAGACACTTCATCATACAAAAAAGAAAGCTGATGTTTTACCTGTATGGCTCTAAAAATTCAGAAGTGATAACTGGCTGTCTTGATTTCTTTTGAATGTCCCCATTCCAAGTCAAAGTCACTGTTGTATCATGGAGTTCACCTTCTCCTGATCCTCGTGGCCTTGGAGTTTGTTCAGTTACCTAAACCAGCACAATACAAGACACTCTATTGAAGGTTTTATAATATGCATAAAAGAATCTATTGGCGTGACTCGGTATGTTCTCCAGAATATCGCATGTTGTAAAGTAGAATAAGCCCATAGGCCAAACACTCAGCAGATGAAAAACCATACAGTGTATGTATCTAATATAATAATCCACTTTCCTGACTTTAACACTGCTAACAGTATAATCTGTTTAGGATCTTACCATTAAAAAACACATCAAGCAAATATTAACCCACAAATTTCATCTATACTGACTAATGCATTACCACTTTATGATATTAGTTTTCATTTGGACACTTTTTAACACAAAGCCTCTTAACAGAGCTCTTGCAGCACAAGCCTCATGTGTTTGTTACACATTAAGTCATCAAAGCTTTTTGATTCACAATATTTTACTTCTTACACCTAGTTTGATTCCCCAGGTGGATTCTTCAGAACCCTAGAGTGCCACAAGCCTTGTTATGGGTTTCCCCAAGTATTCCATGAATTGTTATGCCACGAGAGATTTTTCAGAGAAGCTGAGAAGCTGAGCTGGGAGTACTGTTTCTGGACATTCTAGGATGTGTTCTTTGACTGGGTTCCCTGTAATTGCGACTTTGTTACAGGGCCTGTTGCTCCAAAAGTTTTGGAAAAGCTGTCTTACACAATAAAAAATTGGTATATTTGAAACTGTACCTGTTCAATGTAGTACTTATGACCTCTGGCCACATTTGGAAACACTGGCAGTCCACTTCCTCTGCTGGCTTGCAAGATGTTGAACCCTGACAATTCCCCCATTGTGATCACTTTCTCCTGTAGCATGAACAAGAACAATTGTGAGACTGACCATCACAAACAAAAGCAATTGGTAAAACTTTGGAGGCACAACACATTTATGAACCACACTTAAAAATATTCCAGATTTTTAGCACAACAGATAAAGTAATATTGTCGCCAGAAAACTTTGTTAAACTAAACCCAGACACTGTTGTAGGGGACCACAGTATTTTACATAGAAAGCTATAGCTGAGCAGTGAACATAACTCAGTATTTTCTCCATTTCAGGTGTTTGCAAGGATGACGCTTCTCTTGGCAAAGGGAAAGGTTTTGAGAAATCTTCATCTAAACCATCCTCATAAACGAGGTCACCAAGGTGAAGGTCATTCTCTACCATCATCTTCACCATATCCATTACTGTTATGAAGCATAAATAAAAATATTACTATACGAACTGAAACTCACTCTTGCAGCCTCAGTCTCATCTGTTGACAAGTAGAGTCTAGCCTTTGCATTCGATAATCCCAGAAACAAGGTGAGGTTTTCACCACCAGCTGCAGGTGAGACATCCAGGGGATGTACATATCCAATAAACTTTGAAGTATAGAAAAAAGCACTCTCAATCTGTTTGGCCTTTGTGTATCCCATGGTCACTCTGGTTTTACGGATTATGCTCATCTGTGGAGAAAATTTATCATGATACTTAGTAGTAGCCATATTTGTAGTTATTTCTCAGTTTCTGCACAAATTATACACTTTTCTTTCATGTAATACTATAAAAGAATGCCATCAAACATTCCTTTTGAAGTATCACAAAGCTATGGTGAAGGCAAAGCATTTAAAAAGCTGCATAGGTAAATAAATTCAAAGTATAAAAAACGATAATGTGTTTACAGCAGCAAGAAGATCCGCTACTGATATGTACAGAGCCTTAGATTTTATGAAACAAACATTCTGATTGGCTACAAGACCATCACACAACTAATCAGAACTACTTTCTCAATGGGCTGATAATTGACCTGTTTGTCTTTTTCATTATAATATAGTTGGGCCAATCATCTGCCCCATCGTCTCTTTCACTGCAAAACAATTTGGTTGATCATCGGCCCGCCCAGCGTCTTTTGGGGGTTACTGAATTAGAACAATACACACCTCATCAGGAAAGGTATGGTTGAGTGGGTTCTTGTACTTGATCCAGTGGATCCCTGCTGGAAGATCATTCACTTGACATTGTTCTAAGGTTGTCAGGTTGGCACTTAAACCATTCCACCATCCCTGAATACCTGACTGTGTCTCCTCAGGGGCTTGGCAAGTTCCAAATGGCACTGCAGAGACCAAGTTAGATTTAGAATTACAATCTTATGTATCCTGTTTGGCACCTTCAGTGCATGCACTTGGACAAGAATGAATACATCTTGAAATTATTAATGCACTAGGGAAAGTAGGCTAAAGCAATACTGTCTAACAAAGCACCCTGAAGCACCATGTTTGACATGGTCTTTTCAAGCCCTCCTGTCAACTAGGATTCTAATTACCGGAAAAACTTGATGTATGTCATTTAAAACTCAATACTTTCATCTTTTTCCGTATCAAAAAAAGAAAGATTTTATCTGCCATCTACTTCCTTTAACAATATTTCTAACTTTGTGTTGGTAAACATGACACTTGGAGCACTTTCACAATTTATCTGAGAGGGGAGGGATGAACCATGGACTTCAAATGATGATCCAGATTTCCATGGATGCAGTAACATAAAAACAAAACTAAAAACTTCAAATTGTAAGTATTCTGATGTTTAAAAAGTCAATATTTGCAAAATTAGAGTTGTGCCCCTTTGCTTTGACAGACAGGGGTTTTGAGGCAGTATTGCATTAAATTAAAGAATTGTCATTAATTGCCACATCTAACACAATGGAATTAATTAAAGGGATCAAATGGTTCAAGTGTATCTTATCTGCCTAGCCCAATGATTCACAGGATGGAATGCATGCAACACCTACTTGTGCGTGTCTGACACTGGGCTTCTTTGACACACCAGCTACACTCCTGAATATACACACGCCGCTGTGGCACATCAGATGTGAGTTCCAATCCTTTCCCTTGACTGACACAGGCACCACAAGTATGTAGGGCAGGGCAAATGCCCGGGCAGCGATCAACAGAATCATGATAGTCTCCAGCTACACACAGCTGTTTCAAATATATGAAAAGTAGCAAGTGATGCAAATGTTCATGAAGATAAAACAAATTGAAGAGAAACCACAGGCCACTTCTTCAGAACAAAAACTGGCCCAACATTTTTACAAACAAGCTTTAGGTTTTGACACCTTTTAGGGAAGTCAAAATTTCTTGAAACCTGGCAAAAAGCCACAACTGAGTTAGGCAGAAGAAAGTATTCTGACATTTTGAACCAGAAGAACACGACACATGGTTCAAAGGGCCAACAAGTATGTATAATTACCATAATTTAAAAAACCATAGAAAATCAGGTTTGACCTACGTTAACACGTGTTCTTTGAACACAGCTGTGGTTGCTTCCATCCACACGACCCACATTACAGAAGACGCATTCTGGGTCGTCTTGACAGTTCCGTGAACCAACATACAGCTCACAGTGATCTTTCTCCAGGTGCGGTGACACAGATGTAGCACAGGTATTATCTGTGCTGGAGCACTGGATTGACATAATACCAGAAACAAAAATAAACAGTGAGTCTGATGTTTCACGCAAATGCAAACCATTCTTTAGTCATATAGAAATTAGTGTATTATCATTTATTTACGAATAACTCACCACAGCTTCAAATAAATGCTTTTTATAAAAACAACTGAGACTGAAAGAAAGGCAGGTACATATTTATAAATATAACAATTAGATTAATTAATAAATAACTCTGACATTATGAAGTATGAATTTTCTTTTTTTAAAGAGAATAATCTAAGAATGTTTAAAAATGGCTTTTGAATTCATCAAGAATGTTCTCTCATTAAGTTTACAAAAGCAAAGTTCAAATGTGGCAAAAAAAAAGAAGAAAAGAGTATTACACAAAGCATTAGGAACAAACAAGAAAACTAAACAATAAATCCTAAAAGAATAGAAAATGAGACATTTTAAAAACTTTCAAATCATAAATCCTTTATCAGGTCAAGAAAACTGGGACGAGTGGAAAATGTATGAACAAAAAGTAATCTTAAATTTTTTTTTTTTGGTCAAAATGAACAAGAGAACATGAAACAGCTACTTAGCTGTCACTTCTTCCAGTTCAGTTCATCAGCCTATTATCCTAAATTATAATTTTGTCTTCATTTGTGTGTGACAATCTGATATTTTAGCCATGTGCCAAGCTCTGCTGGACCTCTATAGGTTTTCTGTTGTATTTTGATACCTTGTTCAGGAAAGAGAAGCTTACCTCAGGATCTGCTATGGCTGCTGGCACCTTGTAAGCTATAAGATCTCCCAAAGCCTGGCCTGAGTAACCCCCAATGACAAACATCACATTGCCACTGGCAACCACAGCTGTGTGTCCAAACCTTCCTTTTGATGGCATTTGATTGCCACTGGTGTTCCCTGGTGAAAGCAAAAGAATTTCATTTATTTAATCATGAGAATGTAATATACAGGTATTTTTTGTGAAAATGATTCTACCTACTTTCTGTTGTTACTGCCCTAACATAAGCTCTCTCTCATTTTTCATAGTTTTGAGAGGAACACATAAAACTGTTATCAAGGTGAAATATTTATCTTATGGTGTCAGTTGTTTAATGCATTACTGCAGAGAGGTGGATTGGCACATCTGTTTCCTGTTCATGTGATAGCCTTGGGCTTGATCTCGAGTTCAGAAGAATATGATAGGTCACTGCAAATTTGGCCTAAAAGTTTGATTTATGTCATTGTTAGCACAGAGAAGTGAAATAAAGATTTTCAGTCACCCTAAACAAAAATGATAAAATAAGGAAAGCCTTACTTCCTTTTATAATGAGTTTAGATGTAAGTGGATTTGATGAAATCTGGCTCTAGGTTAAAGACCAAATTCCAAAGAAAACCCCTTGAAAGGGTGAAAAACTTTTCTATGGAGAATGAGATTTGCTAATAAATATGAAAGATTAGCCATTTTTCTGCATTCAGTTGCAATATTTTGCTTGAAATTGTCTTTAAAATATTTTGTGTTGATTTTTTAAGAAGTATAAAAATTTCACATTTAGCCTGATTTTATCAGATCCACCCACATATTTGGACATTATTTTTGGCCCCATACAAGCTGATACATAAAACACATTTCAATACTAACAACAGAAATAAAATCTTTTTGAAGACATGCTGAGCTTTGACAGGAGAGTAAAATTATATCAACTGATCCTTAAGTTGCTCATTTCTTGTTACCACCAAACACATACACCTCAGATTTTCTTTGGAAACATTTCAGAATTGAAATGTCACATTTTGAAGCTTGTGAAAGTAACAGGTAGTAGACATTTCCAGCTGCAAATTTTCTTCAAACATTAAGAAAACCAATGATTTTCAGACCAATGGAAATATTTCTTTTAAAAATATTCCAGGATGCTGCAAATATACACCTGCAACTTTTTTTCATGGTTCACACAAAGCCCTGAACAGTAACTTCAAGGACTTTTTAAGGACACAAAACAAGGATCAGTGAACGACCAATAAGCATACATACACATGTAGCATACAACAAAATGGCTTATGTCTGCTACTGAGCAAACAGGAGAGTTGCTGCATCTAGAAGTTTAATAGAAGTACTGATTTTCAACTGCTCGACTGAAAGAACAAAATCTAAAAATTTTCCCTTGAAACAGAATACACTTTAAGGACTATGCAGAGACTCAGAACCAGTATCATTTTCCAGATATTTCAGGGCTTCAAGATCATTTTCCTAAGTCAAGCACTTTCTTAATTTTTCTTTTCTCAAAATATGGGATGACAACAACTTTTAACAACCTGCGTGAACATTTTTTTTTTTGGTGTTGTTTTTTGGTTTTTTTTGCAGTGAGACCCAAATCAACGTTCTGCTATGAAAACAGACAAATAAATGCTCACCAGTGAAGTATGTGTGATTTACCCACACATGGCATCCTAGATGATAAAAGAAAATCTCCGGATTATAGCAGATTTCTATTCCGTCATGGCTGTGGGTATTTCCACCATAGACTACCATGTAATTTCCCATGATGACACCAGTATGGAATGCTCGAGGTCTTGGGATAGCGTAATCCTCCCCCCAGTCCTCGTTGTATAAATGTGACCAATACAGGTCATCGATGTTGAATGCGTGCAGCTCAAAGGTACGTTCACCGAACAATGCGCTGTCTTGTGCGAACCCCCCGAACACTATCAGTGATCGTGATTGTTTGTGGTACACAGTTGAGTGGCCAACCCGCAGTTTTGGTGGATACTTTCCCCCTTTGATCAATAGTTGTTCCCACTGTTGCGGATGTTTGGCTGAGATTCGGAATATGGAGTCTGTGAACACTCTAATTTCTGTTTTCCCACCGAACACATACAGGTCATCTTCTACTGTTGTCAAAGTATGACCAGTGACCTTCTCTGGAGAAATCCAACTGTCTACAGCACAGAGAGACCATGACATGGATGTGATGTTGAAGAACCACAATTCATCTGAGTGATAACCATCTCGTAGTATTCCACCAAAAATAAAGAAGCCATCTCCATAGCTATCCATTGCATGACCATTCCTAGCTGCTGGCCAAGAAACGGTTTCATTGACGTTGGTGGGATCAGGTTCAGGCTTTCTGATAACTTCCCAGGTGTTGTCAGACATACAGAAGCGTAACAATTCATCTAATAAGTCATTGAGATCAAATCCGCCAAAGATCCATATACAGCCATTCTTGAACACAGATGTATGTGATGTCCGGGGAGAAAATCCACCTCCACTCAACTCATTTTGAACCGTTATCCACTGACCTTCACCTTCCTTTCCATTTATTTGGAGATCACATTTATGACCCACATACCCAGGTGCACAGTGGCAGTACTGGAGTTTGTATGTATGGAATTCACATTTTCCGTGTTCACCGCAATCATCTGGGCAGTTTACCACCTGAAGAGGAAGAGTGATATAAAATTATTTTTCTCATATATGGTTCTTTAACTTTTTCACTGACTCTGCAGTCATATCTGTTTCAAATTTGTCATCATGATTTACATGTATGTCTAAGTTGCTTCCATGGACACAGCGAATGTGGGAATAAGAAAGAGGGAAAAAAGTCTAAAATGAGTTTAAAATATCTCCATTTATCCTTTTGATCAATGCAATTACCAAAGTGAAGGACCATTAAAATCTTTACATAATAATTTTGTCTTCATCTGTCCCAGGTTTTCACTGAAAATGAGCATCAAAATTTCTGATATATGTAAAATTTTAGAACAGTTAATGACTTCCCTAAATCCAAGATGTACGCGCAACTGCAAGTCACAAATTCAACAAACTTATGTGCATCTAAAATGACCCGAGCTATCATGAAACCACACAAGTGTATTTACATAACTTCAGATGACTTTTTTTTCTGCCAAATGTTCTATTGCACTGCAAGTTTTTTATTGTTTAAGAGAGAGCACAATGTTAATTACTATAACTAAAAATGTATTTCAAGATCAGGAATACATTACAAGTGAAACAGCTTTTTTCCTCTCCTGTAAAAATTAGGTCTTTCTGAGTGGTCTTGTGAGAGGGCCAACCATATATAACTTTAGGCTAGACGGATGGATAACTTTGCACAAAAACATAAGTGCATCTGCCTCACAAATTACTACACTTTATTCTTGAACATTCATACCTTAACTCTCACCCCGCGCTCTACCCGTAAAGCCTGCTGTCCGGTCAGTGACCTTACTCACAGAGAATCTTATCTGGGGTCACTGACCCTTGCCGCTATGCGATGACCACACACGCTGTCCACATGGTTCGGTTTTTATTGATCAGTATGAAAACATTTGCTGCTATGCCTTATCACGCTTGATAATGAATTAACCAGCAAAAACCTTAGTCTGTCAGTCTCTAACCAATGATCTGACTTATGATTCCAAACTGACAGCTGTAGTTTTCATGAGAACGAAGCATGATAACTAGCCACGCCCTCCCAAGCCCTAGACAAATAGTTGCATCCTGATTGACACATACTAATAAATCAATGTGGGCATTTGGAGCAAAGATTATTTCAGAGCTTGTTTCTGATTGGTTCTTAGATACAGACAACTCCAGATGGTGGTCAGCTAGAGAGAATATGAGATAATATTGCAAATTTTTTTTAGCAACAGTTCGCATGTCCATGTTACATCTTTTGAAAGTGTGGGGAGAGCCTTTGAAAGCTTAAATCTTTGTGATTCCGTCCAGTGGTTCACTGGTCAATATGTCCATGTCACAATGCCTTTGATTTAGAAGAGATACAGTGAACAATAACATGGTGGTTACTTCTCAAAAGGTCAGTGACCCAACGCGTGAAAATACGGCTTGTGCGTGGCGCGGTCAGCTTGACCTTGCCGACTTTTGCCGCCCATGCGGCGCGAGCACTTGGGAAACATGGGCGGCAACTGCGCAGGGTGAGGGTTAAGCTCACTGCTTCTGTTTTTCTACTTAACGCAAAATTGGTATAGAAGGAAAGTGGCTTACCTCACAGCCCAGACCACTGTATCCAGCTCGACAATGACATACATGGTCAATGCACTGCCCACGGCTGCTGCAGTTCCAGGGACAATCAAATATCTTGTAACGAGCTTCAAAACCCATCATATGATAATTGCGATCACTGAATAAGTACAGCAGCATCTGTTCAGATTGTAAGCATTTTATTGAAATAACCCCAAAAAAAAAATAATAATGAATAAATCACATATTATACATGTAACAGTTACAGGTTTTGAAACAATTATTTATTTTTCTCTATAAAGCTAAGGAAACAGTAAATAATATGTGAGGGTACTTTACGAAATAACTTATCAAATACTTTACTCTTTTTGTTTCCAGCTGAAGACAAATGGTCGTAGCTGCTGTTACCCACATTTCAAAATGTTTGCAGTTTTTGAAAAACAATAATTAAAATATAGTTCAAACACTTCTCAGAGTACTGGAAAATCAAAACTTTTTATCTCTATTGTGCTTCTCTGGAACTTATAAAGAAGTAAATATGTCAGTGGTCATAGTCTCATTAACTATTCAAAATATCTTTCTCGCCATTAAGCATCTTTTCTATTCACTGAAATTTCTTTAATGTCCCCTCTACATGGTCCACCAGAACTGACAAGGAAAAGGTTTACATCTCTGGGTAAAACATTAGTTCAATATTTAGTAATGACTGACTGTACCAGGAGTCGTTAAAACACTGTTAACATGAATTCTCTTGGGGAAAAATAATTCTTTTACCACCAAAGTAGACAGTTAAACTTTGTGAATTAAATCACACCCTTTTACTTTTTTTTTCTTCAAATAAATCTAAATTTTATCTCTTTGTCTCCATAATTACCATTAGCCAATGCACAACCTACAGATTCTGAACATATCATGCTTTTAGACTTAGAGGCACAATGAATTACATCACATCTTTGTTTTTTGGGGTTTGTTCCCAAACACTTTTTAATTTTATTTTTTATCTGCTTTTCCATCATCAACATCATCTATGCACTACTTACAGATCCTGAGTATGCTGTTACAGGCTTCGGTGGACTGTCTCCACTCAGTGTGGCAAGAAGACGGCTATTATAAGACTTGCCATCATAAATGAAAAGGAAGTCAAAGGAGCACTCAGTGACAAATACCTCAAATGTCAGGTGAATGGTCTTGTTTGGGCTGCCAGCTAAAAAATAAAAATAATACGAATTTCAATGATAACAATGTTCAAATCAAAACAATTTTATTTTGATGCAGAGGTGGGAATAAGGTATGAAAAAAATGCAATGTGAATGACTTACCACAACAGCAAACATAATGTGCTTTGCATACCAATAACACTGATGTAAAGTTTCAAAATAGTTTCCTTTTTTGTCTACTCATGTCAATGTGAATACCATGTGAGCCTCACTATAAAACAAAACAAAGTCACGAATTCCCAAAGCAACTTCAGTGAAACAGAGTTGTACCAGACTCCACAAACTTATTCTGAAAACTAAAAATCCAGTCAAGTAGTTTTTCCATTTTTTTGGTGTTGCTTTTTTCAAAATTAAAAAAAAAAAAAAGACTGATTTTCATTTGAGTTGATCTTCATATGGTAATCTTGCCATGTTCTGCTGTACTTCTATTCTAATCTAGAAACTGAAATTTTCCTAAAATAAAAAGCCGTGCACATTTTCTACTTCCTTATAAGAACCTACATTATTATAATTTATATCTAGTTACATAATGCTTTTGAAAGCTAACTATGATGCAAAAGTTGTCAAAAATAAGAAACATATTTTTTCCCTGTTCTTTTATATCATTTACAATGCCATTAAGGAAAATGAAACTCACCATCAATGAGCCATTCACACTGTGAGTTGACTTGATAGGACTCAGGTCCATCTGAAATGAAGCCTTCTTGGCCATTCAAAATCTTCCTTTTGTCACAATCGCTGCCGTCCAACGAGCATCTGCCACCACTGATAAGCAGTGCCAGAAACAACGGCCACAGACTAAGGCTCTTTGAAGTCATCATGTGAGCATAGTTGTCCCAGGTCTCCTGGGCAATCTCAGCTTTCTTTCTTACATTGATCACGATGCCATTATAATCAAATTTCTGTCACAGGACTGCAGGTGAGTCACTTCAGTTACCAGAGCAACATGAGGACGTCATCTTACTGTGGGCATCCTAAATGAAAACTGTCCTTCCACAACATTCTGCTCCTGCTACCGAACAGCCTGCTATTACAATCAGAAAGACAAAAAAAATTCATTTGAAACCAAAAAACTAACAATAAGAATTGCTGGCCTTATCATCATACCACTTTAGTGTATTTGTATGGCAGCAAATGACAAGCCTTATTTGCCAAATATTCCATGACGTTCTTGAAGGAATTTTTTTTTAGTTTTCCTTTCTACTGATTAAGGGTGGATTATAATATTTCAAATGCCTAATAACTTAAAAATCTGCTTAGGATGTGGAATCCATTTCAAGTAAAAGAGTTCTTTACTTTTCCTGTAAAATTACGTCACTTAATCACTTGTGTGGTTTGATGACAGGGGCAGTGCATTATTCCTGGCTGAGCCTGAGACAAAAATGTTTTTGAGGCAAACAGAATGCATTTAAAACCTAGAACAGAACATGTATGATGATTGATGTATTCAATACACTCGTAACAATGACACTGACACAAACACAAAGAGGGTTCATTATTATTAATTTATGAATAAAGAAACACACCGAGAAACACAAGTTTCTGGTGGAAACAAATTTTTTTTTAAAAAGAAAACATTTTTACAGAATGGACTTTTTTAAACTGTGACATTAATTTCATCAGAAAGAATACTATACTATGAAAGTTGAAAGGTCTGACCCACGAGGAAGGCTATCACAACACATTAACTCTGCATGTCACATTTAGAAAATGACATGATTGATGATTGCCTATTTTGTACAATACAGTAACTAAAATGATTACAAAGTGTTAAACCAAATTTATCATAGGACAGATTCTACAGTTAGGGTGTGCTAATATTTCAAGAGCATGACCCTTACTACATATGGCTTCAGAGCAGTTATCTTGAGCTGGAAACAGACATTTATGTGAACAGAACTTGTGCATTTCCACAAGAATACAAAAACCAATCCTTGAAGCAAACTTGATCTTTGCTAAATCATCTCCCATAATTTTGATAATTTGACAGACTTGATTTTCACTATTCATCACACATTTCCTCCTTCTTCCCGCCAAAGCCAAATCATACTGTTTTTTTTTTAATGAACCTTGTCCTGTGAAACAACAAACCCACAAGCTGTAACGAAGAAATCAAATCACTCACTCAGTTCCGCTGTCCAGCACACTAGCTTTCAGATCAACGTCAACCTAACATGGCACAATTAATTATTAAGTACCTCATGCCACAGGACTAACGCTGAGGTCTAATTTTTCCCCTCTTTTTTTTTTTCCACAGAGGTATGCTGCATATCAAATTATGTGACGTCAAGTCACTCAAATCCCACTGTCTTTGAAACCAGTGGCAATCATCCACCCTTTTTTCACCCACAATCTTCACACGCATGCACCCCCATCCCCTTACTACTACACAAATCTTGATGTTAGGTTTTTCAAAAACTTTATAATGACATAAGGAGTGTTCAATCAATAAAGAAAGCCTTCTTTTTCAAGACAAGTACACCAAAAATCTGCCTTTCTTCTTTAAAGAAACATGCTGTTTTGTGGCGTATACATATGTGGTTGGTGTGCCTACTACTTTCAAAATGTCAGATTTGTGAGAAGCAGTGGCAGAGCGTCCTTAAACTTTCAAATAACATCTGAAGCATGTATCTGTTTTGAGTTTGAGAGTAGCCTTGAGACAGCACTGAGCCTCTTTCTAATTCAACAAGATAGAGATCTATAATAATGTTGAAATTTGAACATCACTAATAGCCTACTAACTTTAAAAAGTAACGAAGTGCTTATTCGCAGATGTCTGCGAATAAGATCCCAATCTTATTCGCAGATGGGGGGTTTCCTGATTTTGTGATGTCTACTATGGGAAAGTTCTCCTATATTCTGCAGTCTGCGATGGCGCAATGGCTAGCATCCGCGGTTATCAGCCAGAGACTATGGGTCCGGTCCTGGGTTCAAACCCACGGCGGAGCATATTTTCTTTTTTAACCTAGGATTGCTCATCTTTAGGAAAAACAATATATTTTTTTTTCAAAGGATTTTGCAAAATTGATGTCGTGGGGAAATTGATCAATGTTACTAGCTAGATCTAGTGTGCTCCAGATTACTTTATTCCTGTTCATTTTATTTATTCCTGTTCACTGAACGGGACAGAAATAAAAATGTAAAATCAAAATAATTTTAAACATGTAAATTTATGATTTCTTTTAGTCAGTGCGAATTGAACAGCTAATCTCTCTCCATGGTAACCTGGATCTATTTGTCATGTGTTATTTTATTACATTTTTTGTTTCCATGGAAGTTTAATTCATTTTTATTTGTTTTGTCTGACTTTCTCTGTGATTTCACACCCGACAAAATTTGCTAGACTAATAATAATAATTCATCTAAAAAAAATTGTAAAAAAATATCTTAAAAATCCTAGCCACAATTTTATACTCTGAAACAAAGCAACGATGATCGGAAGGGGGGGGGGGTAGTAAAAAAGTCACCCCAAAAAAACATCAGATCTTGCGGAGCCTCGAACCCCCCCCCCCCCCCCACTCGGCAGGCGAGTTTAGTTCCGATAGGTTTTGGAATAGAAAAAAAGGAATGAGGGGCAGAGGACGAACTCTTCTGGCTTTCCGATTTCCCCCGCGACACGCTGTTTGTTTACTCTGGTCCGTTTCTGAATGAGAAGTGATGCGCTTCGTTTGTTTTGGTCATGTGATTGAGATGGACGCTCGGGTGGCCGCCGCTGGCCTCTCACTCGTCGAGCAAAGGAATTGTTCGTTTCAGCTTTTCAATGTATGTATGTGAAGTTAATCTGATCTTTCTAGACATTTATCACTTGCTAAAATTCAGAGGGCTTTGGTTCTCGCCTGCTGGTTATGGTGCTTGGGCGATTTTGTATTCCGTAGACAGCTCTCACCATCAAAAATGTTTTGGTGAAAGTTTCATCGATAGCTCAATTGAACGCTATTTTACGCCGAGGAGGTTGTCAGGTGACGCATAAGGAGCTCTTCCTAAATAGAAATCACAAACAGAAAATCCATCTGCGAATAAGATTCTGATCTTATTCGCAGATGTATGCGAATAAGCGTGGCCAAAAAGTAAAGAGAATGAAACATGTATACGTTGTTCAAGACACCATATTATATGTAAAGTATAATCACTAGGTAGGACAATATTCACCCCCAAATTGTCATTCTCCCCCCCCCCCCCCCCACACACCTACACTGCCTCTTTCACTTTCATTTTCATCCCCTATATAGCCCAATCTGTCTCCTCAGTTAGCTGCAAATAAATCTAGTCACATCTACTTGTAACCAAACTGCCAGAACCACATCTTCTAAACCTGATGTGAGCATTTTCTCTTTCACATAAAAATAATCATACGTACTGAAGGATTTTAGTAAAGGTTTCACTAACATGTGGGGAAAACATCTGTACGTTCCGACCACCCATGCAAGAAACCAAAAGAGGAAAGTAAGGAATTGAGAATTCTCTCCAGCATGTACTACTACTGGTAAATTTAAATGTGTTGACCATGACAAAGGAACATGAACAGTGTTTTTAAGGGGGAACACATCGGGGAAAGATCTGGATGAAAGGATGCAACAATGGTCCAATGCCGATACTTTTCGAGATTTCTATGACAAATACCACTTACCAGCTCTTTGATTCTAACAGATGCCCGGAACACAATGTAGGCCTAATAGGCCTACACAGTACAATGCAGTTTCAAGCAATTCTGTAAAGATCATTTGGATCTAGATCTAGATCTAGACAACAACGTTTCTCTGGGAAGGAGAATACACATCAGAGATCTCTACATCTAGCCCTACGTTTTACGATCATGTTGCCATTTTTTTTTTCAAGGGGAAATCCTCTCATTCTCACTACATTAGGGTTAAAGTTTTCGGTTTCCCTAACACAAACCTCACAAGTAAATTTACAAAACTACGAGCATCGAACAAAAATCATGCAAATGACATCAGAGAGGCGCCCTATGTAGATCTAGTGGAACCATTCCATTTCTAAGCAAGTGTCTGTGATGAACCCGACGACAAAGATGAATACACAAGGAGAAATCATATATGCATCTTGGCATTAAATTCACCTCTGCATGCAACTCAGTCACTCTTACGCTTCTTAATTACAAGCAGGCCTTACCATTTTCACCTAACCCATGAAAATCTGCTGTCTTTATAAAAGGATCAGGATTAATCATTATATCCAATTGTTTACTTTTTCTTCTACAACACAAGATTCGTCATTTTTGCTTATTGATAGGACAACTTCCGCTGCTCCGAGGCTAATATAATCGTCGCACCCATTGGTCGAATTGTTGCGGTCAATGCCCCAATTCCACTCTCTGCTACTATCTACGAGAGGCTGTGTCGAGGCATTTATTTTAAATCTTGCTCGCCTCGGCCAATGTCTATTAACTATCTGTAGTAATTTGCTCTTTTATAGCATTTTTAACTTTTCGTTGAGAGAAATGCATTTCTCATTCATTATCACAGTCTCCTCCACTGAGCATTGTGGTCTCCTCTCACTGGGCCTATCATAGTTCATACGTCTCCCGGACCTTTTTCTTGGTTCCCCAATCACTGATCCTTTTGCTCATCCATGCCTGATGTTGTGGTCCTGTAGTCAGTTGAGTTCAGTGGTTCTGGTGCCTCTTGAACAAGAATGTACACATTATTTAAAGACAGACCAGTGTGCGTTTACCTTCAAAATTGAATTAGTACATGCACACTTCTACAGATACTTATGTTATTCGTTTTTACACCACCATAATTTCAAACACAAGCTATTTATGGCAATGATTATTTGGGGGGGGGGGTAAATAAAGAGAGAGAGAGCATTAAATCTAAGAACAGGATATGTCTTTGTTCTGTTGATGTCTTTAAAGGGCTAAGACAATGCTCAGAGATAACTCGTATTTTCGTCTTTCTGCTGACTTTAATTTGATAGTACGAATTTTTAAGCTACTACGTGCAGAGGTACCCAGCGGTGCTGGGGATTAAACTGTTTCCGCCCTCCCACTTTCTCCCATTCCCTCTCTCTGTCTCTCCTTCTTCTGTTATATCTCACTTCTCGTCCTTCAGTCTCTCCCTCCTTTCCTCTCTCTCCCCCCCCCCCCCGCATCTCCTTTCTTTCTGTGGCACCATCCTCTCCTTCTTTCCTTTTCACTTTCTCTCCCTCTCTTTCTCTTTCTTCTTTCCTTCCTTCCTGTGCCTTAATCTCGCCCTACATACCTTGTCCACGTGTCTCCCTCTTCCACTACATTATAAAATACTTTTCATTTCTTACCTTCATACATGCAACAACTCGTGAATTTATATTTTATAAATATACCTACTTTATAAACATCTAAAAATTCGATACCTTTATAATTATTAGAATTAAGAAAAAAAAAAGCCGGGCACTGATAGATCATATGGGTGAGGCGAGAGACCTCATGGCTAGCAGGCCTATAATATATCTTGTTGGAGGAATGAATTAGTGAACATCATACAAGCAAGACCCCCCCCCCCCACACACAGACACCAGAATAATTTTGTATGTTATAGGTTATCCTTCATCCATGTCGAAAATTTGTGATAGGCCTACGTGTGTACGAGCGAGATATCGCTCACAATAAATAACCCATGGCTGACTCCTCGTCCCTTTCCCACTTTTTCGATGCTGAGATGTTGGAACAGCTATAGCTCGCAAACCTTTTGTTTCCACCAATGACAATTTATTGTCTCCACAACAAGCGGATGTACTACATTCCCTAAGGCCCATACGCCCAGTCAAACGTTCCTTTTTTTTTTTTTTTGAAGTCGCTTTGTTAAACATCTGCCCTGTGGCAGATTTGAATCGATTGATAGAATGCTGCTGCACAGCCTTTACGGTTTTCTTTGTGACTTGGAAGTCGCATTACATCATCACGGATGGTTACGCTAACGACTATGCAGTTTCTCTCCTTGGTAGAAAAAAGCTTCCTTTCGTCCCGTGCATTTTGCGTGGTGAATCGTCATGAACAGAATAAGAACGGCGCGAAGCCGAAGACCACTCTGTGCAGAGTAAACAAGACCTTTATAGCACGAGAAATTGGTTGACATAAATCATGCTTTAATGTTCCTACAACTAGACATTCTGTCTGTAAGAAACAGACATTCTGTGTAAGATTTAGAGGAATGAGCGGGGGGGGGGCGGTTGGTCGGGGGAAAACAGATCTATATTTTACTCATACCGAGTGATCCAAGTGACAATTTAATTAATTAATTACTTTTAGCTAACTCCACGATACGTTTCTGTGACGTTTATGTCCGAACTTCAGCTGTTTTACTGTCAGCAAAAGGCCAAAGTTCACAGCGCGGCTGAGCACACCAACCTTTTGTTCCATTTAGTGAACTTGTACCGAGATCGAGTTGTGCAGCCAGGCGTTTATCATCATTATTTGCAGATATTTCCTGTCGGCATTTCCGTCGAACTTTTGTAGTGTGCAAAGGTACCAATGAATTACTTCCACATTTAGAGTGATGCTAGACTCTAGTATCAGAATTTACTTAAATTGCAGAGAAAATTAAAAATTTATGATGTAGCCTAGCCTATGAACTAATGAAGATGAACATTTTGGGACCGTCAATAATTACGAGCCTGACATGATGACTTTGCATGTTGTGGTCTTCAGATGTGCGTATGATAAAGACAGATATCCAGACTAAATCTAGATTTGGGTGCTTTTGAAACATCATATATGCGGGGCACTTTTGTTCATAGATTCTAAATCAACTCAACTGATAGTCTTATTCATCGAGTTATTTTATAGCTCACTATAGATTTTTTTTAGGCCAAATTATTACAAAGTTGCCGGTAGTCTGTCAAGAGTCCAGAGCAGGATTATTGCAGGTTTAATCACGTCCTGAACTGTTTTGATTAATTTTCAACTTCAGTCCATTAATATTAACCCTCGTCCTGCGTTGAGTGAACTCGTCCACGTAACGCTCCGTGCTGGGATAGCCAGCGGCCAGTCAGCCGATCGTTCGCGGGTTGCCGATAACCTCGGCAGTCGGGTCAATCGGGTCGTTGTGAACACGTGTATCGCGTATAATTCAGGACGCAATAACAACAATAGTGGTGGATAAATCGTAAAGGACCCCTATGATATTTGAATAAAGTACTTATGATGATATGCAGTAGGTTTTTTTGTGAAATGGAAGGCCCCAAATCAAGAATTTTCTGCATTTACATGCCGTTTAACACACGTTTTATCATTTTCCCAAGACCTCTGCGCTTTTTCTGTCCTAAGTCAGGCCATTCACTGATTCAGGTGAACAAATTATTTTTTAAGCCATTTGCTTCATTTACTAACCACATGTATCGTGACATTGCCTTCTCCCTCCTCTACTATGTAAAGCTTCCACGTACTGTGATGTTAGTTTTAGCGAGAGATTTGATTTCCAGTTCCAGGTCGTAGAGCACATACATGTACTGAAAAGCGGTTTAACGAAAGGAACACAATATCTCTCTAATTACCACATCAAATAAAGACAACAACCAACAACAAAGTCGGTCATTTTCTCCCAGTTTCCCCTGATGAAAAACCTACTGACAGACACCCTTATGCAGCATGCCCTAATATTACATCGGAATTCATAATTACAGACGTAGAACGGCATCTCAAATACGCACATGGCCCCTTTCTTCTCATTTCACATGTAGACGACAACCAGCATCAAAGTAAAAGTTTCCCCAAGAATTTCCCCAGTTCGAACTTCAGACCGTCAGTACTATTACACGAGTATGACGAATAGTTGCGAATAGTTGCATCGTAATAAACGTAATCGGACGATACCATTTTGTTAGAAATAGTAGGGGTGACAGGATAGATAAACACGCGAAAATTGTGTGAAAAAAAACTCAAAAAACGACAGCCTTGGCAACCGAATACACAAAGCGCGAGGCGCACCGTTGCTATACAAAAATGTGGCCTCCCGCAGGACCCGCAGTTAAGCGTGGCGGACAAAATAACGGCCTCGCGTGTTGCGCGGGGAGGCCAATATAGTGGCCTCCCGCAGGACTAGGGTTAATTTCAGCCAGAATCTCAGTTTTTTTTATTGTTTTAATTTCTAAGTGAACTAACACAATTTTATTTTTAAACCTGCCAAACGTATTGCTATTAACCCTCGTCCTGCGGGAGGCCACTAAATTATATACTGGCCTCCCTGCACAACACTCGAGACATGGGAGGCCAGTATTGCAAACCTGGTCCAGCGGGAGGCCAATATATTGCATGGCAGCACTGCTCCTCGTGTTTTGTTTATTCGGTTGCCGCGACTATAACTTTTTCATGTTTTTTTACCACACTATTTTCGCGTGTTTATCTATCCTGTCATCCCTACTATACCTAACAAAATGGTATCGTAAGATTACGTTTACTACGATGCAGCTATTAGTAACTACTCATCATACTCATGTAATAGTACCGACGGTCTGAAGTTTGAACTGGGGAAATTCTTGGAGAAACTTTTACTTTGATGCTGGTTGTCGTCTACATGTGAAATGAGAAGAAAGCATGTGCGTATTTGAGACACCGTTCTATGTCTGTAATTATGAATTCTGATGTAATACTAGGGCATGCTGCATAAGGGCATCTGTCTGTAGGTCTTTCATCAGGGAAAACTGGGAGAAAATGACCGACTTTGTTGTTGGTTGTTGTCTTTATTTGATGTGGTAATTAGAGAAATATTGTGTTGCTTTGATATAACCGCTTTTCAGTAATGTATGTACTCTGCAACCTGGAAGTCAAATCTCTCGCTAAAACTAACATCATAGAACGTGGTAGCTTTACATAGTAGAGGAGGGAGAAGGCAATGCCAAGATACATGTGGTCAGTAAATTAAGCACCTGGCTTAAAAAATAATTTGTTCACCTGAATGGCCTGACTTAGGGGCAGAAAAAGCACAGAGGTCTTGGGAAAAGGATAAAATGTGTTAAACGGCATGTAAATGCAGAAAATTCTTGATTTTGGGCCTTCCAGTTAACAATAAAACTTACTGCATATCATCACAATACTTTATCCAAATATCACAGGGGTCACTTACGTTTTATCTATCACTATTGTTGTTATTGCCTCCTAAAGTAAACACAATACACATGTTCAAAAGGACCCGATTGTCCCGACCGCCGAGGTTACTGGCAACATGCGAACAATCGGCTGACAGGCCGCTGGCTATCCTGCACGGGCGTTACGTGAACGAGTTCACTCAATGTGGGACGATGGTTAATGTATACTAGCTGAGTCACTTGTGTTGTCTGGGATAAACCTGCATCCGCCCCATCCGCCTGTGGTTCCCCTTCGCTTACCCTATCCCTCATCCTCTTCCCAATCTCCCTTTCTTTCTCTCTCATTGAGTCTCTTTGTCTGTCTCTTTCTCACTAGTCCTTCTTTCTCACCCCTTATCTCTCTCTCTCTCGGATCCTATAAGGATGCTATTTTCCAAACACCTGGTATGTCTTTTCTAGCAAGGAATTGACACCATATTGAATGCGTCAAATGTAGTCTCCCATGGGTTTTAGTTTGTTTGGCATGTTTGGACCAGTAGAAACATGGATCAGTGCAAACAAGACCAAGTTGAAAACAAAATTATCAGATCAGAAAAATTGTTTTTCTGGAACTTCAAAATATGTTGGGATGACTTGAAGCAAACTATATTTTAAAAATCAGATAAATCAGTGCAGAAATGGGACGTCCTTGCATGATACCAGTTTGAAGTTTTGTCTCCTTATAATACAAGACTAATCTATGCTATATGTTTCTTAGTCCTTCATACATGGTGCTGACTGTGGGCCCACATCATGGCCAAGAACTCTCTGTTATTATGTTGTTAAAAATGTTTACGAGAACAGGTTTTAGGTTGACGGTGGGTTTGGAGATTTAAATTTAAGACTTTCAATCACATCACAGCAATTTAAATAGATGAATTTTAACAAGTTGCCAGACTTGGAATTTTGTTGCCTTTTCAAGTGCCAGATGTGGGAAAAGAAACAATGGCAATCTAATTCTCCGATTCTGATCAGTGATGAATGAAGATATTGCAAATCAATGACGTTACTTTCTTGTCATTTCTTAGATATCTGGTTTTGGTTACAAAATTTCAGAGTTTTGAAAAAGACACCATAAATTGAGGTCTTTAAACATTATTATAAATCATATTTGAATTGGAAACTTTAAAGACACAAAGTTGATACTTTTTAATACATTAAACTTTCATTCCTTTTGCTTGAATAGCTTCTCAGTGTTTCATTGTTGTGTTATTGCCTGTGTACAATAATATGTCATTGCAGTGATATCATCATATTTCTTGGAATAATATAATAATGCAATATTTCCACAAAAGGCATATGAGTGCAGGTGCTTCAGAAAACAACAATAAAATGAAGAACTTCACCCCTACCCTCTCCATTCTCCCACTTATCTCCGCCCTTTGGGTTATAAAAGCTTAACTGCAGAGAAGTGAATGGACATCTCCCTATAACGGATTGATCTTTTACGATGCCAATTGTGGACATGAAAATTAGTATGGCTTCGATTTCAGTCATTTTTATCCGCTTGGTTTAACACAGTGTTCTCAAATGTGGGTCACAACCCACTGGTGGATTGCAAAGTTGTTGGCAGTGCATTGGGGACATCTTCTGTATTATTTTCATGAATCAAGTTTTCTTTATTTTATAATTATTACATGTATTAGTGACTTACGTTTGTTGGATATGTGTGGGTATTAATTACTACATGCAGCAATATATGCTGTAGTCGTTAAAGTTGTAACGCTGACAGACATGGTGGGTCACAGATGACAAGCCAGGATTGTTAGATGGGTCACACAAAAAAATGTTCTAGAGACATTGGTTTCCTTTCAAGATCTTTCATCTGTGTTGTAGGTTTGATTTCATTGGCTGAGCGTAAGACCCACAGATACAACAGCAATAATGGTGGCTGCTACGCTGACTCTTGACAACCCAATCTTCCGTACTTTCATTGGTTATGCCGCCCTGGTGCTGCTGAAGACAATGCTCATGAGTGTAGTAACAGCCTTCCATCGGCTTACTAAATCAGTAAGTGCTTTATGTTGTACTCAACCAGAGTAAAAGCTGACTCTGCAAACAAACAAAAATCTGCAAACACTTTCAAGTGTACATCTCAGAGGTATATATATGCATTTGAAAATTATTATGCAGTTGTAGAAAGACAAGCACTAGAAATTTGCTGAGGGAATTTTGATAGTTCTGCTAAAGATATGTATGTACGAGTTTGGAAAGTCTTAATGTAAGAAAACTTTCTTGCAAGATAACTCAGTCCTCTACATAGAAATTAGTATTCCTGATACATATAATATAATGGGACTTATCACATGCAAACAGAATCAAAGTCACACCAAGTGGAAGGATAGTCCAGCCAAAAGAGGTGTCATGATATCAGTCAATAGATTCTGAAAGTTCAACAATAATTATTCTATTCCATGTGCAAGTTTCAAAATTTATTTCAACCAGTAATTATGATTTTAAAAACATTTTAAACATATTGCGCTTCCATCACCAAATTACTAAACTTTGACTTTGAAACCCATTTCTTTTGGAATTGCATCCTAATAATAATAAATATAATTAAGATATTTTTTTTTCAGCTACAGAGAGGAAAGATTCAATTTTCTGAAAATAAATTCAAAATAATCAAAATGCAACTTTTATTCTGTTCGCAAATGACATGTCACATGTTTTATTACTGTTACTAGTTTTGGAGGAGTCTGTAGGGGTTATTTGCCATGGTGTGTCATGTACTGCTGTCGCCATGTACATTTAGGATCTAGCAATGTCTGTTTTCTTTCTTTTCTGTTGAGACATAACCGTAGATAAAAAAAAAAAATGGCATGATTTACGTTCCTCATGTATTAGTTCTGCTGTTTTTAGTTTGAACTGCTCTCATTGGCTAGATTTCAAATAGCTTTTGCAAGATTAACATTAATAATGAGCAATGTTTTATGAGAAATTGATAACTAAATATTCTGTTTGTTTGATAAAGACGGACAAAAATAAAAATCAATGGCTATCAAATTTACATGAATGAAAGGAATGGAGAAATTTGAAACCCACTTTTCTTGCAAAGCTGACTGAAAGCTGTTTCCATTGTATGAAAATGGCAACAGAAATTTTAAAAATCCATCAAGTAGTAAAACGAAAGAGTGTTTCCATGTGTCCAGAAACGGCGGTTCAGCACACATGAAAACATTCTTTCTGTTTCACTACTTCAGTCAAGGGTTTTTTACATTTCTATTGCTGTTTCTGTTTCTGTACTGTATATGAAAACCCAGCTTTACACTTCACAGTGTGAGCCATTCCCTCCAGTCTCTTTCAGACATTTACCTTTCATTAGCAATCCAGTAACAGTATAAGTTGATAGTCATGAGAAACCATTTTGATTTGACTTGTCGTTGTGACCCACACCTACAGTATTATTTCCTTGCAGATAACGTTCATTGTTAAAAATGAAGAATTTTTTTTGTTTTTCCAACAACGGCATAGTCTTTAGTCATTTTCGTTACTGTAGATTTTTTTTTTTTGCCTGATTGTGTTTTCATTAAATATTCATTGCAAAAAGTATATATATGTATTTTCATTCATAATCATAGTCCATCTAATTGAATTTTTGACATTTGATTTTTATGTTTTGTATTTCTCCAGATCTTTGCGAATGAGGAAGATTTGGCTATTTCAAAGGGGAAAAAAGTGACAGTGGTCACTAATAATCCAGTTGTGGAAAGAGTGAGACGGTAAGTCTTGTGTAAATGGGTTTCATTTTTGTAAATTTATTCAAATATGAAATGCAGTTCAACTTGTAAAATTGTAATTCTTCTTCTTCTTCTTCAAGTGCTGGATCTGGAACAGATATCAAGATCATGGTTCGCCACTCATTCCTCTGCTCGGATGTTCTCTATGAGCCCATATTGTCCTGGTTTTTCCCTGTCGCCCATCTGTTCAAACTCTCTCAATATGTTATTCTTTGTCCACCTCTGCTTTTTTTGCCTTCTGTTTTTCCAGTTAGAGCAAGGTGTTCAAGACCTTTTTGTCAATTCAGGTGTCCCATGAAATTGTAATACATGTATTTAAATATCAGATTCCCAGCCAGTTTGATGTCTTGTCTCATTATTGGTTTTTACATAGATCATAGATATGCCTTAGGCGAATGCCACATTTCAAGCTATTGAGCTGCACTTTGCCAATGCTTTGAAAAACAATACAGGCAAAGAAATTTTATGCCAGTACTGCTAGCAAAAATGTGACCCTGTTTCTGTTGGCAAAGAGTGATATCAGGCAAAACAGGTTTTAGTTGATTATGATTCCTCAGCATCTCTGCTGTGTATGTGTCAAATGTTTTTTCAGAATCAAAATGTCTTATATATGAGTTGAATATGACTTCCTATGATCCAACTAAATAACCAATTTAACCAAATGGGTCACAAATGATTGGTTCAGTGCAAGAAGTGATTATCTCCCTTGTCTCAAAGATCATCACTTCTTGCGCTCAATGGGTTAAATTTACAGTCTTGATTTTAAACCTAAGGCAAAATATGGCAAAAAGAAAAAGTTGTAGGTGGCAAAGCCTTGCTTAAGAAATAATACCAAAACAATGCAATAAAAAATGCAAAGGGAATGGGAAAACAAATCCAGCTTTCGGTGTGAACCACCATGTCCCCTTCTAAGCAAGTGCTTACAGAGGGACATATATGTGAAAAACGTCATCGAAATATGGTGACTTACTATTTTTACTCAGCCAACCGATGGATATTCTATTTTGGGAAGTTTGCCTGTTTTTAATTTCGATCGTCCTGTAGGCTATTTTATTTATGACTAGATCGAAAGATCTTCCCAACCCTAAATCTCACCCTACCCCTAACACTAATTGCCATGCCGACTTTGACAGCGCGTGGTCATACGCCATCGTGCGTAAAATAGCGAAAGGAATATTTTGCAGAAATACGTAAAACAGCCTACAGGCTATTTACTGTCATACGTAAAATAGACATTCCGCACTCTCGAAATAAGTAAAATATCCTATTTGCCGCCATACGTAAAATAGACGCTCCGATGTTCTGTCACCTTGTGATTCTTCTCACACGTATAGGCTAGCACAGCGGTTGGTGCATGTCCCTGGTAGTGGTAGGCTCATTTTCTATCCTGTCATTCTTTTACCTCTGTCTATCATCTGACTTTTCCCAGCACAACGTGGCTGTTATCGTGTCATTGTGCTTGTCTTCAAACTTAAACTTAAACGTACTGGCCACACAAACAGATTAAATTTGGAGCGCATATTATTTCTCCGGCATCTGTGAGATCCAGAACTAGATATACTATAGTGCAGTTGGGGAATCGTCTTATAGACGAACCAACTATAAAAGAAGAAGAAGAAGAAGATCTAGATCTTCAAAAATATTTATTTTGTTTCAGAGCCCACACAGTGACTGCATAATAGCCTACGTTCTAACTATGCCCCTCCATGCTAAAGGAACTGATCTATGCAACTGTCCCTCTTAAATCCTGCGCTGAAAGATATCTTAAATCCTGTGCTTAGAGACATTAAAATAATGTGATGTGTCCCTCTGTAGTAAATGTAAGCACACATTTAGAAGGGGGGGGGGGGGCGTATGTGTCCCTCTGTAAGCACACATTTAGAGCGGGATATGTGTCCCTCTGTAGGCACCTGCTTAGAGGGGCTCGTGTCCCTCCGTAAGCACTTGCTTAGATGGGGACATGTGTCCCTCTGTAAGCACTTGCTTAGAGGGGGACAGGTGTGTATGTCCCTCTGTAAGCACTTGCTTAGAGGGGGACAGGTATGTATGTCCCTCTGTAAACACTTGCTTAGAGGGGGACATGTGTCCCTCTCTAAGCACTTCCAATAAAAAAAATAACATTTTGGAAAATTGAACCAATTTAAAAATGTAGAATATTAAGTAAACTTGAATATTAATCATTAAATCTATTCGACCAAAAATTTTCTGTGTTTTTTTTTAATATTTCATTAATTTTAGACCTGTCTGTCCTCTCTCAGTGGCTACAACAAAACTTAACTGCTGTGCTGTTGTTTGTTCTACCTTAGGTGCCATCTCAATGATCTTGAGAACGTTATTCCCTTTGTGTTGCTGGGCCTCTTGTATGTAGCAACCGGACCAACCCAATGGGCAGCCATGCTTCATTTTAGGATCTTTGTCATTGGTCGATTCATCCATACCTTTGTCTACCTGTTCATTGTTCCTCAGCCAGCACGAGCCCTTGCCTTCATTTCAGGGTTCTTGGTGAATTGTTCCATGGTTTACAATATCATTTGCCAGGCAGCTTTCTAATCTCTTTCGTTAGAGGTGGAGAGTTTTAGCAACTGCGCCATTTGAACTTTATATTTTTATTCATTTTTAAAAAAACTTTTTTTGAATAAACCTTTGGGTATTGGGCCATAATTGGCTTTGCCCACTAAGTGAATATTCCAGAAAGTAAAGTAGTATGATTAAATTTGATTTGTTAACCATAGTAATCTTTTTGTCCTTGTTACTGAAATGGTCACAGTGCCTTGATCACACAAAAAAACTTGTTCAAGTTGTTGAGTGCATTTTGATTACGTGTACATGGTCGAGATATCCATCCCTGGTTTTGCAGTTAGCATGAGGAAGATTAACCCAATACTGCCTAAGCTCTGCCTCAGATTACACTACCCCTCCTGCCTACGCAAAGGGAAATAACTCTAAATGAAAACCTACTAATTTTTTTTAAAAATCAAAATAAAATACTTACAACTGGAATATTGGTTATCTGTTTTTTGTTATTTACACAGAAATGGACAAAGTTTCAGATGAAATCAATTTCAAATGTTTCATCTCTTAGCTCACGAATGAAACGTTCCATTGCCTGAAACGCCATGGTGAAATAGTGACAACATCGACTATTTTTTACCGTTTCGTCGTTTAGTACACAGCTGAGATAAACAGTTTCGGTTTTCGCTAAAAATAACTTCTGGATTTCCCGTTTCTCCTAATTTAGCATTGGAAACAGGAAGCGGATGTGACATGTTGCTAGGCATCGATGTAAATACCATGCCCGATAGCGGCGCGAGACGGCGCGCTAGGCAGTAGCACAGTGCAAAAATCGGCGGCGCGGGGCGGCGCGTTAGGCAGTATTGGGTTAAAGAAAGTCTTATATAAATGTTTTCCACATATTTGATCAAGAATGCTGTGGAAATTTTAGAAGAGTGTGCATTTGATTCTTTTACGAAATGAAATTTATTTGCCATCATAAAATACTGAGAAATTATGGATTTTAACTCAAGTGATTCCTATTGTGTTAAAAGCAGATCCCCCAATGTCTTTATTTAATCTCCCTTTAACAAGATGTGCCATCAACAATGACCAGTAGGATCTTTGATTCATTTTTGTTTTCATTCCAGAATGTAAAGTGTTCAGTAGTGAGAAACCTGAGGTTTCTAAGTTCTAACCGAATTTTTTTTCAAAAGACGTTTTGTATATTTGAATGGAATTTAAGATGTGCCATTGACAGATAGCTTTGGGATTTAAATTCTTTCACTTCAAGATGTTAGTTGTTACATAATCAGAAACTAGAGGCCTCTTACTGGTCATTTTTTCCAGTGATATTCTGTATATATTTATATTATGTTGATTATAACAAAATTTATGGCATTGACTGTATCATCTGATTTATGGGCATTGTCTATGCCAGGAGTTTTCAACATGGATGTTCGAGGGTCAAGAGTTAAACAAAAAAAATATTACAAAAATCTCTTCAAGGCGTTGCATTTCAATTACACCCACCATCTCATTTTCCACAGTAGAGTTGTTGTTTTTGTTTTGCTTGCTTTTTTTAGGGGGAAGGGTGTGTCTCAGGTTGTATCTGAGCTTTGAAAAAGCAAAAAAGGTTGAAATCACCTGATTTATAACTAGACAGACCTCTTGTTAACCCTTTCGATGTCACAGCCCTGGGACATAGTGGCAAATTATATTACTTTCCCCTGAGAAATGCACTAGAAATTCGCATACTTTTTCAAGGAATCAGTAAAAATTCCTTGTTCAAGCAAGGCTTACAAAACTACATATGTATACATTTTCTTAAAGGAAAATGGATGAAATTTTATATGAAACATGAAAGCTTAAAGGTTCATACAATTGTAAATTTTGGGTGAAATAGTATGAATTATTTACTGGTTTTTTAAAATAATTTTTTATGTATTTAGATCTACCGACTTGTTAATTCTTCTCGCTTGTTGATAATTGTTCCACTATCATGCCAATTGTGTGAGCTAACATTAACCCTTAAGGTGCTGAGGCCTATTTCACTAAGTGTAGTCCCAGTTGCTGAGGGTCTACAGAAAAATCTGCCTGAACAAGGCTACTTATGAAATAAAGCCCTTATGCAAAACGTTTGCATAGTGCAGTCATGAAATTTTCAGGATGCATGCTTATATGAATGGGCTACATAGTGGTCTACATTAGAGAGATTCCCAGTCGCCAGAACTGTCCATATCCCCTCTTGTTCACCCCCATCTGTGCCACGGCCACACCCCTTCTTACTAGACCTTGTGTTGCCCCCCCACCAACGGCCCCGGTTCATTAGAATCATGCCTAGATCTATCATTGAGTCCCCAGGCCTATTCCAGTGATCTGAGTGATAACTTGACCAGGAATCATCACTATCTGGGTCCCTATCTTCACCTGAGTCATTTTCATGAAGAGGTACAAAATCCTCATCTGAACCCATGCTCAGAATGTAAACAAAGACAAAAAGTTCATCAAACAACACGATTTCCACTCCTCGGCCGTCTAAACTTTCTCACAAGGAGCAGAAGCCATCTTGAACCAAGGGGCATCACTCAATAAATGACCACGGCTTCGTACATTTTTCTAATCGCACCGACAGTTCGTACTATAGTGAATTCGACTCTAGTCGAAGGTCGCAAAGAGAATCGCATTTCTACCTTCGACTGGGGTCGAAATCAGCACCTTAAGGGTTAAAATATTTCATATGGCTGCAAGACGTCACCAGAATTACTTGAATCGTGATTATAAGACCCTAACTGCCAATGCTTGAGGCCTCATTGTCTGCCATTTCGATGTCTGGCTTTCGTGAACAAGCACAAACTTCTATATTTTGCAGCTTACACACATTGTACATGCCGCTATGGCGGTCTGTGACACTGGAGGGGTTAATAAGGAAAATAAAATAATATTGTACTGTTATTGATCGTGTATTTCATATGTACTGTGTCTGGAGGCATTATTATTTTATTGCAATCTGATAGGGAACAAAAGTAGCACTCCAAGAATGATTTTGCTCAGACCTGAATGGCAGTAGATTTTATTTAACATGTTGTTATAATAATAAGATACAGAGTCACTGCTTCCTCTGAAAACATTATAGTGACAGCTTGTTTTTGGTAACAATGAATAGGATGTACTTTGTATTACCTTTAGAGTTAGAGAGAAGAGATTACCTTATTTTGCTTGTTCAGTGGACAAAAGAGGTCAGACATGTACATCGCATCACTATTGTATTTTCAGTATTTGTGCAAGGATAATCAGAAATGTCATCAATCATACAACACAACTTTGTATTTGTTTCATAATGATGCCTTCAATCATATGTTTTTCTCTGGCTTCTGATCTGGTTGAGCATGATGTATCATCAGCCAGCAAATTGATACTGTTCTTATGTAATGGCCTAAGTCAGGCCAGAGTTGCATCGACCTTATAGGTTCTTTTTGAGGTCATGCTGACATTGTCATAGGAACGAACGACAGATGCGTAAATTCACAAATCTGTATCCGCAATAACCAAAACAGCAGCCACCAGAGAGTAAATATTTCACCATGACAAAACAAATTTTGTTTTGCTTTTCTCAAATCTGAAAAATGAAATACAGGCTAATATGTACTTGTTAGCACAGTGATAAATTAATACAATTACAATTATTTTCAGACCTAGATAATCAAGATGTTTATATGCTGGGCTTGATTTTTTTTTTTTTTTTTTAATTGCATAATTCGTCTCTCAGAACACGTACTAGCGTAACTGACATTTCAGCCGAAATCGAGTTAGAATCATCGTGTGATTACTTGTGCTGTTTTCTAGCTCCTCTCTCATAGGGGAATCGATACGAGCATTATTATCTGAGATACGGCTTATTAAATTTTTTAGCATATCGTTATTTCTCGAAAAAACAAGGATCACTTACTGTCCAATTTTGAGAAAAAAAGCTTTCTTGCACTTGGATATTGGCAGTCTTATACACGTTATGACAAAATATCAGTGCGAGAAGGTGAAAACTGACACCACAGCAGGGTGATGAAAATCGCTCAAAACTTATAACAGCTTTCCTCTGGGGGACGAATTTAGGGCATTAATCAAGAAAGATAAGTTCATATAAGGGATCATTTCAAGAAAGTGGATGACAGCAGTGGTTTGAGGTTAGCTGTTAATGAATGTGAATGTGACTGAGTCTAACTTAGTCTAAGTACTTAACAATGCATGTACTAGGAATACAGAATTTGTTGAAATATTTATGTGAAGGTGTTATTTTCATTTTAATTTGACTTTTATTTTTGTTTGGTTTTGTTTTTTGGGTTGTTTTTTTTGTAATTTTGGATTTTCATGTGCAAGAGATCCCGATATAAAGAGCTACAACCCAGAGGTTTCAGAGACAATGTTTGCCAAAAATGACTTACCATGATGATTGTAACTTTAAACTTGGGGTAGCAATTCATCCCAGTAGTTTGCAAAATTGTGAGTGCAAATTTCATTCACGTCAAAATAATTTATTACCTGGCATAAATGAGCCTGTATTGGGTGCAGGTGCCATGAGACGGTGACATGAAAAGACTGTCTCAGAGCTTTCATAGGTAGTCAAACATAGATATATTCTTGATATCTTTAGAACTAATTTTATATAGGAGCTGTATTATATAGAAAATCATATTTACTGGAACTCATCTATTGATAACGGTGTGCATATTTGTGCTGAAAATTTGTCATATATTTTACATTGGTTTCAGTTACAATTACTGCTATTCCGGTATTAGTTAGCTGTGATTCTTTCGTAAACTTTATTGTTATGCATAAAAAAAAAGTCCAGTAAGGCGTACACAAAGACCAACAGTTTTCTTGCTGCTTTCCCCCAATCACAGGGTTATGTTAATGTGAACCAATTTTGTTTCTTTCTGTGCCATGCCAAACTGTGACAATGAAAAAAGCCTTACTTGCAAAAACTGGAAACATTGCATGTGTTAATTCCCTTCCCTTATGACTTTCCTGCCATATTCTATACCATAATTGAAATTTCGAAGTAGTATATTTTGTTTTTCTTGCACAAAATTAAAGCAAGAAGTAATGCTTTAATGTTTTGTGTCACACATTAACTACAAGCTACAATCGGCCATCTTTCAGTCCAATACATCAAAAGTCTGAGAAAGTAGCCAATGGAATAAGAAAACAAGCAATTTAACCTGCGTCCTTTTATTTCTTGTAGTAAATGTATTGCCCACGTTAATTATCTTTGTAAAATATATAAATAATAATAATTCATTCTCTTATGATACACTTTTTAAGGACCTTTTCTTTTTATATAATTTTATATATATACTCAGAGCTTTTTCTATTATAATATGCCTGTTTGAAATGAGATGCTGCACCGTTTTATAAAATTGGATGTTGAAAGAAGGTTGGTGGTACTCAGGTGAAAAATTCTTCAGAGCTTTAAGGATCATGCATTGAAATATTTTGTTTCATTAAGAGAGTTGTGATGTGTTAAATTTTAAATATGATGAGGACAGTGGCAAGATAGAGGGGGATAAATTCCAGGGTTTTGTGTTTGAGTTAGGCACATTGGCACGCTAATGGCCACTTGCGTCTTTCACAGTTTTTTGTATTTTGACATTAACAAAACTTGATAACGCACTCAGAACTTCAATGATTAAAATTTCATGATTAAAGTTTAAAAGTTCTGTATAAAATTGTTTTATCTGTAAATATGTCAAAATGTGATTTGATAAATTCCAGAGAAAATAAGCTTATCCTTCAAAAATTTCAATTGTTTAATTTGATGCATGAAGCCCCTGAGGTTCTGAAGTTTTAGCTGAACTCACTTAGGCCTACATACCAGCAATGTGGGTTGAAAACCAATCAGGTTGAAATTAAATAAGGGCCCTGGATGTTTTTTTTTCGTTTTCAAATTTTATAATGACTGATCATTTGTTAGTCTTACCCGCGACACAGGATACTGAGTCAACCAATTCACCATATTCTGTCCGTCGACTTGCGCGTGTATCATTGACGTCAGCAATGTCAAGAATTCGCACCACACCCCTTCGTAATTGAAAAAAGAGTAGTACGCACCGCATTTATACGCGCGCAATTATAGTTCAGCTCTGTATTCTTTGTCTCAGGTCTTACGTTCGCTTCCAAATGAAAGATCTCTTAGTAATGAAATCATGATGTATTGTATGGCCAGTCCATGGCATTACGTGTATTTGAAAGATTCCATTTTGTGATCTCTAATGCCACTACTGATCACACAGAATGTATGCACATCAGCCCAGTAATGTTAAGGAGTGTGAAGTTTCAATAAGTTGCCAACACATAACTGCTCTGGATTTTCACCCCTGTAAGGGAAGTATCATACTGAGTCTGGGAGGGCACAGTCAGCTGTTGGCAGACATGAAGTGCGCACCATAATTTCCTATATTTCTTTGTACATCCGGGAAGATCCTATCATACTACAAGTCCAGCCAGATAGGGAACGGGATTGAATGACACAGTTACTATATTTTTAGATTTACGTCATGGGACATTCGAACGGTTCAACGCAGCGGTTAAGCACAGTTATGGACTTTGTACACACTTTTGGGTGCAGTTGATCTTTGTGCCGCGAATCGCCCTTGTAGAACAGTTACAAAATCCATAACAACCGTGCTCAACCACCGCGTTGAACAGTTCGAATGTCCCATGACGTCATCTAATTGTGTCATTAAATCCCGTTCCCTATATAAGACCATTTTCACTTCCGCGTTATGGTTGTTTGCGGGGAGCCGCACGACTTCGAAAAGCACCGTGTAGGGCAAAAACCTCCACTTGTCTTAGTGATGGCATGTGAATCATGTGCACAATCTATGCAAAGATGCATTTCTATGCCAGAACCAGCACGTAACGGGTTTGTACAGTTGGGTGCCTAACAAGAGGATGTCATCGTTCGACCGTTGTCCACCGCTTCCGCCCTACAAGTGGGGCACGCCGCCATTTTGTTTGCAAATCACGTGATATGGAGGACGGTAAATGAAAAGGGTTAGCCTCTGCCATTATTTCTTGGGTGTATATTTTGCCGACAGCAACTAGCTGTGACGTTCCCAGCATAGTGTGATACCTGCCTAAATGTTACACAGAAATGGAGGCATTTTACAGTTGGCTGTTGTTATAAATATGTACACGGCACAAACATTTCCCGCCAGGGACACGTACTTGTACGTACTATCCGTATCCCCGTCCTTATCCTCAACCCTAAATCTTATCGAATTCCTACCCTTGCCCCCTACCCTTTCAATCAATAAAACGGGAGGAAAACAAAAAGAAAATGTGAAAGAATAATTTTATTCATCATAATTAATTGAGGCTGTTGTCAAGGAGTATTTCATGAGGAGCTCTCTAGTTGTGGAGTCACAAAAGGCTTTAAAATACGTACCCCTAGCGCAAAAAACTTGGGGGACGTACGTACTTGTAACAACATCCATTGTGGTTACAGAATTTATTTCTTTGTTTTTGCTACATTTTATTATTTATTAACACGAACTATACAATTACAATCATGTGTTGATATATACGTGTACGTGATCCGTATTTCTAATACCACCGTTCTTTTCAACATCAAATAAATATTATACAATGTTATAAATTGTGTTTATTGCGTGCCTCAGTCAGAGATATCATACATGTAAATGTACGTCTTGTGCTTTTATTGGGTTCTGTGAGTCTTCTGTGTTACCCCGTGTTCACACCAGAGATCCGCTTGCGTTAACGTTCGTGCTACTCACGAACGCACAAGGTCAATCTTTATATATATCTTCACGAAATATCATAAAAACCACAGAAAAACTGTGGGGTCGCAGCAGGGCTATAAGCAAAGTCAGAATTGGGCAAAAAGAAAAGGTTGTATGTTGCAAAACCCCGCGTGAGAAATAAAACCCAAACAATACAAAGGAAACTAAAGAGAAGACAGAAAATACACAAATTTTCAGCTTTCGCCTTTTTCAAGTAAAAAAAAAAAAACGAACAATAAAAGACTTCAACAGGAACGAAGTGAAACAGTTTACTTAGCTTTGGTGCTGCTAACGAAGCAAGAACTCGCAGCTAAGTAAACTGTTTCACTTCGTTCCTGTTGAAGTCTTTTATTGTTCTTTTTTTTTTTTTCACTTGAAAAAGGCGAAAGCCGAAAATTTGTGTTTTTTCTGTCTTCTCTTTAGTTTGCTTTGTATTGTTTGGGTTTTATTTCTCACGCGGGGTTTTGCAACATACAACCTTTTCTTTTTGCCCAATTTTGACTTTATATATATCTTGTATATTATAGTTCCCACCTAACTCTCGTAAGTTTGTTGAGAGCACTAAGTCTCATAGGCGAGATGTATTGAAGTCATCCGTTCGTGATTTGTGCGTACGAAAGTTAATGAAAGCGAATCTGTGGTGTGAACGCGCGGTCATTTCTTTAGTCCAATAAATGTAGCGTTGGCAATAACCGTCCAGTTATCGGTACGGTATGTGAATGTCTCATTTTATGGCCTCATATGATGGTGTGTACGGTGCGTGTGTATTTTCGTTGTTGTTATCTGTTGCTACATTCATTGCTAGCTGGGGTATCCGACATTGCACGGCACAAACCTTGTACATGTATTACTGGATCGTGATCATAATTATTCCGAATTTACTTCAGATCTTGCGAACGCTGCCCATATCTCTATGGATGCTTATCGGTCGCTTCTAAACTGCAATAAAGCACTAGTGTGTCGTAAAAATATACTCCCATGACTGGGGTCTGTGCATTTCCGTAATTTTTTTTTAGACCAATGGTTCTCAAGCTTTTTCAGGCAATCTCCCCTTTAGACTCCAAAGTTCCTGTCATCGACCCCCCACCTCCTTCTCAAAATACCTACTCAAACCCTACAGATACATTTCACAAGAAGACAAGACTACACACAAATTAGGATATTAAGTTTTTCAAACACGTATTGGCGCGAGCGCTAATTATTCAGTAGAAAACATAGCATTCTTTATCAAATACACTGAAGGAAAAAAAGAAGCCCTTTTCTGTTCATAAAACGCATCTGCGCTTGCTGCTGAACAAATCAGTGGCTGCCTGTATTTGCCCCCAAATCGTCGGCATCCCATCATCGTTTACGCCCCTCTGTCGCCCATATCTTCGTTTTTGACCCCCCCCCCCCCCTGGAACTTAAAATCGCCCCCCCCCCGGGGAGGGGGCCGAGATCGCCCACATTGAGAACCACTGTTTTAGACACTAGCCAACCCACCACAAGGTCAGATAGGGTAACAAGAGATCAGTTCCGCCTACCGCTTGACACCATAGATAAATTTTAATATACTATATGACCTTGACACTTTAAAATAGGGCGAAGAACGGCCTTTCCGATCATACAATTTCTATTTTAGTCGACGAAATTGCGTTGTGATCCGGTCCAAATTTTATAGGTTCAACTCTGAAATTTGTGCTCACTGAGACTCACGGAGACTAGTACAAAAATATACCCACAATTTCATTCGTCCATCGTAAACTACATAGAGACGTGTATTATTTACAGGTTTGAGAAGTTGGGCTGAATTTATACAGATACAAGTGAATTGGTTTTTGTTTAAACAACCATTCACTTGTCCTCATTTAGCTTACATATCCATATTCCTGGTGTGGGTAGCCTTTAAGCGCAATTGAGGGGGTTAGGGTTAAGAGGGGTTTAGAATTACAAGTAATCTAAACTGTAGGATTAGAAGGTGTGTAAGTTCCAACTGCACTTAGATCCTTTCTAATTCTAACCTCTTGAATATATTTAAAGCGATAACGAACCGAAGAAGAGGCGGTACAGGACTACGGTGGTCTGGAGGCAAGGTGCTCGCCTCTCACTCTCATGCCAGGGGTACCGGGTTCGATCCCCGATCGGTGCAGGCATGTTGGATTTTCTTTTTTTCGGAGGAATATTTCCTGCCCCTGATCCTGTGGTAGGTACCTAGTCTTCTCGGATAAGGACGAAAAACTAGGAGGGCCGGAGTGAAAGTTGCGCACGTTAAAGATTTCTTGGCAGTTAACAGTCGAAAAGAGCTAGGCGAACAATGCAGCTGCCCGGGCAAAAATTCTTTTAAAAAACCCACCAAACTCATCCCTACCATAAAAACACACAGATACAAGAACAAGAAATAATACTAAAACGAAGAAAAGTGAGGAGAAGATACCAATGGCAGCGAACCTAAAATAAAGAGCTAAACACGAGAAGAGAAAGTAACAGATCTGTAGACATTTGTCGCTTTCTGTGCAGTGTGAATCTTTATTACAGGTGGGTGTGTTATTTGCAGCGTTATTTTGTGTGTGTGTGTGTGTGAAAAAAAAGGATGAAAAATACAAACAAACGGCAAAATGTAAAAATGAGCCAGTTTATTGGACGTTGTTCTCTTTTGTTAGCAAATACATGTACGCTGGTCGGATGATGGTGGGATTTCAGATAGACACTTTGTCAGGAGTTGTCACTGAGAGGTCAAATAAACAGTGGAAACAAAAATCAAGATCCAGTTAAAAAGACGGGTCTGTCATAAGCTGTTGCCATTATTTCCAGACTTAAGCTAGGTTTTCATATGTAAGGAAACGGAAACGTCAGAACCCTTCAAGCTATGAAATGGAAAGAATGTTTTCATGTGTGGGGAAACGCCATTTCCGTACACATGGAAACACTTTTTCTTGTTACTACTTGATGGATTTTTGGGGTTCCTGTTTCCGTATACATGAAAACACAGCTTGATAGTTTGACATGAGTTGATGCGGGGAGGTTTAATGATCAGTAAAGTTGTGTTTTCGTATGTGCGGAAACGAAAACGGTAAAAATCCATCATGTAGTAGGCCTATAAAGCAAGAGTGTTTCCATGTGTGCAGAAAAGGCGTTCTCGTACACATGAAAATACCCTTTCCATTTCACTACTTGAACAGTTTTTGACGTTTCCATTTGCGTGTGCATGAAAGTCCAGCTTAGCAAGTAAAATAGGATTCAGTAGCAAAAATAGATCTGCCATGTACTCTGTTTATACACGTATTTTCAAAATGACGAAGTTTATCACACGTTGCTATGGAGAAGGGGCGGTTAAAAACAAAATCAAGATTCAGTAGAAAAGAACGTTTTGTCAAAAACTCAGTTCATTTTTCAAAGTGACACGTTGTCACGAATTACTATGGAAAGAGGTTGATTAAAATAAAAATTAGGATCCAGTAGCAAAGGCTCACTTGTCATAAATCTGTTTACATATTTCCAGACTGTTTGCTATGGAAACTGCTGAGTGATCAGTGGGAATTTAAAAACTAAAGTCAGGAGTCAGTAATAAAGATTGGTCTGCTAGAACTTATTTACATTCATGTTTCTCAAAACCAGAAGGAGGCAAAGCGATGGAAATGAACTTAGAAAATGCCATATAGCCTACGTTCTTTGATAATGTTTAAGAGATTTACTGAAAGAAAATCGAGCGTCGGTTGTACGGTTTTAAACAAGAAAGAGCAACAGAAAGAAATTCTGTATCGTTTGCTCTGGGAATGGAGCAGTTCAACTCACGTCAGGAGGTCAGCATTGGCGGAGGGATTATCAAATGCTGAAATATCGGACTCGAGTCTTAACATTTGGCGTCAAATGATCTCCGAAATAAGTCAGAAGTAAGTTGATGTGACTTTTGTCACTCAGCAGAGAGGTTTGATAAAGCGTCTGATCGGGGAGGAGACTGCATCCTTTTCGTTAGTAACTGTCACTTAAGCCTCCGTGCTTTCTTGTCAGTACTTCATTTGAAAGGTGCTGTATCATGGTCAGTGTCTGCCCTTACCAAAGGCTCCCGAAACAGTCTGTAGCGCGAGATCATTGCTGTAACTTTAGGGGTGAAACAGGCCAAAGCTGGTGTAGGCGCCAGACTGGTTGCTCGCCGACCATAAATTTTGCTCCACGCTGGCACAATAAGCACTGTCCGCTGCAACCCGCTGGATCACGGTGTGGGCAGTGCCTATTGTGCAAGTGTGACGCAAAATGTATGGGCGGCAAGCCACCGGTCTGGTGCCTACACCAGCTTTGGTCGGTTTCGCCCATTACCAGGGGCGTTCTCATTTCTTAGGGTAGGGTTTGTTGGAATTCATCGGTTGATGTTGACGGCAGTTACTAGCAGTTCCTGAAAAAGTCTTCGCCTTGAAGTTGTTGCTGTGATGTTACCATGGGCGTCACTGATGGGGTAAATGTAGGGAAACCATCTGTTGATGTTCATGGCAGTCATCAGCAGTCTATGAAAAAGCCTCCATCGTGAAGTCATTGCTTTGACGTTACCGTAGGCGTCACTGAGAGGGTAAATGGAGGGAATCCATCGGTTGATGTTGGCGGCAGTCACCAGCAGTTCCCGAAAAAGTCCCTATCGTTAGGTTATTGCTGTGACGTTACCCTACCACTGATTGGCTTAAATTTGTAGGAATCCATTTGTTGATGTTGAAGGCAGTCACCAGCAGTTTCTGAAACAGTATGCACGGTGAGAGTGTTGCTCTGTGCATGACTTGACGAGGGGCGTGCTGACTGACATTGATAGGCTAAGTTTTACTGGACTCCATCTGTTGACGCTGAGGGCAGCCAAGACAAACGTCACTAGTGTCAGTCACAAGCTGGACGAGATCCACCCTGGCGAGTTAAGGATCAAATTTTATGCCTTGAATGAACGAACGTAGGTCGTGGGTCTAATAGACAAGGAAACAATTTAAAGTTTGTAATTATCTTACTTCTGGGACTTTTTTCCCCTGAGATTCCAGGAATTTCTTAATGACGCCATTGCTCATAATTTTAGAATTTTAAACTATGCACGTGCTTGCTCACCAACCCACATGCAGTTTCACTATTCCTGCCTGTATGTCCTGGGGTCTGCGAGACCATCTTTTTGAAGAGGTGGGATTTTATTGTCATAGCCTTTGTCGTACGTCCTGGGGTCTCAGATGAACACAACACTCCTAAAGAGGAGTTTATATCCTATTATATCCAGACCTCTATTCGTACGTTCTGGAGTCTGATAGACACCATCTTACTATAATTGAGCTGCTAGAGGGTGAACCTGTAAGCAGCTAAAACTTCGCAACTACGCTATTAAAAATTATGAAACCTGGTATACTGCATCAATTTTTGATGAAGAGTTACTTGGACACATTCATTTTGAACAAAAATCAGTCTTTACTATTATTTATATTAAAATATTTTGAGCCACAAAAACAGACGCATTTTCGACGAGTACCGGTAGAATCAAAAAGTGTGATCAAAACTTTCACTCGGTGATATTTTCGCCCCGTCTTCCTTCTTCGCCTTTCCTAAAACTTTCTTCTCACATTGTGTTGAGAACAAAGGAGAGATGGGGGGGGGGGGGAGGATGGATAGGAGAAATTGGTTGGGGGAGGGCGGGGTCAGGCCTCATCTAGACCTGTCCAGTTTATGTCAAATATGCCCTTAGTACCGTTCGTAGAGCGGGCGATTTAGCTTGTACTTTAAAAGAGGCATCCTAATAAACTGATCATTAGGAGTGTGGTGTTGATTAGACACCACGACGCACGCCGTGCGTAGTTTTTGGGGAAGAACGGCGGCAGAGGATATTTCGGCCATATCGCTGACCTTATCGTTAAACCGCAAGGGGCGAAAACTTTCTTTTTATTGTGCTAGATGAGATACCCGGAATTGCCCGGTATAAACTATGCTCCCCCACTCTCTCTCTCTCTCTCTCTCTGTCTCTCTTAATCTCTCTCTCTCTCTCTCTCTCTCTATCTATCTATCTATCTATCTCTATCTCTCTCTCTCTCTCTCTCTCTCTCTCTCTCTCTCTCTCTCTCTCTCTCTCTCTTCTCTCTCTCTCTCTCTCTCTCTCTCGTAAAATAACCAATTGGGAATGTGTCCACATTTGAAACCCAACCCAACAGATTCTCGCTACGATTACCGTTACTCTTGTTCGGCTCGCGATCCCCAGAAAAGTTGTCACCCAGGAAAATTTATTTTGTAATTTGTTTGAAACTGTCATTCAGGCTATCGCGTTCTGAGAAAAAAAAAAAAAAAGGGTGTGAGGTCACGGCAATGAAAACCTCCCGCCACTATTTTCTTCATGGTAAGATATTGTTTTGAAGTATTATAAACCTCTCCTTAATCAGTCTTATTATTTATAAGCATTTTCTCACAGTATATGATTAAGTACCACAAAATATATGGAGTGTATATAAATTGATATTGCTGTCCACTGAGTATATCGCTTAAACGGTTATCACAAAACAAAGTGGAAAGGAAAACAGTAAAGGAAACATTAAGGAGCATTTTTTAATTCAAGGTTTTTGGCAGTCCATGCGACTAAATGTCCAGGTTTATGTGTGTGTGTGTGGAGTGGGGGGATCAGACATCGGCCGCTTTGTTGAAAAGGAACGCACGCTCTGCAACCATTGCGCAAAAGGAAATTAATGTATGCATAAAATGCTAGTTATCTAAAATAACATAGCAATTAATAAGTATACCCGCATCATTTAAAGCACGCCCGTCAAGTTTTATTAGTGATGAGAGATGGGCTATGCCAAAATTATCTTACATGAAATAATTTCAAGTTTACATTTGCACAAGTATTGACTGCACACGTATTTTTGCCCCAGGGAAAAAAATGCACAACATAAGATTTTTGCGCACACGCACTAAAACTAAACATTGAAGGGAACATTGATAGTCCTAGTAATAATAGTGAGAGTGGTAGTAATAGTAGTAGTGACGATGCTGGTAGTAGTAGAAGTAGTGGTATAGTGATAGTAGTAGTAGTAATAGTAGTAGTTGCAGTAAATAGTAGCCACGGTGGCAGTAGTAGTAGTAGTAGTAGCAGCAGTGGTAGTAGTAGTAGTGGTAGTAGAAGTAATGGTAGTAGTAGTAGTAGTATCTGTGGTACTACCAGTAGTAATTATAAGTACTAGTAGTAGTGGTTGTAATAGAAGTAGCAGTACTACTACTAGTAGTGGTAGTTGCATTAATAGCAGTGGTAGTAGCAGTAGCAGCTGTAGTAAATAGTAGTAGTAACAGTGGTAGTAGTTGTAGTAGTAGTAGTCATGATAGTTGTTGCGGCAGTAGTAATAATAGTAATGGTGGTAATAGAAATAGAAGTAGTGGTAGTGTCAGTAGCAGTAGTGGTAACAACTTTAATCGTAGTAGTAGTAGTTGTAGCAGCGATAGTTTTAATAGTAATTGTAGTAGGAGGCGAAGTAGCAGTACTAGTAGTACGATGATGAGGAGGAAGAGTGTAGTAATGGTAGTAGTATTAGTAATAATAGTAGTGGTAGCACTTGTAGTAAATGACTGCAGTGGTGGTAGTAGTTGCAGTTGTAGTAGCAACAGCAGTACTAGACAATAAATGTGTAATCTCGATCATTTATTAATTGTTCAAATCACCGTTTTATTTTTTCTCCTCTGGCTTTGCTTCTGCTGGGGGTGCATTAGGATCAAATATGCAGTCATCTTTTCCTTCGATTGGCTTAAACCGGCACGGCGGAAGTAAAGGTGCTGGGCATGGACATAGGGGCATTTCCGGTTCCGGTTCAGGGGTGGGCGCTCGCATGGCACAAGGTGGTTTCACTGACTGACAGGGGGGTCGTACGTATTCTTCAACCGTCATCTCTACCGGTTCCGGTTCCGTCCTTAGCGGTTTGTCACACTGGGGCTTAAGAGCCATGATGGAGTTTGCTGTGGGCAGGATGGATATATAATAATAATTATATGGCGGAGAGGGTACTCTATCATGAATCAGAATAGTGATGAAACAGACCAAGGCTGATGTAGGCGCTACGGCGCCAGGCTGGTGACTCGCCGCCCATAAATTTTGCTCTCCACAAAGACAATAGGCACTGACCACACCGAGACCAAGCAGGATGCATCTGGCAGTGCTTGTTGTGTCAATCTGAAGCAAAATTTATGGGCGGCGAGCCACCAAACTGGCGAGTACACCAACCCTGATCTGTTTCACCCCTTAAGGAGAACAACGGCTTTTGGGGAGGGGATAGGAAGGGGCGTCACCTGGGCCCATGTGTGGATGCAAAATTTTCATGATAGTTTTCCTCACATTTTTTGTTCAGTGGTTGATTTTGGTGGGTGGGTGGGCTGTTATTGGTTGGTCGATTGGTCGGTTGGTGAATGGGTGTGTTGGTTGAGTTTGGGTTTGAGTTTGGAGAAAGCACGTCAGCACGGTCACACTGTGCCAGGAGGAAGCAAGACGATAGACAGAATTATAACTGAATGATAGGACAGGAGGAGGCCCTCCCAGATGTGCTCATCAACCATCCGTTGGTTGGTTGGTTGGTTGGTTGACTGATTGATTGGTCGATTGATGAATTGGTTGGTTGGTTGGTTGACTGATTGATTGGTCGATTGATGAATTGGTTGGTTGGTTGGTTGGTTGGTTGGATGGGTGGATAAATAATGCACACTACGGGGGACAAGGGGATAAAGTGGTCTAGAGGCAAGGTGCTCGCCTCTCATGCCAAGGGTACAGGGTTCAAAACCCGGCCGGTGCAGGCATGTTGGAAGTTTGGGATATTTCTCATATTTTCGTCTCCCTGATCCTATAGGGGGGAAGGGGGGTAGGATCGTATACCTAGTCTTCTCGGATGAGGTCGAAAAATTTCGGAGGGCCCGTGTACACGTTGAGCACGTTAAAGATACCTTGGCAGTTGAAAATCGAAAAGAGCAGGCCGAACAGGCCGCTGCCCGGGCAAAATCAAATAAAATTCATCCCTAAACCCCCCCCCCCCCCCAAGAAAAAAAAACTGCCGACCAGCGCTGCACTGTGGCGACGACGTGCCTGCTCCACTTGTAACAGGGTACGATGACATAAAGGCAAATTTCCCAAATGGGATTAAAGTAGTATACAAATACAAATATTCTGAAAATATAGAGTCGCATTTAATTGTTTTTTTCCAGATCATGCATAAAGATCATTTCTACTACCGACATACAGCCCAATCTCAGTTGCATAAATGCACTGAACCAAGTTGTCCCGACAGTGGTATTTGGTCCATAGAGTCAAACATGAACTCATGTATGGGAAATAGAACCATGAGACACAGAAAAATACCCAAGATCGTTTGTGCCCTCCGCAAACACACCCTAGCCAGATGTGTGCCACCTTTCACTAAGGTTCCACACCATGTCACTTCATGTATCCTTGTTATTGAGTTATTGAGTTATGATATACCTTTATGTAATGATGCCTACCATGTAACTGCTCTTAAACGCTCTTTGAAAGAGAATTTCCCTCATGGGTTAATATAATGAATCTCATCTTATGTTATGTTATCTATCTTATCTGTAACTATGAGATGATATAATGTAGGGGGAAAAGAGGTTTTGAACAGGACCACTGCATGAAACCAGAACAAAACCAAAATGAATCCTAATTATCATTACACAATCTCAGTGTAAAACAGTATAATCTTACGTGGCAAGTCACAAGTAATTGGAAAAATGGAGAAAAAAAAATACGACCTGCCTTGGGTTAGGGGGTAGCCTTTAAAAGTGTAGCATTCAGGTATTATATACCGAGTGAAAAAAAAAAAAAAACTGAATTTCTCGACGGCGTGACTCTACAGCGTACAAGAGAGTTTTAGAGGAAAAAACCCGACGACGAAACAAGTCGAATTGGAAAACTTTTTTCGCCAGTCGGATTCCTTGCAGTTCGTAAATTGGTCCATCCTTTCTTGCAAAAATGGTGGCGGCACCCAGGCCAGTGCTCTGGGTTTTTTTTACTTTTTTAAATTCCCCTTCAGACTATACATGTACTGGTGTAGATGGAGCTTTGGGTTATGGTTGTTGTTAATGAAACGAATAGGATTTCGATAATACATGGGAAATTTCCTTTTGTTGAAGAATTTCCGCTGAAATAAAAAAAAATAATAAAAAAAACACGCTGTCACTGTGTCAGTCTTCGATTCATATAGTCTACATGTATATTTAACCAGAATGACTTTTGAGGATTTGAATAGCCAAGCGACCGGAATAACTTTACTTGTGTTTAAAGAGAGACTTACTGATTCAGCCCAGGATAAGGTTATTTAAGACAAACATTTAAATGTAACTTGACGTTTATTGCCATGCATATATCCGGGATAGCTCTTTAATTTTCCTCAGTATGACCGCTCCAGCTTACCTCTGTGTTACGGTACCAATATAGTAAAGTATGGAACTTCGCCGTGCGGTAGCTGCCTAAATCAGTGTTGGTGTGTTGTTAGTTAGGCCCTTACCGGTGGCAGAAGGACCACCATATTATAAGATGGAGACTGCTTTTGTTTGCTGTATGACGCATTTTACGTCATTATTGTCACCTTAGCGTCATTTAAAGTTGTCGTGTTAAAAAGTTTACCACTCAGGAATATGGCACTAGAACAAAACATTTGGGAAAATAAAAAGAAACGAAAATAATTTACACTGTATAAGAGATCAGAGCTGCAGGAGATCTGGCTACAAGGGTCAACGATATCTAAAAATAATAAAATACGAAAATCACAAGTTTCTGGTCTTGGCAAGTAAAGGGCTAAGCTTGACGTCATAGATAGATGAGTAAAATTCTTTTCAAATCTCGTCTCATTTTCTTTACAACACAACCATTGGCCCTATCCTTAAACTGCACAGTGCAAATGTAGAAATGAACATTTTTTTGCCACAAATTCTATGAGCTTCCTGAAATGACTTTTGAGGATTTGAATAGCCAAGCGGCACTTGCACTCAAAACAGCTCATTTGACCAGGGTAAAAGGAACATTCCTACATGTAACTATATATTCTTTGAAAATGCAATTTTGCTGTGTAAATAGGACATTTGAATACTTTGACAGGGAAAGGTTAACATACCCTGAAACAGTCAGAAATCGATTCGGCATGTTTGTTGTTTTTTTCTGTGTGTGTGCGAGTTTCACAATTTCTTTGTTTATTTTTCTTCTCATAATGTTACATTTTTTTTGCCTGAAGAAGGTACTTTGACCGATAGCTAGTTCTATCTTTGCTTTTCCTTTGCGTTTTATTGTGTCGTTTCTGTGTTTTTATGCAAGGGTTTGCAACATACAACTTTTGCTTTTTGCCACATTGTGAATTTGCCTCAAGCGATATTATTTTTATCAAGATCTAATGAAATTTTATTTCCTGGTCAGCTGTAAGTCTGGTAATGATGGTTTATAGTGTAAGTTGTTTACATTAAGAGCGCGCCATTAGATGATTTCCACGGCACACCCTTTTTTCTATTCACTCCATACATGCGGTGGAGTCTATTCTATTCATACATACTCAGCCTAGACACGCCTCTATCGATCAAACTAATTCTAATTGATTGGTTTACTCACTAACTAAATAGGAACAGCATGATATACTCCTTGAACCAGATCGATTCGAAATATAATTTTGTTACTCACGTTGGTCGATTTCGAGAAATGATTTTCATTTACTGCACTCCACGAGTTGGTTTCAACTGACGTCACAGAACTTGCGCTCATAGGTGTAGGAGCCAAGGGGCAGTTGCCTCCCGCTCCCCAGATTCGGGCAAAACTGAGGAAAACTCGGCCACTCGGCCAAAACAAACAGAAAAAAAAATGGATCGAGAAAGCAACAAGCACTAACAACAAAACAAAAAAAATTAATAATGGTGTAAATCCACCCCTCTGCCCACCCCCACCCCCATTAATCTAAGCGTTTCCATACGCCTGTGCTTGCGCTTTTTTTTTTTTTTTAAGAACTTTAAATGACTAGTACCTACAATGGCAGAACATTGCACGATGGTCTAGGTAACTTTTTTGGGTGACGTGATATGAGTTGCATTCGTAACCGATTAGCATGAATAAGCATGCTTGGTTGGTGCATACAAAAATCTGTTAAGAAAGGCTTTTGTGAGATCTCACTTTGACAGCACACTTTGTTCGAAATTCCTTTCACGTTTTATTTTTAGGCAATCGAACAAGAGCGCTTACTTTGCTGTCAATGCTGATGTTTGTAAACTCTGACAAAACTACCATTTCAGCTACCTGTGTTAGCAGCACAGTTCCAGATTTTACTTCTTTCTCTCTTGATGGCATTCTATTTTTACTTTAGTTGAATTTATTTCTTTTTATAATTATGTAGCTTCTTCGAGTGTTTGATTCAGTTTAATGTGTCTACTTTTGTAGTTTGTGATAACTTACAGTGACCGAATTGAATTTAGCAATACAAAAACATAACAACGCAAGTTAAGTTTGCTTTGTGCTTGCTGGGAGTGTGAGTTTAACCCTTTCACTTCCATAATTTTATTAAAATGTGCCTTGAGCGAATCCAAATTATACCTTTATTGCATTTTACTGCCGGTATTCAGTAGTCATAGGCAATTCCATAAACATCTTGACAGCACTGTGTATTTTGTAGTTTAAGCTCATACGTCACTCATCAATGGAAAAAAAAATTTCACTCAACAAATGTATGGGTGCTTAGTCACAGGTACATTACCCAGATAAGCGGAGAGACATTATTCAAGACGAGACACAGATCACCGAGACGAATCAATTCGCCAAATTCCGTCCGTCGTCTTGCGCGCGTATCATGCATGTCAACAATTTTCACCACACCCCTTCATAACTGAACGAAAAAGACTAGCACCATAGAGCTCTGTGCACAGTACTCACCGTGTTTATACGCGCGCAAGTTGTGGACTTATAACGAAAGAAGGAATGGTCAGTTTCGTCATTCTGTGTCTCGCATTCAAGCTTATATACTAAAAGCCATACACGACGTCTTTCTTTTTTAAGAGCACTTTCCATTTGTTGAGAAGAAAATAAGTAAAAATATAGGTTGAAAATGTCACAATAGCAAATACGTCTTTTCAACTCATAATGCAAGCATGGGCGGTCACAGGTTTCTCCCGCTCACGAGAAACGTTCCTGAACAAGCTGACGCATCGCCATACATTGTAGACTTTGCATATTATTGATTTTTTACATTTTATTCCTCCACTTACCCTCCCGCAACCCATTTGTTTTCGTACTTGTGTGACACACTGAAATTTGCGGGCGAAAGCGTGCTGTCGTTCGGTGGATGAATAAGCACTTACCCCCCCCCCCCTTTTTTTTTTTCAGGGCTTAGAATATTACAAAGAAATATGCTTAATCCTGCCTTTAGTGGTCAATACTCATGCGATGTGTGCTTCAGAGAGTCATATTTTGTAAGTTTGTTTGTCTCAAATAAGATTAAGTAATCAGTTGCATTCGCCAGTTTGTTTCCCATTTTAAGCTTAAATATTTTCATTTATAATTTTAAAGATATAAATTTATGTTATCTGCGTACAAAATGCGTTTCAGCGCGGCAGTATCTCTGAACGGGCGGAGGTAATCCTCTCGCGCTAATCTGCATAATTGATCTCGTTTGGAAAACCGGCGTACGGTACTCTCGCACGCGCCCTTATGTGGCGCATTAGGCTCGTGAAAACTGACACATCAAGACACCATGTGTCATTTCACATAGTATGTCACACAAGTCCTCTCGTTTTTAGTGTTGCCTTTATTAAAGTTGTTGAAAGTTGCACGCTAAAGAGCTAACTGAACAGGACGATCGGTTCTCATTGATAGGCCTACATGAGATACGCGAAATGTGACACCAGCAATTTGCAGTGAAGTATGTGTACTATCATAATTATATCTATTCTGTAGTTGTGTAGAACTATAAATTTTACAGGTGTGCTTGAATTATTTCAAACAATTTATTTGATATGTGTGCTTTCATTTTCAAAGGATTTTATTTCTGGCTGGACTAAGAAAACAAGTGTGAAATGGTTATGGTGTGAATTATAAAGAGTGTATAAAGGGTCAGTTTTGCATTGACTTTGATATCTATCTATCTATCTATCTATCTATCTATCTATCTATCTATCTATCTATCTATCTATCTATCTATCTATCTATCTATCTGTCTGTCTGTCTGTCTGTCTGTCTGTCTATCTGTCTGTCTGTCTGTCAGGTCTGTCTGTCTGTTCGTGAGTAGGAAGTTCATGCTCAGATGTAGCAGGCCGAGCTTTGAAATTTCACCTGCATGAAAGTTCTGAATTATTTCAAATTTCTAGATCATCCAAGAGCAACAGAATAATACACATGAGAACAAACAGGGAAAGATACAGAAGATCGTTTTTGCCTTCCGCAGTTCGCCTCAGCAAGTCATTTTAACTGGATGTGTGCCATATTTCACCGAGGTTCTTTACCATGTCACTTCATGTATGTCTGTTATTGACTTACTGAGTTTCTTTATATAATGATACGTAAGGCATATGTACCACATGTGTGCTGTTAAACGCTGTGTGAAAGAGAATTTCCCTTATGGGATAATAAAATGATTCTTATCTTATCTTATCTTATCTTATCTTAAAGCGAGGAATGAAAAGTGCATGTATTGTGCGTTGTTACCGCATCGTGTTATCATCTATATAGTTCTACTGTCAAGCGTGTTTTGCGATCAGCTGTAAAAGGCCGGTTGTTAAAACAAGATTTCCTGGCAATATTATTATGAGTTAAACTGAAACAAATAACAGCGTGGCATGCAATTGCCAACTATCAATGGAGCACATTTCAACTGAATGTGTAGATTTCATGCATAACCCGGAGAAGGCATTATGCTTGTGAAAGAATTATTTTGTGACGTGGACCCATAGCGCACCTTGTTCTTCCTGAAAGAGGCTAAGATCTACAATTCAAATGTTTACAAAACAAGTTTTTGAGAATGTCACCAATATAATAAAATTTACACTGAACAATTTAATTATATTTGTGAGCTTTAGATACTTGATGAAGCTCTGAATACCAAACATAAATAAGCACCCGAATAGACCGTGCATGGCGCAGGGACACTTTGATCTAGAGGCAAGATGCTCGCCTTTCATGCCGAAGGCACCGGGTTCGATGCCCGGTCGGTGCAGGCATGTTGGAATTTTTGTGGGGGGAAAATTCCTGTCTCAGATTCTATGTTTGGCAGGATCGAATACCTATAGTCTTCTCGGATAAGGACCAAAAAAATCGGAGGGCCCGTGTGCACGTTGCGCACGTTAAAGATACCTTGGCAGTTGGAAATCGAGAAGAGCAGGCCGAACAAGGCCGATGCCCGGGCAAAATTCTAAAAAAAAGTAATCCCTAGCACAATAAGAAAAATGAAAGCAAGAAAAGTGAGGTGTAAATGCCAATGGCAGGGAACCTCCTAAGATAAAGACCTAAACACCGTGCAAGGCGCAAAGATGCCCTTATCGTGCTGACACGCCGTAATGTCAAACTCAAACACAGGGGGCCACTCACAAAACGTAAGCTCAAATTTGGCGATTCTTTTTTAACCCTACTCCCTCAAATGTACGCTTTTCATTACGCTTGTTTAAACGGTCCACCAACTCTCCCCCATTGCCGAGTGTACGGCAATTACAACGATGAATGTCCATGTAGGACCTTGATGCTTTAATACTTTACAAGGCATTTTGTATGGACTGTTTGAGTGTTTCGTTCGAAATATGATATGATGATCATACAACAACCTTCAACTTATTTTGTAGGGGGGAAAAGCGTACTTTTTAAAAACGTTTCAGTGTAATTGTGTGCATGCTCCCCCAACCCCCTCCATGTAGGTTTTTCATAAGCTTAGCCGATTTCTCTTCCCCCCCCCCCCCCTTCCAATTTGATGGACAAAACTGTCCGTTTTGGCCGGTATTCCCATTGTAGCCAAATTTAGCTTTTCTAACTGCCTTCCGTCATGTCAGGGATGGCCAAACTTGCTTACAAAACTGACTATGTCCATTTTGGTCGGTTTTCCCATTGCAGTCAGATTTAGCTTTTTTGACGGTTTCCATTATGTTAGGAGTGGCCAAACTTGCTTAATGTACGAGCCACATACGATAAACTTCAGATGCTTGAGAGCCACAAAATATAAACAAAATTGAAGGACACATTTTTATTGTTACATACGTACACATTTTGTTACAAAAAATTTATGTATATATAAATATTAAGAAATAAGTGTATACAACAATATTTACTCAAGTATGCAGTTTTTTAAACTGTTAATTTGTATTAGTTTCAGTAATCAAAAGTACACATATGTACCAAATGTTTTCAATACCTATCTATGACTGTTTACTACACTGAACGTATTGAATAATTAAAAAAAAACGTGCGAATTTGCATTTCAGTAACAAAATTAGACTGCCAAAAATAAAACCAAAAGGGTAAAAAAAGAGATATTCTTAATGATATTTATTTGTCAGCTGATATATTTGAACGAGCTGCATATTGGAGGTCAAAGAGCTGCATTTGGCTTGCAAGCCGCGGTTTGGCCACCCCTGCATTATGTCTTTGAATAACTATGTTAATATTTCAAATACACATGGAAACCCAATTCCAGATTGTAATTATTTATGTTTATTTCCATAGAATTGATCCATCGTCTCAAAATGCCAGTTTTGGACTTAAAATTAAAATCTGGCGAAAGAAAAGGTCGTACATTGTAAAACCTGGCTTAAGAAATAATAATACAGAAGCAATGCAATTGTTGCATTGTATTTTATTGTATGTTTCTTGTTACTATTTCTTACACGAGGCTTTGCAACATACAACATTTCCATTTTGCCCCAGTTTTACTTTGTTTCAAGCCTTGCTGCGACCCCACAGATTTCTCTCTCTCTCTCTCTCTCTCTCTCTCTCTCTCTCTCTCTCTCTCTGTCTCTGTCTCTCTCTCTCTCTCTCTCTCTCTCTCTCTCTCTCTCTCTCTCTGTGTGTGTGTGTGCGCGCGCGGTTTGTTTATATAAATATTGATATAATAAAAGTTCGTCAGATGTGGACGTAGTTCTGGTGGTCAGCGGACGCATACATTTCGGGTGGCTTTTATTACAAAACAAGTAACACCACTAACACCAGGAACGTTGCATGCATGTGTTGAACATTAGTTAAATACGCGTATGTTATCTTTTACGTCAAAAGTGTTTAGTTACTGGAAAGTCGCCCCCCACATCAGGATATGATATCAGTGCGTAGTACAGTTCAGTACTATACTTTGTACTCGTCTTTGGTGTCTATTTTGAACTGGTCGCCAGGCCGACAGTAAACTTGATCGAGCTCTGAAATATAAAATATGAGTTCTAAATATACGTCGGGAAATTCATTCCTTTAAAATAATGTACTTTGTGATAGACCAATAAGATTGTGGGTATATTTTTTTTTTATTTGTGTGTGTGTGTGTGGGGGGGGGGGGGGGGAGCAACTTCCAAAGTTGAACCCTATCTTTTGCATGCCAAGTTTTTATCAGGGCCATTTTTACATCATTGTGAGCCCTGGGACAGATTCTTTTGTAATGCGCTGGATTTTCTTCCCCGTTTCCAAAACCAAGCCGTTAAACCCTTGGGGGGCCTGGACAACTGCCCAGTGTGCCCATGCGTTAAGACAGCTTTGGTTTTTATCTAACAATCACATTCGTAGTTTTTCCTGTCCCTTCAAAACTGCCTGTTCATTGAACAAAGTACCCAGTATGAACACCGTGTCTAAGAATTACAGAAGTGCCCGGGATCTAGTGACGGGAGTAAGTATGACAATGCTGATTATTGCAATAAAAACAAAAACAACAAAACTACCAATATGCATGCATTGAAATGGTATGGGTTGGGAAATCTGAAGTAACCTCGTAAATAATAACGATCATAATCCAAGAACAGGTTCATCCCAAGAAACGCCGGGTATCCCGGTTAGTTAATCTATCAAGCATGTATTTAAAAAAAATAACAATGTTTATATTGTACTTTTGCATGTTTGTTTCGTAATATATATAATACCGTGCATGTCATAAAAAGTAATCGTATGAAGCGTTCAGTTTGGTGCGTAGTGTTCTGGTGCGCATGAGTTCTGAAGCAAGACTGTAGTTTATTACTTTTATTATACTGGGGGAGGGGGGGGGGCACATGACTGTTTATTCCGGGCAATGCCCGGTAGGTCAATCTAGTAATTATGTTTTGGAAATATATATAAATGTGACCCAGTGTCTCAACCGGTAATTAAGTCAATTTTAGGGGTGAAACAGATCAAGACTGGTGTAGGCACCAGGCTGGTGGTTCGCCGCCCAGAAGTTATGCAGCACGCTGATCAAAAGTAAAAATGTGGCAAAAATAAAAAGTTTTATATAGCAAAGCTTCGTGTGAGAAGTAATACAGAAACGATACAGTCAAGTGCAAAGGAAATGATAGGATTCAGTAGGAGTCAGTAGGACAACTCGAATTCAATGTCACAGTTTCATCTAATTTGTATGTATGATTATTTATTTTGAATGCAAAGTTATGCAAAGATTGCCTTTCCTGTTTAATGCTAGTTGGGAATACACAGGATGTGAGTTTTAAAGTTGAGTGTCTCGATCACCAATGTGTACATTGAAATTTCCTGTCATACTTTTTTAATTCTACTCCAAGAAAATGCTTTTTTCTTCTTTTTTTTTTGGCTCAAAATGTCGAACACTTTCTTCCGTTCAACTCAGTTGTGGCTCTAAATCAACAATGGTATTAAAAATATAGCGAATTTCACGACCCTTTAAAATATGGCCGCGTACATCCCTATGTCTTCCATGCGTGATAATAATGGTATTTTGTAGAATTTAAGGTACATCGGTTAAAAAACCTTTCATGATTACATTGTAGGCCTGAGTTCCTTTATAATATGAAGGGGCGAAGTGTGTAATTATTTTAAAAATTAAATTCAGTTTATTTTTTACTTAAATTTGTTTGCCTCGAATGTTCAATTCTTACAACTTTTAGTTATTTATGTGGCAGCTCATACAGATCGTTAGTGGTAAAGAACACTTGGCAGCTTTTTATATGTGTGTGTGTGTTTTTCTGCTTGTTATTATTATGGCAAACACCCGTAAGAATATCCTGCAAATTCTTTGCCTATCTCCTCCTCCTCCTCCCCCCTCCCCCCCACCCTCCCCAAACGGTCCGCTGTTATTACCTCACCATAGGGGCCATCCATAAAGTATTTTTTTCAACACCCCACCGGTCTCATTGTATGCTTTTCATATGCCTGGCGCCAACCCCAGACCTGTGATTAGGTCTTTGTTTTTGGGAAGTTTGCCATTGGCATTTACACCTCACTTTTCTTGTTTTGTGTGTGTGTGGGTTTTTTTTTAATTGTTGTGGTAGGGATTAATGCTTTGAGAATTTTGCCCAGTCAGCGGCCCTGTTCGGCCTGCTCTTCTCCAGTTCCAACTGCCAAGGTATCTTTAGCGTAAAACTATGTAGTGTGTGTGCACGGGCCCTACAAGTTTTTGGTCCTTGTCCGAGAAGACTAGGTGTTCGACCCTACCTACCATAGGATCAGGATGAAGGTTCCCCCCGAAAAAAATTCCAACATGCCTGCACCGACCGGGGATCTCATCCGGTACCTTCGGCATGAGAGGCGAGCGACTTGCCTCTGGACCAACGTGTCCCCAACTCCTCCCCCAGACCGCTCCCCCCCCCTCCTCTTTTTTTTTATTGTACGAGAGCATGGTCCTTAGAATATTAAATGTCGATGATGCGGCCTTTATGTTTGAAAATTTCATATGGCATTTTGCATGAACTGTTTGGTCGTTCGATCTTTGGCAGTGTTATTTTATATACATGTGTGTTGTTAACATAACTGACTTTGCCTTTCTTTACCAGCGTTATCTTTTGATTATTGTTGATGCATTAATTTTTCGTTACCTTCTTGTTAACTGCTCGCTTGAGAGACTGGGTAGACAGAGACTAGGAGAAGGAAGAGAAGGATTGATGTTAAAGCTACACGTGCAGAAGACTAATTAATGGTTAATATTTAGTACCGGTATTCTATGCTGTGTCCCCTGCCCGTATGGATCACGAGGCGAGGCAACCCACAAGCCAGTACAGGAGTGGTGCCATTGCTATCAAATATTTATTTTATCGTCACCATCTTTCAACCCTAGCCGAAAAACCAAATTCTGCAAGAGGGCCTTTACTACAGTGACATTGTTACTGTTATACCTTAGTTTCTTTTGAATTTCACAAAATGGAAATTGAACAAAGATTAGAAGGAAATGTTTGTGCGTCTCCTGTAAAGTTTTGGCTTTGGCATTTACTGTGTTTTTTTTCGTGAAACGGCAGTATTGTGACGTGAGCACAATGCTGTATGTTTCAGTCGTAAATGGTAGATAACAATAAGATCAAAGCAAAGCCTTCACGATCTCTAATGTGTGAATGAATATTATGCGACGTCTCTCCGAGGACGATACAATGAGATGTGTATAAAATTTGAAGGCTATACATTTGTTATTGAATGGGGAGTAGGGAAAGGCATACTGCTATGTCTTAATGTGTCTTGTTTGTGGTATAAAATTGGAAGGTTACAGATTTGTTATTCGTCTGAGGAGTAGAGAAAGGCGTACCTCATTGTCTTGAAGATTTCTCTTTTAAGGTAGGCTATAAAATTGGAAGGTTATCGCTTTGTTATTGACTGAGTAGGGAAAGGCATGCTACAATGTCTTACGGTTTCTCTTTCGTGGTATAAAATTGGAAAGTCATAGATTTGTTGTTACTTTGGGATAGAGAAAGGAATACTACAATGTCGTAAGGTTTCTCTTTTGTGGTAAAATTGGAAGGTTATAGATTTGTCATTAACTGACGAGTAGGGAAAGGCATACTGCAGTGTCTTAATTTTTCTCTTTTATGGTATAAAATTGGAAGGTTATAGATTTGTTACTCACTGAAGAGTGGGGAAAGGCATTCTCCAGTGTCTTAAGGTTTCTCAATTATGATTGTAATACAGCTTTGATTATTATCACAAGTGAAGAATGAAACAAAAAGGAAAATTAATTTATTGTGGACTTTTGTGCCATCGAGAGGATAATCTGTATGTATAAATATATTACTATTTCATTACAATGAAATCTGGAATCTGTAGCAACCGTTGACAATCGTTGATTCAGAGATTAGAAATAATCGGTTGTTTGCTCTGTGCAAATTTCGATTCCCATAGGATGTTTGTTCTGTGCAAATTGCGGTGACAACCCCCTCCCTTCCCCATTTCCTGTGTTTATTGTATGCAGATTTCTATGGCCTACGTTCTATGCTGATTTCGATTACCACAAAGGATATGTTTGTTCTATGCAGATTTCGAAGATCTGTGAAGCTTGTTCGTTCTTTTCAGATTTCATTGACACTTCGGTTTGTTTGTTCAGTGCAACCCCCATAGCCTTTAGCATATGTTTGGTCTTTGCAGATTTGGCGGACCTCTAAAGTGTGTTTATTCTAATCAGCTCCCTGAAGACACCAATCATGGATGTGGTCAGCTGTTTCAGCCGCACCAGACATACATTTGTCATATCCCTCATACTGTTCCTTTCAACATTAACTGCGGAAGCCCAGTCACAATGTGACCCTACGAAAGGATGCTACACACCTCTTTTTGACATTCTGGAAAATATATCCAATTTCCCGGCCAGAACAGTCTATGCTAGTTCAGTATGTGGCCAAAACACGAACACATCAGAACAGTATAAAAGTGTCATACGGACGGATCTGGAGACTTACACTTGCGACCCCACAGTGATCCAGCCAATGAACGCCGTGGACGAAGACGCGGATCCTCCTACTACTTACTGGCAGTCCAATAAGATGCTTGAAAGCGACGGAGGCACGCCCACGGCCCAGTATATTGTCTTCAACTTCACCGACGACTTTATATTTAATGAGGTTTGTTGAGCAGTTTATCTCTCCACGGCCGCCTTGTTTTCGAATTCACTATTTTGTATAACTAGGGAGACACTTTAGCCCGGTGGTTTTCGACGGTTTAGGCAATCGTCCCCTCAAGTTCCAAATGTTCTCCCCCCCCCTCCCGAAATCCCTATCTAAACCCAACAGACACATTATTTTCACAAGAAGACTACAGAGAACTGTGACGTTAAATTTTTCAAAGCCCTATTAATGACAAAAGGCGTGTTGATTATTCTTTATGAAACAGAAGGCATTCTCTGTCAAATGCACTAAATATAGGCCTTTTCTATTCATAAAGCTCAACTACGCAAGCTGTTAAACACGACAATGACTGCTCTGTAGTTGCCCCCAAATCGCCCCCCCTCCCTTTCATCGTTTTCGCCCCCTTGTCGCCCTAATGTTTATGTTTACTCCCCCCCCCCCCCCGAAAATCAAAATGGCTGGGGAGGGGGCGATATGGCCCACGTTGAGAACCACTGCTTTAGCCATTACTCTGTCACATTTCCCGTGGCTCAGCAGCTCCTCTCACCAAGGGCCGGATTTAGACGGGGGGGGGGGGGGGGTCGGGGGGTCGAAGCACTTCAGGTTCAATGAGCCCGTCATGTAGGAGAAATTAAATAGACAGCAAATTTCTAAATGTATTTTAATTAAGACATGAAGACAAATCGAAGACAAATCCTTTGCGTTTTATGGCATAGTTTCTGCATTATTTCTTACGTGAGGCCTTGCTACATACGTTTTCTTTTTGCCATATTTTGTCTTTGCTGCAACCCCACAGATTTTTTTGTTATTTCGTCAACATCGTTACAACACTTTCTGGTTTTTTTTTTTTTTTTTTCAGATTTTCATTAAATTCATGGCAACTCATGTCCAGGATATAAGAAATTCGGGGGATGCTCGCCCTGCCGCATTCAGCATTGAAAAAGTTGACACGGCAACACAGCAGTGGACAGCTCTGCACCATATGGCACAAAACTGTAGCATTCTCCTTCCGGGAATTCCCGTTTTTGATCCGTACAGCAATGTAAAAGATCCCATGATAGTCTACTGCGAAGAGTATTTGCCTTTGGATCCAAGCGCCGACTTTCATGATAACAATAATTTGGTATGTAGAGATGAGGACAAATGCAGTCTTATTGTTTCACAAGCGAAAGTTAACATTTATTGTGTGTGATAGAAAAAAACAACAAACAAACAAAAAAAAACACCTCACCAATAATTTGGCTATCAATTTGTTGGTCTTGCTTAATTTCTTGTTGTTGTGTTATTGTTGCTCTATATTGTTATTGTATTGTAATTATTTTTGTTGTTGATGTGATGTCGTTTTTATTCTTCTTCTTGTTGTTGCTGTTATTGTTCTTGTTATTGTGTTGAAGTTGTTGCTTACTATTGTTCTCCTTGATGTTACAGTGTATTATTAAGTTGTCTTTGGCATTATTTTTCTCCTATTTGTTATTGTTCTTGTTCTTCTTGTTATTTGTGCTTTCCTCATTGTTGTTATTGTTATTGTCCTCTAGCTTGTGATTGTTCTTTCGGTTGTTCTTGTTGTTACTGCTATCTTGTTTTTTTGTTGTTATTATTCTCCTTGTTGGTTAACTGTTTACTTGTTGTGGTTGTTGTTGCTCTCCTTATTATGTTACTTTCTCTTTTTGTTATTGTTCTGCTTGTTGCATTATTGTTATTGTTGTTGTCACTATTTTCTTTTTTGTGGTCGTTGATGTTTTTCTCCTCATTGTTGTTATTTTTCTTCCTGTCATTGGTATCATTACATTGTTCTCCTTGGTGTTATTGTTATTGTTGTTATTGATAAGCTTGTTGTTGCTGTTGCTTTCATTTTTTGTCGACATAATATATACCTGTCTCAAAGATGATGTCATTATCTTCTTAGGTTGAATACAGTCCAGGTTTTTACTTTGACACATACGACGATCAGTTTAAAAACAACATGGCTGCCATTTCACGTTTTACTGCTTCGGCCGTACGTCTGCATTTTACTCAGCCACCGAGTTTGAGGTCATTAGCCTCCTATATTGCCATCAGTGACGTCATCATAGATGTACAGTGTAAATGCTTTGGTCATGCAAACAGCTGCGGTGGACCGGTAGGTGCATCCATCCATCCATCCATCTTATCTATCTATCTATCTATCTATCTATCTATCTATCTATCTATCTATCTATCTATCTATCTATCTATCCATCTATCTATCTATCTATCTATGCATCTATCTATCTATCTATCTATCTATCTATCTATCTATCTATCTATCCACCTGTCTGCTGTCTGTGTGTCTGTCTGTCTTTTTTTTATCATTTATTTATTTATATATATATTTATTGATGGATTACCTAGCGGACCGACTGAACGACAGATGGATTGATTGAGTAATGAATCGATTGATTGGTTGGTTGGATGGTGGTTTCATTTATTCATTGATTGGCTGGATGGTGATTTTGATTGTTTGGTTGATTGATTGATTAACTGATTGATGGATTGATTGACAGAACAACGCCACCTGTAACTGTGAACACAACACCCAAGGAACACACTGTGAAGAATGTCTACCTCTATACAATGACAGAAACTGGCTACCCGGAACAACAGCTGATGCTGGCATTTGCCAAGGTAATTCAACTTTGACTTGTGTTAGAAGACCGTGGGATTTTACATCATAGGCAACAGTTGAACAGTGAGCACAGCTCAGTATTTTCTCTTTTCGGCTTTGTGACTGGACGACGGTCCCTTAACAAAAACCACTTAACCTTTCAAAATTGTATGGTGTGTTTAGGTGGTTATCGTAGGAGGTTCACTGCTCTTGGGATATACACTTCATTTTTCTTGTTTTCATTTTTTGTTCTCCTTGTTTCTGTGAGTTTTTGTGGCAGAGATTAGCTTTTTTTTAGAATTTTGCCAGGGCAGTGACCTTGTTTGGCCTGCTCTTCTCAACGTTCAACTGCCAAGGTATCTTGAACGTGCACAAGGGCCCTCCGAGTTTTTCGTCCTTATCCGAAAAGACTAGATGTTCGATCATGCTTATCATATGACCAGGGACAGGAATCTTTCCTGAAAAAAAATAAATATATATTATCATGCCTGCACTGACCAGGGATCGAACCCAGTACCTTCATCATGGGAGGCGAGCACCTTGCCTCTAGACCAACGTGACCAAAATTATATGGTCAGTAGTGGGTGTTTTTAAGAACGGCCAGGGTCAGCATCCCTTTTCTCGAAAACTTTCTGCATTATTTTTATAATTTTATATGAGCTCGTAGTTTACACTGAACCTTATGGAACATTGCGAGTAGTTTGAATTGAAGTGTGCTTCTTTGTGTTTTGTAAAAAAATCATAACTAGACCAAGGAGGTTATAAATAGCAACACACACAAAAAAAAACAACAGTTCCATAGTTCTGTGTAGTACCGTACTGTAGTGCGTCTTTTTATGAATGACCAGGATCAATACCGATTTTGTCCAAAAGTGTCATCTTTATATAAAACTTTGCATGGGCTCATATTTTACACTAAACTTAGGGAACTGATTTTTTTACGTGTGACCTGTGGCCTGATTTTGAGTTTGCTTCTTTGCGCTTACCGAGTTATTAAAAGAAAAAACGTCCACAGTCCTAAAGTGTGTGAAACTCTGAAATTTGTGTTCACCTTGAACTGGAAAACAATATGACCATGTGTACACACCCGGAACAGTAGGCCCACTCTATGCACTAAATTACACATGTGATGAACACGTTTATGTCTTTCGCACAGTTCAGTACTGTAGAGATCGTATTTTTTTAATATTAGGGTCTACTTTTTTTTTTAAGTTAGTGGGTAGGTTAATTAGCTTGTTTACTACAATTTAGGGGCATAACTGCAATAACTTTAACGAAAATTGGCCACAGCATGGTACAAAAACCTACTGTGAGTATTTTGGTTAGACAGCACAAATATCTTGGAGGCCTATTTTTAAAAAAAAAGTTTATTAATATCCTTTTGTTGATCGCCTCCCGAATATATTGAGACAGTGAGGTAAAAATGTTGTTTACGTTTATGAAACCGTGACTCACGAATGACTTATTGATCTAGCCTTATTTATGATTTACAAATAACGTCAGTTGCCATATTTTAACATTAATGTGGAATCAATTGGCAGTTTAATGACACCCAGCAGCCTAGAAAGAACGTACAGCTTTGTAATCGATCTATAGGAAACGGGACTAATTATTTCATGCAAAAAAATAAGCAATATACGGTTCGTACATTTCTCTGTAGCTGGTCAGAAAATGTGTGTACTTGTGTGTGTGTGTGTATGTGAGAGAGAGAGAGAGAGAGAGGGCATACAAGCACATGTATGTGAATTAATGACAAATAGAGAGATTTTTGAGAGTTAGAGAGAGAGAGAGAGAGAGAGAGAGCATACATGCACATGTTTGTGAGTGCCAAAGAGAGAGGTTTTTGAAAGAGAGAGAGAGAGCGGGGGGGGGGGGGGGGGGAATAAATATAAGAAATGGGCGCAGACGGTTCATGGAAATCTTATAATAAATATTTCGGGGAAAGCGGATTGGGAATGGCAAGTGGTGTTTAATGTCTTCATGTAAAATCCAAATAATTGTAATTATAACTTCACTATTATGCAGGCCTACGAAACTGTTTTAAATAACTTCGCGCGTTTAGAGAAATATACCGTCTTTCATTCAAGATCATAGAATTTTTGGGTTCATAATTACTGAAACAATTATGAAAAAAATCTAATCTTCTGTGCATTTTAAAAAAAAAAATGCATACATCTGTTGAAGTTCTTCTTTAATCCAACAGCTCCGAAGCAGCTGTACCCCAGTTCCTCACACTGGTAATTAAGTTGCATGGGCCGAGCGGGAAAACGGTAATTTTATTTGCCAAAAATGATTTCGATAGCGTATTAGATTTTGGTCAATTCTGATTTCCCCGTAGGCTATCTGTTTTATGTGTGAACAAAACGCAGCTGAGTTTTCATGTGAACGGAAACAGAACGGGCAACGGAAACATCAAAAATCCATCAAGTAGTAAAAATAACAAATGTTTCCATGTGTACGGAAAGGGCGTTCCCGTACAAGTGAAAATATTCTTTCTATTTCACTACTTCAAGAGTTTTTCGCGTTTCCTATGCCGTTTCCGTAGCAACCGATGAGGACAAGGACGATTTCTACAACCAGCTTCAGGAAATAGTTGACACATTGCCAAGAAAAGATGTGAACATTATAATGGGAGACGCCAATGCCAAGATAGGACAGGACAATACAGGGTATGAAGACATTATGGGGTGCAATGGTTTGGGACAAATGAATGAGAATGGAGAGCGGTTTGCAAGTTTCTGCGCATTTAACAGCTATGTGATTGGAGGTTCAGTATTCCCACACAAGAGGATCCATAAGGCCACTTGGATTTCACCGGATGGAGTAACTGAAAACCAGATTGACCACTTTTGCATCACCCGACGATTCAGACGCTCACTGGAGGATGTCATAGTACAGAGAGGAGCTGATGTTGGATCTGACCATCACATGCTGCTGGCAAGACTCAAACTCCGCCTCAAGAAACAAGGTACCAGAGCAGGAACAAAGAGGAGAAAGTTTCAAGTGAGCCTTCTGGATGGAGACAAGAAGGAAGAGTTCCAGCTGACACTGAGGAATAGATTCAAACCCCTTGTTGACCTCGAAGAGACAGTAGATTTGGAGACTCACTGGGCTAAGGTAAAAGGAGTATTTACATCGACATGCCAGGATGTTCTTGGAGAAAAGAAAGTGGAACACAAGGAATGGATCAGTCAAAAATCACTGGACTTGATAAGGATAAGAAGAGACCTAAAAGAACAGGTAAATGCAAGTCGTACAAGAAGCTCAAGAGTTGGTAACCAGGAAGAGTACCGAGCATCAGCTAAAGAGGTCAAAAAATCAATTAAAAAAGACAAAGAGGAGTTTATAGGAATGTTAGCAGAGAAAGCAGAGAAGGCAGCAACAGGAGGACACATGAGGATCCTCTACCAGACTACAAAGACTCTTGCTGGAAAATATGGAAAACCTGAAGTTCCTGTCAAGGATTACAACAGGAAGGCTATTTTTGGAAAGGAAGCTCAGGCAAAAAGATGGATAGAACATTTTAACAGCCTCTTGAACAGACCTCCACCAAGCAACCCACCCGACATTCTACCCGCAAGAAATGATTTACCGATCAGTTGCGACCCTCCGACTAAAGCAGAGATTAATGATGCCATAAAGCAGTTAAATCGAGGCAAGGCAGCTGGACCAGATCAGATCCCACCAGAGGCGCTGAAGGCAGATGCTGCTGGGGCTGCAGAGGGTCTGCACTCACTATTCTCGAGGATTTGGACCGGAGGCAAGTTTCCAAAGGACTGGAAGGAAGGACACCTCGTGAAGCTTCCAAAAAAAGGGGACCTCAGCAATTGTAGTAACTACAGAGGAATTACACTTCTCTCCATCCCAGGAAAGGTTTTCAACCGGATTATTCTCAAGCGAATACAGAATGCAACAGACCCAAAACTTCGTGAGGAGCAAGCTGGTTTCAGGAGTAATCGATCAACCACCGACCAGATCGCCACGCTGAGAATCATAGTAGAGCAGTCGCTAGAGTGGAACTCCCAACTGATAGTGAACTTCCTTGACTACGAGAAGGCCTTTGATAGCATCGATAGAGAAACACTGTGGAGAATATTGAGACATTATGGAATCCCAGAGAAGATGGTGAACCTTATCAAGAGCATGTACGAGGGGACAAGTTGCAGAGTCGTACACGATGGCGAGCTTACTGACAGCTTTGATATCAAGACTGGTGTTAGGCAGGGTTGTTTGCTGTCCCCATTTCTGTTTGTCCTGGTGATTGATTGGCTTATGAAAGAAACCACCAGTGGAGGAAGAAATGGCATACAATGGACCCCATGGACACAGCTGGACGATCTAGATTTTGCAGATGACTTGGCACTATTGTCGCACACACACGACCAGATGCAAGCAAAGACTACAGCTCTAAACAAAATTTCAGAATCTATTGGATTGAGGATACATCCTGCGAAGTCGAAGGTCCTAAAAATTGTTGCACCCCCAAGCGCACAAGTCAGAGTAGGAGATCAACCACTGGAAGATGTAGAGTCCTTCTGCTATCTTGGTAGTATCATTGACAATAAGGGAGGAACAGAGGCAGAAGTCAAAGCACGAATTGGAAAGGCACAGGCAGCTTTCACGTCCTTAAGCAAGATTTGGAGAACCAAGGATATATCTCTAAAAACAAAGCTGAGGATATTCAACTCGAACGTGAAGTCAGTCCTGTTGTATGGATGTGAGACTTGGAATGCGTCCCAGGCCTGCATAAAGAGAATCCAAGTTTTCATCAACAGATGTTTGAGGAAGCTACTTAAGATCAGATGGACAGACAAGGTCAGCAATGAAATTGTATGGAAAAGAACAAGACAGAGCCCAGTCAGAGAGGAAATTGGTAGGAGGCGATGGAGATGGATCGGCCACACTCTCAGGAGGCCAGGAAACAGCATCACGAAGAAGGTATTGGATTGGAATCCCCAGGGCAAGAGATCAAGAGGAAGGCCACGCGGAACGTGGAGAAGAGCCAGAGAAAATGATGTGCAACGAAGCGGAAAGACTTGGAATAATGTAAAGAGACTGGCCCATGATAGAGAGGGATGGAAAGTGTTTGTTGGTGGCCTATACCCTGATCCAGGGTGAGAAAGGCAATGATGATGCCGTTTCCGTACACATGAAAACCCAGCTTAAAACCAGCAATGGTACAGAAACGGCGGCTTCTCGTCACTGCCAGGATAATTTTAAACTGTTAAGCCAAACTACTAATTGAGATCTATACTCCCCCCCCCCCACACTAATTGAGATCTATACTCCCCCCCCCCCCCCCTTCCACCCGAAACCTTTAATGTCAGAGACAATTCTAATATGTAAATATATTGTATTGCAAATTGTTATTCGGTGTAAATTATTTTAAACGAATTCCCAATGATTTAAAAACGTCAGCCAAATCTATCGCAGTTCATGCCTGGTATATCATGAGTCAATGTTTCGGACTTACTGATACCATGTACATGGCCAATGTTAACCGACGGACTTTGGCCAGTAAATACAAAATGTAAAATGTTACTTTATGCTCAAGTTCATGGCGTTTTCACATCAGGTGCAAATTTTCGTGTTGAAAATTCAGCGTGAGAGACATTATGAAGTTTTAATGAAACTGAATTTAATGCATTCTAATCTTATAATTCTTAGCCTTAGTATAGCATGTCCAATTAATTTACTTACGACTTCATAAATGTTCATGTAAGTCCGATTTCATCCAGGGTCATAACTGCTCTGGTGTCAAACGTGTGTTTGGCACTGACAGTGTTGATTGGTCTGTCAGTTTATAAGCTGAGACACTTTGACGTTCATAACATTTTGATTATTTATCAGTTTCATTCGACTTATGAAATGATTTGATTTGGTGTGAATGATTGATTGATTAGTTTTTTTGTTGTTTTTTTCACCCCCAGAATGCAATTGTAATGGGCAGGCTACTTCGTGCGAATACGATTCTGCCAAGAGCCATGGAGTGTGTAACAACTGCACTGATAACACGTCTGGAGATTCTTGCAGTTCATGTGTCACCGGATATTACATCAACGCACTATACTCAAACAACACGAGTGCTACAAATAGTTCCATCAACGTCGTCCGACCTAATTATTGTTTGCGTAAGAATACTTCTGTTGAAATGTTGCACTGGGGCAATTCATTATTGTTGTTGTCAATCTAGGTTTATTTGTTTGTTTTGGTTATTAGTTGTCTCAGACCAGAAAAGTCCAATTTCATTGTACTTAACCCAAAACTCAAATAAATATTTTACCAGCATTTATTTGTGCGAATGGTCTCATATAAGGGCCTAAAGCTCTGGCCTAAGTAGGAAATATGACAGTCAGTTTCAGTGGCATGCAGAGGTTAGGTGGTGCCCAAGGCCAACTCCTTGATTGTACGCCGGAAGACTCGAGTATGGAACCTAGTACTGAGAGATGTAACAAAGAAAGAGATTTTAAATATGTAAATACAGATGAAATATACTTTTTATTGAAATTAATTAAAAATCAGCCACATTATTTAAGTTCGTTTGTGGTGTGGCAAGCAGATTGTGTGCAATGCAGTTAAAAGTGATAATTTCAAATTTTAAGAAACTTAATTTTAATTTCATTCTTTGACTGGATGCCCAGGGGCATCGCCCCCCGTGCCCTCCTTTCTCCACGCCTTTGGTCAGTTTGGCATTATTATGAATCGTCCCACCAAATGCATGTGTGCTTGAAATTTAATCCTTCGGTGCTCATTCAGAGAATTTCTTGCTGATAAAATATCGGATACAAAGATATAAATATATTTTACGAAAACTTATTCTTTGATAAATTAGAGAATGCTCCAAATAATATAGAACTTGAGCATTAGGTGAGTGTTTCAGAGATAGATCACCAGGCACTAAAGCATATTTATTATTTTCTGAATTCACTGGCGGTATCGAAATACTACCACAAAACCTCACAAATGTGAAGGGCCCCATATTACAGGAATGGAAAGAACTGATTCACATGAAATAATTCATACTCTTTATCTGCAAATACTGTAATTTTTAATTTCATAAGTAAACATTTCAAATATTGTACTAATTAACATTAAAATAAAATTTCTTCAAGGGCTTCATAGAATATGTGACCAAAAAAAAAAAAGTTGCCATCTGTGCAGTTATGAGGATACGCTGATAGGACCAATGACGCCGGTTTTTTGTTGTTGTTGTTGTTGTGTTTTTGACTGCGATCTGACAGTCTATTTGCCCCCCCCCCCTTTTTTTTTTCTAGCGTGTGACTGCAATCAGAATGGCACCCAATCAACGGCTTTGTCGACTTGTGAGGTCAGTTCTGGTCAGTGCCTCTGCAAAGAGAGAGTGACAGAGAGAGACTGCAGCCAATGTCAAGACACGTTCTGGGGACTTGCTAGTGACAATCTGCAAGGCTGCAATGGTCAGTATGTTTAAACTTCACTTTTACTTCAACCACATAGTCCAAACATGAAAATGCCAACTTTTCCAAATTCATTTTGTATATTACACGCATGCCAAATTGGCCTTCTTTCGATTTTTTTTTTTTTAGACGGAAAAGGGGTTGGGGGGGGGGGGGGGAACTTATTCATCCTACCACGTTTTTCCAACACACCCCACACCCTGGTAGTCATGTGCAAAAGACTTTTTTTTTTTAATTTTGGTCTGTTGGGCGTTATATTTTTTTGTTTTGTTTTGGAGAGGTGTTAGGGGCGTTTTTCCGAATGCACAGGTACCTCTGTCAGTGATTATTTTCACGGTGTATTTTTTTTTTCTGGCTTGTCCTCTCTGTCCCGCGCGGTCTCGCCGGACCTTGACCGATGACTGACCTCTGACCACGTTCAGACTTTTGTTTTCTTTTTCCAGTGTGTAACTGCAACTCGTCTGGTAGCCTTGGAAGTACCAACTTGTGCAGTAAAGACACAGGAGAGTGTCTCTGTAAAGATAATGTGGAGGGAACGACGTGCGACACCTGTAAGGTAAGGAAGGCTCAGATGGGGAAGTGGGTGACTGACAACTCCATACACCGATCTGATACACTTTCTCATTTGTTGTAGCACCCGCACGTTCGAGGTATTGTTGACTGGACTCCAGGCTCGCATACTAGCTCATTCATTCACATTCACTCAGTCATGTGTGCTCTTGCATTTCATTCAGTAGTGCATTCAGGCACTCAGACATACATGCACTCAGTCACCTGCTCAGTTAATGACTTACCCAAATCTCATCCCTCACTCATGCATTCATTCATTCACGTAGTCCATCACTCATTGGAGTAGTCACTCATGCTCTTCCTTACTCACATTGTCACTGACACACTCGTTTATGTGCCTATACATGTTCACTCACTTTCACTCACTAACTCACTCCAAAAAAAGTCAGTTACTAATTTAACTTCACTTGCCTGTGACATTATAACAGCCCTTCATTCCTCTCAGCTCATTCAGTGCGCGGTCCCCCAATCCCCCACCACACACACTTTTAAGGGGGCTTAACAATCACAGGACAGGTTTTCAGACGCCTTTGGGCGATTACTGCTATCTCACTTTTACTGAAGCATGATTATTACAATTTTTGTTTCATTTCATCTGAGATATTTCTAATTCTGTTTACGTTTGTCAGGTATTCTAAACCAAATGCAGATTCTTATATTATGTATATATATTATGTGTGTTACGATGTTGCTATCCTAAATGTTACGAATTTGGGGGGGAATCCGTCTACTTAAGGTTTCGACTGCATTTAAAACGAGAGGTACTTAATATCTAATCTTTCGTACCATGCCACACACTAAGAACAATCTGAATAAGTTTCATAAACAGACCTGCAGGGCCACAACTTTAATTACATTAATTACCCTAACAATTTTGTCTAGATCTATTATATGGTAAAGACAACATCAGCAGCATCAATCCAAATTCAATAATACCTCACTAGAATTCTACTCTAGATTCCTATAATATTATTATACTTCTGATTCACTAACAATCTAAGTACTAATTATATATATCTCAGATCTGGTCTGCCTACTATATGTCAATCAATACACTAATATGGTCTCTGGCGACAATGTCATCTCAGCCATTTGTGCCTAACGTTTATAATAATCGAGCCCGTCAATACAAACTGACATAGTTAAGTCTAGAGGTCTACTCTAGGATGGGCTGGCAATGCCCAGCCTCATCCAGACAAATCAATCACAATTCACAGATGTGTATGCCATACATTCATACTAGTTGCAAGTCTATATATATCTTTATCTTGCATTCTTGGGTAGCACTCCTAGTATATGCGGCAATCCTGTCCTACTAGATAACTTATGTTCAGCTCCTCGTTCATGGTTGAGTCATCAATAGACAAACACTTACGATTAGTCCCTGGTGGACACCAGGGAACGATGGACAATAGCGGTGGGCATATCTCATTCAGGCATATGGATTCTTCTCAAATGTCTATAGTGGACTAGACATGAGTCGTACAACGCTTTTATGATTCTTCAGGCAGAATCGTGCCGACGCCTGCACAGATTGGAGTTTTCTGTATGGAGTGCAGGATATATGTCTGGGCAGACTTTTATACTGTCTAGCCACCTGCAACTACCGTCCAAATCCCTAGATTTCATTGGTGCGGTCAGCTCCGAGCTGAGCTCGCAGTATAATTTATTCTATTGTATAAGTCGGTTACGGCCTTGCACTAATACAGACAAGGTCAATTTAAAATGTCAAAACAACTACTGAAATCTTTAAACCCTCGTGCTTTCTACATTTTATGCACGAATTTCTGAACGCGACTAAGCGTCTTAAACTATCTATCCTTATTCGCCCCTTCTCTTCCCTTCTAAGTGTTCATCAAAATCACGGGGTCGAGAACGGCTCTGTCACTCCTAGCTATACATTTATTCTATCTCGCCCCACTTTCTTTCCATCTCTAAAACAAAAGTGTTTCAAACAAACTGTTCACGAGAACAGCTCAAGGACAAATTACGCTGGTTAGAATTAACAAGTCGTGAAAATTTACTCACTGAACTCGTGACCTAGCACGGCATTTATGGACTAGGTGCTTGATCCTACCTACCATAGGATAAGGGACAGGAAAATAATTATGAGAAAAATCCCAAATTCCAACATGCCTGCACCGATCGGGATTTGAACCCGGTACCCTCGGCATGAGAGGCGAGCACATTGTCTCTAGACCACGGTGTCCCCAGCACATTAAGGCTGGTGTCACACTGCGTCAAGTCTGTTCCGCGACAGTTTTGACTCAGTGTGCGATGTCTTTATAACTGCCAGCTGACTCAAGACAGTTTTGACGCGTCCGAGCAAGTGAATCTACATGAACAGAATGCTTGATGTAATGATGAGTTATTGATGCTAATTTGTTACAGTATTACTGCGGATGAATTTTCAAAAAAAAAAAAAGCCAGAGTTTTTCCTACAGCGATTGAAGTTATGATTACAAACTAAGTGACCTCAGTCAAGACCTGTACAGTGGTACCTGAACAGTGAACAAAATTCAATATTTTCCTTATATTGGCTTTGTAAAAAAGGCGGCATTGTCCATGATTTCCGCGCATTGGCTGTTAGGTGGCGGTGCGAATCTGTGGACGCTAAACGCGCTAGCTGTCTCATCTTATTTTGTATAGTAGCCAATCTTCGAACCCATTTCAATTCTCCATTCCCAAATTCCAGAAAGATACGTTTTGTCACTCTCGAGCCTATTAGTAAAAAAAGGGTTCTCTAGAGCCCATTGGTAACAAAGGGGTTCTCTAATAGTTTTACACATACGATACTTATATAAATTTGTTTATTTATTTATTGCCAACTTGTGGCCCATTTCCAAAAAAAAAAGCACCGTGCCTATGTCACCAAATAAAAGATAGTTGTGGTCAATTAGCCAAGCCTACTCTTAACCCTAATACTAACACCTACACTAACCTCCCCCAAAACACTAACACCAACACCAACCCTCCAAATCACTGTGTAAAACAAATCCCAAGTTGGCAACCGACGCAAAAAGCAGTCAATTCTTGATAAAGTAATTATATAATCATTATCTTGTCTCCTTTGCTGCTACTAATCCAGATAATTATACATACATAGAGTATTTGGCGCCCTGCATGACGTCTCCGAATGCTTTCACATAATTTTATTCCTTTTCATAATATATAAGATTATCTCTAGGACTATTATCATTAACCGATGTAGTTAACTATTCCAAACAAAACGAACTGCCGATTAAACCTGATAATATTTATATTATACAGCAGCTGTCGATAACGGTAAGAGAGAACAGAATCTTGAATTGTAATGGTTCACGTCGTGTCAGAGTTTCTAGCTGCGCAGTTTTGTGAGGTTGAACTTATCCAATAATGAAGTGTAGGAAGGTCGTCAGCTGTGCAAATGTCCCACAGTGACAAAAAAGACCGTATTTGGTAATCCACTAAACTTCACTTTATAACATTTTCTAGAATAAACTATGCTCTGCCTTTGTGTCTGGGTTATAATTTTGAACGACGAGGAGTTGCTTTTAGTGATCAGAAAATGGACATTGAATAAAGAACAAAGCGAAGCACAACGTCATTTTTTTTTTTTTTTTGGCATTTGTTGTAAAATTTTACTTTCCGCGCATATGCTGTTTCCCAACAACAAAGCAGACAGGCGTATTGCATCTTGAAAGTCTGTATTTAGATACGGTATTTAATCATTGCCCTGAGTCACCAAGGGCGTGGGGCATTTGACCAAATATGGAATTTTCATGGGCGACTGCACATTTTATGAATTTCCAACACGGTGTTCAAGGGGGGGGGGGGGGGGGGCAAAAAAAAAAGTAATGAAAACTAGGTATCTTCCATTTTGCCCCTACAAACCACCCACAAACAAGTCCACACAGACATTTGAATGTGTGACCCGGTTTCGCAAATTGTTAAGCAAGTCGGAAGGGCCCATCGAGGAAAAATGGCGTTCTTTTTTATCTGCCAAAGGTGATTTGGGTAGAAAATAAGACTTTAGTTAAATGCGATCCTTCAGTAACTCTTCTATATTTCGGCAAAATATTTTTCATGCATAAAATGCTCAAAGGAGTTAATTATGACTCTTTATGACGAAATGCGTCTTAACAACCGATTTAACTAGATCGGCCACATTTCCGAAGGACGAAAAATAAAGGGATTTCAGGCATTATTGGCTCATCAGTAAGAAAGTCTTATTTTTATTTGTTTGTTTGATAAATCATTGTCCCCGCTCTTCCAAAGGAATGGCTGTTTATAGCAAACAAGTTACCTTTGTCCTCTGGATTTCATGACGTCACCAGCTGACAGTGGCTCAATGGTAAGAGCGCTTGACCTGGCTGCCAAAGGTTAAAGATTAGAATCAAGCTTGGGTGGATGTCTGTGGGGCCATCCACGAGATACAGACGCTCGATTTTTGGCGAGTTTACACCCCCCCCCCTCCTTTTCCCTTTTCCTCCCACGTATAGGTTTCATATGCTTTACTGCTATTTTTTTTTTTTTAGGGGGACGTGGAAAGGAATGTCTCCTCTTATAATTGTATCTGTTATCTTTGGGAACATACAACATGACGTATGCGTGGGACGTAGAAAGGAATGTCTCGTCTTATAATTGTATCTGTTATCTTTGGGAACATACAACATGACGTATGCGTGGGACGTAGAAAGGAATGTCTCGTCTTATAATTGTATCTGTTATCTTTGGGAACATACAACATGACGTATGCGTGGGACGTAGAAAGGAATGTCTCGTCTTATAATTGTATCTGTTATCTTTGGGAACATACAACATGACGTATGCGTTCAGTGAAAAAAATTTTCGGTGCGCACTGGCTCTCTCTTGCCACCTAGTGGTGAAATTATTGTTCGTGGAAAAGAAAGGATCTGGAAGCGATCGAACAGCGACAGAAGGCAAACTCAAAAAAATACTTCCTCTCTTTGTCAAGTCTCCAAATCTAAAAAAAAAAAAAAGAACCCTCTGCAAATGAAGAGCGAGGCACCTTAAAAAATTCACCAAATTTGTTAAAAGTCCTGTGATTTGTTTTTGCATAGTACAGATTCGCGGTATATTTTTTTTTCATGTATGGATATGGCAGACGTTACTCATTTCAAATTCCACGATACACTTTATGGCTAATTGGTCCTCATTAATGCCATCTGAAAACTTCAACACAGTCATGAAAATTTCCGCTGAATGTGTGAGCACCACGTTTTTTTTTTTAGCGATGGAAACATCAAAAAGCTTTCACCGACATTTCGATTGCACGGTGCATTAGGTTTGACGGCAATAACTTTCGGCACCAGCTTGTGTGTTCCATTGACGTCACCAAATTTTGAGATGGAGACCGCCAGGCAATGCTTGGCCACTGTTTTGAGGGGGAAAAAAATGGGGGGGGGGGGGGGGGTTGTTTGTGTGTTTGTTTTTTGTTTAAATTTGGAGAGACGCACGCTCTGTGACGTAAAATGAATAAAGTCATCCATTGTCTTTTTTTTTCTTTGCTTAATATTTTGTTGGACGGGGGAATATAAATTATTTACAGACGATACTTTACTGTAATCAATACTAACTGTAGGCTATGTCGGCCTATATCAGGACTTGCCAATGCATGGCATCAGTTACTGACGAAACTGCAAACAGTATTAGCTTCAAAATTTTCACACGAATTGATGTTCAGATCATAACGCGAACATTGACAATTACCGATACTTTTTCAAAAAATGTACATGTATTTCTTCGATTCGTTTAGTCCCCGCGCGCTGTCCTCTGGCAGGCTTGTTTTATTTGACTGTCTTTCAAGAGCATACAATTTTCGGTGCACCTTTTCCCCTATCTACAGATAGGTCAACATATTTCTACTGTCGAAGCTTTATCAGTGAAAGAGCAAAGAGACTAAAATAACAAACCCAACATATTTCTACTCTCTAAACTTTACCAGTGAAAGAGCAAAGAGACTAAATTAACAAAACCAACATATTTCTACTCTCTAAACTTTACCAGTGAAAGAGTAAAGAGACTAAACTACCAAAACCAACATATTTCTACTGCCTAAGCGTGACCAGTGAAAGAACAAAGAGACTAAATTAACAAAACCAACATACTTATACTCTCCAAGCGTGACCAGTGGAAGGGCAAAGAGACTAAATCAACAGCACCAAACGTTACTAGAAAAAGAGCAAAGAGTTTATTAAAAAGCGCAACATATTTCTGCTGCCTTAGCTTACTTTCTGATAGTGGTGAAAAGAACCATTTTTATTAATAACACTTTTTCAACAGTGACACAGACCTGAACATTTAATGCATAATTAGATGTAACATATGTTGAAAAATGTGTTTTGTTTCACCTGACTTGTTGGGCAAATTAGTGGGATTTACTCAGGTTTTGAAAAAATTTCAATGAAGCCATTTGATAACAGATGTTTCATTACTAAAAGGTCGTGTGAGTTCGTTTTGCAACTTAGCAGTTAGATTCTAGTGTTAGTCATTTGCCTGCTCTGAAAGTAGTGTCGAATTTCCAGCAAGGGGCCGACCGTAAAGTATGTATGCACGATCTTAGTGGGTTGTTTTTTTTTACTGCTCACTGCTTCTCCCGTTCTCCCAAATACACACACATCTATAAACCATCACGTACTCTTGCATACTTTGCATGCGCTATTTATGTCCATGTCCTTGTCCAGGCCTTGATGTTTTCAAACTTTTTTTAGGTGGCTACAGAGAGTATGTATTTATTCGCCAAATCGCGAAAATTGGTCGCTGCAGTAAACAAGAATTGAAAGAGACCACCTTCACCATAGATAGTGTGCATATCTGTTTACTGTAGTTTGTTCATATTTTTGGGCTGACTGAAACTATTTAGAGCCGTTTGTCAGCTCTTAAGCCCCGTGGAAATGCACAAACGGGTATTGTTTACCGCAGCGACCTACTTTCCGCTCCATGCTAACAATGGTTTCGCAGAGTCTCCAGTGTCTCGCCTCTCATGCCGAAGGTACTGGGTTCAAATCCCGGTCGGTGCAGGCATGTTAGAATTTTGGGATTTTTCTCATACTTTCCTATCCCTGATCCTATGGTAGGTTGGATCGAGCACCTAGTCTTCTCGGATAAGGAAGAAAAATTCGGAGGGCTCGTGCGCACGTTGTGCACGCTGAAAATACCTTGGCAGTTGGAAATCGTGAATAGCAGGCCGCACAAGGCCGCTGCCCGGGCAAAAATCTATAAAACGATTCCCTAGCACAACAAGAGAAATAAAACAAGAACAAGTGAGGTGTAAATGCCAAGGGCAGCGAACCCTGGAAAATAAAGAGCTGAAACACCGATGAAGACAGACTTTTTCATTCCTCACCATAATTGAATAGCACACTTGGGCCTGCTCTAGCCAGCATCACTGCGTCAATCCTACGTAGATTTTCGTAGGATTGGTGGGAGTACCACAGGGGCTGGTTCCTTACGTCAGACCGACGACCACGCGATGTCGTAACCAGCGGATGTACGTAGGAAGGATGTCATTCCTATATGCAAACTTGACGTCAATCCTACACGTCGGATGTCCGTAGGATCGCTGGCTGGGACGCTATCCAGACTACCCCTTTTACCCCTTCTCCCATCCTGAGCATACCTATGAATGTGGCCCGAAGTCATTCACTTGGAACACGCGTTCAACAGTTGACTGGGAAATTCACGTTTAATCTCCCCAGTAAGTCACTCACTTTGAGCGTGGCGTATGACACGCTGTGTATCAGCTGGTCCATCAGAAAAATTAATATTAAAATTTTGTTCAGCAGTCCGTGATATACAAGGATAAGTCACTTTCGATGGGACAGGGCTTAGTACATGTGTCGTCTCCATGTAAACTGGATAATTCAAACTTGAACAGGGGCGCCAGAATACCTACGTATTATTGACGCCAAGTTTGCCCGTGGGAATGGCATCGTTCCTACGTAGGGTGGCTGGTTAAGACATTGCGTTAATGTCTGTTTGACGTAGGGAACTTGCACCTACGTAATCCTACAAATCCCACTGAAATTCTGTACAGATTGCGTCGGAATGACGTAGGCATGCCGGCTGCCCCCCCCCCCCGCCCCTTTCACCAAAGTAATGTGGAAAAAGCTGTTGTCCAGTCTTCCAGAGTTTAATAATGTTACTTTCATAGGAAGTATTAGGAGCTTCACCCCCGCCCCCGATCCTCAGAGCGCCTGCTTTGTTGGGGTTTTAGTACTTGTAACAGCTGAGGTTGTTCTAGCACGTTATAGTAGGGGGGAGTTAGTTGATCTAACTACAACCCTTTAGAAAACGAAACTATTACAGCTGTAAAATAAATAAACACGAGATCCGACGATAGATTAAATAATACTAAAGTTTAATAACTGTATACTGAACAATAAATACTAGGAAGACACCAGCGAAACTAAATATCTACGCCACACAAAAGGAAACTCACTTACTCACCGACCAACCACTCACACAGGTCTATATATATAAACATTCCTACAGAAAGTTCCCGAAATAAACGTTACCTTTGCCCTCGCACAAACTAACCAATCACGCATCAATACGTCATCAGGTTACATCACTCAAGGCCAAATCTGGCGTAAACATCCGTCTCCACAATGTTATCGAATGTTCGGAAACATACTAATATTTACTGAACGAGTCAAAACACTGACAACAAGCGAGCGAGGAAAAAACTACTCACTAGAAAAGAAGGTCAGGTCACGGAGTACAGTACACTCTGGCGGTTGTCAACAATAAAATGAAAAAAGTAGTGGACACATGCTCAGCCACCAGCACAACAACAAAACCGGGGGAGGGCAAGGGGTAGCCCGCAGATGCTACACAACTCCCCAATTTAAGTTGAATATCTTTCAACTCCAAAAACATTATACAGCGTCTGCACTATCGTGAAATAATCTTATAGCACTCCCAATCTCACAAAGGTAGTTGCTAATTCTATTACAATTAATAACAATTTCAGTGTCTTCCCGAATGTCATCACAAATACAGTACAATGCAGTGTACTTTGCATCACTAATACCATAACTAATACAATACCGTCATTGCTTCCCAATAGTAAACAGTAGGCCTACTAGTCAAAATAACACAACGCCACCACTGTGGTGAAACAATGGTCAATGATATTATTACAAATCATATAAGGTGAAACGATGGCCCATCGTTTACATAATGCTTCGTGCATGAACCATAGCATATAACTTGTATATAACATAGTTATCTCCAAAATGTATAATTCATACGTACAATGGCAAAATACCAATACATACCGACCACTGATCAGGGTCTTTCTTCATCATATTAGGTCAAAACAAGTTACAACATTGCAATATAACACAAACACTGCTTGCTCGCAGTCCCCATTTGGGTTACATTTTCCAAAAATTACACCAAGTTCCATTGGTAACTAATATGACATAGCATAAAATCAAAATGTGACTAACACATCATGACTCTCTATCAGCCATCAATTCAATATTCAGTCACAGATGAACTATGTCCCCAATTACAGTACAATACCGCCGTCCTAGAAATTCATCTAGTAGGCAAAAGTATGGGTTACAATGCATTTCACTGATAGTGTACTACTTTAAAATACCCTGCTCAGGAAATCGGCACAGACATTTTCTCTGCCTTTTACGTAGTGAATCCTGAATCGATAAGACTGTAAAAATAAACTCCATCGTAATAACTTTGGACTGTCAAACTTGGCAGAGTTCAAAAACTCTAATGACCGATGGTCAGTTTGGAGCACAAACTCCTTTCCATACAAATACAAAGTAAACTTTTTTACAGCCCAAACAATAGCTAAACATTCGCGCTCTGAGACCGAATATTTTGTCTCACGAGGCAATAGCTTACCACTAGCATATGCCACAGGGTACAACTTTCCCTCGTGTTCCTGCATAAGACTAGCGCCTAATCCGCGATCTGATGCATCAGTTGCCAAGACAAACTCTTTGGAAAAATCTGGCAAACATAACACGGGTTTGGAGATAATGACATTCTTCAAAGAGGTGTACGCTTTCTCCTGCGTTTCATCCCACTGAACTATATTGGGCTGACCCTTTCTAAGTAAATCAGACAATGGTGATGCAATCGCTGAAAAGTTAGGAATAAATTCATGGTAATATCCCACTAATCCTAAGAATGCTTTCACTTCCTTCTTAGTGGTGGGTCTGGGTGCGTCTCGTGCCTTACATACATTCTCTTCTAACAGGCCAATCATACCTTCTCCCACTAAGTGTCCAACAAAGTCTACTTCAGACGTTCCAATCAGACACTTCGATGGTCTTGCAGTTAATCCAGCTTGGTCCATCCTCTGCAGTAAGTCCTTGAGAGTCTTCACATGCTCGTCGAATGTCTCTGTATGAATCAGCAGGTCGTCCACATATGCTGTCACATTGTTCATTCCACGGATCAATGGCTTTACGATCCTGTTCAGCGTGGCTCCTGAGTTCATCATCCAAAAAGGCATCCGAGTGAATTCATAGTGTTCGCCCATGGTGACGAACGCCGTCTTGGGAATGTCTTGCTCTCGAACTTTCACTTGCCAGTATCCCTTGCTCAGGTCAACACGAGAGAATAATTTTCCTCTCGAGAGACTCTGAAACACTTCTAATGGCGCTGCTGTCGGATGAGGGTCGAATACTGTGATCTTGTTTAACCTCCTGTAGTCGATGCAGACTCGGTTAGATCCGTCCTTCTTCTTGACGACAACAATAGGTGAAGCATAAGCTGATGAGCTCCTTCGAATGATGCCCAGCCGTTCCATGGTGCTAAGCTCCTCCTTCAATGAGTCGCGCATAGCGTAGGGCACCGGGTATGGTCGTTGACGAACTGGTACTTCTGTCGTCAGGTCGATGCGATGTTCACCCAACTGGCAGCATCCAGGGAGATTGGTGAAGACGTGCTGGTAATTCTTCACCACATTGCAGAGTTCTTGACGTTGTTCCGATGTCAGTTGCGTTCCATACTGGACATCTCTGTAGCTTTCATTCTGGTTCCAGCTTCCTAGGTCGGCAAGGTCCTCCGTCGTTCCACCGTTGTCGCCTTCCAGGTCGCAGTCCTCGATGATTGTCATGCCAGCTGACTCCACGGGTTGACTCTTGTCCATCATGTCGTCCTCTGCCAGTACAGTCTCAGCACTATCACCGCCGCCGTCCTTTATGGCGTTGACATGTTCAGGCGTGGTATCTCTCCTACTGTTGTCCATCCCACACATCTCGGTCACAATAGGTCTCGGTTCCATTGCCACAGCTGCTGCTTTTGACGTCCTTGGAATGTATCTCTTGAGGAGGTTGGCGTGCAAGGTCTTTTCTTTTGCACCCATCTTGACTCTATAGTCGTTAACACCGACAACTGAGACTACCTTATATGGTCCCTTCCATTGGACTAGGAGCTTGTTAGTGTTCGTCGGCAGTAACACCAACACTTCATCTCCGGGGCGGAACTTCCTCTCTCGCGCCTTCCGGTCGTAGTAGGTCTTCTGTCTACCTTGAGCCTTGGAGAGTTCTTCCGTCGCTAACTTCCATGTGTCCTCCAGCCTCTCACGTAGTTCCATGACGTACTGGTAACTGGTCTTCGTTTCCGGCTCCTCTACGTCCTTGGTCCATAGTTGTCGTAAGATGTGCATTGGTCCTCTCACAGTTCTCCCATACAGCAACTCGAATGGGGCAAACTTGGTCGACTCTTGGGGAACTTCACGATATGCGAAGAGCAGCGGGTTGATGTATCTGTGCCACTGCTTGGGTTGCTCTGCGCACAGTCGCCTTAAGGTCTTCTTCAGTGTGACGTTAAATCGCTCCACCAACCCGTTGCACATAGGGTGGTAGACTGTAGTGGTCGACTGTCGAATTCCCAGTAGTCTATTCGTTTCCTTCATGACATCTGACATAAACTGGGTCCCTTGGTCTGACAAGATCTCTTCGGGCACACCCAAACGGCTGTAGATGTTCACTAAGGCTTCTGCTACCGTTTCTGCGTTGATCTTCTTCAAGGGTGTGGCTTCGGGGTAACGAGTAGCGTAGTCTATGTACACTAGGATATACCGATGTCCACCTTCACTTGGGGGGTCGATAGGTCCTACTAAGTCCACGGCCACTCGCCTAAATGGTACGTCCACTACTGGCATACTCTGCAGGTGCACCTTTGGGGTCGCTCCTTTGTTCACCGTCCTCTGGCATATGTCGCATGAGCGGCAATATCTCGCGACGTCACCTTCAATTCCAGGCCAATAAAAATTGCTCATAACTCTGTCTTTGGTTTTCTTCACGCCGAGGTGTCCTCCGACGATCGAGTCGTGGGCTACACTCAGTACATACTCTCTCAGTTTCTCGGGTAGTACCACTTGCCTTATAACCGTCGCCTGTCTCAGGTCCTTGTAGATCCGGTACAGTACTCCTCCATGTTTCTCAAAATGAACAGATTTATGGCCTCTATTAGTTGGGATCTTCTTCTGCTCTAACTTCCTAATGACTTCGTCTTCTTCTTGGAGTCGGATAAGTTCCTCTCTATCCACTCCCGCGTGCCGTTCTGCCCTCGGCACCTTCAGCGACGTAGACCGGTCCTTCCTCTTCTCCTGGGCCCTCGTGGTCACCGCTCCTACCATCACCTCAGTATCAGGGTCGTACGGATCCTTCGCTCCGTCCACGTTCCCGACTACTAGGTCGCAGATGGTCTCCGGGAGACACAGCGCCGTCACTTTGCCCGTCAGGTAAGGCGTCTTCACGTCGATAACGGCTTCCTCCGCCGCTAGCAAGGAGTTATCGATCCTCGCGATAAGTTTCTTCCCACCGGTGAGCTGTCCGTCGTCCACCAGTGCTCGCCGCACCACTACACCTTCACAGCCGGTATCTCTTAGGACATCTACCGCTCGATTTCCAATCAAGCCCTTCATCACTGGTAACTTCAGTTTCTCCACGGTCCTTCCGTCACTGCATCCTCCGCAAGTAACAGGCACCGCTAACTGTAGCTTCCCGTCCTTCATTACCGCTTGAACGTTGATGCTGGTGTCAGCCGTCGTCGCATCCTGTCTCGACGACTCGTCGGCCGCTATCACTACGGCCGCCGCCGCCTTGTTCGGCTTGCCTCGTCCCATATCCTCCTGGGCTGGACACATCCTCCGAACGTGGCCTGGCTTTCCACAAAGGTAACATTTCAACTCACCTTTGTCGTTTAACTTTGCACGACACTCCGTCGCCTTGTGTCCCGGCCTCTGGCAGACCTGTGGGCTTCTGTCTCCGTTGGGCCTCTGTCGCACTGGCCGGCTCTGCATTCTGGCGCTCCCGCTGAGCGTCCGGTTCCTCGCTACCAGGTACGCCTCCGCTGAATCTGCGATGTCCTGTAGCGTCTTTGGTTTCCTCTCCCTCACATGGGTTGCAAGGTCTGGTGGGCAGGCATCCATGAATTGCTCTCTGACGAACAGATCTCTCACTCCTTCGTAGGTCTCCTCCGTCTTCGACAGCTTTATCCACCTCTCTAGATAGGTCTTGATCCTGGTCAAAAACATTCCAACATCTTCTCCATCTTCAGGCTTACCTTGTCTGAACATGAGTCTGTATCCGTCCTCTGACAGGTTGTACCTCTTCTGCAACGCTTCCTTGACCTTGTCGTAGTCCTTGGCTTCGTCGATCGGTAGTCTGCAGAAGCACTCCAAAGCTCTCCCGGTCAGCAGGGCAGACAGTGATGTCGTCCAGGTGGATCTGGGCCATTCAGCTGTCTCGGCAAACCTCTCAAACCGCAGCAACCAGCTATCCAGATCGTCCTTCTTGTCCTGAAATGCAGGTAGCTTGGGTCTCTTGGAACTAGCGTGGTCGTCGGTCTTCTGCGCTGAGTCGTTGCCTCCACGTTGCTGGCGCATCCTCTCTATCTCCAACTCGTGGTTCATCTTTTCCCTTTCCAGCTGTCGTTCAGCCTCCTTCTCATGAGCCTGTCGTTCAGCCTTCTTCTCCTGTCGTTGAGCCTCCAGCTGTCTTTCTCTTTCTAGGCCTTCACGGAGGTAGTCCCGTCTCTCCTGCCCAGTGAGCTCCATAGCGTCCGCTTCCTGGCTAAGCCTTCCAATAACCTCCGACATGTTGTAGATAGCTTGTCGATGATATTTCTACAATAAACTATGTAAATAAATCTAGTAATTTTGATCTGGTCCGCTCGAATATGGTCGGATCCCGGACGAGCCCCCAATATGTAACAGCTGAGGTTGTTCTAGCACGTTATAGTAGGGGGGAGTTAGTTGATCTAACTACAACCCTTTAGAAAACGAAACTATTACAGCTGTAAAATAAATAAACACGAGATCCGACGATAGATTAAATAATACTAAAGTTTAATAACTGTATACTGAACAATAAATACTAGGAAGACACCAGCGAAACTAAATATCTACGCCACACAAAAGGAAACTCACTTACTCACCGACCAACCACCCACACAGGTCTATATATATAAACATTCCTACAGAAAGTTCCCGAAATAAACGTTACCTTTGCCCTCGCACAAACTAACCAATCACGCATCAATACGTCATCAGGTTACATCACTCAAGGCCAAATCTGGCGTAAACATCCGTCTCCACAATGTTATCGAATGTTCGGGAACATACTAATATTTACTGAACGAATCAAAACACTGACAACAAGCGAGCGAGGAAAAAACTACTCACTAGAAAAGAAGGTCAGGTCACGGAGTACAGTACACTCTGGCGGTTGTCAACAATAAAATGAAAAAAGTAGTGGACACATGCTCAGCCACCAGCACAACAACAAAACCGGGGGAGGGCAAGGGGTAGCCCGCAGATGCTACAGTACTTTAACAGGTGGATGTCGGGGGTGGCAGGTCTCTCTCGTGAGGATGAGCGAACCTGAATCTATGTAAATGCCATGAACAGCACATTGCCAACCCCACAACCACCCACACATATACAACCATATCTGTCTGTCTGTCTGTCTGTCTGTCCGTCTGTCTGTCTGTCTGTCTGTCTGTCTGTCTGTCTGTCTGTCTGTCCTGGGATGATGGGCGTGGTTGTCAGGTTTAACTTCACTGAAAGGATGTAGATACCATAAAGATAAACATTATATATATATAGTTATTTGCCTTGCTGTTTATGATCTATACCTAGTTTTATGACTATGATCGCTCAGTTGCGTCTGTCATAATAATATTGTCATGTTTTATAATCCTATTGTTATCATTGTTTCATAAACAATTTGCTTTCTCGACGTGACGCCCTATTGTATTGTGTTGGATGAGAGTAGTGGCATTTTGCCTTCTGAAGGAAGTTCGACTTCGCTGCTGACGAAATGGTTATGGGAAAAAGATGTTGTGGGTGGATAAATTATGACCGGGATGTCGCTGTGAATGTAAATTTTCTTCTGCTGGAGCCAATTGCCTTTAAATTAGCAGTTGCGCGCCACTGATTCGCACACTGAAAACAGGTCACCCCATTTCGCGGAACAGAGAGTATATTAATTGCATCAGATTCAGACAGTTATTTCATACAATTTTAAAGTAATCACAGACAGAGCAACATGAACATAAGAAGTTCCCAGCTTTCCCCTCTTGCCACCTCGTCTTTGGGCAGCAAATTGTATATAATAATTTTACGGGTTTGTAGGCCAACTATAAATTTTAATGGATAGGGGTCGCAAAAATGATGGTCAGTATGATAATGTACTATGTGTATGTCAGTGTAGGCCAAATACAATGGATGGGGTTTGCAAAAGTGATCTTAACATTGCTTAATGTTCGGTCAGTAAGTTAATGTGTATGTCTGTATATTTATATTGTGGTCCCAAATGGTATTAATTTGTTTTTTTTTTTTTTTGTTTAGTTTTCCGTCCCTTTTCAGCAGTGATGTTGTGCCAATGACATGGCTTAGACTTTTTTCTGGTCAGGCCCCACCGACCGTCGAATGCTTTATATTATGAACACCGCGAGAAATTCCCAGCTAGATGCTCCAACAATCCGACGTAGTTTTATTACCGGCATTGGAAAGGGTACCTGCGCTCCCCAGAACCCCATTCCCCCTCCATGTACTCATTTCGTACGCCGGAGGCAACCCCTTCCCCTTCCTTTTTGTACTTTATGGGCGGTCCCTGAGAGACGGGACTACCCCAGCAGTCACTGAGTCAGAGATATCGCTTTGCCAGAGTAAAGGATTTCCGCAGGGTTCGTACGCTTACTGTAGGGGTGTATTTCCTACATCAAACTGATGGCGGTCCGCTGACGTAACCAGTGGATCTACCCAGGCACGATGTCATTCCCTTGAGCAAACCTGACGTCAATCCTACGCATCGGACTGACTTTAATGGCATTAACAATCCTATGCATCCGACTGACGTGGGATTGCTGGCTGGATTAGTGCAGTTGAAACAGCTCCAAACCATGATTCAACTCATGGATCTCTCTCAGTCGGGTCTTTGTTGTCCCCAGTCTAGCGTGAGATGTGAACTATGGAGTTACATGGGGTCCCGTGCACTGGCGAGACGGAAACAAGTCTATCTCCCCGGCTTTGGGTGCGTCAAAACTGTCTTGAGTCAGCTGCGGGAAAGAGAGACTTTGAGCACTGAGTCAAAACAGACGCAAAATAGACTTGACAGTGCGCCATTATAAGCCTTGATTACCGATTTGCTGAGATGGGTCACATAATATGTAACAGCAAGAATGATGGACACATCAGTATTGGTTAAAAGAGAAAGTTGTATGTAGCAAAGCCTCGCGTAAGAAATAATATCCAAAGGCTTCAATGTTTTTTCAAATTAAACCAAAAAATAAAATTATTGTTCCAGTTTTATCTGCTCAATTTTCCATTTTGTTTTTCTGTTGTTGTTTAAAAAGGTACTTCACCAATTTTTATTTTTTGTCTTCCCTTTTTCTTTGCGTTTAATTGTATCGTTTCAATATTATTTCTTACATGCGGCTTTGCTACATACAATTTTTTCTGTTTGCCTATTTTTGACTTTGCTCTCGGTCTCACTGTGACCCCACAGTTTTTCTGTGGTTTTTATAATATTACATCAGTGTTGTTACGGAGATGATAATTATGCTAATATCTCACTGTCACACTTACTTTTCTTTCGGACAGCCCTTCACCTTTGGGTTTTCTGCGGCCAACCCCGCTGGTTGTACGCCCTGTGACTGCGACCCCGGTGCCTCTACGGAGAGAACGTGTGATGTGTTCTCTGGACAGTGTACTTGTTACACCAGCATTGGTGGACGTGACTGTAGAACTCCCAATTCTGGGTTCTATGTGCCACGGTTGGATGCCTTTCTGGTGGAACCTGAGAGTACTGAAACGGAGGTCAGTTTTTTTCTGCCTGTTCGTTTGTTTAAATAAAGCAGATTTAAAACAATTTTTGATTCAGTTTCTCAAACTGGTAGTGAAGTTGTAGGAGGTGAATGGGAAAATTGATACTTTTATCAGTGGCAGATCTATCTTTTTTGGACCTGGAAGCTTGAACTGTTATGGGGACCTCATCTCAATCAGCAACAATAGGGCAATATCCACAGTTCACTCATTAAAAAAAGTTTCTTCAGAGCCCCTCTGGGATTAGGTGTCCTGAAGCTTATTATAAGCATCATTAGTTTCATTGTAGATGTGCCACTGATTTTTATCAATCAAGATTGATTTCAGTTGAAAATGAGAATCTGGTGAAGTATGATTCTTCAGCATCATTGTAAGTGCAAAATGTTATTGTATAACAAAATGCTTAAATGAGTTAAATATGACTCCATGTGACCAAATTTGACTTAATTATCAACTTGACCAAGTGGGTCACAAATTATTTTAATGCCTGGAAAAGGAAATGCAGCAGAATGAGAATAGAATGAGACAGTGGGAAATGACAGAGTGACAAGAAGATGGAGAGCAGTTTGTATATTGTGTACTTCAGAGAGAGAAAGAGAGGCAGTAATGAGTACCTGTATAACATGTGGAAAACATTGGAATGATAATGTCAAAATATAATACCAAAACAATACAACAAAATGCTAAGAAAAAGGGAAATAAGCCTTTGCTGCGACCCCACAGATCTTCTATGGTTTTTATAGCATTGGAATAATAATATAACCCTACCTTCACTGATAGGTAAATTTTTTTGTTTGTTTATGACAGAATGTAGAGTTGAGGTCAGGGCATGGAACTGTAAACGCCACAGTTAGTGGGCGTGGTTTAGTGAATCTGGCATCAGCCAGTCAGATTCAGATGACATTTACCTCCACGCTGAGCGGCCAGATGAATGCGGTTCTGAGATTTGAGGTGGGCATAATTATTCTTTTAGTTGTTGTTTTTATTTCTTTATTAACCTTCTCTTGTCCTGTGTTCCATCTTGAACCTATCACCTACCTGGTGTCCAATACACCATTCTTGCTCTATGCAAATTGAAATGTCAGGAAACAATTGGTGTGACAAAAACTGCAGGAGAATTGTCAGATTCCTGACCTAGACAGGGCCTGACGCCCACAGAGTACAAGCCCAGCCAACATTCCTACATCAATTCGATGTAAATTTATGTAGGATTTCTGAAGGGTTGGTTGGATTACCATTGGGGTGGGTTTCCTTCATCAAACCAATATTATAACCAGCAGATCTACATAGGAACAATGTCATTCCTAGGTGCAAATTTGACATCAATCCTAGGCATCGGATATCCATAGGGATGCTGGTTGGGAGGACGCCAAGGGTCAAAAAACTTTTTATGACGGGAGTTCTCTTCCTTTGAAGATCTCCTGTAAGTCTTGTTATTCCAAGCGTTTCCATTCTTTTTTTTTCTTTTGAAACATTTTCTCATTTGTCCGCAAATAATTATTCATAATAAATACTGAACTTTTACCTCATTTGATCATTTTAGATCAGTTCTACATATTTCATAAGTTTTGGATAAGCCAGTATGGAGTTAAGTGTACAGCTTGATTCCCACGCAGAAAGTACTGAGATGAAATACTCCTGCGGAACTGCAATAGTTATCAAGCTAGACAGAGAGGTGGAAAGTATTATTCTATAAGTATACAACATTAATAATATTGTTGCATAGTACAATCTACAAGCCTTTCATGTCTTCACTTACTCGAGGTAATCAGGTTTAATTGTGGACATAGATATGCACCTCTTATTTTGGCTCATGATAGGTTTCTGCAAAACTCGCCATGCATTCATGGAGTGGATACTATATCGCTGGCCCCATCATAACATTTGCATATGGTCAAAGGACCTAATTTTACAGGGGGACGAAAAAAACAACCTAGTTTACTTGAAATGTACACGTATTCCTTATCTTAAATACTGAACATTTTTAGTTATACAAATAAATATTTGAAATATTGGGGTCCCTTTTATCAATAACAAAAATAAACTTCCTACAGGAAGTTCATAGAATGTTGGGCAGAAAAGAATTGTCATCTTCAGTTTAATGAATAAATGTGCGCAGTTCATGATAGGGCCAGTGATTTTTCAAGGGTTATCAACCAGATAGTGTTACGTCCAGTTTTATTCATTGCTTTGAATGCCTGCAGATATCCAAGACATAAGGTGTGTGACTTTATTTCATAGCCCAGTAATTGCAATTATTTGAATCTTCATTATGATTACACATTTCGGACTCATTTTTCTCAATTCTGCTACATCATATTTTGGACATAAAATATTCTGGTTGCCAGCCTTCGATATATATGAATGCATTGTGCCATTATCAAATATTTAACATTCTTCACAATTTTGTCTTCTGTTCTACTTTAATGGCATTAACAATTTTAATATTTTACAGAAAGCAGGTCAAGACAATTTGGTAAATGTGCAAGGGACATTAACTCTGGCATCGGAGGGAGGTTACACATGCAATCAGGTGACAGTTCAGCCAGGACAAACATGGAGCTTAGAGTTTAGTGGTGTCAGAGATGAAGCCAGAGGTTTGTTGACTATGGTAGCTTTCAAAAACCTTTATTGAAAATTCTTTCCTCTGGGGTCTACACCATGGTGGAACAAGGCTGGGGGCAGGGGGGACATGTACCCTGGGTGCCAAATTTGGGGGTGTGAGGGGAGAATTGAGTTTTGAGTTTTGCGGCGATCGGCACTATAATGGCCACATGACACCTTTCATGATCCATTTGGTTGCCCTATTTATGTTTGATATTTAGAGCTTCGTCAATTTAAATTTCACAATAGAATTAAATAGTTCCATATCTTATGGGGGAGATTTTATAGCTAAAAAGGTAAAATGGAAAAGAAAAGAAGACATATTGTTATCAGGAGGGCCATGTTTGAAAAAAAAAATAATTCTGGACTATCAGTTCCAGTTGTACCACTGAGTCTGCAAGAGTAATATATAAATGCGACAAGCACACAAACATAACTGAATAAATATGATCAAATTTAATCCCAGCAGCAAGAAGCAAATTAGTTGTTTCTCATTCTTTTATTCATTTTAAAGGGGTTGGGGGAATACAGGAGTTTTTTTCATCTGTAACAGTTTGTCTTTTAGCCAGAAGAAGAATTCATACTCCAATGGCCTGCATAAATTCTTTAAATTTTCAGTCTTGTGGAATTTATTGGAAAGGTTTATTTCTAATGTGGGGCTTGGCACAAAATAACTTTTTTTTTCCCCTCATTTTAATACATACTGCTGACACAGCAGGCCAATATTGGCTTAATTAGCCAATCTGGCATATAAATAATATGACTGTATTTAACAACTCATGGCATAGTGAGGAGATGGCAAAGAGAAAACTTTAAATGCATTTATTACAGGGATAGCAATAGAAGATATACTGAAACTGAAATAATCTTTGAAATAATTTTTTACAAGAAACAGAATACGTGGATAAGAAAAGAAGCATCTTAATAAGAGATTAGAAAATATGACACACAACTAAAAAATGAATCAAACTTCGGTCTACAATTATCCGGTGAATGCTCTACCACATAGTTCAAGTGCAACCAAAATGAATGAAAAGAGTATTAAATTCTTTGTGACTCCTTTGTCCAGCGGTTGCTAAACAGTTTCATTGTCCGACAGGTGGAGTAATGTTGGGGGCAACATGTCTTAATGCTGGATCATCCTATAGAATCAGCATCTCCAATAGTGCAAACTCTGCTATACTGGTTGATTCGGTGAGTTTGTGACTGGTAGTCTTATTGTGAAACCTGAGTGGGCTGTGTAATCTTTATAATTAAATCATGAATCAGTATCTCAAATGAATAGTTAAGTTGGTGGCCTGGGTAGGGAAAATAACACTTTTATCTATCAGTGGTGATTTTGGTAAAAACTGCAGAGGTGTATAAGTGGTTGAGGGGTGGGGGAGGAGGGGGCTTAGTGACAACTTTTGGGCATTTAGTGGCTAATCACAAAAATTGTGGAAGTTGGTTCCAAACCTCATAGTGCAAGTTGCTGAAGCAAGACATTATAGCTGGATGTATTCCATATTTCACTGAGCTATCTCACCATGTTATTTCATGTAATATGCCTGTTATTGAGTTAGGATATATTTATGTGATGATGTCTTGGATGTATGTACCATGTATGTGGTATGTGGTATACATTCTGTGAAGGAGAATATCCCTCATGGGAGAATAAAGTGATTCTTATCTTATGTTACCGTATCTTGTGTGGAAGACTTGGATTGTTTTTTTCACACCAGCTTTTTCATTTTAAGTTTTGATTTTAAAATTCTCCAAGATAAACTACGATAAGATAAGATAAGAATCACTTTATTATCCCACAAGGGAAATTCTTTACCACAGTGTTTAACAGCAAACACATGGTACACATATCTTAGGTATCATTATATAAACAAACTCAATAAGTCAGTAACAGGCATACATGAAGCGACACGGTAAAGAACCTTACTGAATTGTGGCACACATCGAGTTAAAATGGCTTGCTGAGGCGAATTGCGGAAGGCAAAAACGATCTTCTGTATCTTTCCCTGTTTGTTTTCACTACCACTGGTAGTTTACTGTTTGAGGCTTCTCACCCGTAACTTTCTTATGAAAACAGATGGCTGTCTTTGATAAGGGATTCTTGAGATGCGGTTTTTTATTTGTTTCTTCTGTTTTTTTATTGGCTTTTAACACTCAAAGTTGGAGCCTGGCATGAAACAGCTAATTCCCCACCAACACACATAAACCCACATAAAATCCCCCAAACCTTGTTCATTCACATTGTACCAACCTGTGAGTACAGTATAACTAAATACCTTCCAAGTCACAAAGCTTTGGCCATTTACATGGATTTCATGAATTTCCCTCTCTTCAGGTTGCATTTGTTCTTGAGACTGCGCCTGCTCTCCCCGTGTTAATGGAGAGGATGGACATTAGCAACATCACTGCATGCACAGAATCTGTTATCTCTGACATCAGATCCACAAGAACTGAGTGTGCTAGTATAGAGTACAGTCTGGCAGCTACCATTCTAAAACAAGCTATTGGTAAGTATTCTTGTGAGAAGGTTTAGGTACAGGTAAGTAGCAGATTCATATTTTGTAATCTTGGTTCTTGTTTTTCTTTCTTCTATTTTCTGAAAAACTGGAGATCTTTTAATATGTTGAAGAGGTGTTACAAATGCACACTTTGACACTTATGTAAAATGCGTTTTGGCACTTATCAAGTTGTTTTATAGTTCGATTTATTCTAATTTCTTATCATAATCCTAAAGCCGCAAACGTTTTATGTCGAATTTGTAAGTTGTGCCAAAAGTGGAGTTGGAACAGCAAGATTAACTAAGGTCGTGATTTGTGACTCAGTTCTCTAACTGGTGATTAAAGTCACAAGGGGAGTGTGAGGAAAAAAGCACTTTTAATCATTAAGGGATAATATTCAGTTAGTGAGCAAAAAGTCTTGTTAGTGTGGTCCAGCAGTTGCCTACATTCAGTTTGATAAAAGTGAACAATTAGATGGTATTCAGGATCAGACTGGTGTGGAATCAACTAAAACTATTTTATTGAGCAATTTCAACATCATATTCTGCATGTTTTGTTTTTCCTGCTGTATTATGTCAAAAATAGTAGAATAAACAGTTAATCTGGTTTTATATCCTCACTGTTTCCTATAACTGTAGTAACTGGGTTCGACTTCTTTTCAGGAGAAGCAAAAAACTGTTTTATTTGAGCACCACTGATCTAGTGATGATGACTTTTTGAAAGTAATTGAAAGTTTGCTATTTGATTATTTTCCAGCTTAGGAAGCTATAAACAAGATCATTTGATATGGCTTTGATTGTAGTTGAAATCGATTTTTTGAATTTTTGAGTTATAGCAGTCTTATGGAATGGTGACGATATGCAAGGCCAGTCTTATGAGTTTTAGGACCCAATAAACATAATCGCTAGGCCTACTGTTCTATTTAAAACCTGCAATGTGGTGCAAGGTGTATGCTGCAATGCGTTATGTGTACTAGACAAGACCCTAGAATGGGCCTTCCCTTAGGTGTACCATAATTATAGTTGTTTGCTGTTCTCCGTAAAAACCTGCAGTGTGGTGTATATGTACATGTATGTTGCAATGTGTGGTGTGTATAATTGACAAAATTAGATTACCCTAGCATGGAGCCCATTAGGCATGCAGTGGTAATATTCATTGGAGTTGCAATGATAATAATCATTGCTGTTCTCTGTAAAACCTGCAGTGTGATATTATATGTAGGTTGCAATGTGTTTTAGTGTGCACTTGACAAAAAGACTTAAGCTTACCCTAGTGTGGGAGCCCCTTGACTTGGGACCCAGTTGGGAGCAACAAGTTCAACTGGCTTAAAGCCAGCCCTGTTCATGTGACTTCTTGATTTAGTGACATAGGACAGTGTTGTTCCTTTGCATGCTACGAAATCGGCAATTCCATGCAGCTCAGTCCTGAGCAAGATGTTTGGCTGTCAGGATGGGAAGGTCAGTGTCCTCGCAAATGTTATCAACTTATCGCTTGTGGGGTCTGCCTCTCCTCCTTGCTCCTTGGAAGTCCTCTTTGGTCTCCTTTCCTCATATGATCCCTCAGAACATGTATTAGCATAACCAACATTTTGTTAGTTTTGCATTAGAGCTGTTTTAAGTTTTGGGTGATTTTCATCACCCTCCTGTGGCATCAGTTTTCACCTTCTCGCGCTGATATTTTGAAATAACATGTATAGGACTGCCAATATCCAAGTGCAAGAAAGCTTTTTTTTTCTCAAAATTGGACAGTACATGATCGTTGTTTTTTCGAGAAATAACGATACGCTAAAAATTTAATAAGCCATATCCCAGCTAATAGTGCTTGTATCGATTCCCCGATTAGAGAGGAGCTAGAAAACGGCACAAGTAATCGCATGGTGATTCTAACTTAATTTCAGCTGAAATGTTGGTTACACTAGTACATGTTCTGAAGGACAATATGGCTTGGTCAACATTATCCTGCATTACAACTATGCATTTCTCTCTTTCATAACATGGATGACTAGCCTGCTCCTGTTCTGGTGGTGCACAGTCTGGTACTGGATGTGATAAATACAGCGGGGATTGTATGTGTTTGCCTGGGGCTCTAACCCCTTCTTGCACCCAGTGTATGGCAGACCATTACCAGTTTGTTCCTGAACAAGGCTGTATTGGTAAGTAGGTTAATGAACATGAACAAACTGTGACATTCCAATAACAAAAACAGTGCTGGTGTTTCGTCAAGGCATCAGACAACAGCGGATAGACTTCTGTATATTCAAGTATATTTCAACCGCAGTGCTAAGCTAAAAATTATTTCCTGTTGTATCACTGCCCATAAATTTTGCTTCACACTAGCACAATAAGCACTGCCTGTTGCATCTCACTGGGTTGTGGTGCGGCAGTGCCTGTTGTGTTTGTATGAAGCAAAATTTGTGGGCGGCAAGCCGCCGGTCTCGCACCTACACCAGCCTTGTTCTGTTTCACCCCTAAAAGAACCTTTGTTAAAAAAATTCTTTAGGCCTGTCCCAATGGTGGCCAAACCCATCATTCCTTGACATTTTATCAGTATAAGTTTTCTGTCTTCATTTTAGATTGTGATTGCCATCCACAAGGCTCAACTGTGGATCATTGTGATGATCAAGGTAACTGTACCTGCTTGCCCAATGTTCAAGGTGACAAGTGTGATTCTTGTATTGCTGAACATTATGGTCTTCACACAGGTATGAATTATGATCCTCTAGTCAAAATATTGTGTACTTAAAACATTAAATCTGCATACAAGTATTTCTTCCTTCCATGAAGAGCTGCATGTTGACTCCATCCACCCATTCATCCATTCATTCATTCATCCATCCATCCATCCATTCATTCATCCATCCATCAGTCCATCCATCCCTCCATCCAGCCAACCAACCACCCACCCACCCACCTATTCAGCCATCCATCTATCCAGCCATTCATTTATCTTTCTGTTTGTCCATCCATTAGTCCACTCAAGTATTCATCTGTCCATCCATCCACGTGACCTTTCATCCATCCATCCATCCATCCATCCATCCATCCCAGTCCATCCAACCATCCCTCCAACCAAACCCTCCATCCATCCATCCATCCAAGCATCCATCCCTTTATCCACCCCCCCCCCATCTTCCATCCCTCCATCCAAACCCTCCATCCATCCATCCATCCAAGCATCCATCCCTCTATCCACCCCCCCCATCTTCCATCCCTCCATCCAAACCCTCCATCCATCCATCCAAGCATCCATCCCTCTACCCACCCCCCTCCCCATCTTCCATCCATCAAGCCATCCATCCATCCATCCATATAATCTCCCATCCATCCATCACCCATTTTCCAAGTCTTTTCTTCCCTTTTCCATCACATTGTTGATCCAGCTGCCCCCTCTGTTCATTCATATACTTGTCATAACAAAATGACTGAAAAAAAAAAATCACCCTAAAACTTTGACAACTTTGCCATTCCACCAAAAAAGACAATAAGCTGTAGTAAATAATCATGGAGAACACACACAAACATGTTGTTCATTATTTGACCCACCCTTGCCTTGTCATTTTATAGACTTCTTCAAAGGCATTTAAGACTTCATCCATGAAAAGGATGAAACAAATTCCATTGATGTTACAGACAGAGAAAAAACAACTGTTTTTCATACTTTTCAGAGACTTTTTCTTCACAATTAACTCCTGCAGAAAAGAATGCAATTTGTGATTTTTTTTTTTTTGTGTGTGTGTTTCAGGACGAGGTTGTGTTACATGTGAGTGCAGTGAGATGTATTCCATTGATAACAACTGCAATGATTTTGGTGAATGTAACTGTCAGCCTGGTGTACAGGGACCTTTATGTGGGGGCTGCAGAGATGGGTAGGAATATATTGTTGTTTTGGACAGTCAGTGATAATTGTTGTGGTTATTATGTGGATCACCCTGTTAAATTTTATGAAAATTCCGTAAATGTAGACGAATGCTTTAACGTTGGAGCATTTTACTCTAGATCCAGAGGTCGTGGTTTTAAATGCCTCTCAGGGTAGGATTCAATGTGGCAAATTTCTGTGGGTGTTCTTAATCAGGACAAAAAATGATAATGTGCTTACAACAGCAGGAAGATCTGCCATTGATATGTACTGATCCATAGATTATAATATTTATGAAACAAGTATTCTGGTTGGCTACAAGCCCATGACACAACTAATCAGAACTGCTTTCTCAATGGGCCGATAACCAGCCCATTGGTCTTTTTCACTATAATACAGTAGAGCCGATGATTGGCCCCATTGACTTTTTCACTATAACATGGGCCCTGTCGTCTTTGAATCCACTTGCTGAGTGGCTGCCCAGGTCAGGTCATCTCTCTGAGACAGCCTCATTGTGCTGAAAAGGAAAGTTAAACCACAATTTTTTTTTAAAAAGAATCAGTACCAAATTTACGCTTGGAATAGACACACGGAGTATCAGGTGTTTTGCCATAGGACAGTTTACTGGGTAATTTTACATTAATCAAGGCTTAGGTCTAGGGTGTGAAAAATGTTTAGACTATAAGTTAGAGTTAGTGTTAAGACAACACCACCAGCATAAAACTTCACCAGCACAATGTCCACTGAGTAAACTATCACAGGTGAAACATTCAGGAACCATTTTCTGATGAATATTTATATTTGTGGTCCAGATACAAATTGCTCCAGCAGTCACTTTGAAACACAGATGGCCACTTATGTACAGCTACAGTGGACCATCCCAGAACTTTTGGCTTATTTCTTGGATTCCGCACAAAATATAGGCTGTTTTACCTATTTAAATAGTAAACGAGTGCCACTTACACCCCCCTGCAAGGTTTCATGAAGCTATTGTCAATACAGGGCATCAAAAAGCAATATAGGAAGCTCTGATTTACTCAAAACAGTACTAACCAGTAGTTGTACAAGAACCATTTATATTCCAGTTTTCTAGGATCTTGACCTTGCTTGCCTCTCATATTTTTTTTTCACTATAATGTTATTGATGTATGCCATTTATTCCATCTTGTTATGTCAGAGTTTTCCATGCACAAATTATATTACCTTTTGTGCTAGTTATTTTGTCACATCACTGCAGACCTTCAATTCACAGATTATGTTTGCAAATTATTCTCTCTCACCATTTCAGACTTCCTTTTCACAAATGTTACCCATATATGCTAGTTGTCCCGTCTCTTCATTGCAGATTCTATAACTTAACAACCAGTGGTTGCACTGCATGTGCATGTGACCCAGATGGAAGTACACCCAAAGCTTGCAATGTCCAAACTGGCAACTGTGAATGTTTGGCCAGAACAGAAGGCAGTACTTGTGATACATGTAAACCTGGTAAATCACATGAGCATTTTTGGTCATTCATCCATAAGTAAATCACTGGAACTGTTGTGAAACAGCCACAAGTGCAAGGGATCTAATTTTACAAGAGAGCCAAAAAACAACAAAAAAAACTTTTTGACTTGAAATATTTTCTTTTTCTATAATACACTAGTATTGAACCCACGAAATTCGCGGGGGGGGGGGGGGGGGGGATAGCTATCATGTAAAGACATGATGAAACGTGGACTTCAAGATCTAGATCTAGAGCTAGATCTAGCCTAGATATCTGTTAGTAGATCTAGATATAGATTTAGATCTAGATCTATTATAAAAATTGAAAATCTTCATCAACGTACCTGAACAAATGGATCATCACGAATGTTATGGATGGACTCGGCATGTTTTTGCCACACTGTCACTGCAGCAAGAACCACGAATGTTATGGATGGACTCGGAAGCACGGTTTCAAATTTGGGGAACCGGACGTTGAGATCGCACGGTGGACCTCAAATTCAGTGACGTCATGCCACATAAAAACTCACGCCCGGATGGTATTTATTTGGAACAAATGCAAATTTGCGTAGTTCAAAAAAATACTTACGGAGAGTGTTCAGCAATGAGTGTAGCAAGGAATCAACTTCAGACCAAAAGAAATTTGTATGCAAAATTTGAGCTCGATTGGTGCACAGATAGCCGAGCTACGGCTTTTACAAAAAAAGCGAGTTTTTTTTTTATAATAGATTTTAATCAGGAACATTTGAAATGCATGTGTTATACATGCTTAATCAATAGAAATTTATAGAATTCCTTCAAGTAGTATAAAGAATATTTGGCAAAACAGGATTGCTGTCTACAGTTGTACAAAAACACCTGTGCAGTTTTGTATTAGAACTAGAGGAATTTAGAAGCAATATTTAATTTAGCATTCAGCCATCTTACGTATTAGTTTATCTAGCTAACAGACCAGCCATCGATCTGTTAGTCCATGCATTCGTTCATCTACAAATCCGTTTCATTATCATTTGTCAGTCTTCCATATTTACGGTACATCCCAAAACCCATCTGTCCACCTGTTTATCTATCTAACTATTTGCTTGCTATTTGTTTTATCTGTTTTTCTCCTCCAATTTGTCTGTCTGCTTGCCTCTCTTTCAGTCTATCTATTTATCCCATCCACCCATCCATCTGCCCATCCATCCATCCATCTGCCCATCCATCCATCCATCCATCCATCCATCCATCCATCCATCCATCCATCCATCCATCCATCCATCCATCTATCCATCCATCCATCCTCCTTTGATTGTCTCACTGCATAACATCATTACAACATTGATAAAAGAGAGTTCCACAACGTTAACTTTTCTGATTGTATTTATCTCTCTCACATACTGACCTAATCCAATCACAAACAGGATTTTTTGGATTAGGAAAGTGGCACCCAGAGGGCTGTTTGACCTGTTTTTGTTGGGCTCATGGTAAAACTTGTGTCTCGGCCGCTGGCTGGTACGATGCGCCTATTTCCAGCTCATGGCCGCTTTCAGACCCCAATGCTCTGGCAGAAGTCTGGGCTGCTCAAGATGCCAGTGGTGCAGAATTAACTGCTCAGACACCCATGGTTGATTCCGGTGGTACACAGCAGTAAGTCATTAAGGCCATATTTCTTAAAATGTGCATGGCAGTTTTAAGGAGTGGGTCATGGGCATTCTGCATTAGATTATTTTCTGATTCTGAAATGCAATTATTTTTATTGCTGTGTTGTTGTTTTCTAAATCATTATTCATGACATGAATTTATTGGTTGGTTTAGGTCCTAATTATTTGTAACAACAAGATAATGTTAACACTACATGGACAGGGTGCGTTATAGCTGATATATTCTTCGAGGCATTGTATTTTTTCTGTTGATTTAAAGGGGAGTACAATAGTTCAATTGTTCAGTTAGATGATAAAAATGTATCGAAGGTGTCAATATATGTCAAGTAAAACATTTTCTTTCCTCTTCTGTGAAACAAAGACCTTAGCTCATGTGCCGTTTCATGATAAGGTCAGAGATATAATATAAAGTTTGTTGCCGCAGTTATTTTTTTTTTTTGTGTCATTTCAATTTCAGATATGCCATGAGAATAGATGAAGCACAGAGAGGGTCACTGGACATTTTTTACATTGCACCAGACAAATTCCTGGGTGACAGGAGAGCTTCATATGGCCGCTACCTAACCATTGTTCTGAAACCTTCGCCTTCATCAGCACCTGGTACAAACTCAACAAACAGTGCAGATGAGAGCAGTGGGGATGTGATGTTAGAAGGAACGTTGATAGATGTGAATCTGGTTTATGTCTACACTGGTGGAATAAATCAAACAGCGAACTCTGATATGACTATGAAAGTAAGCACCTATATTATTATGCATGTTGGCCAACCTGTCTGCAGTATTTCTAAGATGTAAAGTATATTGCTGGCCTTGGAATGACACTGTAAATGTGTACTTGCACAACCACAAGTAACAACTTATTTTTGCCAAGTGTTGTATGAACTCTTTGAGGAAATTTCCTTTCTTTTGTTTATTGATTAAGGGGAGAAATAATATTTCAAAGTTTTGTAACTAAAAATTTATTTATGAAAAGAAATTTATTTGAAGTAAAATAGTTTCTTTCACCTCCTGTACAATTTAGGTCCTTTGCAATTTCAGTTGCATGAGAGAGCCAGCCATATGTTGTCTCCAAAAAGGGGTGTTTTTTTATATTTTTAAGTAAAACAATAAAATATAGAATAACCATGACACTGTGGTTCACACTTTGAGAAACTCTGTGTTAGAGAAATGTTGAGATTACATTAAACACAGACACCAGTACAGATAACTTTTAAGTGATGGGGAATATGTGCAGCCTGAATTTGTCATATTGATATGATAATGAGTGTTAACATAAAATCAATTTTTGTTATTACCAAAAGAAAAAAATATCAAGAGATCACCCAGATTCAAAAGCTGGATGTGGCCCAGCACCCATAGAGTGTAAAGAAGCCAAGGCCCTTAACACTTGTTTGACGGGAGTTCTCTTCCTTTGAAGATCTCTTGTAGTATTGCTCTTCCATGAGTTTCAATTTTCTATTCCAGATACCCCTCTTGGAGGATGCTTGGAAAGCAGTTGTGACGGATATTGACAACAATGTGACGACAACTACTGTTGATAATGCTACCAGTACCCAACTTCAGCAGGTTCTTCATGGGTTGTCCGCCCTAAAAATTAGAGCATACAAAGCTAATGTAAGTATATCATCATTATTCTACTGTTCAATATTGCACTCATTTCCTTCCAACTTGCGAACACGAAATCCTGCATATATGAAATAAATTATCAAAAAATGTTAAACATATCACTTAAGCTATCATTCTATCAATGCATACATGAAATATATTACTTAAAGTATCAGTGCATAAATGAAATACATTATTTAAAGTGTCTGCCTATATGAAATAGGTTATTTAAATTATCAGTGCAGACATTAAATATATTATTTGAGCAATCAGTGCATGCAGGAAATATCAGTTGTTTTCAATGATTCTTTCCTAAGCTTCCTAGTTCAGCTGTGGATCTGCTGAGTGTGAGTTTAGACAATGGTGTGGATGGGTCAATCAACACTGACCACTCTGGGATAGTGGTGAATGATGTTGAAATGTGCAGCTGTGATCCTGGCTACAAGGTGAGTGTAATAGCCCTTGCACTTAGTCATCCTCTCTTGAGGGGAAATTGCACCAAACTGAGCATGTACACGTTAGTGCCTTATTTTTGGAACATGGACAAATGAAAAAACAAAATTATTGCAAAAATTGTTTTTCTGAAAATTCCTAGACAATGTGTGGCACTGCCAAATTTTCAGGGAATCATCTTCAATCTGAAAATAAACTGTGTTCAAAATTACAGTTGAATTGTTGCAGAAATAGATCTCCATGTCACGACCTGAGTTCTTGTATGTTCCAACTCCACTTTTGGCACAACTGAGAAATTCGACCTTGAACATTTGCGGCATTAGTATAATGATAAGGAGTTAGAATAAATTGGAACTGTGAGACAGCTTGATAATTGCCACAACGCATTTAAACAAGTGTCAAAGTGTGCATTTGTTATACCTCTTCTACAGACTAAAATATCTTCAGTTTTTCAGATAATGGAGATAGAACAAATGAGAACTGAGGTTGGGATGTGTGATGCCAGTTTGGAGTTGTCTTTTTGTTATATTGCACATATTGTTTGTATTATTTATCTATTTATATTTATTGCATTATTTATCTTTTTATTTATTATCAGAAATTATTCAGTGGTTTAGTTGCTTCTAGACATTCCAGTAATGTGGAGGTGGCATGTCGGACTAAGTCAACAGAAAGACAAATTAATTCCTTTTCTCAAAACCATGAAAAATTAGATAGGCTGTTATGCTAGCAGAGTGATGATATTCCTTACGTCTGTAATTTATCTGTCAACAGGGCAGCAGCTGTGAAGAGTGTGGTAAAGATTACACCCGTGCTATTGTCAATGCCACCCATCCCAGCTCTCAGTGCATGCCCTGTGCCTGCAATGGACATGGCATAACCCAATGCGATGAGTTTGCTTCAGATTGTTCGGAAAATGGGGTGACATCTTGTGACCCCTTGACAGGAATTTGCAACTGCCAGCACAACACAATGGGAGATCACTGTGAATTTTGTGAGCCAGGGTATTATGGAGACCCTCTAAAGGGAACTGCAGGTAATTTTTCATCGATGGGAATAGATTGTGAGAGAGAGTGTATATGTGTGTGCATGTGTGTGTGTTATTTTTAAATTTAAAAAAATGACTTTTTAAATTAGTCGTCATTATCAATATTCGTACTTGATCTGAACGTCATGCTGCTGGTTTCAAATATGAGACTTGTTTTTTTTTGTCTTGCACTATAATAACATGTAAGCTTTCTAAATTTTGCGCTTCGGGAGTGAAAATTGATCTGGTTAACATAGTGATGTATGTACCATATACCTCACTGTTTTTAAGATACATTAAACAAGAAGCCCCACAGGGACAACTGTTCCTACAGAAGCAGTTCCATATTTGGAACTCTAATTTATGAACAGCTGCTCTGTGAACACTCACCAATTCTGAATCACTCACCTGTTGTGCCCATGGGTGCAAGATTTGTAGTGAACAGCAACACATCACAGGTGCATGGCTTTGCGGCCTAAAAAGTTGACAGCAATCATACGCCCTTGGAGATAGTTCAAATACAAAACAAAGCAAGCATAATGTTTGCCTTCACCAAACCTAGCTCGAGATAAACTGTCAGTTCTGAAAATGTATTACTCTTGTGACCTACAACAATGGGGGAGTTGGCGGAGAATGCCTCACGAGTTCGTCTTCATATATCTAGATGAGCGAGATAACAGATTAAACTAATTTCATGTTTATCTTTTCAGATGATTGTCTTCCGTGCGAATGCCCTGGATTGATTGTTGCTAATGATACCAATGTCTTTGCTACAACTTGTTCTTTAAATGGAAGTGTGCCGATCTGTTCTGATTGCAAGGAAGGCCATGCGGGGAATCAGTGTGAACTTTGTGTGGACGGATATTTTGGAACTCCTGAAAATGCTACGGTGAGATTAACATCCTTTGTGAGGGGCAGTGCACGCCCACTTTTAGTTGATTAGAAGTAGATTGGTTCTGTTACTTGAAGTTGAGACCCTTTATCTGATGCAAGAAAGGTATTTCAGGAGAGGTATGTAGATTATAAAAAGGGATGCCCTGACATCTCTTTGATACTAAGCAAATTGTTTTATATAAATGAAAATGTATTATATTGAGATCTTCATTTTTAGAGGATCTCTGCCCTTCGCATCTGCACCTTTTTCTTGTTTTTTATTCTTTTTTGTTTGTTTTTTGTTGTTGTTATATTTGTATTTGTATTTTGTATTCTTGTTTTGATCCCATTTGTGGGGACATAAAAATGTATTTGAGACAGAGATTACATTTCAAGTTCAATGGTTTTTTTCCATTTTCTGCAAAATTATGGTCCTCCATAACCATGTAGTGTCATAAAAGAGAAAGCAGGGTGTTGTATTTGTAATGTCATTTATGTTCAATCTGCCTGCACAGAACTTTGATGGAGCTTGTAGACCTTGTGAGTGCAATGGCCGTGCTGACACATGCGATACACGCAGTGGGGAATGCATAGACTGTAGAAACAACACTGCAGGACAAAACTGTGAGATCTGTGCTCCAGGTTATTTTGGTGATGCCATGAATTCTGTGTGCCAGGGTAAGTTTGTTGGTCTTGGAGAATAGGATCATCCATAAAGTATGTACATTTGACTTTGGCAATGTTTCCCCAACTCCCCTTCATACATATGTTTCATGTGCTTGGCTTCAACCCCCCCTCCCCCCCCCCCAAATCCAGGTATGACTGTATGGCCATTTAAAAGTTGAATGTCCATGCATATGATGAGACCTTGATATTTTGAAGCTTTACATGGCATTTTGCAGGAGCTTTTTGGCTATTTCATTATAAACATATGCTGTATAGATATTTATGTAACTGTATGTCTTATGTTGTTGAAAAAATATAAATAAAGCTAAGCTTTTTAATTCATTACCATAACTTAAAAGCATACATATGCTGTACAGAAACTCACCCCACCCCCCTTATACTTTATGAAAAGCCCCCTCCAAGCATACATACTTTATGTGGCTGCCCACTGAGCGAACCGGCACATACTTTATGAATGGGCCCTTCCCGTCCCCGTCTGAACTTACACATACTTTATGTGGCTGCCCTCTGATCATACATACTTTATGAATAGCCCCTTCCCCTCCCCCCTCTGAACTTTTAAACTTACACATAATTTATGGATGGCTGCCCTTTGACCATACCTACTTTATGAATAGCGCCCCGCCCCCCCACAGAACTTACACATACTTTATGGATGGCTGTCCTCTGAGTATGTCTACTTTATGAATAGCTCCCCCCCTCCCCCGAGCTTACACATACTTTATGAATGGCTTCCCTCTGAGCATACATACTTTATGAATAGCCCCTCCCTCGAACATATTCTTGAAGAGAAGTTATAAAACTCTTATCTGAATCCATAAATCATGGGTTCTGTTTAACTTTTTACGGTTTGCACTTTTTACACATTTTGCCCACAATAATTTTTCAACTGCTATGAAAGATAGAGGGGTAATGTCTCATGTTCTTCTTTAAAACATTCTTAAAATTTTTACTTAATCTTATAAGCCCATATATTTTGTACACACAGAAATCAGTGAAGATTAAAGAGTTCTAGAATAGCAAGGTACCGAGTCCAGGCTCTAAAATACACTTTTACAAATGTATCACACAGCTGCAGATGACAACTGTTGTTGCTAAATTTTTTTTTTTTTTCTGTTGATTAAAGAGTGAGTAGAGCTACAATATATTTCAAGTGGTAATTAATGTATCTAAAAATGTATTACGGATATGGAATCTGTTTCACATATAGAACCATTCTTTGTTTATTTTTTTTTTTACAGTAAGTGAACATAAAAATCATTTGATTATCCCATGAACGAAATTCTCTTTCACATGGCACACACATCCTAAGCATCACTACATACCATAACTCAATAAACTCAATAGCAGACGTAGATGAAGGCTATGGTAAGGAAATATGGCACACATCTAGCTAAAGTGTTTTGTTGAGGTGAACTGCGGAGAGCGAAAATGATTCTCCGTGTCTTTCTTTAAAAAATTAGGATCTTTGCACTGCTATGGTTTCAAGGTGGGTCTGCAGTATCAAATATTGGTGTAGAGAGATAGATTAATATGAATGATGATGACAACATTACTGAATCATTTAGATGATGGGGATGAAGATAATGTACACTGAAAAATTTCTTTGACACAGAATGTTCTTGCGACCTGCTGCCAGGCAGCACCGGGCAGTGCGATCATGTGACAGGTGTGTGTGAGTGTCTGCCGAATGTGATGGGAGCAGAGTGTGATGTTTGCACAGACGAGCATTTCAACCTGACAGCTGGAGTTGGGTGTGAGCCGTGTTTCTGTAACATGACCGGTTCAACAAGTACCGTTTGTAACAAGGTTGGTTGATGTTTTTTTTTCATTTACCCAGGGGTTTTTCAACCAAGGAATTGTGACATCATGAGAGGGTGCGAAGATGTTTGGTGGGAAGGAGAGTATATTTCTTTAGATTTATTACCATCTTTAGAAAAAGGTATAATTCTGTGCTTCTCATACCCCTCCCCTCTCCTTACCTGATGCATACTTTGCATATATGCTGGGGGCAAACTCTTACCCTCTGAATATGTCTTTTACATATGGCTGTTCTGACCACAGCTCAGCTGGAAATACAAAGAGGCCTTCTTTGTATTTGATACTTTTCTTCACAGAATTCTTTTCCTTTTTTTTGTTGTAGTTGCCACATTTCAACTTTCAACCTAAAAATAATTATCTATTTTAAGCTCTCTTTTATTATCTGTAACAGATTTCTGGGCAGTGTGACTGTCGGAACCTAGTGATGGGAAGACAATGTAACTATTGCCAGGATTCATACTGGAATGTAAATTCTGAGACTGGCTGTGATGGTAGGTATAGATTTTATTCCAATGAGTGACAGCTCAAAAGAGTGACATAATGACATAAATACAGTATCACTCCCACTATCTCACCTAAAAAACTGTTTTCGCACTACTGCAGATGATGATCCTTTCTTTTATTTTTTTTCGAAATATTTATAAACTTAAGGTAAATTTTGTTTATTCAAAACTCACAGACAATCATTGGATAAACATCAAATAAGAAATATATGATGGCCCATCAAAAAGAAAGAAAATTGGCACAATACATCTCTTAAAATGGTGTAATTTACGTTGTGTAATACACGTACACTATTATTAGGAACTCCTTGAAGGAATTTTTTATTTCCTACTGTTTAAAGGGGAATAAAGATTTTCAAATGTTTATTTATGCAACTGAAAATGTATTTAGAATAAGGAATGCATTACATTAAAACAGTTTCTTTCTCCTCTGTAAAATTAGGCCTTTGCACTTACCAGTTCCATAATAGTGTTTAGTGAGTTACTTACTCTGTGAAATACAGTGATTCTATGATTTTTTTTGCCATCTGCCATTCGAAGCAGTAGTGTTTCCCAATGTGGTTTTGCTGTTTTGAGTTTTCCAAATCAGTTGTTCTGACAGTGCGTGTGAGTAATGTTCTTTTTTGCTGGTAAAATTGTGTGAGCAATGTGCATGTGTGTGATATGAGACCTGTGTGTCTTTGATATTGTATTTAATGTAGTATTGTTACTGATGCTGTGACAACAAATTTCCTGACAACAGGATAATAAAAGTTATATTTTATCTTATCTTAGCCTATATATTTTATATTTTGTCCCTTTCTTATGTAGATTGTTCATGCAACACTGAAGGGACGGAAGTTGTCAACGGAACGGCATTGACCACTTGTGATGTCATAACTGGCCAGTGCACATGTGCTCTACCTGGAATTGTGGGAAGGACTTGCGATGAATGTTCCCCTGTTTCCAAATGTATGTTGATCACAGTTAATACCCATTAAAATTTTGTATAACATTATTTAATTGTGATGGTATAAAACCAATGCAAAAAAGGAACGAGTAGGACAGGTGAATTTGTTATTAACCCCATCATTGTGCTGTCGACGTATGAGTGTGCTGTGGATGTACGCGTAAATGTTATAGACTGCATTCAAGAAAAGATATATAGCAGTCAAGGGGTTAAGAAAGATGTGACATTATTATAACCAATAATAAAAGCAGATGAATTGAGGTTTTAACATGTAAAAGATTGACAAAAGGAAAGAAACATGAAGATATGAGGGGAGATCTAAGAATACAAATTTGAATCTATATCCTACTAATGTCCTCATTCTGCTTACCTGTTTGTGTATTTGTACCCTCATATAAGTCAAAATATTGGGTTATTATAAAGAATGCATAAAAAAAACAGGTACAATCTGACAAAAATTAGTACCATCATAGCTGCCCAGCTACATAGTTTCTCTTGGACCTAAACTCTCAGAGGACAAATGTTGTTCTTTTTGCTGTGGGAATGAACACTGGACTCCAGGCAAGAAGACTTTAGTCTTTCACAGGGTGGCTCAGTGGGTTCTACGTCCTATTATGTATTTGATGGTGTTCTGATTTTTGCAATGGTAACCTAGCTGATGAATAGAAAATTCAAAGTGATGTAAGTGGTTCCAAGTAGAGAAGCAGTGGGTTAATTAATTAGCAAATGTGACCAACCTAATCAAATTAGTAATCAAGTAAGATTTGTTAACATGGATTCATATGAAAGTTATTTAACTCCTGAAGACAGTAGAGCCAGTTAATAGCCCAATTATTTTACAGTGAAAAAGGCAATGGGGCCGATCATTGGCTCGACTGTATTATTGTATAAAAAAACAAACTCGCTGGAAAAGAAGTTCTGAATAGTTGTGCCAATCATAATGCTTGTTTCATAAACTCTACGAATCTGTACATATCAGTGACTGATATCTTCCTTCTGTTGTGAACACATTATCGATTTTTGTCCTGTGAAACCCCACCCATCTGGATCCAAAATACCACTGTCTCCAAAGGATTAAGTATTCATAAAAAGCATTTTGTCCACACAAAGAATAGATTATAATCACCCAATACCTTAGTTTTGACCAAAATCACCTTTGGCTGATAAGAGTGCTTTTCCCCCTATTTAAATCCTAACTTGTTTGAGAAACTGGATCACACATTTGAAGTAACATTTTTGGTTATTTCTTTTGCAGATACTTTTGACTATGTAAGCCTATTTTACATCGGTAAGTTTACATGTACGCCTGTGCAGAACTGTAATTTATCTGGCAGTTGATTATTGCTTTGAGTTTCCCATAAATTTTGTCAATGCCCATTATGTTACTGTGTAGCTTTCTGGCATATCAGTGTTCTTTGGCTGAAACCATTCACCTCTGAAATTCTCTAGGTTTTTTTTTTCGTTTTTTTTTTTTTGTTCGTGGTAGAAACAGAAGAAGGCCTCACTCTGCAATGTGTGTATAAACATCTTACGACAGAAGCCAGTAGAAATACAAATACATTGTGATGAAATATCTATCTCCATCTCAGTTTATTCTTTCTACATTTAATAAGTTTTCCCATCTTCCAGTATAAAAGGATACTTGGTGAAAATATGATACACAAAAAAAGGGGGGTGGCCGCCAAGACATTCGTTCTTGTTTTCCCAAACTCACATATGTCCATTATTGTTTTCCACTAAAGCTCACATACTTTTATCATTGTTCTCATCAATTAAAATATTTAAGGTCTGTTCCATAAAGCCCTGTGTTAGAAACAAACAAGAAAGCTGATTCACTTTAAATATATTACCGAAGGTAGGAATTGTCTTTTAGATGCCTGTCCTTGCTGTCAGCCCGTTTCTATTTATGTATCATCATGAATTCATAAAAATATGAAATATGCAAGTTGACATCTATTGCCTATTGGATGGTTTTAGTCTTATTTTCAGCCCGGTGAAGACTTTCCAATTTCCATTTATGATTGCATAGTTTTCTTGTGCAAAGACGCTGTTATCATGCTGAGGTGCTGTTAAACCCAAACTCAAAGTCAGATGCATAGTTTTTTTGTTGTTTGTTTCAATATGAGGACTAGTATGGGTTCATTCGCGTTCAGATACAATATTTCACAGAAATGCATCACAATAATATTTTCACCCCTGCAGGATCATATCCAGATTGTGTTCTGTGTGGTGAGTGCTTTGATTCTTGGGGTTCTGCCATTGAAGAGGTGGGACAAGAACTTCATGAAATGGATAGGGCTGTGGTTGGAGTCTGGAAGAATTATGGTGAGTAATATTTAGTTTCTCTTTCCGACTGACCTAGCCATTCAAATACTGGACTAATGATTACCAAGACAAAAGTATCTAAAAAAAAGACTGTATTTGAAGCCTTGCAGTGGTTCTTGCAACATGTGTCACGAGTGTTCTGGTGCATCTGTTTCTCAGGACATGGGTTGCTTGTTTTGTAAAAGGTCACCGTCACATTAAATAAATTTGCCAAAACTTCCAAGCATATCAGGCATTCTGTATTATTATATTAATTATTTAAAACACTGATTAACACTTACAGTACTTTGGGCAACTCATTGCTGCTGGGAGACCATGGAGTTTCAAATATGCTGACACAGTAATGCCTAATATCTATCAGATCTCCTTGATTCAGTTCCTCTTTAGATACTGCCATAATGTAAGATATCTGTTTTTCAACATTTTAGAACAAGAGAACATCAATAGTACAATATGGTATGTATAAAAATCTGGTGATTGCAAAAAAAAAAAAAAAAAAAATCCAGTATGTTGTAACAGTGAGGAAGAAAAAGACAACAGTTAGATATCTGAGTAGAGTAGTAAAAATTTACTTTTAATTTCTGTTTCCAGATAATCAAACTGCAGCTGAAGTCAGTACGGGTCTGGACGTTATAGAGGAGCAGATAAACCGAACAGTTCAGTCCATTGACAATGTGGAGATAGTGGCAAATCAACTTCAGGATTTGCAGAGACAGTATACTGAGGTGAGGTTTGTTGGCAGTATCAAACAGATACAATTAAGATTTTGTTCACTGAAGGCCTTCGTACGAAGTTGAAATGCAGAAAAAAAAGAAAAAAGACAAAAAGAGAGAAGTTGTTTCTGCAAAGCCCTACATGAGCGGTAAATAACAAGAAAAATGAAGAATAAATTCTGTAAAAAAAAAAAATATTAAAAAAATGTTCTTAAGTATTCAAAAAAGATGGTATACTTTCATTTTCTAAGACCTTCATCAAGCTAAGTAAATAAGACAAAATAAATGAGTGAAAGCAACTTAGCTCTGCAACACATTTCAACTCTTGCTTTGTCAGAGATGTTCAAAATATCTTTTCTTACTGAAATATATTGAAAGTTTAGAAACGGTTGTCCTTATTTTCTGTTAGTGACCATCATAACTGTACACTAATACATGAATCTTTAATATGAATCACTAATACATAGTCATTGAAACAAGGATCTGTTAAATGGATAATATTGTCACTGCTCTGCGCTAATGGCATAAGTCATTTATGACACTTGAGATGTTAAGAAAAAAACTGTTCCTTTTCCTGTCAGTTGGTGACTTCTGTCATTGTGACTTAATTGGATTATGACATTAACCTATTGGTGCATTTCTTTTTCTGTAATATTCTCTGATGGCCCTCATGCTCAGGAATGCAATGAACCATCATTTGTCTTTTGGTATAAGACTGACATATGCCATTATCATAGAGCAGTGACGATATCATCAGGAATAGGTGTGTTTGGGCATTTGTCACTAATGTGTTCTTTTCGTTATAGGCACTTTCAAGACAAAGTGCTATATCCAATGAGATTGCTCTGCTGACCCAGACAGAACAAACTCTGTCCGCAAGTCTCGACTCCCTCATGGCACTGACAGATGTGGTTCAGCTTACCAACACCACCATGACATCGTTGGCAACATTACGACAGCAGCTGGATAGTCTCACAGCCTCAATTGAGGTCAGCCAGGACAACAATAGCTCTCTTTTTTTTTTTTTCTTTTTCTTTTTCCAGATCCCATCTTTTTTTTATTGGTAGAGCCTACTTGGGCCATGTTGCTAAAATACTCACAGTACTAATTTTGTCACCCATCTGGGGCCAGCTTTCTAAAAAGTTGTTGCCACCTAAGAGGTGGTTGTGACCAGGTAGCTAATCCTAGCCCTAACCTGGAAACGCTCCCAAAAATTCACCGTGCAAAAGAAACCCAAATTTGGTCACATTATTATACATGTATGACGCAAGTAGCTGCTTTTTTTTTTCTTGCACAATAATATTGACACCCAGTCAGCAACCCTGTGGAAATCTGTTGTGTGGGATCAACGTCAAGTTTGGACATAGAAATGTCATCATTCCCACATAGATCTGCTGGTTACGACGTCGCGCCAATATTATTTTGATGCAGGGAAACCACCCCCACAGTAATCCTACCAATACAGAAATTTACATTGCATTGACATATGGTTGCCGACTGGTTGATATTGGATACAACCCGGCCAAGTTTAGAAAAGTTAACTTTTTATACAGGAGGAAGAAAAAGTTCATAAATTTGAAAATGGTATGAGCAGTTCCATCACAAATTTTTTTTTTTTTGGAAGGGGTGGGGGCATGTGCATTTATTCATTTGTGATGCGTTCCCACGGTTTGGGGCATAATGTACCCCTGGGGTGTTTTGAGATACGAGTACCACCTTAAAGTCCATGTCATAAGCTTTCATTTGATACCAAGTTTAAGACAATCGGTTGCAATTTGTTTGAGATATGCTCATTTGAACTTTGATGAAGCGGGAATGGCTCAAATCCATAATTTTGAGAAAATTGAGCGTAAAAGTTGAGATTTGTCTCTATAGCAACGGATATGTTCTAATAGTGTTAAACAACCAAATTTGGCATGAGTTTTATACTTATTGCCTTCTAGGTACACAGAAAATTTCTAACCGTTTTATTAAGTTCTTAAAGTTTAACAGCTTTTTTATGTTTATGCTCTGGGCACAGTTTCCCCCGACGCCAGCTTAAGCTTACACCCACTTGTAAAATTTCTGACCTTTTCCATCTCATCGTCTCGATTCAAAACATCCTCCCCCTCTAATTCTATATTAACTCCAATGTCTACTACCAAATCTGCATCGTCCCGGTCTACCTCATCATCATCACTGCTGTCTTCCTCTTCTAAATCTAAAGCTCCCGATGTTGAAGCACCTAGACCTATCTTCAAACTTCCCTTCCATCTCATCATACTCCAATTCTAAATCTTCTTCACCATCATCTTCCATCAAATAGACTTCTATCAAATCTCTCAGATCCTTTTCATGGACAACATTTTGCAAATTCGAGCTTGCTGAGTTTAAGCAATCTCGAGTGACACTTTCTCTAGATGCCATTTTAACCAACGCGATGTCATGTGACTCTTCTCGACCAATCAACTATCAAAATTTAGGGGATTACCCTGTGTTGCCAGCCTCGGGGTCGTTTTGTTTACTGGTTCTATCTGTTTTTATTCAAGAATAGTGCACCCTTTAAAACAAATTAAAGCTGGTTCTACATTTAGAAGGTTTAGGTTTTCCCGTTTAAAATGATACCAAACACTGCCAGGTTGGCAAGCTGTTATTGAATAAATTGTAAAGGGACTAATGTGCTATTTTGTTACGGAAACCATTGAAGAAAAGTGACATACTTTCGTAAATATTTATAAATAAATATTTTAAAGCATAGATAAATTTACAAATTATGAAAAAAAAAATTTTGGTAAAAAAAAAAGGTCGCAATTTATTGAGCGAATTTTCTCAAAACAGTCCAGGGTACTTTATGCGCCGAACCGTCGGAACGCGTCACATTTGTGTTGGGGTGGGGGCACGGACAAACAGCTTAAATTTGGGGGCACAAAATAGAAAAATATTAGCTTAAAACAGTCAAAGGGAAGTGGAAGGCAGAGGAGGGAACAGAAAATTTTGTTCATGTGTTTTTGCCTGGGATGGCATATTACTAGTGATGATAATTTAATGATGATATATAAATTGTTCCATTGCAGTCATCAGTTGTTCAAGGCAACACATCTTGGGGTCGCATTCAGACATTGGCATTTGTTGTAGCTGATCCCGAAGACAAAGAGAGAGAAATTCGTGCCCAGGCTCAAAGACTAATGGACATTGCTACACGAGTTAATCAAACCATAACACTTACAAGTATGGTGAATTTTAATTTGCCAGGTTGATTTTGTTTGTTTTTTTAAATTTCTTTGCTGGTACACAGACATATAACATGTATATTATTTTGTCAGTGGCATTTTATACAGATAAAAATGTACATAATAGGAATGAGAAAATTACGTTATTCCACCTAAAATTTATATATTCTGTTTAATATGTGATTATTAAGTTTTACTTTTCTTTTGAACTCAAAATAAAAAAAAGTTATATCAACCAAGTGTGCGAAAACAAATTAAAACTTAAAAACATTGAGAGCATTTTATTGAGACAGCTGTGTTGGCCCTGTCATGAAACACCACAAGTGTACTTATGCAATAGCCAAATAAAATGAACATCTTGAAGAAATTTTATTTTCTCTGTTGATTAATGGGGAATTATATTTCAATATTTAACCGTAACTAAAAATGTATTTAAGATAAGGAAGTGTATATTTAGGCCGAATACGGCCTATACAACCCGGTGTAACAGGCCAAAATATACCCCCCGCCCAGAATATACCCGGGGTTAAACTGGCCTAGCCCAGAATATCCCCCGGGGTATATTCTGGGCTAGGCCAGTTTATACCCCGGGGTTACTTTGGGCTAGGCCAGACTATACCCCCCCCAGTCCAGATTATACCCCCTGCTTTTTCTTTAAAAACAAGTCAAGACCACAGTTTATTTCAGCCTGTTCTTCATCACTGTCATCAGATATCATATTAAGACATACATGAACACATTCTTGACACCAACAAGTCATAATGCAATTTAGAGAAAATAATAATAACAGTTTATTTCAGCCTTAGTTTACTTTGGTGTGTATACATAGGCCTACATTCTCGACTCTGTAAATCATGATACATTTTAGAAGGAACAAACATGCCTTAAAATGCACTGATATACAAAAGAGTTGAGTATCCATTCAAACTGACATGATTAGACTTCAGCATTAATTTCTCGTGAGTGTTGATGATATTATTATTATTATTATTATTATTTTGATAGTTGGTTGGCCATGAGTAAAACATGCATTGTATTTTTTGTTGCAATGATGTAGAGAGAAAAGGCCAGAAAAGAACACACAGAAAAAAATAATAATGATAATCCAACTGACAGATAGTGCAATTCCATCATCCAGCAGACATAAAACTAAATAGGCACTAAATGTTTGCGACTGATGAACTCCACCTGTCCAGATCCACTTGAAACGTTACAGAATGCTAACCAGTAATAATGATAACAATAAGAACACGAAATCATGTTATTTACTCTTGAAAATATAGAGAAATATCAATATCAGAATCATCATCATCATCTTGGAAATTGCAAAGATATGAGAGGGAGTGTAAAAATGGCAGCGTATGCCTACAAATCATTCTAGAATTTATAAGCAGCAATGTATGTGTATCAACTATATATAAAAAACGTGTTAAATCTTTTGAAATATTCAAGTAAAACTGGACAGAAAGCTCTAGTGAAATACTAAATAGCCTTGACAGTTGTGTAGGCCGACAGAGTAAGCCCACTGAGACAAAAGTAGTGCATTGTAAAAGGTAATTAGATCTATAGCATGTTGAGGCAAAATTCAATGGATCATGTTACATTAACAGTATTTCTTGTTAGTGAGTATCATTCTTTGATAGGTTATTTGTAGAAAGATATACATTTCATGTACATTACGGTTTAAGACACTGGATTAGTTTGCAAGGCATTTGAAAGATTGAACCTATGTGTTATAACTTATAGTGAGTAAAGGAATGTCACTCGCGAGCGAAATGAAATAAAAAGAAAAAAAGAAAAGACTTTGTCCATCTTTACCTTCCTAAGCTTAACACGTCCCTTGCCAAGGGATTTAACAACTGTGTATTTGTACACAAAAAAATATTTTAAATGACTTCATTTTTATGAGTCCGTTAATTATTTCATCCATTGGGACTAGGTGTATGTCAGTGCCAAACAAACAGTACCGTGCAAATTTTACTCAATGGCAACCAACTACAAAAACAACTACAACATGCCAACGAACGTGAATGAAACTAATCCAGTGCCTATGAGCTACATAAAATGTATACATTTCTACAAATACGCTATCAAAGAATTTACTAACAAGACATGTTCATGCAACATGATCCATCGAATTTTTGCCATAACATACTATAATTACTTTCTGCAATGCACTGTTGTCTCAGTGGATTCAATCTGTCATTTTACATGACTATCAGAGCTACTTCGCTAAAGCTTTCAGTCCAGTTCTACTTGAATAGTTGAAAAGATTTAACTTTTTTTTTTTACATGTACTTGGTACATATATATTATTGCTGCTTGTAGATTCTAGAATGATGTGTAGGTCATTTTTATATTCCCTCTTATCTTTGTATTATTCCAAGATGATGGTGATTCTGATATTGATTATATTCTCTTTATTTTCAAAAGTAAATAAGATGATTTGGTTTTCTTATTGTTATTATTGTATATTACTGGTTAGCTTTCTGTAACGTTTCAAGTGGATCTGGACAGGTTAAATTCATTATGTGAAACAATTTTAGTATGTATTTAGTTTTGTGTGAAGTATTTAATGTCTGCTGGATGATGGAATTGCACCATCTGCCAGTTCAGTTGTTAAAATGTTGTTGTTGTTTTTTTCTCTATGTATTCTTTTCTGGCCTTTCTCTCTGCATCAGTGTAACTTTGTATGTAGATCTAATTGTTCCGACATATCAAGCACATTTCTGATTTTCAAAAATTAAAATAAGATTCAGATAACTTTACACTTATGAGGCTTATAATTAGTTCATACCTTGCCACTAAGTATATGTTAGTGGTGCCAAACAAAAAAATTACAATACATATGTTTAACTCATGGACAACTAATTATAAAAAAACCAGAACAATAATAATACCAACGGACACAAGTAAAATTAGTGTTAAAGTTTAATCATATCAGTTTCAATGGATTTTCAATGCTTTTTAAGCATGTTTATGTCCTTTTAAATGTATCATAATTTACAAGAGTCAAAAATGTATGCTTCAGTATGATATCTGATGACAGTGATAATGAACAATTCAAACTAAAGTTGAAATAAACTACGGTCTTGACTTGTTTTTAAAAAAAAGTAGGGGGTATAATCTGGACTGGGGGGGTATAGTCTGGCCTAGCCCAAAGTAAACCCCAGGGTATAAACTGGCCTAGCCCAGAATATACCCCGGGGGATATTCTGGGCTAGGCCAGTTTAACCCCGGGTATAGTCTGGCGGGGGTATAATCTGGCCTGCTACACCGGTACTGTGCTATTTGGGCCGAAGGTATTTTAGGCAGGGGCGTGTCAATTGCCACCGCGGAATACGGCGTCCATTGTGGATTCAAGTGTGCATTGGAATGGTCAGATGGACCTGGGGCGTGAGGGTCTAGTCAGTTTTTATCAATGGGCGGTAGTCAGATTGACTAATCAGGCGAATAGGTGCTGGGGTAGCCATTGGTGATCGACGTACCATCAATAGCCATCGCAAAATGCGGTAGTATTAGTAATTGACGCTACCGGCTACCGGAAAATGCGGTGGTGGTTGACGCTACCTTTAGGCAATATTGTACGGACACAAATTCTGTTTTCAAAACAAAAAAAAAGTCAGAACAGAGCAAACTGCAAACTCGCATTATCGGCCCAAATAACTCGGAACCAGGGTTTTGTGCTATTTAGGCCGTATTCGGCCCAAATATACCTAGCCTTAAGATAATCATTTTGAATAAAACAGTGTTTTTTTTCTTCTGTGTAAAATTTGGTCAATCACACATGTGCAGTTTTATGATAGGGCCAGCGATATGTATGTTTTACATGTACTCCAATTTTCACTGTCTATTCTTGTCCTAGAAAATCTGTACGAGGCAACACTATTTCCTGGAACTGAAGAGAAAGTACTTGAAATTGGCACTGCAAACAGCACCATTAACAACATTACTGTGACACTGGCTGAAGTGAACTCTATCATTGCAAGTGTTGAGAATGACATAACAGCATCTAGTGTTTCTCTGACCACTCTAGTGGAAGAATCTTCAACAGCGAGGCAGACTTTGTTAGATACTATATCAAGTTTGCAGGTCAGAGTTTTTAATTTTAGAACTTTAACATACATATGTGACAGATAGACAATGTGTTGATTTTTTGTTTTCTATTTCAAATGTGCAAGTCAGAGATTATGTGTACCATATAGAACTTTGACCCATATAATGAATATTTTTATATAGAAGACAATTTTGGGGAATTTTTTTTTGTTGTTGTTGTTGTCTATTTCATTTCAGGTTTGCAGGTCAGAGAGCTTATGACTTTAGAACTTTGACTATAATTATAATGAATATTTTTACATAAGGGACAATTATTTTTTTTTTTAAACTATTATCATCTCTGTAAGACAAAGCTTGTTAGTAAGTTTTGCCGTTCAGAATGAATGTTTTTAAATAAGACATTTTTTCTTAAAATCTATTTGCTTCTCTATTCCATGTGTCTCCCTTCTATTTATCCAACTTCCTTATCAGCAGACATATTCATGCCAAGACAAACTTAATTAGATTCAAGTTTGCAGGTCAGAGGTTATGAGGCTAGAACTTTAAGACGTCTTTTTTTTTTTAACTATCTTTTTCTCTATACCATTGGTCGCCCTTCTGTTTATCTAGCTTCCCTATTGATAGATATACTGTCCTGCTCAATTTAATTCCTGCTGTAACTAATAGTGTCACACAAGAACAAACCCCAGTTACTTGAATATTCACTTTGTGTTACAATTTTTTTTCCCTACTGTTTGTCTCCACAGCTGTATGTGACAAATGCTTCAATAGCTCATAAAGCAGCTGAGAAACTTTTCACAGATGCAACAAATTTCAAGGTAATCATTCTGAAGTTTTACTAGTTTCCTTCCAGCAAATTTGAGATTTGTCACAGTTCATTAGGGTTTCTTGTCACAAGATTTAGATGTAAATTTAAGTTTTCAGAAGGCATGTATAATTCTTGGTTTTCTGGTCAGACACTGATACATCCTTACAAATCTTCTTTCATCTCATGTGCTGGTGTATCAATGACTTTGAGTGGTTTAGAGTTTTAACAATCTTATCATTCCTCATGGTGAGATCTGTAGTCTCACAATGTGACATATTGATGTCTTTTTAAAATAGTTTTGAATTAGAAATGTTTTAGTAACATGCATAGAAATGTCACTCTCCCCTAAGCTTTGAGATGCTTTCCTGTCAAATGGGAAAATTATTGATATCTGCCAGTTCATGAGATAGACAACATAATATTGACATTTTGTCCTACCAGAAAATGCATTAATTTATTTGCTTAGTGACATAACTCTTTCGGTATCACCGATTTATCGGCACCAGTGAAGAAGGTGTTTGGACATATCGCCAATGTATGTTGTATTCTACATTCAGTTCTCTTTTATTTGATGTATAATATTTTACTTTACTATCAGTACTTTTTTTTCTGTAAGCATTCATCCTAACCATGCTGTTTTTTCCCAAAGGGGGAAAAAATTAATTGCGTCCAAACTTGACCGAAGCCCCTAACACTGACATGCTGACAGAGTTAATGTGGCCATTTGGTCATGGTGACCTGCTTTCTTACAATCTGTACTGTGGGCATTTTCATGCTGTCCAGGTTTATTAGATATTTGCCTTCAGGATATGACCATCTTTAACCCCTTGTTATATGTAGTACTTCCGTAAGCAAGCATCATGTATGTATTGTAGATACCAAACTATAACAAAACTTTAATAAAGCAATCAGTAAAAAAGGATTGAAACTCTTTGTAAAGCAACACATCAGAAGATCTTCAGAAACAGAGAAAGCATTTTGGCCATTGATTTTCTTATACTCTATGGAGGCGTGGCCAAACCCTGATTGTCAATCTGAGTGTTCTCCCACTTCTTTTCTTTTTATCAGAGGTGATTGGGTTCCAGTTGGGTTCTAAAGCAATGATGATCATGTAGTTTTTATCACAAATATTTTTAACACTATTGAATATTAATCTCATCATTCATAGGAAGTTGCAGAAAAGGCCGCGGAGACAATTATGGAGTCAATGACCTCCCTCCTGGAATTGATTGCCTCCCTGGAGCAAGCTGATGCTGATCTAGTTAAAGCACTTTCTCAGAGTACTGCAATTCTAGCAATTCAAATCCCACCTGTGGAAAGTATGCAGGCATTGGTCCAGCAGATAGCCAACACAAATGTCTCATCAGCGGATGTGGAAAGTTTGAGAACAGAAGCACAAGAATCTGTGTTCATCGCTGACAAGTCAGTGAGAGATGCCCAGGAAGCATTGTAAGTGTCCATTATGTCCACAGGCTTGAAAAAGAATTTAACAAATCTGTTTATTCTGGGGATAGAACAGATTGGTTTGCTGAACACAGTATGTTTTTATATTATCTCTCACAATGTCACAATGGCATCTCGCTTACTTGATGGCACAATTGGGTCATGCACACCACTGTTGCAATTCTGTTTTTAGATTGTTGGAAGGGGGGGGGGGTGATTGCAATGCCAAATGAGATGAGACGGGTAGGCTGACGGGTCAGGTAAAATCAGTTAAAAGATTTTTAACAATTTGCAAAATACATTATTTACAAAACACTTATTTTAAAATTGTACGGATGAAACCATTTCATACTGACCTTTTCCCATTAGATGTTTATTAGTGAAATTTTAATGGATCAAGCTCTGAGAATTAAGCTGCAATAAGTACCAAAAAAACATAAAAAGAGCAAAGTGGCTGTTGTTGCACCAATGCACAATTAAACCCAAACTGAGACTCAATGTGAAAACTCACTGGGTTCAAAGACTCACAGACCAGATGCTCTTGCAGATGTTGCCTAATCGTTTTAATAAACATTTTCAACCATTTTATTCTACAGAACCATGTCCAGAGACCTGAATGAGGAAGTACAATTGATGCAAGCAGATATAGCAGCATCACGAGATCTGAGGACTCGAGCACAAGGATTAGGATTTGACAGTAATAACCTGAACACTAGCATCCATGCTGTACTCACTCAGGTAGAAGAAAACTTCCATAACGCGACCTCAGTTCTTGTTTGTTCCAGCTCCACTTTTTGCACAATTAAGAAATTTGACATTGAATGTTTGCAGCTTTAGTGTTATGATAAGGAGATAGAATGAATCGGAACTGTGAAACAGCTTGATATTATGATAAGTGCCACAAATAAACTTAAACAAGTGTGAAAGTGTACATTTGTTATATCTCTTCTAAAGTCAGGGGTGGCCAAACCGCAGCTCGGGAGCCACACCGGACTCTTTGACCCTCCATATGCTTCTCAGGGAAATATTCTTTTATTTTTGGCAGTCTGATTTTGTTACTGAAATGCAAATTGGCATGTTTTTCTCAGATGTTCCTGTAGTTCTTTATAGTATTTAATACGTTCAGACAAGTTAAAACAATCATCAGTCAAGATTGTGAAAATATTTGGTATATATGTATGCTTCATGAATGCTGAAACTACTACAAATTCACAGTTGTAAAACAATGCATACATGAGTAAATATTGTTGCCAGCATGTATTTATCAATATTTATATAAAATGTTTGTAACGAAATATGTATGTAACAATGAAAAATGTGTGTATAAATTTTGTTCCAATCTTGTGACTGTCAAACAAGTGAAGTTTATCTTGGCTCTTACAATAAGCTAGTTTGGCCGCCCCTGTACTAGATGATTACCAGTTTTTTCAGAAAATGCAGATAGAACAAACAGTAGCTAAGGTCTTGATAAGCCATCATCCACACAATAAGTAGGCACAGTGAAGGTAATAATGGGAGAGTTTGCCTCTGGCCTATGTAAAGTGTAAAGCATATACGGGTGGGGGTCTGAGCTGCACAGATGGGCTTTGCGAGTTATGATAATGAATTTAAAGAGTATGGTTTTATCTTCTTTTTTCTGCTGAGTAAGTTGTAGAATTACAGCATATAACAAAATCATTTATTATAATTTACTAAATTTTCTTTCTAAACTTCATGCAGAATGTCAGTTAATTTTTTTTTTTAATTTAACATGGAGGCCTTGTCACCATCCTGATTGCTGAATGTTGTTTTTTTTTCAAGTTGGGGGTGTGAAGCTAAATATGTGGAAATGCAATTATAACAGCAAGATTATCGAGAAAAGAAATATCTTGAACAGTGATGAAAGTGTGATTTTCTCTTGTCTGGTCCTGATTAGGCCAGTGCCCACAGTGACTCAGTGGATGGTGACATTGCCGCAGTCACTCAAGCAGCGCAGGAAACACAAGCAGAAATTACAAATGTGACATCCTGTCTTGCGCAGCGTCAACTTGATGCCACTAATGCAGAGAATTCAGCAACGCAGGCAAATGAAAATGCCCAGGCCACTAGCACAGTAAGATTCATATATATACATCTTTTGCTAGTTAATTTATTTTCCTTTTAGCAGTTTATGCCATAAATTATAATATACAATGGGTCAATATACAGTTAAGTCATCATGATATGGATTTGACTTTGATTGATATCAGAGTTGGAATTACCTTTGAGCAGGGGAAATAACCCTTAACACTTAAATGCCTTCAATTTTCAATATTTTGAAGTGGAAAGTACTACTACTATGACTGTTCAGTACTGACTTTCTGAAGGGATGCAGATCACTAATTAGGTAAAATCATTTATTTCTGCTCTTCAAATATGAACTTTGTCTTCCTTGTCTTCAGCCTTGTGTCCCATATAAATGTGCATTGTGTTAAAATTTGTCATATATTATGTATTAGTGAGAGACGTCATAAAGGCTTTGTCAGGGTAATCGCCCGAGCTACGTCATCGAGATGCATCATATTTTGCCATAAAAGTTGCTCCAAACTGGTTCGTGTTTGAGGCCTGGTTTGGTTGCAAATGGTGATGGAGTTAGCGAAAGACATTATTTATGAAAGCATCGCAAAACGATTCCAGTTTGTGGAAGCATGACTGCATTTTCTTCAGTGAAATCACAGAGAGGGAATTGTTTGATAGGGACAGTTACAGAGAAAATATTAGGTTGTATTCACTGTTCAGCCATATTTTCTCTATTTGCCTTCACTTGAAAATTGTTCTTCCTGTAGTGCTTCCTTACAGTGAGAGAGAAAGAAAAGGCACATTTATCCCAGGCGTTGCCAGGGGCTAATTATGTTTTATATATAGCCTGTCGCCCATCTGTTCAAATTCTCTAAATAGATTATTCTTTGTCTTCTTCTGCTTTTTTTGCCCTCTATTTTTCCAGTTTGAGCAAGGTGTCCAAGACCTTTGTGTCGATTCAGGTGTCCCATGAACTGCAGTTGTCTTCTCCTAACTGTTTTTATTAGTGATCCCTCCGTATTGGTGTCTTTCATCACCATTTCATTTAATTTCCATTCTTTCCATGAAATATTTAGGAGTCTCCTTAAAAATCACAGTTCCATTGCCTTTAGCTTGCTTTCCATGTCCTTAGTTAATGCCCAGCATTCACATCCGTACAGGAGGGTTGACCACACATGGGTGACAGGGAAAAACCAGGACAATATGGGCTTTTTGAGTGTATCCGTGCGGAGGAATGAGTGGCGAACCGTGATTGTTGTTCCAGATCCTGCACTTGAAAAGAGAAAGAAAGAGATGTATAGCCTCTATCCATCTTCAGGAGGCGGTTGAAACCTTGTTAAAACATAAATCAAAGGCTGTTGTTTGGGGCCGTAGTCTGATTGCAATGCCAAATAGAGAAAATATTGAGTTGTGTTCTCTGCTCAGTTATAGCTTTCTATGTAAATTACTACGGTCCCCCCAGCAACAGCCTTTGAGAGTTTAGTTTTAATGAGGTTCCAACAGCCGACCAACAATATGTACATGCTTCTCTTTGACTTGGAATTAACATTTATGGGTGGCCTACATTTTATTTCTTGCCAGGCTCAACTTGCGCTGCTTGAAGTTATGCTTCAAGTCAATTCTGAAGGCGGTGAAGGTACAGCTGCGGAGGCTTTGACCAACCTGGCACAAGCTGACAGTGCCATGAGGGACATGGAAAATGGCCTGGCTCAGTTACAAGCATTTGCTGAAATGGAAAGTAAGTTGCTCGATCATCCCCCTGGCAGAAAGTCAGCCATGTACTTATATGGTCAGAGACTTGGGCGATGGGCTGTGCCCGGTGTATGTAGGGAGGGGAGGGCGACACATGATACACTTTTCAGTTATTATAGTAGTGAATTAAAAAGTTTCATTTGTATATTTTTTTCAACAAATTAAGTTGTAGGATTGTGTAAAAAGCATGGTTTATGTATTTTAAATGTTGTAATGAGATCAGCAAACAGTCCTTGCAAAATGCCACCCAGGAGTGATAGAACACCAAGGCCTGTCATAAGACAGTCACCTCTCTACCAAAGTGACTATAGTCTCATACAGGGGGAGAGGAGAGGGGCAAAGGGCGATCTGTATCTGGGCCGAAGTGTTAAAAGCTTGTGTCAGAAACATGATGTGTTGAGGCAAACTTTTTCAATACTGTAGTTTTTTTTTCCTTTTTCATCAATAGCCCTTGTTCAAGACCTCCGAGACCAAGATGAGGAGTTGACTGCCCTGGAGCAAGAAGTGGATCAGCTAATGTCTGAGCTGGACAGTGCTCTCCTGTTATTGCAAGAGTCTGAGGGTGGGGGTACCACATGCACTGAAACTTGATGTGTCATGTTATCATGCATAAATGTTTTCTGTAAGATAGTTTTGTTATTATTGTTGTTGACCAATTTAGATCACATTTGTGTACAGATTTGACTGTGTTTGTCACTGGTTCATTTTAATGTGGCATCATTTGTCACCGGTTCAGAATTTGTTACCTGTTCATTTGATATTATTTGTCACGAATTCTTCCTTTTTTTAATTTCTTAATTAATTCATTTATTTGTTTATTTATACATATCCTTTGTTAATCTCTTTATCACAGTTTAATAGATGGCAAATGAAAAGTCTGAAATGACTCATCTATTTGGACCCAAATTGTTGCAAAGGATTATAAGGCTTAAAACAGTAAATTCGTGTTTCGTCTTTTAAATTCTGATATGTTTCATATAATATTTCTTGTCAGAGATAGTAATCATTAATTTTGTTGCAATTTAATCAGTGTTTGCCATTACCTGCTAAGTAGTATCTTTCCCACTTGTCTAAACTAACATTAAATTTCAATTATTTCCTTACTTTAAGATTTCAAACTTGCTGGGGAGGGGGAGTTTTTTTTTTTTTCCTACTCTCTCTCCTTTTGAAATATACCCAATACAAAATGGAGAAATACTTGATTGAGAATGTGGATTTTTTTTTTGGTAAAGTGAAAGCATAATTACATGATGTGTATCATCGCTTTTACATGTGACAGAATGGGACCATTTCAATTTTTTTTTAATTTAAAAATATGATTCCTAGTCTAAGTTCTGCCATTTAGATTCTCAATACATGATATGATTTCACTAAGAAATCACTGGCTTATCTTTCAAATTTTGCATTAGATTGTGTCCAAAAGGAGGTTTCAGAGAGTCTCAACATAAGGATAAGAACCAATATTAAATGTAACCCAACTGGTCAAATTGGTAATTTGGTTGGATTTTGGTCTAGTGGAATTATTATGAACTCATTTAGGCATTTCATTCATGAAAATCATATGATACACACATGGAAGAGATACTGGGGAAGTATAATCAAAGAAAATCTCAGTTTTGAGCAAAGTCCACTTTGGCAGACAGAAGTAACATTTTTGAGTTATGGTGTCAAATTTATCAGAGGATAATGCTTGAAATGTTATCCAAGCCTTGGATTAATTTGCAGTGCAAGTACAGACTCACAGTGCTGTATAGTGAAGATATACTGTATGTTTTAGGCCATTAGAGCCAAGAGTATCATAAATGAAACAGAACTTTGACATAGATACATGTCTGATTTTCAAGACAGGGCATTGTCTTTCAGAGCCACAAATTTCTCCAATTTTCTATGAATCTATAAAGACACTGAGTAAACAAGATATGGTACCGGTGTAACAGGCCAAAATATACCCCCCGCCCAGAATATACCCGGGGTTAAACTGGCCTAGCCCAGAATATCCCCCGGGGTATATTCTGGGCTAGGCCAGTTTATACCCCGGGGTTACTTTGGGCTAGGCCAGACTATACCCCCCCAGACCAGATTATACCCCCTACTTTTTTTTTAAAAACAAGTCAAGACCACAGTTTATTTCAGCCTGTTCTTCATCACTGTCATCAGATATCATATTAATACAAACATGAACACATTCTTGACACCAACAAGTCATAATGCAATTTAGAGAAAATAATAATAACAGTTTATTTCAGCCTTAGTTTACTTTGGTGTACATACATACATTCTCGACTCCTGTAAATCATGATACATTTTAGAAGGAACAAACATGCATTAAAATGCATTGATATACAAAAGAGTTGAGTATCCATTCAAACTGACATGATTAGACTTCAGCATTAATTTCACTCGTGTGTGTTGATGATATTATTATTATTATTATTTTGATAGTTGATTGGCCATGAGTAAAACATGCATTATATTTTTTGTTACAATGATGTAGAGAGAAAAGGCCAGAAAAGAACACACAGAAAAAATAAATAAAAACATAATGATAATCCAACTTAGTGCAATTCCATCATCCAGCAGACATAAAACTAAATAGGCACTAAATGTTTGCGACTGATGAACTCCACCTGTCCAGATCCACTTGAAACGTTACAGAATGCTAACCAGTAGGCCCCTAATAATGATAACAATAAGAACACGAAATCATGTTATTTATTCTTGAAAAAATAGAGAAATATCAATATCAGAATCATCATCATCATCTTGGAAATTGCAAAGATATGAGAGGGAGTGTAAAAATGGCAGCGTATGCCTACAAATCATTCTAGAATTTATAAGCAGCAATGTATGTGTATCAACTATAATAAAAAAACGTGTTAAATCTTTCAAATATTCAAGTAAAACTGGACAGAAAGCTTTAGTGAAATAGCCTTGACAGTTTTGTAGGCCGACAGAGTAAGTCCACTGAGACAAAAGTAGTGCATTGTAAAAGGTAATTAAATCTATAGCATGATGAGGCAAAATTCAATGGATCATGTTACATTAACAGTATTTCTTGTTAGTGAGTATCATTCTTTGATAGGTTATTTGTAGAAAGATATACATTTCATGTACATTACGGTTTAAGACACTGGATTAGTTTGCAAGGCTTTTGAAAGATTGAACCTATGTATTATAGTGAATAAGGGTATGTCACTCGCGAGTGAAATAATAATAATAAAAAAAAAAGACCTTGTCCGTCTCTACCCTCTTAAGCTTAACACGTCCCTTGCCAAGGGATTTAACAACTGTGTATTTGTACACAAAAAAATATTTAAAATGACTTCATTTTTATGAGTCCCTTAATTATTTCATCCATTGGGACTAAGTGTATGTCCGTGCCAAACAAACAGTACCGTGCAAATTTTATTCAATGGCAACCAACTACAAAAACAACTACAACATGCCAACGAACGTGAGTGAAACTAATCCAGTGCCTATGAGCTACATAAAATGTATACATTTCTACAAATACGCTATCAAAGAATTTACTAACAAGACATGTTCATGCAACATGATCCATCAAATTTTTGCCATAACGTACTGTAATTACTTTCTGCAATGCACTATTGTCTCAGTGGATTTAATCTGTCATTTTACATGACTATCAAAGCTACTTCGCTAAAGCTTTCAGTCCAGTTCTACTTGAATAGTTGAAAAGATTTAACACATTTTTTTTTACATGTACTTGGTACATACACACATATATTACTGCTGCTTATAGATTCTAGAATGATGTGTAGGTCATTTTTATATTCCCTCTTATCTTTGTATTATTCCAAGATGATGGTGATTCTGATATTGATTATATTCTCTTTATTTTCAAGAGTAAATAAAACGATTTGCTGTTCTTATTGTTATTATTGTATATTACTGGTTAGCTTTCTGTAACATTTCAAGTGAATCTGGACAGGTTAAATTCATTATGTGAAACAATTTTAGTATGTATTTAGTTTTGTGTGAAGTATTTAATGTCTGCTGGATGATGGAATTGCACCATCTGCCAGTTCAGTTGTTAAAATGTTCGTGTTTTTTCTCTATGTATTCTTTCCTGGCCTTTCTCTCTGCATCAATGTAACTTTGTATGTAGATCTAATTATTCCAACATATCAAGCACATTTCTGATTTTCAAAAATTAAAATTAGATTCAGATAACTTTACACTTATGAGTCTTATAATTAGTTCATACCTAGCTACTAAGTATTAGTGGTGCCAAACAAAAAAATCACAATACATGTTTAACTCATGGACAACTAATTATAAAAAAACCAAAACAATAATACTACCAACGGACACAAGTAAAATTAGTGCTAAAGTTTAATCATATCAGTTTCAATGGATTTTCAATCTTTTGTATATCAATGCTTTTTAAGCATGTTTATTTCCTTTTAAATGTGTCATAATTTACAAGAGTCAAAAATGTATGCTTCAATATGATATCTGATGACAGTGATAATGGACAATTCAAACTAAAGTTGAAATAAACTGCGGTCTTGACTTGTTTTTAAAAAAAAGTAGGGGGTATAATCTGGACTGGGGGGGTATAGTCTGGCCTAGCCCAAAGTAAACCCCGGGGTATAAACTGGCCTAGCCCAGAATATACCCCCGGGGGATATTCTGGGCTAGGCCAGTTTAACCCCGGGTATAGTCTGGCGGGGGTATAATCTGGCCTGCTACACCGGTACTGAAACTGCAGTTACAGTGTGCTTCGGACATTTATTAACAAATTTTATTTTTACATACTTTGGACCTAAAGGATTCATTTTGGCCTTAACCACAAAGATGTATTTTTGAAAAAAAACAAATAATTTCCCAGAGCAGCTGGGAAAATTACACAGCGCCCCTTTTTAGGTCTCCAAGATACTCCTTATTAAATACACGCATTAACAAAACAGAGCAAAAAAAAAATCATTATATTAGTCCTGAATTTTTATTTACATTTTTGCCACATATAACAATGATATTTTATGTAATACATGTATATTATGTTGAATGTTGATTTTAACGTGCCTTGAATTCCTATATAGACCTATACATTCTTGATCTAATGTTGGCATTTTCATGTTGTTTCCAGTTTTATTCCATCACCATCCAGGAAAACGCCAATTAATGTCAAATCTATGCTGTAAATTATAATAGAAAACTCGCCAAATATTTATCAAAACTTGCTACCGCTCATATGGCTAGGATTTGCCTGAACTTTTGAAGACACCTTCATTTTGACCTGCAGAAAGTCCTTTCTTTCTTTCTTTCTTTTTTTTTTACAAACACATGAGCTCATGACGTCATCTTATGAATTGGGAGAGGCCTACACCAGATCATCCGCGCTGAGTGGACATATCATAGTAGGTTATTCATAGTGGGCACAGCCGTGGTCTGTACTATTAACATGAGGTCTACTTTCTTTTTTCTGCTACATAATTGTTATACCCCCCGCCCACCCCTCCTTGCCTTTTGGCTTCAACCATTTGTAGAACGGGACAGCTACCAGTTTTCCAAAGATTGAAAAACTGATTATGCTATTGTTTTTTTTTTTTACCTCGCCTATCTGACTAGCTGGGTTGCAAGATGATAGCTGCTTCCTATTTTCAGGAATGAGTCTGGAATAAATAGTTCTTTTGTACAACATACACAAAAGAAATAAGAATTTTGTGCTTCTTCTGAAAAGTAGTGATTTTGACATATAACAGTTTTCCTGATTGCTAATGACCTGTTGTTTATCTTCCATATAATATGACTATCTTTAACTTTTGTTGTGCTTTTTCTGAAAAGTAGTGATTTTGACGTATGACAGTTTTCCTGATTGCCAATGATCTGTTGCTTACCTTCCGTATGACGTACTATCTTTAACTTTTCATGTGATCAAGATTTGTAATATAGTGCTTCCAAAAGCAAAATCATCTTCTACACTGGATGTGTATGTCACACTATTATATTTTTAAAAAATTATACAATGTTTTATTTAATGTTTCCATCATTTGTTCCCTTATGCTTGTTAGAAGTAGATCTGTTTCCTTTTGGCTGTTGGTAGGGGACCGCAACATTCTACTGAATAAAAGCTATGGTTGAACAGTGAACATACAGTAGAAAACGGTTAAAAGTTAAACCAAAATTGGTGGGACCTGAGGTTTGTTTTCTGTTTAGAAAGAATTTTGGTTTAGCAATAGAGACCTGAAAATGCCCGTTTCAAGAAAGGCAGTTCAAATCACTATCGAAGAGGATAAAAGTAAGTGTCTAGGCCAAAAGATCCAAAACGTCCTGGCTTGCTCTGTGTCTTTTACTGAGAATGAGGATGGGGGATTGTTCAGGCCTAGGGACACACAAAGCGTGGATATGCGGGTGAATGTGGACTAACTCTCAGAGAAGAGAGACATGCGTGTGGACGGACAGTACAGAACCACTGTCCTGCTGATCTCGTTATCGTTACCATACATGATATCATGGCATACGCTGTCCATGGCCACTACTAGCCTAGTAATGTCTCTCTGATGTCCTACATTTTACACAAAAGGTCATGCGTGTCTTGTCTGCTGCCGTCTAACACGGAATTTTCTTTTCGGTTTATCGATAGCATTATTTCGGTTAAGCGCTAGTTTATTAACAAAGATAAAGAGGAAAAATGTCAGGGATTCCTATTTTCTTTTGGTTGAGCCATTTTTGGTTCAAGCGTTCTCCACTGTATAATATAACTCATTGTTTTCTCTACCCGGTTTTGTAATTAGAGCTTAAAGTCCCCTTACAACAGCTTTTCCTTCTAGAGAACAGTTTTTAGAAGCTCAATTATTTAGAGCATTTCATGTTTCTCTTGACCACGATGTTTACAATGATCATGTCTCTGCTCTCCCTGTTCTTAAATTGTTATTTCTCAAGTCGATATTTGTGTTTCCCTTCTTCATTTTCATTGTGACCTGTGATTTCCCCTTCCTCTATGGAGTATCAAAATATCAAATGTGACCAACTCTGGTTGAATTGGGGATAAAGTTAAATCTGGCCATAATTAAGGAATTGTATAGAATTTATTCAGGCATTTCATTCATGGGAAACATTATGTACACACGCAGAAGGGATACTGAGAAATCATATTTATCCAAAATGTGATTTTTGACCAAAATCACCCATGTCCCATGGTTCATGAAAGTGCACAATTTCTTCTGTCAGACTGTGCAGTGTAATTACTGGTTTGTGAAACTGGGTCACAAATACTCTTATATCATGTAACATGCTCTGTGCGTGTATTTCAACACCCTGTAGTGCCTTATTACATTTCCATGTCAGTATGTTTTTAGAAAATTTCTTGTAAAGTTTTGTGGTTCAGTGAGATACTTTCAATATTTTTTAATGAATAATAGAATACACTTTGGTACGCCAATATTTTAAAAATTATAATCTGCTTCCAGGGATGAGATATCTTCATGAATTTTGTAGGAATAAATGCCATACCTTTATGTATCCCATCTTATTGCCTTATATCAATTTTCGTAAAAGGTAAAGATAGAATAAAGCAGTACTGGGTGGGCGATTTGTATGTTTGTGTCGCATGTCAAAGATACAATGTGAACTGTGGATTGATCTATGAGGCCAAAGATGTGAATCTACTCTCACTGAAGCTGGTTTTCATGTGAATGGAAATGGAAATGGAAACGTCAAAAACCATCAAGTAGTCAAAACAAAGATTGTTCCCATGTGTACTGAAATGGCGTTTCTGTATACATGAAACATTCTTTCTACGTCACTATTTGAAGGGTTTTAGACATTCGCGTTGCCATTTCTGATCACATGAAAACACAGCACCAGTTCTGGTGTGAGAGGCGATATGCTCTGTATAGGTTACATCATCACAAATGGTATTTGCTTGAAGTGTTATGCGATGTGCTGGTATCACAGTATGTTTTGAAGTTTGGCAATATATGAATGATATCAGATGGAATTTTGTCTTTCTGTATACATTCAAAACTATGTTCATGGCTTCTTTTTGAAGTTTCTCTTGTGGAATCAGGATAGTCTGGGTGAAAAGTTGTTTGTTGAATATTGTCTGCTCATGTACAGGGTTTCTCCTATCAATGTATATTTGTGCTCTGGGCCTGGCCAAGGACATGTAACTGTGTTGTCGTTTACCCTGAGAAGACGATAGGGCAGGTGATTGGCCGAATTATTTTGCAGTTAAAAAGACAGTGGAGCTGATCATAGGCCCACCTGTATTGTGCAAAAGACAAATAGGCCGATTATAGGCCCATTGAGAAAGCAGTTCTGATTAGTTGTGTCATGGTCTGGTAGCCAATCAGAATGCTTATTTTATAAAATTTACGGATCTGTACATATCAATGGCGGATTTTCCTGCTGATGTAAACACGGCATTTTTTTGTCGTGTGTACCCGCATCTCCAGAAGAGATCCATTTCTCATTCCAAATTGTAACTCTTTCATGTTCAGACAAGGCGCAGTGTTTCAGTCAAGTAGATCTTTATTGTTACTTAGTGTAGTTCTAGTTTTCTTTAATGTTGAATAGTTTCAATGCACAAAAAATATCATTTGTACAGGGATGTAAGTTTGCACATTTTTGGTGGTTTTCCAGTTTTTTGGTATCATTTTATACCAAGTATATTTTAGATGTCTGTTCTGGTACAGCCATGTTTAACAACAATTACACATACTGGTACATTCTTTTCAGGAGTTTCCTGATATTTTACTGATAGGCCACTTACATCCCTGTTTATTGGAGTTGAGTAAATATATCAAGTGTTTTATAAAAGAAAGAAGAGGAAACAAACCATTATCCCTTTATCTTTTATAGCACTAAAAATTAATGGGGGGGAAAAATCTGTAAGTAACATATAACATAGACGTTGAGGTGTAGCGATATTTCTGCAGACAGAATGTTTGTCATTCACATGTTTATATATATCTAGTGCAGTACTGTTGATAATATACCTGAATATATCTAGTGCAGTACTGTTGATAATGTACCTGAATAACACTTTATAAATACAAAGGCACTTCTAGACAGATGTTGAACAACTTTGTACATACATATATAAAGTAATTTTCTAAATCGTAGATATATGAGATACAGGAACTACATTCACTCTTCATGCCATACTTTTGTATTTATGAATAAATGTTTCAAAATTTCAGATGTGTTTAAATATATATGTTTTTTAATTCAAGTTTTACTTTAGGGTAAGTTACAGCGGTCTCTTTTCTGCTCTATTAGAGACAATAATAGAAATATGGAATTTTATCTCTCCTATAGTGCTGGTCTGACACAAAATTGCATAAGTGCATTCACACAATTAAGGGTGCTTGGTGGACACTTCTGGAAGGGTCCCTTTCTGTCTTATCGTTCTGCTATATTATTCTGTCTAGCCTCTTGCATTTTCCTAGCACAATCAATACTGCCGTTACAGATTGATGTGCTCTCTCCAAACTCAAACTCAAAGTATTCACACAACTGCAGATGACAACTCTTTGTTGCCAGATATCCTATAAACTCCTTGAAAAGAATTTTTCTTTTTCTGTTGAAAGAGGAGTATAATATTTCAAATATTTATTTATGTAACTAATAATTTACGTGGTCTTTAGATAAGGAGCAGGCCTACATTTCAAGTATGACAGGGTTTGGTTATGTTTTTTTCTCACCTGTAAGATTAGATCCTTCACAGTTAGCGATTTTATTATATGGCTGGCGTTAGTTCTTGATATACGTATCCGAGCCCTCATTGATAAATGGGTTTGCTTTAACGCCGTCTCTTGCGGCCAAACAAATTGAAACTGGGCCTTTGTTCTATGATTTGACCCAACCTCTCATCAAACAAATCCCGCCCAATGCCATTGGCCCCACCTCCGGCACCTGCCGGCTGTTGTCCCAGATTTTGGAATAGCGAGCCAAAATTTCCTTGCTCAGCCTGGTCAACACTTTTACCAAACATGGACTGGAATGGAGAGGTCATAAACGAAGAGGAGGATGGAGTTTCATCGACGGAGTCCCGGGAGGTTCCAGTTGAAGCAGAGGAGTCATAGTTGCTATAATGTGGGTCGTTGTAATTAGAATAATCGATAAATTTGTCACTATACAGATCACTTTTATGGGGTGCCGCCTCTGAAAAATAATAAAATTATACGCGGTTAATGATAATAATCTACATACAGTAGACTCTGCTGGCAAATATAAGAAATGGGCAATAAATGTCGGCTATTCATACCACAGTGTTCACAATCATAGACCTAAACATGTCAGTCACCACTTTCTTAAAAATTTTACCCGTGTCTCTCACACATACTGAGGCTGGCACGTGGATACGTCTCTCCCAAATTTTCAATCTACCTCCTGGCCAGCCTCTCTCTCTCTCTGTCTCTCTCTCACTCTGTCTGTCTGTCTGTCTGTCTGTCTGTCACTCTGTCTCTCTCTCTGTCTCTGTCTCTGTCTCTCTCTCTCTTTCTCTCTTTAATTTTAAGCAGAGACTATGAGCGAGGGGGTTGGATGAGGTAGGTAAGCTGACCGGAAAGTAGATTTAAAAATTGCAAGCTACTCTTCATGGGATATTATAGGTATACGTAGTAAACATATTGGTGAAAGGGGGGAGGGGGGGGGCTTTAGCGGCAAACAGCGACAAAAACTGTTGATTTCAAAGGGGAAAAGGGAAGGGACTGTCGGAGTTTAAGAACGATAAGAACTACATGTACGCAGCAGAAAGATTTTTAAGAAGATCTTTTTGGTATGTTACAGGAACATTTCGCGAGTGCTTTTGGATATAATCATTACCAGTTTGCAAGAAATCGCGTGACAGGCTGTAGATTTGAAAACGGCAAACGACACCAGATCAAGGCATGATATACCATTTAAGAAACATAAAATAGAAAAGAAGTAAAAATAATAATAAAAATTTAAAAAAACAAATAGCGAAAACGAAAATCCATGAAAGGATAGTTGAACCGAACAAAAACCGTGCTTAAATCCTGAGCAAAAAACTAAAAGACGATAAGAAAATATAACATGACTATTATAATTATTATTAGGCCTACATAGTGGAATATCTACTGCTTACGTGTTGCTTTGTGGTCACCATTCTCGTCGGTAGCTTCAATGTTGCTGTTGGAATCAGCCAGCCACTTTTCCCGATTGTTGGGGTACCCTCGATCTCTAGGAGTTGGAATACCTTCATCTTCAACCACTTCATTGACTTTATTCTCGAATGTTGTATCGTCGTCATCATTATTATGGAGAGCATCATTGTCGTTACGTAATCTTGCTTCCTGGTCTGCCGATAAATTATCATCTTTTTGCAGTTTGGCGGTTTTCTCTCCATCTTCTGATATTCTGTCAGAACGCCGTATGTGAATGTTGCCCTCGCCAGCCTTTGAAATATCAAAGTTTAACGCAGCAGGATCGGTATTTATTGAAAAATCATCTCCACTGTCAAATGCAGGGCTGAATGGATACGCTGGTTCTCCAAATTTCTCGAAGTTGTAATCACCAAACTTGTTCGCCCCATCTTCATCCCCATCGTTGGTGTCTGTCCTTGATAAAGGAGATGGTTTTGTTTCTTCGGTCTCCTCTTCGTCTTCATTTGCGTCTGAATACTCATGTAAATTTTCAAGTCCTATATGTTCCTGTTCCACTACCATACCGGGTGAATTTAACATATCGTCATACATGTCATTATGTGAGTTAAGTTGGTTTTCTGTATCTTCGTCTAACTGGTTTCTCTCGACATTACTATCTGGTATCGATTCAGTTTTCTGAGTATCATCCTCAAACGAGTTTATCTCTACATCACTATCTGGTCTCCATCCAGCTTTCTGAGTACCAATGCGAGGTTCCGCCCGTAACTCATCCTTGGATTCGTCTTCGGTGTCTGTTGTTTGAATGGTATCTAGTGGATAAACAAACTCATCTTTCAAGTCCGAGCTGCTGGTCGGATAGTGCAGTGTGTCGTCTTCAATATCTGTACCCAAAGGTTCAAAGCTGTGCATCAAGTAACCAGAACCTATAGCGGGTCTTTGATCAGAGTTATAACTCTGAGGAGACACTGCCAGTTCGGTTGAATTAGAGCTCTTCTTCTTGTTAGCTGCATGGTTTTCAAGTTCAGTGTCCGTGAGAGCCAAATTTTCTTCGTCAGACCCCGTGTTTTCAATCTCAGAATATTCTCCGTCTTTGATACTGTTCAATCGTTTGTCATGTATTCCAGTAAGTCTTTGGTTAGGATTTAAGCCTGGGGATGACGTCAATCCATTTCCTGCGACATATGAATTCGATGGCCTGTAGTAACTACTCCTGCTCAGGGTATCACTGTCTCCTGTCTCGTATGGGCTGTCTCTTACAGCCCCAACGGCATTTTTATGCTCACCAATGATATTATCATTCCTCACCACAGTGTTCGGTGACGGAGAAGATACAGAGTCACCAGTTTTCTTGTTTCTGTCAGCCTGGTCGTCGTAATAATCGTCAGTTAAAATAAACCCGACGTGGTCTGTAGGCAGATGTGTTTCATTAGCTACCACCACCTGCTTGCCATTTTCAATCGTTCTCTCCACGACTCGTTTTGTCGCTGGTAATTCATCGCTGCTCTCAGGCGGTAAATCATCTGAAAGTCCCGGTCCATTGTATGTAAGGGCATCCAGATCCCCACTTTTCTTGGTGATTGCTTCATCCGTAAGCACAGTTACGTCATATCTACCCTGAGGTTGTGTCGCTTCTTTAGTGTCATGATGTGTCGTCTCTCCGACATTGGAAGCAGGTGTTCGCCCACTATCGTCCCGGTTTTTATGTCTTTCACTCTTGCCATGACTTTGTCCAGAGTGTTTACTATTACCATCATTGTTTCGTTGGTGATCATCAGTTATAGATTTGAGTGGCAAGTCTGATGAATCTTGTTCAGTTTCTAAGGATTTCTCGTTGCTCGTGACAGTAGGCACCTCGGTGACTGTTTCACCGGCGTGTTCGCTCACAGCCGAGATCTCAGATCCGGGTGGCTGTTTATTCGTACTTGGATCAGTGGGCACAGCCTGATCTTCCACAGTGTTCTTGGTTGGAAATGAAATTTGTGGCTTCCTCTGTTTGACGCTGCCCACTAATCTCGCTTGCCCTGCTCGCCGACTTGGTAGTTCTGGTAACTTGAGAATCTTGCCATTGATCTGGCTGTTCGGCTGATCACCTGTGTTATTCAGTTTGATCTTTCCTTTTGGCGTCAGTGTCGGTAGCACTGGAATCGATGGGGGCTTTTCCCACCCAAAAGCATTAGCAGGCTGTGCGGAACTAGGAATGGCTGAACTCTTCTCAGTCAGACTTGGTCTCTCCGCGGCAGAACCGCCCTCCGAACCCCCGGCTAATTTTCTTATTGGCGGCAATTCTTTGTTGCTCTTGGCATACTTCACTCGTGCCTGCTCGTCTTCGGCTAGATCAAGCGTAACTGGTTCATTAACACTGGGCAATGGAAAGGCCGACTTGCTGATTGGTCGTTCGAACGGATCCCTGTGTTCGTAATCCCGTGCGCGATTCCTTGTAAACATGATGCTTCTATCCCTGAAGTCATCATGCTCGTTGAAGGGAGATTGCCCAGTAGGATTCTGAACTGCAACTCCAGAGACATGGGTTACCGGCGTCAATCTAATAGAAGAGAAAGGATGGTTTTTGAAAGTCCCTGGATTTGCATTGCCTATGTCAGTATCTTTGATGAGGTTAGCAGTCATTCTATCTGGGCCACGGTTTGATCTCGTTTTCCCAAATGAATCAAATATCCCTGCGGACCGTCCAATATCCGTGCCAAAGAGATTTTTAAACGCGCTCCTGTCACCTGCGGTTCGGCCACTGTCAAACGGATTCCCAAACCCAGCTGGAGGTGGTCTTGAAAACTGATGTAAATCATGATCTCGACGACTGGAAGCTGGCATAGAAACAAACTCAGAATTAATTTTGCTATGATTTTAAAACAGAAATAGTAACGTGATAAGTGCCACAGGATATTTAGGCTAAAATGTCATGTAACACGTAGCAATGCCAAAGATAATGAATGTGATGAATAGCCCTCACAAGTTACTTTTTTTTTAATTAGCAAATTTCTTAGGAGAGTATCAAAGGAAGCCTGGAAAGGCACAGACAGCTGCTAGCAGACAAGAAGTGCACACCATAATTTCCTATATTTTCTTAGAAAAGACTACTGGATTATGAATTCCACAACTTGAACAGTTGTGCCAAATTACCCAGGCGCCGCCCCTGGACAGGGGTGTTTCTGGACACCGTGCAACGAAGGAACGACTGTTTAGACATGTTTTACCAACCTTCACCGCCAATCCGTCGAGATGCTCTGTTGCTAGCGAGTGGTGAGTTTGCTCCGCCCATGTAACCAGGGACGCCATGAAAGGAACCCGAAGCAGCACTTCGGCCTGTCCTGGGAGTGCCGACGCTGCCAAAGATGTTGTCAGACATCAGACCACTTTGCCTGCTGGGATAGAAGGAGGGCGACTGTAGGAGGGCAGCACTTCCTGTGAATGAATGAAAACATGAAAGTCACAGAGTTTCCTTCTATTAGGAGGGGGCGGGGGGTTGTATTATACTAGGCCTGGAACGGCACAATCAACTGTTGACAGTCGAGAAATACACACCATAATTTCTTATACTTTCTTAGTAAATCCGGGATGACCCTATCAGACTAGGCCCGGTCAGACATAGTCAGCTTCCTCCACTATTCCTTTGCTGTACATTTTGCTGGCAGCAACAAGCTGTGACGTTCCTGGCTTAGGGGTGAACCAGACCAAGGCAGTATGGGCAGTGAGTAGTGTTTTAGCGCGATGCATAATAATTAGGCAGCGAGCCACCAGTTTGGTGCCTACAACAGCCTTGGTCTGGTTCACTCCTTAGTCTTACTCCCCAACCCCCCTCCTTAGCCTAAGCGTCGTGCACTAACCGACTTTGATCAGCCAACTGGTTGGTTGGTGACGTCACGGCACTGAGTTGTAGGAGCCAACTCGTCGGCTGGTGCGCGAGGTCTTATCAGAGAGTATACATGAGAGATCTGACTTCCGCCAAATCGCGAAACCAGGTCGCTGCGGTAAACAAGAATTGAGAGTGACCGTCTTCACCAAAGATTGTGTGCATATCTGTTTGCTGTGGTTTGTTCATATTTTTGGGCTGATTGAAACTATTTAGAGCCGTTTGTAAGCTCTTACGCTACGTGGAAATGCACAAAACGGGTATCGTTTACCGCAGCGACCTACTTTCTGCTATAACAACAGTAACAGTGGTTTCGATGCGCCTCCCATGTCTTGCAGTGCAAATCGACCTATAGTGAAACCTCTCTATACTATACGTACTCTCTGGTCTTACTGAAACAATTATCGTATCGTGACGTTACCATCCAAGTATTTGGCCGACCAAAACTGGCTAGTGTGCGATTAAACTCATCTTCACATGCTTCATTGATGTGACCCAGTTCCTCAAATGAACTCCCATAGGCCGAATTGGAGAGGGAGGGAGGGGTAGACACCTTTATGCGCCAAGGCTGATTTTTCACTCGCACTCACCTTTGGTCGATTAAGATTTCTCAGTATCTCATCCCTGTGTGTACTAAATTAATGTGTTTAATGAATGAAATACATAATTGAGCTAAACATAGCTCTATATAACCAATTCCGACTTAACTACAGATCTGAGTACACGGGTCACATACTGGAAAACAAATTATTCAGATCCAGTAATATGTGAGTAGATCTGTCGAAATCGGACTTAAGGTGGAAGACCAAATTCCTGAGAAATCCCCTACAAAGGTGGAAAGAATCATTTTGTATGGACATTCAGGTTTGCTTATATTATAAAAGATTAGCAATTTTTCTGCACTCAGCAAGAGCAAAACTCAAACTCAAGACAGATTCGGTTAAAATATTTGCTTGAAATCGTCTTGGAAATATTTTATATTGATTTTTTAAAGAGGTATGTATTTTACCTTTAGCCCGGTCTTATTAGATCCATTCACATAAATACATTGATTTTACTAAGCCGTAGTACCACGAAAGAGAAGTTATGAAGCGATATAGTTGCCTGAAGGTTCGGGAATGATAATGCTGTGGGCCACGAGTTTGTCAAAATCAGTGTATATTTTATGTGGATAGATCTAATTGGTTCTCCGTTGAAAATAATATTCTAGTGCTGAGATCTCTCTCTCTCTCTCTCTCTCTTTCTCTCTTTCTCTCTCTCTCTTGTAACGTCAGATAGAGGATCTGTGCCTACACTTAAACTATGTCATTGTCAGTGTCATCATTAATTTACATGGTGAATGTTACAATTGTCATAATATGAATAACACTGTGTGATCTAGTTAAACCCAAGTTTTCCATTGAACTTGAAGCACTCAAATTTACAAGCAAACAGTACCACGGTACCAACATGCAAATAAGTTGTCCTCTGTTGGTTGGGGGTGGGTGGGTATGGAGTGACACATATCCTTTTTCACCATTAGTTAACCCCCCCCCCCCCCGGATTCGAATTTGGGAGCTCTCGCACTGGCTCAATGGCTCTAACCATTGGGCTATTGGCCCAGCTTACATTCAGTGTGGCATTTATTTATTTATCTTGAGTTACAGCACATGCTACCCTCGGTTGTTGTCATTATTTTCCTTTTTTTTCTGTGTATATGAAAAAAAGGAGTGGTGGTGGGGGGGGGGGGGGGGCTGGTTCATTGGGCAACTTTGCTTACACTACTCAAAGACATCGATGACGCCATGGCATGAATGTTTACCTACCTTCATGGTCTCTCTCCACAGTCAGAAGAAGCATCCATAGGAGTAGGCGAAGTCCCAGTGCAGTAAAGAGGCTGCCCATAACGATAAAAGAACTGGTATTCATGTTTAATTTATAACCCTCAAGCAGGACCAAAAATCCCTATAGATAGACGTCCAATTTTACCTCTTACACAAACTTAACTTAAGCTGAACACAATGGTTAGTCACAGGGTAGTCCAAGCATCAAAGGACAGTGTTCGGCCATACCCACTGTCCAGTGGAGGGGTATCAGATCGGCTTTAAACTGTCCTTGTCTTTCAATGTCTATGTTGCTCTTGGACTTCCGATGGAATCAGCTCCCCAAAAGAAGCACAGTCATAGTTTCAACAGGGCCACAAGTCTATCTAGAACTAGTTGAGAAGCCTGTTACTGGGTTATGATAATTATTGTCACTAATTTACTTCAGGTTTTTCCGAATCCTGCCGGTTTCTTTGGATGGGAATCTGTATTTTTTAAACTGCAGTAAAACATTATCACATAAATTATATTAATTTTTATTCCCATCACTGAAGTTTATGCGCTTCTGGAACTCTCAGACAAGGTGTGCGCACTGTGCATTTCTGTTCGTGAACATGCAATTTTGAGCGACACAGGCAGCGAAATTTGGACAGGAAAAGGTAGGATTGTTAGATAAAAACGCGGGGTTTAAAAGTTAGAGCTCAGCTTTGAAAATTGTCCTCGCTAAGCATCTACATTAAAAAAAAAAAAACTCGAGGGCTTTTCAACAAGACTTGACGCCGCTTATACAGCTTGGATTTGCCTGAAATTTTATAGGCACTGTCCATATCCGTACAACATGTCGTACGGATAATATGCGCTTCCCTCACAGAAGTCTTACAGTCAATTAAAAACATGAAGCTGCTTTAAACTCTCTGCAAATGTGCAATTACTGGTGAGTAAACAATTTAATCGAATAAAAACTGCCTGCACACTGTATCAGGGACGAATACCCGCCAGCTTACAAAAATGAAAACAATGCAAATAAATAGATACAATAATAATGATAATAATAATAGTAATAATAAGGAAAATGATAACAATGTTCCGAACTTGTTTAATTAATTTTATGCCGGTATCATTTTATTACACTTGTATTGTTTGTTTTTTTTTTACTTAACACTGTCCGTTCTTTTCAATCAATCGCCAGAGAGGACAGCGGATTTATAGTATTTAATTTCACAATGTGACTTTGCATCCATCACTTAAAAAGACCGATCTGATTAAACTCGTGCACATTTTGTTCCTAACATTATATGAGGCTGGAATGTAGCTGAACACTGAACTTGACTTTCAACACAAATCACAAGCTAAATAATGAACTTCTCCGCGCAAAAAAAACAACAACAACTAATCACAAACTTTCAGTAACTTTCACTATTTACGTAGAAACTCCTGGGTCCAGCAAAGTGAACAGTATACTACGTCTCAGTGCTAGAAAAACTCGAGTTAAACTTGTGATTGTTTGATCTGCCCGCAAAACAAACGTAAAAAGTTGAATTCCTCAAACAATTGGTTTCCATTCGCAGCTGGATTATGTTCAAAATGTGTCCGGGTCCTGTGAAATATAAAACTTGACCAGGATTTTTCACCCAGCAATTGTGCACAAGTAACGCGCCGTTTGTCAAATTCGGCAACCTGGCGTGACAGTTTGGGCACTATCGGCGTATGAATATCCTGTGACATCGCAAAATAATATCCCAAATAAAAGAAGAGACAGAGTTAGAGAATGAGAAACAGATAATAGAAACAGTCATACCGAAACGTCTAGCAAATCAAGATCAAACTTATAAATATTTAAACAATATAAATAAATCAAACATCGGTTTACAGACGTAGTGTTCTGCGGACAAAGGCACCCACAATGCTATCTTAGACGACAAAAGATGGCAGCTATGTCGTCGTGAGGGTAACAGTGGTTATTTTTATTATTATTATAAATCTCTATCGTATTTTGTTTCTTCTGAGAATCGTTTTGTGCCAGCTTCTATTTCTTTTCATTCTACTGTACGTCACAAGGTCAAATTTGTTATTCGGTGTCAGCTGATACTAAAACTCATCACGACTAATATAAATCTGTTCAGATCTGACCCGAGAATGTCCAGGGTAACAATCAAAGTACCACTAGGGGGGCGGACAATCCATAGGGTTTGCGAGCCATAATTTTATTTGGTTTCAATCCAAGGGGAGATCATTCACATACTGGGTATGATGCGATGAGCTTTGTAAGTAGATAATCTCCCTTCAGACTGGCCCAAACCACAGACTAAAGCTGGCTATCCATATGCCCGAAAAATCATGCGAATTTCGCATGCGAAATTCGCATGCGAAATATTTTTTTCGCACCATTCTTTTTGTCAGTGTGTGAATCCATATACCCGAATTTCGCATGGCCGATTGCGAAACTCGCATGCGAATATTTTGTTTCGCAACAGGGAGCGAAAAACTTTTCTTCGCATGCGAATTGTTTTGCGAAGTGGGCGGGGTAAGGCCACCAAAGATGAAAATGGATCGTTCTGTGAAGACATTTGTTTCAGAATGAGAAAAATGTCTCCTCGGGTACAAAGTTTTCTAAAGTATCAAATCAGCACCCTCCTCTTCAATGCTGAAAATCCTGACTTTCCTCAAATGCCAATCCCCCCCATCCCCCTCCCAACACAAAATTCTGCTTCTCAGCAATCGGTTGCCGATGGTATGACATATAAACAGACGCAGCCACCTGACCAGGACTTCGCCCCAGACACTATGGCAACAATGGTCCCAAGTAGGCCTACCTCTGACATTATTGCCGATGCAATTCAAATTTCACAGATTTATGACTGATGGTTACTTTCTGCAGCAATTAATATTTTTTTTATAAAACTAGACTTGTGGAACATGCTAAAGGCATGGGCATGTTGCTAAATTTTTGTTCTCTAATCTGTTTATAAGATAGTTCAGATCTTTCAATGTTTTGTTATATTATTATGTTTTGGATCATATGGTTTACGTTTGATTAAAATGTCAGAATATACTCAAACAAGTGTTGGCGTTTACAATAATTTACTCACATGAGCAGAGAGAGAGAGAGAGAGAGAGAGAGAGAGAGAGATAGAATAGTCTACATTGATTGATTGATTGATTGTGGATTAAGCCCAGTACATCCCAATGGGATGATCTCAGGGCTTTTGCAAGAGGAAATAGCAAGATGACAGACAGATGTAAAAGAATGACAGGAAAGAAGTAGGACCTACCTGCTGCACCCGCCAACCGCCCACGAATAGTCTACATACCTGCTGCATATCGCCAAACGTTCTCTTGGGCATATCGCTTCTCGACTGACGCCATGTTTGACGATGTCCCTTTCTACCAAGTACAGTGTTCGAGCAAATTGCTCCCCTGATAGTCGCATATATTTCTTGAAGAGATCTCCATCAAAACCAAGCTCTTTGACAAGGTTGGCGTAAGCACCATGCTGCTGTCTTAACTGTAAAATACTGCTCACCCAAAATCGATGCTTCCTCTTTGCCTTACTTTTCTGTTTTCGTAATAAGAATAGCAGTGCTAACAGCAATATTCTCTCGTTTTCAACGTAGAGTGCTTGCTTTGACTGTACCGGTGCCTTGGTTCAATCAGAAATGGTCGATGCGAATTTCGGGTATATGGAAGAGGGCTCTTTTTCCGCCGCATGCGAAATTCGCATGCGAATTTCGCATGCGCGAAATTCGCATGATTTTTCGGGCGTATGGATAGCCAGCTTAATAAATCAACGGTATTTTATTAGTCTGTGCCCAAACCGACAATGAGTCGGTAGCATTACGTTTCCCGAAATTTTGAAAATTTCATTTCCCAAACCTAAAACCTACCATACTTTTCCCGAAAATATTCTCCTCTTTGCCAAATAATTGTAAATTCGATTACAGATATTTGTTGCCCCCAGATCACCGCGGGGAGGTGGAAGAATTTCGATCTGGATGATGAATTGGTTTATTGTTGAATGAGTTAAAAAGGATAAAAACATATTTACACATTTACAGGTTGGTATCGCATGGCCATCTCGTGAACGTACTCTTTCACCTCCAGCTTTCCTTCGTCGAAATGTTGCTTAAGTTGTTCCACTTTTTTCTGTAGTAGCTTGCTTCTTTTTGTTGCTACGACTGGGCGGGCTGTGGCTCGGATCTTCATGTACACTTTTGCTTGGAAGGCAGTCACGACGTCAAGGAACTTAAAAATGTCTGGGTGCGATGTGTAAAAGTATTCTCCGAATTCCCGATGAAAGCGTTCACAGGCATTTGTTGTCTTCTTGTTGCCTGTCTCGGGATGGCACCACATGCTTGGAGGAAACAAGGAAGAGTCTTTAATGTAGGTTTCAAGCAGATAGTCCATCAGCTCATCGAGCTTCTCATTTTCTGGTTTCTCTGCCATCAATTGAAAAACAAAGTAGTCTTCTATCTGTTGTGGAGGGAGAAACATTATCCCGAAAATGTCTGAGCCACTGTGCGTCGACCGTTGTTTTGTCCTTGAAGACTCGTCTTAGCCCAAGATTCTGGATCTTTCGCCACCAAGCTTGCGACAGATGAAAGTGGCATCCTTTTATAGTTGCATCACTGAAGACATCTTTTAGTCCCTGATGAGCCGCTATTTGGAAGTCCATGTGAAGACACTTGAATTGGAGTTCAACGTCCATGCTGGATGCAATGTCAGAAATGTGTTGAAACATGCGGCGATATGTTTCTCTTGACTTTGACGGAAGAAGAGCGATGACACAAGGTATATATTGTCCATTGGAATACCCAACCAGAGTGTACATTTGCAGGAAGAACCGTGGACAGTACTGGAATGTACCGTCAGAGAAGATCTGTACGTCAGGGGTTGCAAGGTACTCTAAGTTCTGACGAGTTGTGACAATGACAATGCCGGAATCACTATCATTGAGGTGGAGCATCTTTTCACCTGAAAATAAAAAGAAGAAGAATTGTAAATCAACAGTACAAACTCGATTGAATTAAAAAAAAAGAAGCAACTTCTTGGTAGGTGGGCCACTTGTTATAGATCATCATCATCATCCATATGATTATGAGGAGCATTAGTAGCAGTGGTAGTAGCAGATTAAAACTTTCTACTCACCTTGGTTTGAAGTGATATCATAATGCTGAAGAGCCTCGTGGACTTCCTGTCTGTTTTTCGGGAGACCGGGGAACTTTTTCCTTCGTTCTCTGTACATTGCTTGTCGGATTGCTATGAGGTCCTTTGGCACCAATTCCGTGTCTGGCTTTGAAACAATTTCCTTCAATATCACTTTAGATGGCCGTTCTGTTAAATTTTCGGTTGCCTTTCTTTTACATTCCGTTCTTATTATTTGTCTGGCCATGGAATCCGCTGAAACAGGGTCGTGGTTATGATCGAGGCGACTCCAGACAATGTTTTCTTGATCGTAGTCAGTTTTTAACCGTGCCAAACACCCTTTTGTCGTGCATTGCCATGATGTATATATCTTAGCTTTCCTTTCTAGACGAAATTTGTGTCCTTGACATAGCAATCCTATGTTTCCTCTGTTAGTCTCAATTTTTTTAAATTCCATTTCCATAGTAGATCTAGTTGTAGCGGTGTTAATGTCGTAGGCAACAAGCAACAACACATCCTATCAAACAACACACACCGCTCAATTTATGAGCGGTCATCACTTTTGGCAGTTATTATGAACACAGAGGCGTGTACACCTCCCCCCCCCCCTCCCTCTCTCTCTCTCTCTCTCTCTCTCTCTCTCTCTCTCTCTCTCCTCTTATAAAATGATTGTTTGGGTGGGCGACATATCGAATAATTGTTGTGACTGCAAATAGCATGTTTGCTTTATTGTAAGTACTTGTTTTGGGAAATGAAACGTTCAAAAGTTTTGGGAAACGTATTGGGATTTTGGAAAATTTCGGAAACGTATTGTAACCAATGAGTCAGGGTTTATGAATCGCCTTTACAAAAAAAAAAAAAAAAAATGCATTTCTCTATTTACTTTTTCCTCTTTTTTTTTTTCATTATACATTTATCTGTGCTGGCAGACCAAGCTTTTCTTAAGCCCGAAGCTGACTAGTAGAACAAAAAATACAGTGTATTAAAAAGGCAGGTCAAACTTCGATGACAGGTCTCCTTCCATCCTTTCCAATTTGCCGAGCAAAAATTATTAATGTTCCACCGTTTCACCCAATCCTTCCTTTTATATACAACACTGTTTCAGTGTTTCTGAAAACAATAATAATAATAAAAACAAGACGTTTTCTGTGAAGCGAAAAATATCACAGCACTGGCATTTTAAGGCTTTAAGCTTATTTTAATTTCAGTCTAATCAATATTTCACAAAAATCTGACAATGTTCATAGAGGCAGGAAGGCCAGTTAGTCCGTTCCTTTGGAGGGAGCACATTAAAACGACACTTTCGTGAGAGTGTACCTTAAGAAGCTTAAATCTGCCCCCAGCCGCAGGTTCTCAGCCCATCAATCCATCACCTTGAACAGCGACAACGAATCTTTTATTGATATTCATCTTTTCTGAACAATTTAATTGCACCATGTATTTTCTCCATGTAGAAGGGGCTGACCGTAAACGCTTGCCCAATCGTTCGTCTCAGTTCTGATGAATAATACCTTGAGACAAAGAGAGAGAGAGAGAGAGAAATGACACCGACACCGCCTCCCCCCCCCCTCCCCCCATCCCGCCACCCCCAATCCTCCACGACACTTTTTAAAGATGGGAGAACCAGCCCAGCATTCAACGTCAATTGGACGTAGTGCCGAAAGTCATTGACTTTTTATGTATTGTTTGCTTTTAAACTGTTTGTCTGTCCCCTCATATACCTTGAAAGATTCGATGCGTATCTGGACATTTTTACTCAGTTTGAGTCATACCGGTATTGCTTTTATTATATCCGTGACATTAAACTGATTGTGATAGTTGTATTGGTAGCTTTTACTACTTTAAGCAGTTTAGTCTGTATAATATATAACTGATTTTAAGTCGGATTGGTATATCCGACTTAAGTTTCCGTAGGATGGGTATGATTACCCTAGGGGCAGGTTCCCTACATCAAACCGACGTCTACGCCACGTTGTAACCAGCGCATCTATGTGGGAACGATGTCATTCCTATGTGCAAACTTGACGCCAATCCTACGCGTCGGCTTTCCGTACGAACTGCTAGTGGAAAACGGTAGAAGATCTTCATAATTATGTTCGTTATGTTTTATGAATGTCAGGTTTCTTGACTGGCTTTGAAGAGGCGCTAAGCCACAACAATACCCGTCTCAGCAGTGGAATGTTATTTTTTTGTGTGAAATGAAGTAAAAGAAAAGGAGAAAAGCAATAATGTTTAAAAACAACACGAAAGAAATTGTTCTCGCAAATTCCAACCGTGCGAACAAGAAAGGGACGTTTTCTCAGGCTTGTCAGAGGTGTGTCATAAAGTGTTGTGTTTTCTTTATGTGGTCGGAGCTTTGGGACCGCAGTGGGTTTTTCTTCTATCCTGTAACACCTTCGACTGTCTTTTGTTTTTCTTTTTTTTTGTTGTTGTTTGTTTGTTAAATTTATACAGTTAAACCATTAATTTTCGTTCCGCTCTCAGGGGAGTAGAGCGTGTGTACATGTATGTGTATGTGTGGGTGGGTGGGGGGGGGGGGATCGTGGCAGTGACCCAAAAAAAGGCAAATGAAAGCTAGATGAGCAAACAGTTTCGCATTCCTTTTAAAAGTAACAACAAAAACACGATCAATAATAAAGAGGATAACTGGCTGTTTCGAAATGTTTCAAAACTGAACATCTCTGCTCCGGGTTGTCGTGGGTGCATATCCCTAATTTCGAACTACAGTTCATTTTGTCAAAACAATTCGGTCAAGATGATATTTTTTGTGTCACAGGTAATGTGCGTGTGTGAATGGCAAAAAAACCATCTTGCGGGTTTTGCGTTGAAACGATCGTGCTCAGTCGTTCGGGAAAATTAACGCGCATTCCAAATACGAAAATCTTATTTCTCTCTACAATTCAACAATTCAGCCCCGCGATAGCAACAATTTGAACTTGTGTGTCATCTCCCTTTTCTCCAACATATTCCTCTTAGCTGTGTCAGGCGAGGTTTGTACACACTGATTATCAAAAAGGGGGGGGGGGCACCTTGCTTCCCAGGGGAGGAATATCAAATCTAATTGGGGAATTTCAGCCTGATATGGCGAGGCGTTTCAGTCAGAGGACGAAATCGAAACAAGGAAAGAATGTAATCTGCACACTGTGTATACATCAATGAAAATGCCATCCCTTGTTTCATCAAATTTCCAGGTCATCCAAGAGCAACAGAATAATACACACGAAAGCAAAGAGAGAAAGATACAGAAGATCGTTTTTGCCCTGCGCAAATTCGCCTCAACAAGGCACTTTAGCTAGATGTGTGCCACAATTTCTTTAAGGAACCTTAGTGTTTGGGAGTATTGAGTTTATTGAGTTATGATATATCTCTATGTAAAGATGTCTAAAACTCGTTTATCATGTATGTGCTCTTAAAGGCGGTGTAAAAGAGATTTTCCCCCACGGGATGATCGAGCGACTCTTGAATTATCTTATCTTACCAGAAACGAAACTATAAGGGCAATCAAGAGCAAAACAGGTAACAGTTGCAACAACAACTACAACTACAACAAAAAAGGACTTCAAACTTAATCCCATTAATGGTTATTCAGTTTACTGTAATGGTACTTAATTTTGAAAATGACAGTTCAAAATGGGGGAGGAATTGGAGGAAACGAGGGATTGCAAGGAAAGGAATATGGCCTGGGACTCGTGAGAAACCACAGGGGCTAAAGAAACACAATAGGCTGACAACGTCGTGAGCTGCAGATGACAACTCTGTTTTCGCCAAATTCTAAGAACCACTTTCTGGAATTCATTTTCTCTATTGATAAAGTGGGCGTACAATGGGTGTATTTCAAATGTTTATTTATATTCAAAATTAAGACAGTATTTAACATACCGTACGGAATACATTTCAAGTGAACAGTTTTTAATTTCTTTTCTTGTAAATTTAGATCCTTCACACCTGTGTGGCTTCGTGATAAGGATTGCCAAACGCTACGGACAAGAACACCGACAGCGGTCCCCCCCCCCCCACCTCCCCACCACTCAACCCTTGGCAAAACCAGTGAGTGTATCAACTTCCCTCATGTGTTATAATTATGAAACATAGAGGAGTTTCAACCACTCGTTTTCCCTATCTTTGCATTATTTGTCTTCCCTGTAACAGGCCAAAATATACCCCCCGCCCAGAATATACCCGGGGTTAAACTGGCCTAGCCCAGAATATACCCCGGGGTATATTCTGGGCTAGGCCAGTTTATACCCCGGGGTTACTTTGGGCTAGGCCAGACTATACCCCCCCAGTCCAGATTATACCCCCTGCTTTTTCTTTAAAAACAAGTCAAGACCACAATTTATTTCAGCCTGTTCTCCATCACTGTTATCAGATATCATATTAATACAAACATGAACATATTCCTGACACCAACAAGTCATAATGCAATTTAGAGAAAATGATAATAACAGTTTATTTCAGCCTTAGTTTACTTTGGTGTACATACATACATTCTCGACTCCTGTAAATCATGATACATATTAGAAGGAACAAACATGCATTAAAATGCATTGATACACAAAAGAGTTGAGTATCCATTCAAACTGACATGATTAGACTTCAGCATTAATTTCACTCATGTATGTTGATGATATTATTATCATTATTATTATTATTTTGATAGTTGGTTGGCCATGAGTAAAACATGCATTGTATTTTTTGTTACAATGATGTAGAGAGAAAAGGCCAGAAAAGAAAACACAGAAAAAAAAAATAAAAACATAATGATAATCCAACTGACAGATAGTGCAATTCCATCATCCAGCAGACATAAAACTAAATAGGCACTAAATGTTTGCGACTGATGAACTCCACCTGTCCAGATCCACTTGAAACGTTACAGAATGCTAACCAGTAGGCCCCTAATAATGATAACAATAAGAACACGAAATCATGTTATTTGCTCTTGAAAATATAGAGAAATATCAATATCAGAATCATCATCATCTTGGAAATTGCAAAGATATGAGAGGGAGTGTAAAAATGGCAGCGTATGCCTACAAATCATTCTAGAATTTATAAGCAGCAATGTATGTGTATCAACTATATATAAAAAACGTGTTAAATCTTTTGAAATATTCAAGTAAAACTGGACAGAAAGCTCTAGTGAAATACTAAATAGCCTTGACAGTTGTGTAGGCCGACAGAGTAAGTCCACTGAGACAAAAGTAGTGCATTATAAAAGGTAATTAAATCTATAGCATGTTGAGGCAAAATTCAATGGATCATGTTACATTAACAGTATTTCTTGTTAGTGAGTATCATTCTTTGATAGGTTATTTGTAGAAAGATATACATTTCATGTACATTACGGTTTAAGACACTGGATTAGTTTGCAAGGCTTTTGAAAGATTGAACCTATGTGTTATAGTGAATAAGGGTATGTCACTTGCGAGTGAAATAATAATAATTTTAAAAAAAAGACCTTGTCCGTCTTTACCTTCCTAAGCTTAACACGTCCCTTGCCAAGGGATTTAACAATTGTGTATTTGTACACAAAAAAAATATTTAAAATGACTTCATTTTTATGAGTCCGTTAATTATTTCATCCATTGGGACTAAGTGTACGTCAGTGCCAAACAAACAGTACCGTGCAAATTTTACTCAATGGCAACCAACTACAAAAACAACTACAACATGCCAACGAACGTGAGTGAAACTAATCCAGTGCCTTAAACCATGAGCTACATAAAATGTATACATTTCTACAAATACGCTATCAAAGAATTTACTAACAAGACATGTTCATGCAATATGATCCATCAAATTTTTGCCATAACATACTGTAATTACTTTCTGCAATGCACTGTTGTCTCAGTGGATTTAATCTGTCATTTTACATGACTATGACAGCTACTTCGCTAAAGCTTTCTGCCCAGTTCTACTTCAATAGTTGAAAAGATTTAACACATTTTTTTTTACATGTCCTTGGTACATACACACATATATTATTGCTGCTTATAGATTCTAGAATGATGGGTAGGCCATTTTTATATTCCCTCTTATCTTTGTATTATTCCAAGATGATGGTGATTCTGATATTGATTATATTCTCTTTATTTTCAAGAGTAAATAAGATGATTTGGTGTTCTTATTGTTATTATTGTATATTACTGGTTAGCTTTCTGTAACGTTTCAAGTGGATCTGGACAGGTTAAATTCATTATGTGAAACAATTTTAGCATGTATTTAGTTTTGTGTGAAGTATTTAATGTCTGCTGGATGATGGAATTGCACCATCTGCCAGTTCAGTTGTTAAAATGTTCGTGTTGTTTTTTCTCTATGTATTCTTTCCTGGCCTTTCTCTCTGCATCAGTGTAACTTTGTATGTAGATCTAATTGTTCCGACATATCAAGCACATTTCTGATTTTCAAAAATTAAAATTAGATTCAGATAACTTTACACTTATGAGTCTTATAATTAGTTCATACCTTGCCACTAAGTATATGTTAGTGGTGCCAAACAAAAAAATTACAATACATGTTTAACCCATGGACAACTAATTATAAAATAAACCAAAAACAATAATAATACCAACGGACACAAGTAAAATTAGTGTTAAAGTTTAATCATATCAGTTTCAATGGATTTTCAATCCTTTTGTATATCAATGCTTTTTAAGCATGTTTATTTCCTTTTAAATGAATCATAATTTACAAGAGTCAAAAATGTATGCTTCAATATGATATCTGATGACAGTGATAATGGACAATTCAAACTAAAGGTTGAAATAAACTGCGGTCTTGACTTGTTTTTAAAAAAAAGTAGGGGGTATAATCTGGACTGGGGGGGTATAGTCTGGCCTAGCCCAAAGTAAACCCCGGGGTATAAACTGGCCTAGCCCAGAATATACCCCGGGGGATATTCTGGGCTAGGCCAGTTTAACCCCGGGTATAGTCTGGCGGAGGTATAATCTGGCCTGCTACACCGGTATTATTGCATCTCTCATGCCCTGCTTGTATTACTGCGTGATTCACACACACACACACACAAAAAGAAGAGTAGGGCCTACGCTTTTCCCCATCTCAGTGATTTGCCTTCGCATCAGTAGAATCGCTTGACTCAACCCCTCCCCCCCCCCCCCGGCTTTTCATTGCGAGAGAACAAAGCCCCTTACATGCAATAAACCTTGATAATTTTTTTCATGTAGAGCGGCCTCAAATAATCTCGGAGTTAACGCAAGGGTATGTGTGCCGATAGTCTAAGGAGAGCTCTAATGCCAACAATGTTATTATTATGGATAATGGTGTCCCTCTTTAATTTAAAAAAAAATCTTAATTGAGTTTGTGAGCAAGGACAGAGAATGCTGCGTTGATAGCTGTATGTGTAAACGGACAGGGGATGCATTAAGCCAAACCGTACTCTACTAAAAATGGGTTCTAAGCCTTAACACTGCCTTGCCCTGCTACTGGTTTATTCTATTTTCCACTTTTTAAACAAAATTAGTTAAGGCCATAATACGGCATAACAAATTGTACACTATCGTTCCTGCAAAAATCGTGAAGGTATCTGAGCCCCGGAAGTCGATATTAAAACTGTTAAAAGCTGTTCTACAATTGTGTGAAAATTAACTACATAACTTCACAAGCAGTTTCTTTCAAATTTCCTTATGTGGAGATACATGTATTAAGATATCGAAAAAGAGGTACACACTGTGCTCAGTTACCTTCCTTAGTGTTCAACCAACTTCCCTCCCCTTTGCCACAGACTGCCCAGTCTGAAGCACAATTTCCCCAACGCCACACAAGGGCACTTTAAAAAGAAAAAAAAAGCGCAGTCGCTTTGTTCACACTGATTTCTTTAAAGTATAAAACCAACGCATCGAGTGTAGCATGGAGGCCCACCAGCATGTGGACTTACCCAGGAGCTCTCAAACTCAGCCCCTGGCTATGGACAAATTGGATGGCCTAAAGGAGAACTGGTCAAATCGATGATTTAGCCCCCCCCCCCCCCCCACGAAACTTAACTACGGTTTTGAGAAAGCGGCAACCCGGAAGTTCTCTATTATTCTCATTTCCTAATTTATGCATTCCCCCCCCCCCTTTTTCTATTTTTCCAAATACGTGCGTTCTTATCAGACCAATATCCCATTGTTCCTAGCACACATAAAAAAATCACGGGAATTTCCGACTTTCTTACTTCCATGGACACCCTGTAAAATAATAACTTCTGCAAAGGCAGAGTAAAGCAAAAAACAAGACAAAAAACGACGAAAATAGGTAAAATCTCAAGTCTCTTACTAATCTCACCAACAAAGGAAAGACGGAGACAGCGGAGATTTGCGTTTGTGGTATGGGGAGGAGTGAAGTCATGTTCATGTATACCAAAACGCCTCAGTATGGACAAAATCTGACCTCAAGAGGACTACGAAAAGAAAGAAGGGTAAGAGGTCAAACTATAATTTGAACAGACTGAAATACCGATACATTGCAAGCTCAGTGTATATTCTACATCCCCAAGTAAAACCCACCGTCAGTCGCTATTTTTGGAGTAGATGTGAATTTTTAGCATAGCATTGAGTACTGGACTTGAGCGACGAGGGTTAGAAATTCAGTTTTCCATCCCCGTCTCAAACCGAAATATTTCGCAAATCCGAGCAAATTAAGGAGCGGTTGCAAAGGGTGTCACTCAATAAAGATGTTACAAGAACAAGACTATAGGGGCGCCCGTGAGCAAGGGTGTGCAAAGTATGAGACGTCCAAAGTTTTGAATTCTATTCAGGGCTGGGTCCAGTTTATCTAATGTCTCCCGGCATTTATAATTATCATCCGTCTAATTTTAGTGCTTGTCCAAGAGCGGTTCAAACGGCAAATCTGATCCAGCCTCATTATATTGAAAAAATGACATAATCGACCTGCTCCCCACCAACAATCTTAGAAACAATGGAGAAAAAAGAAAAGTTCATTATGCCTTCTTTAACCCTTTGCCTAATACACAGATTTCCACTCATATGCCCGGTGCAAAAGGGAACAAAATAAGCAAATCTCAAGAATTACACACCATAAATCCCACACTATCAAACTACACGAAAATGATGCAAGTAGAGGAACTAACTACGAAATACAAAACAATCAAAACTCGGGAATTGTCTCCATAAGATCACTCAAGAAATGCATACGAACTAGGCCCAGTCCAGTTCCAGGCACAAGGCAGTATAGTGAGATCAGACAGCCCGGAACAGTTCCGAGCAAAGCAGGGAAGGGTTAAGATTCTTTGCGAGAGTGATGAAATATCCATGTCTGGTCTTCGAAGAGACAGGTTTAATGATGTAAGACTGTCATGGCCATCACAAGAGATAAATCCCCTCCACCCCGTCCCCACCCCCGCCCCTTGAAGTAACAGGTTAACAAAGGACAGCTGAGCTTCCTCTCCATCTCCATCTGAGCATTAAAAATAGAAAAGCTCACTTTAAGACAACACACTTTTTTGTGAAGTGATTACTACTCGGGAAATTTTAAGAAAGAAAAAAAAAGTGGCACGGGGACTCCAGCACACACTACCCTACCTAGCACAGATGTGCCGTGTGACTATGTGGTTGCGAGAGCACTTTTCCCATGACATGGATGTCGCGATGTGGGTTAGATGGGGATATTTCGACTGACACTCTTTCGAGGTCCGCTCCCACAATCGACGAACACACAAAAAAAAATACTTGCACTCTAAAAACTAAATAAATCAATTGCTTTGATTTTTAGCAGAACTGTAGGGCAGTTTAATTACAGGAATTAATGTAACAAATATAATTATAAATATAGATATCAATTCAAAGGCAACTGAATCTAACTAATGAAACTACAGCTTTCTATAAAGACTAACGTATTCAATCTAACTACTTGCAGGTCATATGAGTTATATGCCAAATAGAATCCGCGCACGTGGTGACGGATATAACAGTTTAAATTCTATTAATTCAATGAGACATGTTATGATATGGACATTTCCTCTAGACACGCCATGGAGAATGCTTGTACAACCATGCGTTGTCTGGCGGTAGCTCTGAAACTGTCTTCAAAAGTAAGTAGAACGGTTCACTTTCATCATTACAAATTAGTATGGACTCTCACCATGAGGCCCTCACTGGGAGTGAGAGCGCTGGATGTAAACGCTGTGGGTTTATATCAAACCAAGTAGCTTAGGCTCTGGAGCTTTAAATCAGGCTCCTCACAATGGACTGCTCAACTGCGTCTCTATGTCTCTCATCTGGCTGAGGACTATCGCCGACCACCTCGTAAATGGATTGTCTACATGTGGCCCAGAACTAAGTTCTGTATGGCCTTAAATACTGGACTGCATCTGCAGCTTACCGTCTAATTCCTGGATTGTGATTGGTGCAACCACTTCTAGCTCAGCTGCCGAACTGAGTTATTTTAAGTAACAGCCCTACGCAACGACCTTGGGTCGACATCAAAGGTCGAATCACTCAATACAATATAATGTAATTTTATAGCAATAAATTCTTAACATGTTCAAAACCCCGAGCTTTTACTCTGGATCACGGTATTTTCTGTACGTCAACAGACGTCTCAATAACATTTAATTCCTACTCACCCCTTCCCTCTTTACTAAACCTAGTTCAAAACACGAGATATAAAAAGTGCTCTGTCATGCACACCTACGCTGTCCGTCTATCCTTCCCCACACCTTCTGTCTATCTTTTAGGAAAAAAAACTGTTCAAAACAAATTGTTTACGAGACCAAGTTATGCTGGCTCGCACAATAATTACGTTTGTAAAAATTACTCACTGCTCTCTCACAAAAATTTAGTCAGTGGAAACATTTATGAATTAAATCTATTCTTGACAATGGACGATCCTAAGTCTAATACTACAGTACCAGTTACCCCTTAAGATCTAAGGAAGTAGGTTCTAATCCGTATGTTTTGTCCGGCCTACCCCCGACCAAACTCCACCCCAACTCTCAGTCCCTCAGTAGCGCCTTAAGGGAGGAAACTCGCCAGACCCTAAGCTTTACAGACTAGTTGGGCATGACTAGCCGTGCGAGTACCTTGGTCAACCGCCAACCTCGACGCTACATGGAAGCAAGAGCCAGTGACCACCCAGGTTTCCCCAAAGTGGCTGTTGATAAATAAATTTGGGTTTTTCTTATATGACACAGAATCCATACATTGTCTGCCGTTATGGGTTTGATCTCATTATGCATAAACTCATATATTAAATCCATCCCATTATCGATACTACTAAAAACATTTTGTTTTAATTCTAACCCTTAGGCTTATTAATATATTTTTAAGATGAATGTCTCTGGATAAGGCATAGCTTCATATTTTGCATTTTCAAAAAGACTATACCCCCGTCACATGATTATCGCCCTTTGCCCTTGACACTATCTTAGTTTTTCCTATAAACCGGAACTGGAATCGATGCTATTTATTTATTTATTTGATTACAAATGACATCCTTGAATATGACAACAAAATTAATGCCTATTTTTGGAAAATTCCCATATGTTTCTATTTCTTTTCTTGCATTCATATTAATTTTCCTCACGACAACCTGCAGCCTTTATATATATATATATATATATATGTTTGATTTTTAAAAAAAATCTGTACAAGACTTGAGAATGACTTCATGTCAAATCCCTAGTATTAAAAATTTTTAGGCGAAATAAAATCGATGTCAACATTAACATAGGGAGGAGTCTGGTGAGCACCCTTATCTCTTAACACTTTCAGCTCATTGACCTTTAAAAAAGGAAACACGATACAAAAGAATCAAAGAAAAATAACAGAACGTCAAAGGAATTAATGCTGTTGCACATGTCTATGTCAACTCAGACTTGACAATAGGTGTACAATCTCCGTGTTTTGGTGAATAAGAATGAACCAAAGAAAATCTTACGGAACAAATATACGACCCCAGACTCAAATGATACCAGGTCTAATAACAGACATCAATAATGAGAATTATATACATAAAAAAAAGAATTTGTCACTTGAACGTAGAAATAAAACAAAAAAGATAAGTCTATGAAATGTTCTCGGCATCCATTATATCTATATTATAAAAAACTCGCCACTCATACAACACAGATTTGAGTGAAATTTTGAAGGTGCCTGCCTTTCAACCTGCAGAAGGTTCTTTTTTAAATTTGAAGATTTGAAATGGCGGGGAAGTATTTTTTTCTTAATTTGCTTTATGTCGCTGATTTTGCCCGGATCCTTTACTTTTCACTAACGCATAAGCCCATGTCGCTATCACTTCCTGTCCAAGCTAGACCATCCATGCTGAGTCGACATGCATAAATAGTGGACAATGATTCTTCTTTTGACAACTCAAATTGATTCGAATCAATGGGTTGAGTGATTCATTAGATTTGAATCAGTCGATGAGCTGGTGGTGGCATGAGTGAATCATTATTCGAGTCATTCGGCATCCTAGTAATGGCAGGAAGTGTGTCACCAATGGGTCCTAATGGATAATGGGATAAACACTGATTTGGTATCTTACTGTGGGGTGATGAGTGTGACCCACACATTGTTACTTCACACCAGTCCCTCGTCAAAGTCTGCTCTGTTGGCTCCTTTACGCAATGAGCCTCAAGTGAAAAGCAAATCAAAAGTGATTTGAATCATGCTTCAAAGGCGAGAAATCATTGATGAGAGTAGCACAAAATTTTCAAAACTGAATTCTCTCAGCACTGATTTTGGCAGTTCTCTCTTTCGTCATACAGAGAAGTTAAGCTTTCATCTTTTCATTGTACAGCTGTTGATACGTGTTCGCCCTTTTGTTATTAAAGCGACTACGTATAACACTGGGGAATGAATCATAAAAATGGATGATTTGGCTAAAAAGGGATGATTTCAGATTTTAACTCAGTTAAATTTGCCACAAAAATTTACGCAACATTACAACATTACAACTGTAAGAAGTTGTAACAACAACTCACTTCCTAATAAAAATGTATTTGACATGAAATATACCTTGTTTGCTTATTATGTGAAGAATAATTTGGGCTTTTTGGTGGTGTACGCATACTTATTATATTAAAGTGTAGATTTACTGCCATCATAGGACTACAGCAACAAGCCATGTTGGAATTACTGAAGATTTAGCAATACGACACAGCGTTTGTAATGCTTGCCTTGTTTGAAAATCTAATCCATATGAACATTCTAATTACTATTACATCAAAATTGTCTTGCTAGATAACATAACATTTTACACAGGTATTATTCGCATGAATTTACTGATAAATAAGCTTTGGAGACACCCGAAGCGTCGTTTTCATTACAGAAGCTAATTGGAGCATTTTTTTTTTATTCAAATAGTAAAATGCAAATTAAAAAGCAATGCTGGATAATGAAATAATTCTTTTATTGTTGTTTCAACAGTTACTGTTTTACGCTAGTATAGGATGTACTAAACGTCACCTTTAATTCAGCCAGTAGCCTTATCCAACGTAGATTACCGTAAGGCGGGTTTTCCTACATCAAACCGACGTCCGGGCGATGTAGTAACCAGCGGATCTACGTAGGAACGATATCATTCTTATGTGCAAACGACGTCTGTCCTACGCCTCGGATTTCCGTAATTTTGCTGGTTGACAATGATATGAACAAAGCTGGAAATCCAGTAGCATAAAACAACAAAACAAAGACAAAAGGTAACTTTGATTACGTTATTAACATATTTCCTTTGACCCTTCAGATGAAGCGTGCACAAGCCACAACTAATCCACTCAAATAAGTGGACATTATTAAATATTATAACATTATATGTATTTCACGAGATTTCGGGGAGGGTGGGATGGGGATTGATGACGGCTTCCATTTAACAGTTATAATTGGCATAATTATTGTCAAAACTGATAACATGTATTTAGAATGCTCTCCCGACCCCCTTTTCAAATAAAAAAGGTAGGCCAATATTTCATTTTCATAGAATAAAAAAAAAAGCTTGAGTTATCATTATTCTGTCTCTTCCTACAGATAAATAACTCGTAAAGGTAATCATTCATTAAGTACTCACTATGTCATGCTGAAAAACACACTCACCCTTGATCGTAGCTGAAGCTGTGAGATCTCCTACTCCCAAGCTTCTGGGAAGGGTTTTTTAATGCATTAAGTGTGCATCCACGAACACTTGGCGGTTAGAACGGAAACAAGACGAGTTTAACTCGCTTAGAAATTCATAAACAGCACGCATAAAATCGTCATTTTCCGTGGTTTTGAAGAACGGGATAAGGGGTGAAGCGCACGTTTTTGTTGTCATTTCATAAGAAAAAAAATCTTGACCCATTTCGGGGAACGCAAAACAGGACACCTGACGACCCATTCCATGTGACGTGTGTTACATCTGAATACTGGATTTTCACCCTGCTATCTTCCAGAACAAATCATTAAAAGAGATATTTATCATTTAAACCTTTTCGACAATTAAAAAACTTGCCATTTTAAACGTTTTTATCTTTAATAAAAAAACAACTTAAAAGTAAGATCTAAGTCAACACGGTGCTTGACATATTGTGACGTGTGTTACCATCATGAAAAGTGGTTCTCTACTTATTTAATTAAAAAACTTGCCATTTTAAACGTTTTTATCTTTAATAAAAAAACAACTTAAAAGTAAGATCTAAGACAACACGGTGCTTGACATATTGTGACGTGTGTTACCATCATGAAAAGTGGTTCTCTAGTTTAAGTAACATTTTCTGGAATTTCTGCGAATGCAATCAAAGAATTTCACCTAAATTTTTATGCTCTACTTGTAAACCACTCACATGAAGTTCTGTATCTCATAATTCTTACATTTTTAGACAATCTAGGCGAAAAAATACTATGACGTATATTGCATTTTAAAAAAATGTGATTTCGTGTTTCGTGAGTTCATTTGAGAGTGAGTGAATGAAGATATAAATGAGTGTCAAATGTTTGAAGGGCTGACGAAAGCAGGGCAGATCATGGCCTGCTTGACAAATTGTAAAAACAAACAAAGAAACAAATAAAACAGAGTAATTAGTTAGATTGGAGTCCGTGTTGGAAAACGCAGTCATATTTTAGCTTGAGAATTTACCCAGCCCCCCCCCCCCCCCACTATAATCCCATGTATATTTGTTTAGGATTTTCGTAAAGTTGGTTAGATTAATGTAGGAGCGGATTCCTTATATTAAATCGACGTCGGTGCGATGTCGTAACCAGCAGATCTATGTACTAATGATGCCATTCCTATTAGCAAGTTTGACATCAACTCAAAGCGTCGGATTTGTAAAGGGTTGCTGATTGGATGGAGTCGATCAAGAGGGGATTAGAATTAGTGGAAATCTAAGTGCCGTTTGACTTTTTATGAAAGAAAAGCAAAACAAAAAAAAACAAAAAAAAACAACCAGACTTTCAACATAAGCAAATCGAATTTAATAAACGTTTGCAATACTGACATCAATTCTTCGAAGTTAATCATTAAAATATTAAATTCGATTTGTTATTACTGAAATTATGTTTTTTGCTTTTTTCCCAAAAGCAGTCAAATGGCACTTAGGTCCCTTCTAATTCTCATCTCCTCAATGTATAACAGCTGAGATCTGACTAGAGGAAGATAGGGGGAAGAAAATTAATTATGATTTTCTGTGGTACACTTTCTTCACCGTGCTTCGATCAACTAAAAAAAGCAATAATTATAACATGGGAAAATAGTTAATCTGAGAACAATAAATTCAACCTGTATAATCATGACGTGTGTTCTGAATCTAAGTGTGAACGAAAAGGTCCCATCTGATAATTTTTTCAATTATTTGCGAATTGGTGATTAGTAAAGCTCGTGACATTTTTAAAAATGAAATTTTAACATTTTTACTAATTTGCTAACACAAGGACAACTTTGTCCTATCCCAGAGATAATTGCCATTTTATGTGAGAAAACCGTAAATGCCCTTTTAGATCAAATTCACTCTTAACATCATTGTATAGAATTAGTATGAAATGTACTCCATTTTATTATCTGGGTTCTAATTTTGTACGGCTTTAAGTTCTTTTAGTCATCGCAAACTGGATTGGGCGATTGGACGACGAATAGATTAGAGTGCAATGCGAGATGATGTTTTCTTGATAAAACTTTGTTTTTTCATAACACGGCAGAATTATGTAGTGATAGTCATTGTGGATGGGGTAACCTTGTGGACTTCAGATCATCTCTCCAACATTAACACTGGACAGAAAAGATTTGGCCTCCAGACTCTTACTATACCATCGTGTGGCTGCCCTGGCCTTCACAAGAGATAAATCCCCTCCACCCCCCCCCCTCGCCCGCGAAATGAAACATACATAGCTACCCCCCTTTTTTTTTAGGGAACGATGACGATATTTGGTCTCAGTATGACTCTCCCCCCCCCCCCCCCCCCAAACCGCCCTCTTGACCGAGCGTACGGCCATTATAATGGGTGAACATTCGTGATCCGTGATAAGACTTCGATGTTCGAAATCTTCAAGTGGACTATTTGATTATAAATTTTCATTAGAAGCATGTTTTTTTTTTTTTCATACTCCAGCAACTAATAAGTTTGCTAAAAGAAACAAATTATTCATTCATTACTATAATTTAAAAGCGCAAGTACTCAAGTGGATGGCCGCTTTAAATTAAAAAAAAAATAATAAAAAAACAGCGGAAGACCTTAAGTTGTGATGGGAGGACTAGGCTTATACATTTTACCTTTCCCCAAAAATGTAGGAAAGTGTGTGTGTGTGTGTGTGTGTGTGTGTGTGTGTGTGTGTGTGTGTGTGTGTGTGTGTGTGTGTGTGTGTGTGTGTGTGTGTGTGTGTGTGTGTGTGTGTGTGTGTGTGTGTGTGTGTGTGGTTGAGGAGGCGGGGGGAGTCTATACAAGATATCTTTCCTGAAAACACAACATATAGTTCTGAATAAATATCTATTTAGACGTCTGCGAATAAGCACTGCGTTAAATTAATGAAGCTTTACTTTTGCAGCGAGTTCTTCAATGGCAGCCCTGTAGTTTTGGGACCAGCACGGACACACAGACACACATTATGGACAGACCTAGACGCCCCTATAGGGCGCCTAGGGACAGACCCATGACAGACAGACAGACAGATCAATAGATAGTCAGTCAGTCAGACAGACAGATAGATAGACAGAATAGATGTAGATAGATAGGTGTAGATAAGTGGGTAGGTAGATAGATAGATAGATAGATAGATAGATAGATAGATAGATAGATAGATGATTAGATATGGCTTGAAAATGATTAGCATCACCGCAGGTGTTGTTGTATGTTTTTTTGTTTATGCACCGGTAACCGGAAGCACGTTTTCCTTGTTCTTCTTGTAATTTTGTAAACTTTAGAGAAGCGTCAACGTCTACCGCAATGGAATCAAAAAAGCAGAACGAAGTGTCAAAGGTTTGTCCACCGTTAGTTTATGTTTAACCATTTTTGTGGACGTTTTACTGGTCATGGGCCTTTTGTGTGTCTGGGTCTCAATGGCAATGGGTATGTTATGGGGAAGGAGTTCCGTACTCGAGCGCCAAAGACCAGAAACTAGGCTAACTAAAAGAGATGATACATAGCTACCCCGGTGCTTTCCCTGATATGTCAATCTGTCTACTGCCCAGACGAACACCGGCCTACGGCCTCGATGATACAAACTGACTTGACCCTCACGTCGTTACTTATCAATCTGACAAAGTGGCGCTCGAGTAAGGTACTCCTCCCAGATCTAGATTTTAGATCCTAGATCTAGATATTATATCAGACTCTAGATTGATCTAATTTACGTCTAGATCTAGATCTAGATCTAGACTAGACTAGATGTGTCATGACGGGAACTTAACCAAATCCTGGCAGTGCAAAATGATCCGGTGCAGATCGCACTGTTCGTATCGAAAAATGTAAATATTGCAGTGTGTTCTCAATTAACTGCATTTCATGTTAATTTGTTATAAATCTGGTCCGATGTTTCACCAATTTTTGTTGGAATTTATGTGAAAATCTAGACATCAATTGAGGAAGAGATGGTGTGGGCACAAATTACAAAATGGGATAAGGAGAGCTCTTGGGGGCTTGTTACAACTTGTTGTATCGTAAGGGTGGCACAATCAGTCACTATTAAACTTCATTTGGTGAGTGAGATTACAAAACTCAGTATTTCTTGCATCGTGTTTTTGCAAAATCACTTTGTTTGACATTATTTACAACGCTAAAGCTAGCCGTACACTGTATTTAGATCTAGATCTAGGCCTATTGAAATTCAGGCAAAAAGGTGATCGCATGGACTATAAATCTGGATATATGGAATCATTGCTTTTTTGGGAGGAATTCCTTACGAGATCCGCACTTTTTGATAAAAAACCCTAGTCTATATATTTTTTCGGTACTTATTAATTTTGTTAGTTTATCCAATTGTCATTGGAAAAAAAGCAATGTTGGGGGCGTGAGGGTCTAGTCAGTTTGTATCAATGGGATTGACTACTCAGGCGAAAAGGGGCTGGGGTAGTTGTGTTAGTTTCTGGTCTTTGGCGCTTTGTCGGCAACAGTGCGGATCTCGTACGGAATTCCTTCCGCTTTTTTGTAAACTACACAGCTAATCATCCATTAATTTACCCGTCTCCTTATTATCATTTTCATTCAGTCCAAGATCAGGTACTTCTTCCCCAAGGAACCAGATGGCTCAGGTGGAGGAAAATTCAGCTTTTCTAGAAGGCCTCATGTGAGTTTTGAATAATCTGTCATTATTAATCTCTTCCTAAAATTGAAATGAAAGCGCGAGTGCGAAGTACACTGCACATCCTAAAATTTATTATGGGAGTGCTGGTTCAGCATATGGTGGGGAAAAACATATAGCAGTGAAGGCGTTAAATGTGTCATTATTAAAATATTATGTTGAGGTTCTGGACTGTGTTGAAACTGAAACTCAGTTCAGGTGGAATTAAGTTTCTTAATTCTTTTGAATGATTTTGAGTTATCTTTAGATTTCAGTTGCACTTCGGTCGGGCTAATTTTGGCATGCAAATTGCAAACTTTAGTTTTGCAAGGTTTACCAACCACACTAATAATAATAGTTCGTCCATCAGGTATGATGATGACCTTAACAACACCAGAGGAATAAAGAACAGAAATTGTTGAGAATTTCAACACATGGACAATAAAGAGAACTAAAGGACACAGAGGACAGAATGGAAAGACTGTTCTTTCATGACTTATGGCTTCTCATGTGACTGATAAGTCCTATTTTTGCCCTGCAGACCCTTCCGCATAAATGACAAGAGTGCTCCGTTGGTTCAGTACCACTGGGCCTTTTCTTGCGCCGTTCTCTTTTTTTGATAGCCTGCTGGACTCTGTCAGCTTCCCATGCTTTGCTGCCTCTGGTAAGGGCCGCCCTCCAATTTGCACGATCAAGCGAGAGCTTTTCCCACTCACTCACATCAATGGCAAAGGCCTTCAGTGATTGCTTGAGAGTGTCTTTGTAACGTCTCTTTGGGGCCCCAACATTCCTCGTTCCATTGGAGAGCTCAGAGAAGAAGATTTGCTTAGGGAGTCTGGAGTCGGGCATTCTGACAACATGTCCTGCCCAACGTAGCTGAATTTTTTTCAGGTGGCAGAAGATGCTCAATTCCTTGGCACGATTGAGGACCTCAGTGTCTGGAATTTTATCCTGCCATTTGATCCTTAGGATCTTTCTAAGGCAGGCCAGATGAAAGTGATTTAGCTTTCTGGCATGCGATTGGTACACTGTCCAGGTTTCAGCCCCATAGAGTAGGGTGGGAAGGACCACAGCATTGTACACTTTCAGCTTAGTGTCTGTGCGAATGCCGGCAACATCCCACACTCTCTTTCGAAGCCTGCCAAATGCAGAGCTGGCTTTGCTGATTCTTGAGAGAATTTCAGTATCAACACGAGCCGCGGAAGACAGTGTACTGCCAAGATAGGTGAAGTTCTCCGACACCTTCAGAAGACTGTCATGGACTTTGATATTTGGGGTCACAGGATACTTGTCGTCTGGAGTAGGCTGATGGAGCACTTCTGTCTTCTTTGTGCTTATTGTGAGGCCAAAGTTGTCACAGGCACTAGAGAACTTATCAACACAGTTTTGCATGCTATCCTCATCGTGTGCCAGAAGTGCACAATCATCAGCAAATAGTAGGTCACAGACTTGAGTACTTTTGGTTTTGGTTTTTGCCTGAAGTCTCCTGAGGTTGAATAGACTGCCATCAGTTCGGTACTTGATGCTTACCCCTTGAGGAGGAGAGCTAAAGGCTTCTTGTAGCATTGCAGAGGACATGATGCTGAACAGAGTTGGGGCTAAGACACAACCCTGTTTTACCCCATTTGTGACAGCAAAGGGCTCTGAAAAACTGCCGTTGCTTTTGACTGCAGCTTGCATGCCATCATGAAACTGGCGCACTATTGTGATGAATTCGGGTGGACACCCAAACTTCGCCAAGATTTTCCAGAGGCCTTCACGACACACTGTGTCAAATGCTTTTGTGAGGTCAACAAATGTGATATATAGCGCTTTATTTTGTTCCATGCATTTTTCCTGAATCTGTCTGGCAGCAAAAATCATATCCGCCGTTCCCCTCTCTTTACGAAAGCCACATTGGCTCTCGGGAAGCAAGTCATTTGACGAGAGGTGATCAAGAAGGCGATTCAGAAGCATTCTTGCCAATATTTTGCCAGCAATTGAAAGTAGAGAGATTCCCCGATGGTTGTCACAGACTTGGCTGTCCCCTTTGTTTTTGTACAGATGGATGATTGAAGCATCTTTGAAGTCCTGTGGCAGCTTCCCTGCTTTCAACATATGATTGAACAACTCGGTCAACCTTTCAATAAGCTTTTCTCCACCGAAGGCATACACCTCAGCAGGAATTGAATCCACGCCTGGTGATTTGTTAAAGGACATCTGATTTGTGGCAGTTCGGGTCTCATTTGCTGTGAATGGCTTGGCAAGAGCTGCATTAATAGGAGTCTGAGGGAGGCGGTCAATGGACTCAGTATTTATATTTGATGGCCGATTTAGCACACCTCCGAAATGTTCTGCCCAACGCTGAATTATGGCATTCAATTCAACAATGCGTGTTGAGCCATCTGACGCAAGAAGTGGCGTAGTGCCAGAGCGGGATGGTCCAAACACAGCTCGGAGGCTCTCAAAGAACTTTCTAGTGTTGTTTGTGTCGGCATATTTCTGAGTTTCTCTTACTCGCTCTTCAAGCCAGTCATTTTTCATTTTCCTCAGCTTCTTCTGGAGTACACCCTTACATGCACGCAGTGCATCAGCTTTTGCTGTGGAAGAGGGGTCACTGCAGTGAGCTTGGATGAGACTATTTTTTTCTTTGATGAGCACTTTGATTTCATTATCATTATCATTGAACCAGTCCTGGTGCTTGCGGACAGGAAAACCAACTGTGCTGCTGGCGCAAGAGTGTACAGTCGTTTTTAGGTCAGTCCAGCTCTGTTCAATGTTCTCAGGGTCAAAAGTCACGCAATCCAATTTTGAGGAGAGTTCTGATGAGAGCTCGCTCTGTTTCTCAGCTGAGCAGAGTTTTGAAACATTTAGGCGTTTAGGTGGCTCTTTTCCTTGAGGGCGTCTATTGCGCCTCAATGTTAATCTGAGCTTGCAAACAATGAGTCTGTGGTCAGTTCCACACTCGGCACCACACATCGCCTTTGTTACAAGGACATCCTTTCTGTCAGTCTTCCTCACAATGACATAGTCTATGAGATGCCAATGCTTTGAGCGGGGATGCATCCATGACGTTCTGTTTCTCACGGGGAGACTAAAATTTGTGTTGGTAATGAACAGGCCAAATTCAGCGCACAAAGTAAGTAAGCGCAACCCATTGTTATTGCATGAACCAACTCCATGAGGGCCCAAAACATTTGGCCACGCTGAGATTTCGGAGCCAACCCTAGCATTGAAGTCCCCCAAGAGAATCAGCTTATCAGCTGCCGGGACAGAGCATATGACAGATTCTAGATCAGAATAGAACTTGTCTTTGGCTTCATCTGGGTTTGTCATGGTGGGCGCATATGCGCTAATGAGGGTGGCTGACTGGCTTTTCCCAACTGGGATCCTGAGTGTCATTAGCCTGTCATTTATTTCAATTGGCATGGACTGCAAGTTTCTGACAAGGTCATTTTTAATTGCAAACCCAACACCATGCTGTCTCGGTTCGACTGCACCCTTGCCTTTCCAGAAGAAGGTGTATCCACCACTGAGCTCTTTGAGTTGGCCACTATCAGGGAGTCTGGTCTCACTGAGTGCCACTATGTCCAGGTTGTACCTGCTGAGCTCAATGGCAATAAGTGCAGTGCGTCTTTCCGGGTTGTTTGAGTTGTCCTGTAGTGTGCGTATATTCCAGGCTCCTAGCCTGAGTAAGCTGAATTTCTTTTTGTTTCGACCGCAAAAAGGGATCCCCACTGGTCGCGGTATACCAGTCAGGGTGATGTGAAGTGGGCTTTGTTTAGGGCACCTTTTCTAGCCCCTTCCTCAGTTGAGGTGAGCAGTGCTATCCTTAAATAAGGCTGCTCAGCTACTGTGGGTGCTGCCTCCCCACGCCTCCACTTCAATCGACGATGAAGCGACCATAGCCCACAGCCACCAACGTGTAGGTCTGTGCTAACAGCTTCCAGTCTATCCAAACCTCATATACCCTACATATATATATACTGTAATATGGGCTGCTTTTCAACGTGGGATCATTTTGTTATCTTTCTCAAAGATATCCTCATCATTTATAAATCAGTTGCTCATGTTTCATTCTCTTTGGGTATTTTCTCAGGAGATTATCAAAGAGAGACCCATTGAGAAAGAAAGGGTGAAGAAATGGAGGAAGGGAGAGGCAGCCAAGGTATGTAATAAAACTATTAAGGTTAGAACTATATAAATTTATAATTACAAAGATTCTGCTGCCAGGTGCTATATCTAGCACAGAATATTTGTCATGTTATCCATTAACTAGAAATATTCATCAATGATTGCTTTGTATTGCAAAGCTAAGCAAAGGAATCAACCCCTGGGCAGAAAGTATTCGTTCAGAAGTTAAAACCTAAATTTTTTGTCCCACATGTCTTGTAGTTTCTTTGTGATCCATATTATTGCATTTCTCATTGAATTCCAGAAAATTATTCGGAATGTTTCGAGGGTGTCATTCACATTTTTGCGTGCATTAATCATTTAATGCAGAGGTTCCCAATCTGGGGTGCGAGATGTTATTTCAGCAAGTGTGAAAACTTGGATTTGGACATGTAACATTACAGTGTATGTCATCTTCAAACCAGATACTACTTTGTTAGGGGATCTGAGAATATATCAGAAGTTTTCTAGGGGTGCGGGACGTAGAAAAGGTTGGGAACTGCTGCATTAATGGAACAGAATGAGAGAAGGTTATGTTGACCCAGTGCCATGTGTTTTGATTAAAAACATTTTATTTTGTTCGTCTTATCACAAAACTTTACCCATGTCACTAATACTGAGTGTTTACTGTGAATTATCAAACTGATTGTTGCAGTTAGTAAACTGCTGCATTTTAATTTGAAATTTTAGGGTTTTGCAAAGACCAAGTTTCATTCAAAGAAGATAAAAACCAAAGAGGAAGTTTTTGAGAAGGTGGCAGAGAAATCAGCCAGAAGTGAGTTGCTGTGCACAGAAGATGCTGGGTGAGTGGATATAATCACATAAAAGAAAGTACATGTAAAAATTTGTTGCATTTGCAGTGAAGAAGCAAACAGCATTACTTAAAAAGCTGGACTGAAAGCTTGGAAAAGATCTTTCTTTCATTCATTCTTTTAGAATTTATTATACGGTTTTGTTGTTGTATCAATACTGCCCTTTCTTTTCTTGACTCACTTTAACTTTACCTAATTTAGAACATTAATTAACATTTGCTGATAATCTGGGAGATTATGGCTATTGTTGATAATTAAATTGAATTTGTCATAAATAAATAAATGGTGTGGATCAAAAGTTGTCGGGGTGTAGGTGCAGTTTTGAACTATGATTCACTTGGTCAAAGGATTTACTATTTGTGAAAAGAAATACTTACATTTCCCCACCATAGTGAATTCCTTTTCGGGACCCGAATCTATTATATATTTCAGTAACTTGCAACCTTTGGCATGACTAACTGACCAGACTATACACTCTTCAGGCCTTAAATTTGGCAGAAAGGTGGCAATTGAGATAAGGAAGATGATGGCTATAATTAAAAGTTGTTTACTTCAAGCATGTATTTTTAAAAAATAACGTTTATTGCTATGTAACATCTGTATTTTTGCATGTTTGTTTCGTAATATATAGTACCGTGCATGTCATAAAAAGTAATCGTATCAAGCGTTCAGTTTGGTGCGTAGTGTTCTGGTGCGCATGAGTTCTGAAGTAAGACTGTAGTTTATTACTTTTATTATGTGAGAGAGGGGGAGGGGGCACATGATTGTTTATTCGGGGCAATGCCCGGTAGGTCATCTAGTTCATTTATACTTCCATTCAGGTAGTGATTCTTTTTTTATTGGCTTCATTAATCACAAGCCACAATGCAAATATATCATTGTACAGAAATTTCAGAAAACAGGTAAAGAAATAGTTTGAAAGAGTTACAAATTTAAAGGACAACTCTTTAGGGACCCCAGCAGAACCTTAGTATCACTAGTATCAGTGGATGGCTTTACAGTGCTATTATTTTAAACTGTGCTCTGATTTTGAAATGAAAAGTATGGATAGAATTAATAGAGATCATGTACCATTTACTGTAAACAGGGATAGAACCAGCTCAGGTTATACCTGATTTCATATGTATGTGTGTGTGTGTGTGTGTGTGTGCGTGAGATTGTCTTTGGAAAGTATTAAATCACAACAGATAACCCCATCAGTGACAATATTTGAGAAATTGGTTAAACTTTTTCATTTGTTTTTTATTATGAGCTGGTTTCATCCCAGAAAGCATTTTAAGATCTCGGATGTTTTGCTGTTCTAAAATTCATGCTTGTTTTGCATCAATCTCTTTGTTTTAGAACCCTTGAAGGAGAGAGCACATTTCAGATTACACAGCATGATATCAAAGCCACAGCAGATGAAGCCACACAACAGAAAATATTCGATTTAAGACTGGATCAATTTGGACCCTACAGGCTTGATTATACACGCAACGGAAGGCATGGAATTCTATCATTCTATCATTTCATCACATCCTTTGACCATTACTGTTGCTTTCTCTCAGCAACTTTTTTATATCTTATATAATATCTGGAATTTTAGCTTTGAAGCTATAAATCTTTATTTTTTTATCTCTGTTTTTACCTAGTAGTAGTATTTGGCCTAAATAGATTTAAATCCCCTCAAAAAGTTGGTATTGATTATCACCTTCTGTTCCAATATATCGAAAATCAAAGGTGTTTAAGCATTCCAAAGAAAAAACAAGTGATGAAAATCACGTCTCAAAAAAAAAAAAAAAAAAAAGATATCAAATAATTTAAATGCTTTTTGTGAACATTATTTCTCACACATACACAAGAACTTCTTACTTGGTGTGTTTTAATATTCAGTTCATTTCATTCACATAGAAACAGTCCATAGTAAAACTGAAGATATGGCCACTTTACTGGTAAAAATCCATGGCTAAGAGTTTCATGAATTTCTCATGCGGTTTTAATCATCAGGAAGGCTTTATTTGTTCTTCCTTGTTTTCAGGCATCTTCTTATAGGTGGTGCTAAAGGTCATGTAGCAGCTTTCGATTGGCAGACGAAAAGACTGAACTGTGAAATAAATGTCATGGAGACAGTTTCAGATATCAAGTGAGGGGCATTTTATGTCATATTCCCCGCATGTTTGAAAATAAGAGGTCAAGTAACTTCAGGAGCAGGCAAATCCTGTGGTCAGTGATCATGTTGGAAATTTTGAAAATGTGATTGACTATTCCTCTCTTATCCAACCATCAATGTCAGAACGGTCCTAGGAAATCTAACACTGGTCATAGCAAACCTGAAAGATTTAAATCTAATTGTCTATTTGAGGCTGAGCTATGACACACACAATTGTCAGCTCATCTAATTACTTTTGTACATGTTTTCATTGTCAAATAATTTGTAGCTTTTTAAAAGATCATTTTTACTGTTTTTTACTTTTACTACTTTTAGTGAAAAATAAAATCATTTCCTTGGATTACCAGTTTAAAACCTTTGTGGTTTTTTTTTTTTTTTTTTGGCAACAGTGTGGTACATGTGTTTACTGGTTAAAGCAAACCCTCTGTCATTGGCATTTTTAGACATCTTTTTATAATATTCTCCCCAGGAATCCTTTCTGAAGGAGGCCAACATCTACAAGTTGATTTAAAATATTTTTTTTGTAAAATTTGTATGCTATACAGACAGATGTGGTAGAACAAACTCCATATTGGTCTTATTTTGGCTGTTAAGGGTATTTTATTTTCACCTTTAATGACTAGAAAATGTAGATGTTTTGAGGCGGGCAGTAGGGAAAGATGGACCAGCATTGTGTCCCCTCTTTGGAAGACTGAAAACTAACATTAACATAAAACACTCAGATCTAGGAGGGATTAATTTGTCTCTTGGTGCAAATTTTTAAAGAAGGATTAGGTCCTGAAGTAATGATATATATACAAGTGTAACACTTGTATATTTGTAACACTTTGATTTATCCAAGTTATGTCACATTTTCATGCATATTCTATCCTATTGCAGATGGCTTCATCAAGAGACCATGTTTGCTGTTGCTCAGAGGAAATGGGTGTACATATATGACAATCAAGGCATAGAAATTCACTGTTTGAAGCATTTAGATTCGGCTTTGAGATTAGAGTTCTTACCGTACCACTTTCTTCTGTGTTCAGCGGTGAGTAAACATCAGTACCAATTTTCTGTAGATTTGAGCAGTGCAGTGGTAAGAGATGTTTCATGTGGGGAGAGCAAGAGGTTCATGTGATAAGATAAGATAAGATAAGATAAATTTTATTCGTCCTTGTACAAGGAAATTTGTTTTGATCATTGAATACATAACAATACAGTTACAGAAGCAGAAAGTATGATACATAGCGCGCACACACACATATATACACACACACTGATAAATTAACTAAATTAACAAAATTAACAGTGCACACAATATGCTTCCCTAACTAAAACACATTGACCTGACACGCAGGACATAATTCAACTGTGCACAGATTACGATCAAGATGACGACATTATTGTAACATCCTAGTTGATGATGGAATAAACGATTTAAAGTAGCGCTCAGTTTTAGTTTTCTTTGACAACAGCCTTAAACTTCTTACAGATCTTATATATTCCTTGTTCAGGGGATGTTGGGGGTCATTTATAATAATATTAGCTTTTTTAATACAAGCACCAGTGTACAGCTCATCAAAATATGGCAGATCACAGATACAAATTTTGGATGCTTTTTTAATTAAATTATTGATCTTATTTTTATCTTTTTGTAAGATGTTTCCTCCCCAACAGACAACTCCATACATCAAAACGCTCTGAATAGCCATGGTGTAAAATATTTTCAGAATGCTTTTGCTAACTTTTAAAAAGCGGAGCTTTCTGAGGAAATACATGCGCTGGTTGGCTTTCTTGTATACATATGTGACATGCGCATGCCAGTTAAGCAATGAATCAATAGTAATGCCAAGATATTTGGCCTCTGTGACAATTTCAACCTCTTCATTGTTGATAGTAAGAGGGCAAACAGGATCGTTGTTATTTTTCCTAAAGTCAAAAACAAGCTCTTTTGTTTTCTTAACATTCAGTAGAAGATAGTTGTTATTACACCAACAATGAAAGGATTGTACAATGTTAGAATATTCGTGGCCAGAGTTAGGTAAAAGGCCTAAAATAGCAGAGTCGTCGGCAAATTTAAGAAGGTAAACGTTGTTGTGTATCACAGTGAAATCATTTGTATACAATGTATACAAGGCAGGTGACAGCACGCAGCCTTGTGGCGCTCCTGTGTTTGTTGTGAGTAATTTGGAAAATGTGTTGTTTATATCCACAAACTGGCTTCTCTGTGTTAGAAATTCGAAGATCCAGCTCTTTAAAAAAGAACTCACGTGTAGGTTGGTAAGCTTTTGAAACATTAAGTGCGGTTGTATGGTGTTAAACGCAGACGAAAAATCGACTAGGAGCACACGAACACAGGTTTTACCAGTGTCTAAATGACTGTAGATGTTATGCAATAAAAACAATAAGGCGTCTTCTGTGTTCCTGTTTTCTTTGTATGCAAATTGCAAAGGATCGAGATTTTGTTTGACCTCCTTCGTTAGTTCAGTTAAAACAAGTTTTTCAAAGCATTTAAAGATAATGGAAGTTAATGCAACTGGGCGAAGGTCGTTCATTTCAGATATTTTTGGTTTTTTGGGGACAGGTAAGATTTTTGACAATCTCCAAATGTTTGGTATGTAATGGTTTTGAAAGGATTTGTTGAAGATGAAAGTAAAAATTTTTGCTAGTTGTTCAGCACATGTTCTCACTACTTTGCTTCCAATGTTATCTGGTCCAGATGCCTTTCTTTCCTTAACAGATTTAAATTGTTTCACAACAGCATCATAATCAAAACAAATATTACATTCATCATTATCAAAATCAAAACTGTCTCTTATTTCCTGGTGTTGGTTGGAGAAATCGTGTTTGTCAAAGCGACAGTAGAACTGATTCAATTCATTGGCAAATTCGCTTTCATTCACAACATTCACTTTATTCTTCATACAATCGTACCCCGTAACCTGTTTCATTCCCTTCCACACAGATGACATGTCATTTGATTTAAAACTTGCTTCAATTTTATCTTTGTATCCTTTTTTACACACATTGATTCTCTTTTTAATTTGTTTGTTTACTTTAGCGAGGTCGCTTTTACTATAGTTTTTTCGGAGTCTTTTTTTGTCAACAATAGCTTCAAGGTTAAAAAGTAACAATAATTTTACAGATGTGACGGCCTTTATATACAAGTATAAAATATTAAGGATAAACTCTCTTGTTATGCTCATCTACTGAACAATTCTGTTGGTCCTCAGCATGAAAAATTATTTAATGCTTGTAATTTTTGTTCATATGTTTTCACTTCTCATCTTTATATCTTAAGTTCTTTCCTGGTTTTTAAAAAAAATAAAAAGAGAGACTTTTGACATTTTTACGGTAACGTTTATATATATACTTTTTCCTTTTTCACTCTTCCTTTAGAGTGCTAAGGGTTATTTATCCTATCTGGATGTGTCAGTGGGAAAAGAAGTGGCAGGTATATGTACAAAGCAAGGACGACTTGATATCATGACTGTGAATCCTCAGTCAGCAGTTGTACATCTCGGTCATCCAAATGGTAGGTAGTTTTCTTCAAATTGACTACCTTAAAAGAGCAGACACAGTGGTAAAATAGCAAAGAAAAGGTCCATTACAAAAATATAAAAATATCCATTACAATCCACATGTTTGCAGTGTGGACAGAATTTGGAGGATAATATTTTAACTCATTCCACCCGGAGCTGGATTTCCGATTCTGCTGGAGCAAAAACTCATTTGACATAAACTGGTACTGGGTGACTGCAGAAAACTCATTTAATGCAAACAATAAAGAAAGAAAGGTAGACATATTTGGTATCAAAATAAACAGAATTGGACAGAGAAACAATTTACTGTCTTTTTGTGTCAATTCTGGTGTCTGTGATGCTAATATGTTGAAGGAATGGTGAGTGTTTAGTTGTAACAAAAAAAAAATTTCTATTCGCAAATTCACTTTTGCCACCTCTGGTTTTGACTGTAGTTGCATTAGGTGGTCAAGAGTAGCCTCAAAGTGTAGGTAATCCAATCCCCTTTCATGTGGTACCAAATATATGGGTATTGCACTTGTAATATCACTTTTATAATAATCCAGATGAAATAACAGGTCCGAACATTTTTACATAAAATCCGAGCAAATGAACAGGTCAGTTCTGGGAATTTTTCGCTCCAAAGCAATCAAACGAAACAAAACCGGAAGAAGTTGTATTAATTAGGTCAATAAATAACTCTACTAGTAATTGTCGTAAAATATTTCAGCATATAACCGTTGAATATAGAAAAATACCGGTCAAAACAAATCGACGAGTGGCTCATTTCCCCGGTGATTTGACGGGGAAAAATCTATGACTCAGTCATCGCTCCGGGCGGAATGAGTTAATGGAGAACATCTCACTGTATTTAGTATTTTATAGTTTTAATTTTTTTTTCACAATGGAGTTGCTCAGAATCTCGGCTGACTGAGTTAAATGGCAGGTGGTAAGGAAGAGCTTTTCATGTTTTTGTGTGAACTGTCGCCTTTGGAAATAGTTGTCAAGGGTGCAGGAAATATTGGTTTCTTTGACAGTTTCTCAAATTTTCATACCATTGTAGCCATGTGTCAAATGACCACAGGGAGGATTAGAGCAACTCCCTTGTGTTCTTAGCAAATTTGTTGCTGAAACACTTCATCACTGCTCTAGGCTAATGGCATACGTGATTTTTGACACTTTTGAGACCTTAAGAAAAAACTCATTCTTTTCCTGTCATTTGGTGGCTTTTGGAATCATGGGTCTTTGAGATTATTATGTTTTCCTATTGGCGTATTTCTTTTTTCTGTAATATTATCTGATAGCCCACATGCTCAGGAATGCAATGAACCGCCAGTTTTTTTTTGACATAAGTTTTACATGTGCCATTATTGCAGAGCAGTGATGTCTTAACATAATTATACAGCTGATTATACTTCTGTCTTGTACTTTATCCCAGGTGTTGTGTCACTGTGGACTCCCAATATGAAAGAACCAGCTGCGAAAATTCTTTGTCATGCCAGTGGTCTGAGAGATGTTGCAGTGGATGCTTCAGGACAGTAGGTTGAAGGTTTTGGGGTGTCAGTGTCAGTATTCATTTGTATATTTTTGTTTCTCTGTCATTTTTTGAAAATGATGGATGAAGTATTTCATAATCCTTTGTATTTGTGACGTCCAAATCTGTAGCTCTTTCTTTATTTCTTTATTCTGTGGATAGATTGAGTGATTTAGTTTCAAACTGCAAATTTTTCAGAGTTGAGGAATTCTGTTCCTCTCTTTTAAACAAAGATACAATTTTCTTTGTTTAAAACCAATATTGTCAGTTGGCTGTTGGGACCTGGGTAAAACCAAAGATACTGGAAATGATAAGATGAGAAACTGTCTTCTTCGCACCACTAACAAAACCATGCACACAATTTGCGCACTGATCGGGGGTGGGGCCCATGGCGCATAGTATGAAAATAATGCATGATAATAATATAATGGTACATTTATGATGCAAAATTGTGACAGTGCCGCTGCGACTAAAAGAAAAAAGAAAAAATAGCCAGAGTTTCCCACAGCAATTGAGGTTATAATTCCACAATAAGTGACGTCAATCAAGGCCTATAGCGATACCTGAACAGTGAACAAAATTCAATATATTTTCCCTATTTGGCTTTGTAAAATAAGGCACTTTTCATGTCTTCCGCACATTGGCCGCTAGGTGGGGGGGAGTGAAATCTGTGCACACTTAGAGCACTGGCAGTCTAGTATCTTTGGTAAAACTAAACTTTGAGGCTGTTTTCTTAGGGGAGTCTAGTGTTTTCCATAGAAATCTATAGCTGAACAGTGAACACAACTCAATATTTTCTCTGTTTGGCTTTGTAATTAGTCTATGGTCCCCACACAACAACCTTTGATGTTAGTTATAATGAGATTCCAATAACCGACCAATGACATGTTTTGCCAGAGCAAGAGACCAAAGTCAGAAAATAGCCCTAGTTTTGGTCTGTAAAACTTCTGGGGATTAGGTATTTGTCCAGTCAAGTATTTATTGCCATTCAGGGGACAAATTTTAATAGCAGACCAGCCAACTGTCCCTTACTTTACAGGACTGTCCTGCATTTATTTAGAGTGTTAGGTAGGATGCAAGAAAGAATTTTTTTTTTTTAATGAAAGAGAATTTCTGGCAAGGTTTGAAGATGGAGTCCAGTCTAGTAAAATGCAAGTCAGTGATAATGTGTTAGTGGATCTGGCAAAATGGGGTTTATGGTGAAAGGCCAAATTCCTGGGCAAACCCTGCCAAGGAGAGGAAAATTTTTCTGTGGAAATCAAGATTTGTTTGCAAAAAGAAAAATTGCCCATTTTTCTGCACTTATTCAAAATATTTTGTTTGAAATCATCTTGGAAATATTTTGTTTTGATTTTTTTGTGAAGGGGTATAAAAATTTCACCTTAAGCCGGATTTTGCCAGATCCACTCACTTATAAACAAAGTGTACATTATGTGACCTGTGACGTGTGTTACAAGTGTTACTGTATTTGTTTTCTTCTTTCTATGGAAATGATAATTAACTGACAGTGTCAGATCGCCTATTGGTCATGGGTATATGTGCCCATTGATGTGGCTTGTAGTTAACAGCTCTATTATTGCAGGTTATAGACAGTTAAAGGCGTTGTTGTTGATACTCTTTCCAGGTACATGGCAACCACAGCTCTGGATAGGCGTATCAAAATATTTGATCTGAGAACGTACAGGGAATTAAGCAGGTTTCAGTACCACAAAAGATATTGTCCAGGGCTGTTAGATTTCAGCCAGAAGGGCTTGCTGGCAGTCAGCAGAGACAATGTTGTAGAGGTTTGTTGCTCAGCATACTGAAAATAATGTTATTATACAGTTTGTTTATTATATTTTCTGCTCTATCACAATCAACTTCGAAAGGTGGTGGTAGCTACCGAAGATGTCCACTGAAATCCAGAAATCCCAGGAACAATTGAAGGTATAGGGAGACTGATGAGACATCTTGTGCACTTTTTAAGAAAGTGAACTTAAATTTAGAAATATTGTCTAGGGATGTGCATAAGAAAAGACTATTTTTTAAAAAGCTGTAATTATCTGAAGAAAATGAAGCGTTTGTCAACTATGATTTATCACTTTGTCTTTGTATGAAATATAACCTTTGGCCCTTGGTTTCTGTTCTTGATCATAGACTTATGTTTGGAGTGAAGAATGTAGAGGTATGGTTTTCATATTTCAGATTTATAAAGACCTGACAAAGCCATCTTTTTTCTTTCAGCTGTATAAAGACATGACATCACTCACTTCCAAGCCAGAGAAACCTTACATCTACCATCGCTGTGATAAACTTGTGACTGACCTCATGTTTTGTCCATTTGAGGATGTCTTGGGTATTGGCCATGGCTGGGGATTTTCCAGTATCATTGTGCCAGGTTTGTTTTGATGTTTTAACACATTTTCTTGGTGAAATCCCAAATAGTAAAACTAAAAATAGGTATCCCAAACCACCCGCCACGGGCATGCGAAAAATGCCGCTCGTACTTGAAATTCGAGTGTTTTCACACGATCGTAACTCTTTCTAATGTAATAGGATCACAAAGATTTACATATCAAATTAAAGCTTGTTTTCTGCTGTGTAATGTCATACTAATTGATTACTATTATTTTGCATTATTTGGTTGGTATAGAGTTCATAAAAACCCGTCGTTTGTGCGAAAATCCTAAGTTTACATCGGCCGAGTCGCACCCTGGAGGGGTACTATGTTTGTATTTCGCTCTGGCGCATCGCGGCCTGGCTACCTATGGCTTGATGATTGGTATGGTTAGAAAGGTCATTGGACAAGCTTTGTTTTTGTATAAAAATAGCTTGGGTTCCACGCCGATTTCAAATCAAAAACACGAGGTGAAATATAGGGAATTTTCCGTGGTGTATATTTCTCCCAAAATAGCATCGCATCTGGTCGAGTTTAACATCGTTGAAAAGAGCGTCATTTCCGCTTTATAATATGTAAAAATCACGCTGATTGGTTCATGCGCCGCGGTGCGCCGTGCTTTTGAATAGGGTGACCCACAACCCGAGTTTCACGAAGGTTAGGGAATCCGGTGGCCCTGAGTCGGTTGACCCATGCCTCTCGACTCGCACACACCAGCAACTGTTTCACCCTCTTATTGTTCGAAGTGATAGATTTCATTGTGGTTTATCAACAAATTCAATTAAATTCACGGGTTTGGACCGTACTTTGGATAAATACTGCTTTTAAGCAGCTAGTTTTAAACTGGTGTTGGTTTGCCCCAATTTTTTTGTGATCGGGGGCAATGGTGTCTCCTTTCACTTTGTAAGCTGCATTTCATTGATGAAATCTATTTCGGGATCGGAAATGACGAAGTCTACAATAAATAATGTTCACTGATTGGTCGACATTTATAAACACGGAATTCCTTCATGCTACTAGAGTGTGTATGCTGCATCGTTACTGTCGTATGCCTAGCGCCCCCGCCCCCTCCTGAATCTTGGCAAGGAAAGCAGCGTAATCAAATTTATTGTCATTTTAGTACAGTGGCACCTTTTGTAATTATTGTTTCGTTAGAAACTGACATTTATTGACTTTCTTTCAGTGCAATTAGGGATTTGTTCACCCATTATTTCCACTCTGAATGTGAAGCGATGAGTTTGATCTAAATCCAGTACTGCTAGTTGTATAAGTATGGTAGATCTACATCATTTCTATCCTATAGCCAAAGATCTTATTGATCAATTGCAATAACCAGTGACATAAATAAATTGGAACATGCTTGTCTGTTGTCTATCAATGTATTTCAATCAATTTGGGACATTTTTGAGAAAAAAAAATTTGGGGTCAATTTTTTGCCCTTTTCAAGATTTTCGCTGAAAACGCGACATCAGCCGAATTCAGGGACCCATACGCAGAAAAGTTCCTCAGTATTGTTCCTAAAAAAAATTGAGCATATTATTCTCTGTTAGTATGAGTTATGCTCTAAACAGTATCATGACCATCAGACTTCCATATTTTATATAATCTGATGCCAAAGTATGCCTGGTGGGCGATTTTGCACAAAAATTTATGGTAAATTTGTTATGAAGCTTCATGTTTGACCTACCATTATGCCAAAAACACAGAGCACAGACCTTTCACATAAATACCATGGCATCTGCATATAATATAGAGTTAATTCTATCTAGGATTAAGAATTAGAGGTCCAAATTATAACACAGTGCTACTCTGAAATGGCCTTCTCGTCACTTCAGTGACTTACCTTGAAAAAAACTAAGTCCAAAAATACTTTAAAAATTCATAAGTTTTTTATTTTTTGAGCTACATGGACAGATTTTACATCATTTTTTTCAGTTTGTAAGCCTCTTTTCAAATATCTAATTTAAAAGAGGCTAGCATGAGTTTGAAAATTTGGTTTGGGATGCCTACTAAAAAGTAGTTTGGCTTGTTCGCAATGGAATTCCCTACAGTTTATCTCAGTTGGGATGTACCAATATATTGAGGTGATAACCCAAATGCAACAGTGATCTAAAAATAAAATTAGTTTCTTTTTTTATCATTGTTTATACTTTCACTTTCAGTTTTGTATGTTACATGTTGTATAAGAAACTCTTAATGAAAAGTACAAATATTTGTCCCAGGTGCTGGAGAGCCTAACTATGATGCCATGGAAGCCAACCCATTCCAGTCTAAGTCACAAAGAAAACAGACAGAAGTTCGTATGTTGCTGGACAAGGTCAGTTCTCAAGTGTTCGGCAGTATCACTGGCGTTATATTCAAATCCCAGAATCTTAACGGGAGACAGGAGAAAACTTTACTTGAAATGCATTTTTTAATCAAATAATAAAAGTCGGAAATGTTGTACTCCTTTAGTCTGTAGAAAATGTAAAATTCTTTCAAGGCGTTCACTCACTTTTTTGTTGCAAAAAAAGCACTGTCATTTGCAGCTGTGCAAATACACTTGTGTGATTTCATGATAAGGCCAGCTGTATGCTAAAATGTAACCTATTTGTCAACAATGTATTATTGGTGTAAGTTGTGACATTTCAAGATGCACATCAGCAATCCAACATGATTGAAAGACATGGATGTAATCACTTTAACGTTACAGTTAGAGTGTCAGAAAGATGACTACGTCATTTTCAACATTTCCAAGTATTCGCTTACGGGACTTTGAAATCTGTGTGTATTTTAAGCTGCAAACAATGGTAAACACTATTTTGTGAATTTGCCACTTCCAGGTTCGTCCTGAGATGATCACTTTAGATGGGACTATTGGACATGTGGATGTCAAAACAGCAGCTGAACTACAGGCTGAAAGGAACAAGAAAAAGGTGAGAATTGTTTAACCATGGATTCTCAGATGGGAGACTTGGTTTCCAGGGGAGAAATTAGGTACGCTAAACCCGCTGTGCGGCGGGTCGCAGGGCCAAAAATCCCCCAACAATGGGTATCTTTACTTCATAAATCCTTCGTTCATAAGGCGTGAAATGAGATGTACCGGGCATCGAATAAAAGATCAACTTCTTATCTTTCTTGGGATGTAAAAATTATGGAGGCTTTTGTAGTTTTAATGACAGAAAATGCCGGTTGAATGAATCCGCTAAGTCGCTAAAAGTCTAGCCCACGGCACATGTAGTCACAACAGTTTTCGACACTCGTTGTGTTAAGATGGGCTGCGGATCTCCCATGTAATAAATACAAGGTTGTGATTGGTTGCTTTAAATAGACGAAAGGCCTAGCTTTATTTTCGTACATTGGCCCGTATTCTCCAACGTTGTTTATTTGAAATTCCTCAGTAAAAACTGCATGGTTGTAAAATTTATATTTATGCACGTAAGAGAACCACCAAAGTGTCAATATAAACAGCAATATTTCCTCTATAACATACAAAAAAATCGTAAGAATCCATTGAATATGACTGATCCACTGCTTTAAAATAAATGCCATACTTCGCTGCTTTGCTACATTCTCCGCGAGCCTGGCTTGGCATTGCGGGTCGGGAGGGGGTGCGAATTTCGCATTCTTCTGTTTCCATTCATCGTAGAATGTTTATTTACAATATTTAAGAACTTTATGAGCCAGGAAACAACGTTTTGAATTAATTATTGCCTTTTTCGAACACCCAAGGCAGACTTATTGGAAATCATTGCAGGGAAATGGCACGGTCAGAGGGGTAGATCTAGATCTCGATCTAAGTTTCTTTAGACGACCGTGTATTTTTTACAATAGATTGCTGAGGTATGAATAGAGGGCTTAATTTAAAGCTAAGAGGCAACCCTTTGGAACTTTGTGTGTTATACTTCATTAAAAACTGAGGGTGGGCGAGTCTGCTGCTTTAAGTCAATACATCTTAGGAAATGACAAAATATACAATAATTTCAATAGGCCTACTTACAATGAATAATTAAGTGTGCGAACTTAGTGAAAAGTGATAGGCCCTTATTGATCTATACTATATATATTTGTGGACTTGAGATTTTTCGTTGCAAAAGGCTTTCTGAACCACACAACACTCAGACTTCAAATTTTATATGGTGCATCAGAATGGATGTAAGGGCGCACAGTTTTTAATAGAAGTCTCAAATCGGTGTTGTTTTTTTTATTGGACATTTATTGTTTCGCCATCATTTAGATCTATTTCAAGTCATGGTTCGCCATTTTAAGGTTTCGTTATCACTTCCTGCGATGTGTTCACTATCAAACACACTAACCCGTGCGCAAATCATGCTGTTGTACGGGATGCGCAGGGTGTCAACTCACAAAGGCAGAGCAGTAACACTTATTTTAAAACAAACAAACAAAAATAAAATAAACAAATAGGAACAGGCCAGATGAAGCAGGTCCATAATAACCACCCAGAACTGAAACCAATATTCAACCCGATTTATCCCGGGCAGGGCCGGGGACCTCAACTAGTATGTTATAAGACAAGTCACAACGTACTTCATAATAATTTCTGTACAACTATATGCACAAGTGCGGAAGCGGGGGTGTGAATATTTTTTAATGCTGCTATTTACTGCTAATTAATAATTATGGCTGAACCTGACTACTGATTCATGATGTAGGCCTGTATAAGCCCATATGTAAAATGATAATTTTGATTTTGTTGGAAAATGCCCACCTGCAGTAATAATATGTAAACACATGTAGGCCTATCTATTCGTATAAATTGCTCTGCAGCCTTTGCGATGGCGAAAAATTGATTGCGCATTGAACGAATTCATAAAAAATGTTCATAAATCATATTCACTTTCAAATCTAAATTATATGTGTTTTGTCTGTTTTCATGTAAAGGTCTTGCATGTCCAAGTATTTTGAAGGCAAATCCCTGACACTGAAGAAATTTTTAACACTTTCAATCATTTTTTTTTTTCAATCTTGAAAAACTGAATATTTGAGATATAAACCTTTTTCTCACGTATATTGCCTCATTGTAAAGCCTGTGTATGTATGTTTCCTTGTGCTAGTGTTAAAGGGCTTGCATTCCTGATTAATTTGATACCAAAATCTTCAAAATTGATGAATACAGCCAAGCACGGAAAACTCCAATTCTTTGGAGTGGCTCCATCTAGTTCGAGTTTGCCGAATTTCGAGGAATACGTGAAGCATTAACCATGAGGTTTCATTGCTGTATATTCAAGGAAAATAATACAACTGAAAACGTGTACCATGAATTACAAGTCTCCCCCCCCCCCCCCCCCCCCCCCCCCCCCCGTGGTCACCTGAAAGAGAGACAAATTAAACTGGCGCGCATGGCGACATCGGCACGCAACCTTGTGCCCGAACGCTTTTTTTTTTTCCTCTTCTGGAAGTGCGTCGGTAAGGACCAAGTCATGCCCAGCAGCAATAAAATAAAGGGTGAACACAACTCACCATTTTTCTCTGTTCGGTTTTACTCCCGTTTGTACGGCAACGCTTCCTTTTTTTTTGTCTATTGCGGTATGACTATGAGTGCGGGACCGTCGATGTTAATAGATGTACTGCATGACCATGTAGTACGCAAAAACCTTACGGGTCGGGAGGGGGTGCGGCCATGTAGTACGCGCGGGACAAACCAAAAAAAAAAGAAGAAAAAAAAGGTTATTTCCTGCCCGAATTGGTCGTCTCAGGTGTTTTAGTCGCCGTTTTTATCGGGTGAAGGGGGGGGGGGGGCATACGCACTGCCACCACTAGGCTATGACTATGACACAGCTAACTGAGTGAAGTTTCTGGCGTTCGTTTCTTTTTTTTTCTTTGCTACTTCTAGGCTGCTTGGATCACACTCGCAGCAGGAAAAACTGGTTCGACCGATCCGTGTCACAGTTCGAGGTTCGCGTGAAATAACTACTAAGAATATTGAGAAATAAATTCGGGACCTAGACCTTTGTTCGTGGGATCCGTGATTTTGACTTCCATGTGTTCGAGTTTCGCGTGCTCGACTGTAAATAACTTTTTTATGGAATTTCAAAGTGATCCAAAAGACGGGATTTATCAATTGTTCGCAAAGTTTGCAAAATTGACCGGGAAACCATTTTCAACACATTAGATCTCTAAAAGTTTTGAAGTGACACCCTGTAAAAAAATTAGGCTTCATTTCTATAATATTTCCTAGTCTTAGAGCAATTTTAAGGGCTGTAGCCCATCAAATATTATTTCTGGATTGGTCTGAAAATGCCCTATCAACAAATGTTAAAGTTTACCAAAAATCAGGCAATTTTAGCAAATTTCAAAACGCCATAACTTTCTTTAAAATGGTCATAGCAACATGATTTTGGTACCAAATTAATCAGGAAAAGAAGATCTTTATGAATATGTAGTCCAATATTTATAAGTTTCATCTCTGCAACAGTCTATCGAAGTAAGAGTGCAGTTGGTAAAATAATGAAATGTTTCTTCATTCTGTGATATTTGCAATCATTTACCTGATTCAATTATTTGTTAATCATTTTCAGTTTTCAAGTGTTTGAAAAAATCTTTGATTCTTTGCATTCCTCTTTTCCACCCAGTTTCTAAAACCAGACAAATTAGATTTCACCCCTAAACAGAAGATGAAGGGATCCAGCAAAGCATCTAAAGTTGTGCAGCGCAAGAAAGGAGTTCAAGAGGAACACTTGAGAACAGCAGTGCGGCAGATTGTAAGAACTAAACAAGTGGAAGGAAAGTTGGAAGCAAGGAATAAAAAGAGAAAAGGCATGGAAGCATCAGCGCTTGATCGATTTAAGAAGAAAGTTTGAATGTACTATATATATGTATGTACATTATCTTTTTTGGGGGTGATTCAGAGGTGATGTGAGAGCATTATCTAGAACAGCATTTTCTAACCTTTTTTTGCATTGAGACCCTTCTCACTTTGATTGGCACTTGGTTGCAACACCCGGATTGAAAACCACTGATCTAGAAACTTGTTATGAACTGGTATGGCAAGGTTTTGATTTTGAAACTGTTCTTGACGTATCTGTTGTATAATGTTCTACAAACCGCAATGTCTTTGCAAGTAATAAATGCAAGAATCATGTCAGCAAATTGTTTTGATGTTGTTTTTTAAAAAAAAATTTTGGTCATATCTGAGGGTTCCCTTTTTGCATATGTTGCAAGAGGGATGCATGCAGGTTGAAAGGATGTCGCCGTGGTCTTGGTGTGGACTGAGAGTGGCAATAAGGGCAGGCATGTGAAAAAGAAAACCTAAGCACAAAATTAAAATATACTAAACACACTGAGCTGAGTTGGAAAAACAAACAGTGGACAATAACTTCAACATGTGACTGATAAAGAAGCAGAAATATATTTTTAAAAAGTAGGTAATTTAGGGATAAAAAATTTATTTGCTGCTCTTAAATATAAAACAATAAAAAAAAAGTTATCAGTTCTTGAGTTGATGGTCAGTGACTAATGAGCAAATACTTTTGTTGGAAGGTTTGTGAAATTATTTCACAATATAAAATGTGCAAACTTAATTTTGAAAAAAAAAAATATGCCATAAATGCCTGCTGCAGCTCTTAATATAATGTTAATTTCGAATCTGAATCAGGTCAAATGTTTGAAATTACCAGTTGACCTGATGTCTTTTGTTTTTGAATTACATCAAAAACCCCCCACACATGTTCAAGCCCGGCTTACAGCCTCACCCAGATCCTGTAAAACTTATAAAAAACTGAATGTGTGTGGGCCATTTCATACAGCCGGGCGAAGCAAGTATAAATTGCCCGGCATGTCACTGGTGTCAGTCCACCTAAAGCTTGAGGGGAGATGCAGGTAAAAAAATTTCAGGTTGCTGTCAGCCGCTCACTGCTGTCCTCATGACTGTATTTTCCCTCTCGATCAAGGGGGTTACAAGTTTCAAGAGTTTTAAATACATGTCCTCGTCCATTCGCAATTAATTACGAAAATCACTTGGATAAAATCTCAAGTCATTCAATAAATTGATGCGACGGTGAGTCGCTCGATCCAACAGCCACTGTTTGGCGCAGTATCGTTTTTTGATGCTCAATTTCCGTTTCCGGATGACTGAATATTATTATGATTCCACATTGAGCCTGTTGTTAGTTGTGAGGCATTGTGAATGGGCTATGGTCCAAAATGAAGTGATCAAACTATGTATACAGGTCGAGTCGAAGGCACTGTTTTCAAGTGTTTTATGTGTCAATGAAACATCTATTCTGTTTCCCCACCTCTGTGTGCAATCAGTTCTCGTAGTGGCGGGGAAAATTTCATAGAGCCTGGCCGCAACGTGTGTGTGAAAAGTTTGAATTAAAATCTGTACGTGAAGCCCGGAGTTAGGCGAGGCTGTGAGCCGGGCTTGAGCGTGTATGGGGGGCTAAAGATCTGAAGCCACATGATTAATAAACACTCTTTAAAGAATGACCCTGAAGAATATACATGAATTAATTACAAGCAAAATCATACTCATTATGAATTCATTTTATTACTATATAAAACTTACAACAAATATTTTGAGTCGCATAATGAAAATCATCCTCACAAAACAATTAGCACTTTCAATCGGAGGCAACAGTAAGAATGAAGTTTGCAAAACTCCATACATAATTTTACATAGGAAACATGAACTGTGATAGCTTGCGTGTGTTGACAGACCTGATACACAGATCTATAAGAGTAAATCAAAAACGGGAAAAAGCTGATGTCCATAAGCCTCAGCACTCCCTCAAGAAAATATCATTACAATTTCTTTAATAAACAGTTAAACTGGAGCCGATCTTGAAGATAGAATCTGGTACACTTCCTTAATTCTCTAGGCCTTTAACCCTTTCAATTTTGGGAAGGATACTCATGAACAGTCTAGCATCCCCTGGCAAAGAAATCCCTTTCTCAGAAAGTTTCTGCCATTCAGGTAGAACTACCGATAAACATAACTGAACATTCGCATTTGCTATGTGCAATAGATCTTGTTAATAATTAGAGAACTGTTGTATGAAAGGAACTGCTAGTTAACTCACTCGCTGCCGGACCCGAAAAGGTTCGGTAAAATTTCGTTGAGCTGAAAAATGTCCGGCAGCGAGTGAGTTAAGCATGTAAATGGGAACTCCCTTTTACTACCCAACCCCTGTGCTTGGCTGTCCAAGTGGAAAATGATGGGAAGATTCCAGATGTGATGAACAACTTTAAGATATCGCTTTCACAAAGTTCTTCTCAGATGAAAGATGCAAAACCGTGTTTCTCAGTCCTTGCACATGTATAAACTTTCGATTCACAAGACCTCACAGCATTTACAGTCCACCACTATTTTCAGAAACCCACAGTTTGAATGTTCGGTCATATGAACTCGTGGCCAAGTACTTGAGGTCTCGTGAGATATCAAGACCCATGACTCTGCTCTCATGTCCTGCAAGGGTTTTCAATGGTGCCCACGTTGGATGTGCCCAAATCTGTATTTGAGAGAAGCAAAATAAGTCAATATGGTGTACAATGTAATGAATGAATAACTATGTACAGTTATACATGACAACAGATTCTCTTTAAAATGTCAACATCCACTGTCTTTCTTCAGTAAGATGATTACTGTTTGCCCAAAGAGCTTGATATATATTTGAAGTAAATACCCATCGATAAAAATAGAATTTTTATGGCAATGCTAGTCTGTAAGAAATTTTCAAGAAATAAATTTGCCTTCACCAGAAAAAAAAGTTGATTAGGCCATTCTCTAGTCTGGGGTTTCAGTTAACAATATTTGATGATCAAGTTCTGTTGCAAGTTTTTCTCCCCCACCTCTTTCTTCCCTCTTCTGTCCTTCTGCTATCCTGTTATTTTCAAAAAGATGGAGCTATTCTGCCCTCTGCCATCTGTTTTCTTATCTATACAAAAAAAATGTAAGAAAACCCCATTGTTCCCTGTGGACTCAAAAACTACTGGACGTATTGAACTGAAATTTGGCACACACAATTGTACGATACTGACCAGTGTTCCTATGTACATAGGCATAAAAAAGCTTATGGGATTCGTGAGTTATTCCAATAATGCGATAAGAATGGAACAGTAAATTTGCGAGAGCGTTTGATCCGAATTGTACGTTCGTTAACCTATGACCTCTTTCTTTGTTAATCGCTTTTCCACTTCCGGCCCCGGAATTCGATTCATAATCACAGTAGTGTCTGTGAGAGCTAGATCTAGCATGCACTGATGCAGCATGCCCCCTAAAAAACGTACTATCGGTAGGCATACAAGTCTCAAATCGCTGTAGTTTTTTTTATTGGAAATTTATTGTTTCGCCATCATTCAGATCTATTTCGAGTCATGGTTCGCCATTTTAAGGTTTCGTTATCTTTACCTGCGATGTGTTCACTATCAAACACACTAACCCGTGCGCAAATCATGCAGTTGTACGGGATGCGCAGGGTGTCAACTCACAAAGGCAGAGCAGTAAGACTTATTTAAAAACAAACAAACAAAAATAAAATAAACAAATAGGAACAGGCCAGATGAAGCAGGTCCATAATAACCACCCAGAACTGAAACCAATATTCAAACCGATTTATCCCCGGCAGGGCCGGGGACCTCAGCTAGTTGAAAAAAAAATGTTAGATACACTCTCACCTTTGCTGTGCCATCATAAGAGGCTGTCACAAGATAGTTCCCATGATGAGCTGAAAGAAAAAGAAAATGGATAGTGAATTTTAGTGAGTTCCTACACTTATATGATACCCTGGATTCACATCATTTGGATACATGTATTATATAATATAAGCTGGTAGGGGTGAATGTACAGAGATGTAAAGTACTTAAAAAGATCTTAAAGACAAATCACACTGTGTACAATATATAAAATAAATCATTCAAGGTCACTGGTGTATCATCTTGCGCTTCCGCTGATTAACTCTTTCCATACTGCAATTCAGCCCAAATTAGTCCAAATGCGTCAGTCGGGGGGACCGATACATCGGCAAAAAGTACTCTCCTTGTTACCCCTGGGCATTTCAACGATACTGTGTCCATCTAGCTTCCCAGTGTTTTTGTTGTTTGTGGTACAACCGATGCCACTATTACTGCACTTCAGCAGAAATTAGTCCAAATGCGTCAGTCGGAGGAACCGATGTATCGGTGAAAAGTACGGAAAGAGTTAAAGACTGGGATAAAAATTTGTGAAATACTGAATTACAGGTTTTAATTTTTGAGATTGGCTGAGAACCCTTAAAATAAAAACAAATGGCTTTTCTCCACTCATCCTCAGTTCTCACATGACAGCGTGAAATAAAAATCTTCAACAACGCTAACTCAACACTCACGTTGAAATTTGACTGCAGATACCAAATTAGTGTGTGAAGGAACAGTATAAACACATTTCCTTTGTCGTAAATCCCAGATCCGTGTAGAGTTGTCTTCGCTGCCAGTTGCAACATGGTATCTGGTTTGGAAAACAAAGAAGAAATCATGAAATTCAATACAAAGCACAAAAGCGATAAATAACCTCACTTACCATTTAAAATGGGAAGGCATGCAATGATGAGAACCAAAAAAGAACAAGAAAAGAGCGTTTTGGCTTGTGAGTCTTTGAAAAGTCAAAGTCTTGGCTGCCCCTGTACCATTTGCTTCCATCTCCACTTCAGCAGTTTCAGAAAATTTGCAGTTAAACTTTATAAAGTGTTAGATCAATTTATTAACACTTTAAAATCCACTTCCCAAGGTGAGACACTGTCATGACTTCCGTTGGAATGATAAACTATACTTTGTTATGTCATATTGTGGCATTATCTCAATTTTTGTAAGAAGTGAAGATAGAATAAAGCAGTCATGGAACAATGACTTGTCTCACAGGATTCCCTTCCTCTGTGGATATCCTGCAGGCTCACTTTCTGACAAGTTTCAGTTCTTCTAATCAGAAAAATTACCAGTCACTTAGTGTCGACTCCACTTAAAATGAAGTCGCTTAAAATGATCTTCTTTTTGTATGATGTTTTTCTTTTATCCCTTCCCCAAAGCCTCATTTCCGTGGGGAAAAAACGCATAGTATGACATCTTTCTATCCGTTTTTACTCTTTGCGTGATCTCATTTTGAAGTCCCAAAGAGGAAAAAAAAATGCTTAGAATGATTTTCCTAAACTGTGTCATGGTCAAAATACACGCCGTCATCTTTCGTAATCGTCTTTTCGCTACAGCTCGTACCTGCCATTGCTCTTTGTCTGCCTCGCCTTGTTTACACCTGTTATGTCACGTACCCAGTGTGCGCCCGAGGTGCCATGCGTACGATTGGATGTGGTCGCTTTGTCCATGACTGGCATGAGTGTAGGATTTTACAAATTTTATTCTGCTAGCATCACTGATCCCTCGCACTCATGCGATCTCAAATAATGTTGCCATGTGTTGCCATCAGGTGGATCGATAATGCATTATAATAGTAAATGATGCATCAGATATCGTAAAATTCATAGGGCCACTGATTTTACTCAGGTCGGGCATTGAGAGCGGAAGTTACGATAGAGAGAAACAGTGAAGGTTTACCCACGTGGATGTACCGTAACATGCGTGGCCACAATTTTTTAATTTTTTTTTTTAATGTTTTCACGGGACATGGAGCAAAGACAGTCGGCGCCAGCAAGTCCATGAAGGTGTCAAATACCATGCTCACTCGGTCACCGCAGATGGGGGACAAGGTGGTCTAGAGGCAAGGTGCTCGCCTCTCATGCCAAGGGTCCCGGGTTCTAAACCCGGCCGGTGCAGGCATGTTGGAAGTTTGGGATTTTTCTCATATTTTCATGTCCCTGATCCTATTGAGGGGTAGGATCGAGTACCTAGTCTTCTCGGATAAGGACGAAAAAATTCGGAGGGCCCGTGTGCACGTTGCGCACGTTAAAGATACCTTGGCAGTTGGAAATCGTAAAGAGCAGGCCGAACAGGCCGCTGCCCGGGCAAAATTAAATAAAATTCATCCCTACCACCCACTCCCCCTCATCCCCCCACCACAAAAAAAAAAAAAAAAAAACGCCGACCGGCGCTGCACTGTGGCGACGACGTGCCTGCTCCAGTTGTAACTGGGGTGCAATGGCACAAAGGCAAAATTTCCCAAATGGGATTAAAGAGTTATACAAATACAAATACAAATACAAATGTTTATTGTGTTAGATCTAGTTTAGGCTCAGTGCTACATGACGCGAGTGTGACCAGCAGGAGGGTCTTGTATGATATTCACATTTATATAAATAATACAGGAAAATGCCCCCTCCTTAGAAAAAAACAACGAAAGGTCACCTACATAACATACTGCTTCCATCATTTATCAACATAGTTTATCTAAGGTAGATAACTTAATAATGCTTAAGATGATTTAACGGATAGTAAGATGTTAAATTTTATGTCCACTGGACATCATCTTAACTCTTCATGACCGTAGGGGTTTTTCATTCTGACCGTAGGGGTTTTTCATTCTGACCGCAGGCAGCCAGGGAGCACTTGATTTTCACCATAGGGTGGGTTGGAAAAACAACCACAATTCCTTTACTATAAGAGCTACAATAACAATTTTGGTATGTGTGTGTTGGGAATTGAATGCTGCATCTGTCAGTGTTGTTGGAGTGTCATTATCTAGAAACAGTGAAGTAAAATACAGCACATAAAGATGAATGAAAAATAAAAACAAACTAATTTTGTGTAACAAGTTTATTACTCACGAGGTCATAGCAGGTTAGCAATGTGAGATACATCCATGATCAAAGAAAAAAAAATGTTCACATATAATCCAAGAATAGGTCTATCATCAATAAAAAGTAATCCAAGTGACGTAAGCAGTGATATGCAGCATAATCCAAGAGCAGGTCAATTGTCAGAGGTTCCAGACTGAAAATCAGAACTAGATCCAGATCCTTGTTCATCACCATACAAGCTTTCATCATCACTGAATGAAAGCTCTGTCCAATGCATGGGTAAATAAATTTAATCCATTGCTTGCTGATCTGTCAATCAACGAGGCCTTTCTTCAACACCAGAGGCCATGGTTGGAACCCTTGTTCAACTGCTGTTGTGCACCGATCAGCTGATTTACGTAAACAAACATCTCAGACTGCAAAAACAGGTCAAAACTGGCGCTAGATTCGATAAACTAGGCCAAACCGGATGTAAACAGACTTATAAAAGCCTATTTTCGATAAAAATTGCCGCAATTAGGACTGTGGTCGCTAAATATTGAATTGTCGTAAACAAAATACGATAGACATAGAGCAAGCCGAATGACTCGGCTCGCCGGCCCTTTGGTTACGGCACCGCGCCGCGTGACTCGGCTCGCCGGACATGAAGAGTTAAGCAATGTCTACTGTATTCATGTAATGAATACCAGATTAAGGCTTTCTTTACACTTACCCATCATCACTAAAGTCTACAGCCAGCACAGCTTGAAGATGACCCTCTAGAAACATGACACAACGTCCTGATCTGAGGTCCCACACTCTGCCATAAGCATCAAGGCCACTATTGAGAACAAATTTTAAAAAATCACACATTAAATACCTCATCAGTGGCTAAGGCTTCTTTCACAAGTTTTATGTGCCAGAAAGCACTGTAAAACAAAATGCGGCAGTCAGGTTTTGTTAAAGCGAGTGCAGAGGTTCACCACTTAACGTAACTAACAGCTTTATGAGCCGTGCGGTCTTCAGTTCACATAAAGATAAATATATTTAATAAGAGTTGACCATCTTTGACATCACAACTCTGGAAAATCTTCATAGGGCTGAAAATGGACTGAAACTCGACAGGCCTGATAACTGTAAGCTTGTATATCGTCCGTTCGCTCTTTGGAACCTCGTTAAAACAAAACTCAAATGCTGATGTTAGGGGAAGCATTGAATTTTACACAGAAAACAGTGAACACAACTCAGTATTTTTTCTATTTAGCTTTGCACATAGACTACTGTCCCCTAACTACAGCTTTTGAGGCTAGTTTCCACCAGCCGACTGATGAAATGTCTCATTTCTTGTCAATACATGATGGTGCATGAATACTCACAGGCTGAGGGCAGACAAAACCTGATGGGACTGAGGGCAGTTTCCGTGAGGACATCTCCCACCGATGGACAGTTCACTTGTTCTTCAAATTAAATACAAGATGCTTTTGTTCTGAACAGATTCACCCCAGACATGAAGAATTTCTGAGGAAGATGCTGCACAAATAATTAATTATGTACTGAGAGGCACTCACCCTGTGACATTAAGAGCACCATCTGACTGGAAAGCAACATCATAAACTGGTCCACTGTGACCTTCCTGGTGCAACACCTCTTCTTGTGCTTCAAGATCCCACAGTCGCCATGAGTGGTCAAAACTAAAGGAGGCCAACACAGAGTAGTTGAAAAAAAAAAAAAAGGAAAAGAAAAGAAAGAAAAATTATAATTATGATTATGCGCTAAATAAAACTATGTCCCCAAATTCTCTACGTTGTTTAAACAAAAATAAGAAAAGCAAGGTAGGTACTCATTATGCAAAGTAAGATTCTTGAGGTGATTCTGAATGTTATAGAAGAAATTAATCCACCAAAAGTGCCGGCTATCCAATCTTAACCACAGTAAAAACATCTGCAATATTTAATGATAAATATATTTTGTTTCTGTCTTGTGCAAACACCATTCTCTAAAATTCTCTGAATTCTGAAGTACACTGTATCTAGTTGTTGTTGTTATCCTCCTCCTGTCTCACGAGACATCCAGTTAGCACTGAGATAATTTGTAATCTAATTTTTAAACAATGCTTCAATACTATCTATTGTGTTCAAGGTCTTTTCAAGTAATATTTCTATTTATACATCGATTACTGTTATTCCCATTACTATTTTTAAGAGCTCAAAAGTATTTTAATATTAAACCTGCAAACCACAGCTTACCAACAAGTTGCTAAAAATCTTCCGGATGGATGGTATTTCACTCGAGAAACTCTGTATGGAGCATGACCCTCAATGTCTGCAATAGGTTCCTCACTGGAAACAATTGTATCATGATACTTGATTATAGTGGTATAAATTGAAATTACATGCATTCTGTACCTTTAAGGAGCTGGAAATAAAACATACCAAAGGTGCAAAGTCATACTTCTGAGAAAAGTGTTAACAAAAACAATTAGAATCTTATGTTTTTCAATGTGATTTTCACCTGTAATATGTTTTTTAACACTCTGGCAGGCTTGATTTTCAAGATTTTGAAATAAATGGTAATATATCATCTGTTTCATGACAAAGAGGCCAATAGATATATAGCTGTTGTCATGTAACTATTCCCCCCTTTGACATGAAAACCCACGATATGTGCATTGTGAGGGGATCTGGTGAAATCGGGCTTAAGATGAATTTTTTATATATCTCTTGAAAAAAATCAGAATAAAACATTTCTAAGATGATTCCAAGCAAAATATTTTAACAGATGCAGAAAAATGGGTAATCTTTCACTTTATTAGTTTATAAACAATTTCCATAGAAAATGTTTCCCCCTTTGGAGGGGCTTTCCCAGGTCTATCACCTTGAGCCTGATTTCAAATTTCATCAAATCCACTCACTTATAAATATATGTATAATTATGTATTGAGATTTAAAGTAGTAGGTGTAGCTACACTAATAATAAAAATACAGCATTTATATAGCCCTCTGTAGAGTTGACCAGGTTCTAAGCACATCTATACTCTAGCAAGAAGACGCCAGTTTAATTCTGTTTTTCTACAGCCGCCTTATTATTTCTCACCTCTCCAGATTCCACAACTTGACAGTTCCATCCTGTCCACAGGATGCCATGCAGCACAAACTGTTGTCCAGACTCAGTGTCGCCTCAGGGTGAAATACAATAGATCCAACATTGCCGTTATGACCTGAAAGTGTCAGCAGGCACAGCCATTTAGAACATACACATCATCTTGTAAGAATGTACTGGAATATGTGGGCAGGGATTTTCTTAACGATTTACAGTTTTACGCATTTGAAGTCTGTGTCAATCAGTGTCATTAACAGTTATTATTGCATACAAGGTGTCTCTGAAGTTTTGTTGCAGATCAGATGCATTCAGGAAAATTCTCTTCATTTTTGAATTTACTCCATGCATTCTTAGTTTGAACAACTTCAGTACAATTACTGTCTATTTCTAAAATTTGTTCCATGGTTAAACCGGTTTTGTCTGAGCTGAGTACATAGACCGTACAAACTAAAATTGATGTGTAAGTGCATTAAAACCATGACATGTAATCTGTAAGTTCAAGCATCTAAATTTTTTTTCAGCATGCAGCAGTGAAGGGATAAACAAAAAAGTTTTCATTAAAGGAAAAATGATTGTACCTCTGAGATTACGTATATGGTTGCAGTCAGGTATGGACCAGAGTTTACATAACCCTGACCTAAGATAAGAAATCAGAAATATTTGTTAAGACATGTTATATGAAAGAATTTACAAACACATTAATTGAGTCAATATAAAATCCAACATTGAAAAGATATCAACGGTACACAGAGTTTGAGTTTTAAGGAAGCATGACGACATCATAACGGTCACAGTATGCAAGGAAAAAACAAGGCAGAATATAACAGTAGTACAGGAGGAGACCCTACCATAAGTTTCCACCGACCACCCACAAGTTTGGAGAAAGCATGTCAACACAGCAAGGGTCGTATTGTGATAGGAAGAAGCAAGATGATAGACAGATTTAATAGAATGACAGGGCAGAAGGCGACCCTACCAGATGCACCCACCAAATGCCAATTTGTAAACAGTCACTACATTACTTATCTGCCTCTCTTCAGTAAGACATGGGGACTTGTATGTTACATTTTGATAAAAATATCTTCCACATTCACATATTATTTAATACAGACTAAGTTACTTTACAAGGTGGTCTAGAGGCAAGGTGCTCGCCTCTCATGCCAAGGGTCCCGGGTTCAAAACCCGGCCGGTGCAGGCATGTTGGAAGTTTGGGATTTTTCTCATATTTTCATGTCCCTGATCCTATTGGGGGTAGGATCGAGTACCTAGTCTTCTCGGATAAGGACGGAAAAATTCGGAGGGCCTGTGTGCACGTTGCGCATGTTAAAGATACCATGGCAGTTGGAAATCGAAAAGAGCAGGCCAAACAGGCCGCTGCCCGGGCAAAATTAAATAAAAATTCATCCCTACCATTCCCTCCCCTCCTCCCCCCAAAAAAACCCGCCGACCGGCGCTGGACTGTGGCTACGACGTGCCTGCTCCAGTTATAACTGGGGTGTAATGGCACAAAGGCAAATTTCCCAAATGGGATGAAAGAGTTATACAAATACAAATACAAAATATAAACACGTAGATATTTGTGAATTTATGACATATAGGCCACATGTAAGTGGAGCTCAGCACCATCTCCTTTTTGAATATGAAATGCTTGAATTTTGAAGAAGGAAATCAAAGGAAAACTAACATGAAATTCAGATTCATGTATGTGTCATTATCATATTAGATGAACCAATAATACCTAAAAACTTAACCCATTGTCTCCTGAAGGCGATTCCAGTCGCCCTACCCCTTTGCTCCTGAAGGCAATTCGGATCCCCCTCACTCGTTAAAATTACATTCCAGCGAAGTGCACTGTGTTGCACGAATGGACCCGTCCCATTGGGGTAGCTTTACCATTTTACTATCAGAACAAAATGATGGAACTTATAGTTTTCATGAAATAATGCAATAATATTGACTTTTGTTGACGCAAGTATGATTTTCCTCGTCCGTCCGAGATAAAGAGGCGTCATTTTGGGCGTTTTTTGACCGAGCGTGGTCAGCGCTCTAATGCTTACACCCCTATCATATTTGGTATCACTGGAAAGCTCGTTTTCTTCCCCATGCGATGGACTTACGAACCATTAGGTAATATGACACATATTACAGCAATTCGCGGGGTTTCACCGCATCCCCCAAGACAAAGGCATTGTCTGTCATTGGTTGAAACAAAAGGTCAGGTCACCGGTTGCGTCATCGACTCGATTTTCATGCCTTTCCACCCAGGAAATTTCCACTGCGCGTGCGCTGTAGCTATCTTCCGTCAACATCCGGCGGGACTTTCAGTTTCGTTTGCACATCGTCTGCTATGTTATTGGCATGAACATGCTGCGTACATCTCGACATGAATTCTTCAAATTCAACCTATGATGCAAGCTGTGACGGGAATGATATAGTGATGGATAGTAATTCCATCAATTGGAACGACATTGCCATGGTTAGAGCCCACTAAATCGACGTCAACAGCGGTGAAATCACACAATAACAAGATGTAATACCACCTCCTGTCTCAACTGATGAAGAGAGGTGGCCATAGGGTGGAGGAGCAAAAGATTTGTCATTGATCCATCGCAACCTTTAGTTTATACACAACATGCAGTCACATTATCAAGGTAAGTTGCAAATTTTATTCATATAAGACCATTTTCTTCTAGAAATAGATCTAGATCTTGATCTATTAGTGTAAAGAAAAGAAGGGGAAAAAAAGAAACTTAGACATCATATTCAGTCCAGCCTGATAACTATTTGGAAATTTTTGCTTATTGTATGAGCTCCAAATCTTTCATGTAAACCATAAAGAATCCTTACTATTCTTGCATATTGTTTGTACTTAACTCTACTTCATGCACTTATGTTATATTTTCTGGCTTTTTGATATAGCTTTATGTAGTCTATTATATGAATCATAGATCTAAATAATTATATTTTGTTTGATATTTTTCAGATCCGCTTACTGACATTCTACCAGGCATTTCGGACTACTCAGAGGACTCTCATTTTCTGTTTACAAGACACTGCTTGTGTTTTTCAGTACATGTGAATTATTTCTAATTCAAATAAATAGGAAATTTCTGAGTATGTTGTGTATATTTCATTGGATTATTTTATAAATTCATGGAGCACAAGGTAAGACTACTTTTGTTACAGTTTTCATATAAAACGCTGATTGAATGTTCTTATTTTTACAGGCCTTGAATAATAAAAATACAGTACTTTAGTACTGTACTAGACTGAAATCACTTAGATCTAGATCTAGTCTAGTATTTAGTTATTTTTTTTCACTTTCCACCTTCACTTTAACCCGGCCGAATTGCATTTTTGTTGCATCTTTTCTGCGTGACATATGTGATAAATTTTAAATTTAATTAAATTCTGACTCTAAGATAGAGTATTCAAAGACCTTCTCTTCTTCCTATGTCAAATATACTTAAAATAACAGAGATATCAATGTATGCAAGGTATTATGGCAACAACTACTCACTGTCAGCAAATACAAAAATAAAGGTGTGGATTTTCAAATTTTCATAACTTTTCTCATTGTTGATGGATTTTGATGATTTTTTTTGCAAATGCAAGGAAAATGAATGATACAACATTCTCTCGTGTATACTATGGGTCTAAAATGAGAAAATCTTTGAGTAATTACAAGCTAAAATTATGCAAAAATTGACAATATTTTTTTGCAAAAAATGGTCAATTTTCAACCCACTAAATTTTAATGAAAATTTCATCACATTATCTTAAAACTTATATGAATGATTAGGGAATTCAAAGATCTTTTCAAAAATATATGGGTTTGTGGTGTTTGTGTGTCAAAAAACTGAGCTATCTTCATTTTCCTGAGGTAACCTCATAATTTCCCATTTCAAGCTGACCAGTGGTCAGCTGACCAGTCTCTGTGGCACAGTTCCAGACAGGTGCCCCAGGAGACAATGGGTTAAATGAAATTAGACTGATTTTACAAGAGTGAGCAATTGCAAACAGCACAGAAGACAGGAACATTTTTAAGTGGGTACTAGATATTAACCTACCATGATGCTGTTACAAGCAGCTGAGAATCTGGACTGAAGGAACAATATGAGATGGGTCGATTGTCTCCAATCTGACTGCAATCGTTCGTCACTGACTGATGAAAATATCAGCAAGATTAACATCAATTCAAATGTAAATTTGTTGTTGTACTGAGTATGACTGCATAGATTTTGAAACAAAGACTTCCTTTTGTATATGGTGATCAGCTCTTCTGGTATATAAAGTACAGCAATTTAAATAATGAATGAATACTATGGTTTATAAAAGCAAAATGTTCTCAATTTTAGAGCAAATACATGTAGAAGGTTATATTTCATCCTCTGATATTTTTTTGAGTCACTACAGTATTTGGGCCACATGGCCAAATTGGATTTGTTTGCATAGTGAAATCTTAGTAAAATGGTGGGGCAATAGGGGTAAGGGTTATGTTTGGCCCACAATGACATTCTCATTAGTGAAATGGCCACAGTAATTTTTTCTGAAACTGACCACAAATTTGGGGGGGGGGGGAGCCTATTGTGTGTACTCTGGCTATAGGTAGAATGCGCATATTTCACTTTACTTCCGGGTCCGCCATGTTGTTTGGCTAGACATGTCCACAACAATGGAGGAATGCAGTGTAAAAGACGCTAAAGTAAGCCATTTGGACCCAGTCAATGCTATGCAGATCAAGAATTGTAAAAATTTGAAATGAATATTCTCTGGTTTCACATATTAGCAGTTATCTTTGTGTTCTATTAGTATTACTGTTCTGTGACCGCAGTTTCAACTTGTATCACCTACAATAATGGGGGAATTCCCCCAACCTATCTGTGGCAGCTCAGTTTTGCCTTGTCATTTTAACATAAAATTTTATCAAATTAAATTACACTGTATCATTAAGCAACAGTAATCTGAAAGGACAACATGTTGAACTTGTTTAAAATGGATGAAATCAGGCCTACTAGATCTACGATCTTGATCAGTGCAGTTCAGAAGGAATTTAGTGAATCTGCTTACCTCCAGAAAACACACTAACAAGTAGGATGTTCTTAATGATTCAACTTGAAAGAAATTCACAACTAACCCAGTTCCAAAACCTACTACCGAACTGCCTGGTCCTAACCGTTAATTCTCTCAGACACCTACCTTCACTCGGATATAATATATTGCTCTAGGGCCCTAGGCTAGATCTATCTGGCCTGCAATATCGTGCAATACATGTAGGCTATGGAGATCTAGATCTAGCTCTCCTGCGACGAAAATAACAGGCTTAGTTTTATCACATTATTCAATTAAGATGTAAAATGATGATTACCCGAGACGAAGTGCTCGGCACAAACAAAATGGTGCGGCTTCAGAGTTTTGGAGTCAATTCCCTTTCTGTTCACTGCCTTCAACCACAGACGACATCGACGTTCCGTTAATCCTGCCACTTCCTTTCCCTCCTTAACACGGACGCTAGGGAATCTGAACATCTTACAGTCACCCTTTCCACCCTTGTTGCTGCAACCAACAACGATGCATTTCGCTATCATTGTAACTGTTTTCATATCCAAGTGGAATTCGTCACGCTTCGCACTCACTTGAATCGACTCCACTGGCCAAATAACATGGCGGAAAACCAAAACGAAACCACTCTGTGACGTCATGCGCATTCTACCTATATGGCCCAAACAGACATCAATATTTTGCCCGAAAAAAAACCCCACACATCTGTTTTTACTTACTCGAATGCGCTTTTGTAGATGTGAAATCTCTGCATTTTTCTGTGAAACTGGTATAAGCTTTTTCTGTTTTTGGTCTCGGACTCTCTCTTTGGCCCTGTGGATTTCATTTTGATTAGTTAGTCCTTAAATCTTAATAACTTTACAACTGAATTTAAATAAATGAACTGCTTTTCATGCAAATTTCATATCTGGCACTATGGGTAGCATAAAAAAATCTGGACAAATATAAGCACCAGTCATTTCTTTCCCATTATATGAATTTCTATTCTTCAGAAATATGCTGAAAGCATATATATTTTCATGACCAGGCTTGGTAGGAGGTAGTGGAGAAGATTAATACTCACCATGCATCTTTACATTCATAACTATTTTTCCCTTTCTTTTTATTATTAACTAATTTTATTTCCAGCCGCATACATCACGATAGATTCTCATTTTTTCAACACTAAGTTCATGTTACCTCAACACAAAAAACAAAAAAATAAACAAAGAAACCTTGCACACACCAATCGAATAAGACTAAATGTAAGGAAACACTGCCAAATCCAATGTGACAATAGAAATATCAACAAGAACTGCATCAGGTAAGTCTGTGCTGGAAGTGGCGAAAATACTACTCGCAAGAAAGAATAGTACTAGAAGTAGAACTTTTTATATGCTGGCGCTACTTACTGGCTGTGGTCAGTAAACTTTCACCCATGGCAACAATACAAATAAAAGAAATCATGACTAAAACTTAATGTTTTTAAGTGGCTGCATTTATGAGCGAAAAACCCGATTCTTCACCTAGGAATGGAATACTGAGCAATCCAATATCTGGCTTCTTTTAGAGAATTTGGACCCTCATGATACCATGTGATGTTATCCTGCAGAAAATATGGAAAGTTTTCAAGCTGGTCAAAGTAATAGAACATATATAAGAAGTAAACAATTAACACATACTGGGTGCTAGGTTCATACTTTTGAGAAAATGAATGTCTTTTCTTTTGTGGATCTCAAAATAAGTAAGGCTAATGTGATTTTCACCTGAACAATTCAATTTAATAATTTAGTAGGTGCCTTTGATTTTCACATCTTGAAGGGGAAGGTGGTATTCCATACCAGCTTTCTGAAGGTAAATGCTGTTTTATCTCTGATATCCTCTCAAGACTGACTTTTTAGGTGAAATATTGGCAAGGATCTAAACTGCTTCAGATACAATTACCTCCTCTCTCTTCTTCTGTTCTTTTTGCTTCTCTTCCTTCTTCTTTTTGATGGCACTCTCACCAAGCTCAGCCAGCAATTTCCTCAAGCGTTCTCGTCTCTCTGCGGGACCCTCCCCGAACAAACCTTAAAGAGAATGATAAATTGATCTGTGCTTTGGATAATACCTAGTAGGAAAGTATAAAATGCCTGCCTGGCTGCTAATGTTAAACGGATTGCAAAACTCTTAACCTGAGCTGAAATCTAACAAATATGAATGCTTCTGGTATATGTAACTTTGATCAATTCAAAACAATTCTAGTGGTTGAAATACTGACATTAAGATTTCTTCCCTAAATCTCCACATTAACAAATTATCTCTTGTTTTTCAAGGAACTTATGAGGGATTTTTGGTTCCAACAATATGTACACATTTGGTATGTTTAATGGGCACAAATTCATAATACAGACTTACAAATAGGTTCTCCGATTTGCCTTAGATTGGCTTTCACCTCTGAATCATCTGTAGAAACCTGGATTGTTCTTGCCTAAATGGGGAAAAAAGAACATTTACAATAAAACAAGCGCCAAATTTCCCATTTACCCCCTCTTCCTTGTCCTTGTGAAACAACTTAAACTTAAATATTGTGATGAGTTAGATCAACGAGTAATCTCAACTTTATTTCGCACCTAATCTGATCTTGAGCATACTGTCACTAGAGACCTGAAGAGTCATATTGCTCTTTTCTCTTTCCGGAATCAAGCAAATTGTGTTGGGTAATATAAACATGTCTCTCTCACTGCATTGCTCTTATGGAACAAAGCTAGAGAAAGATGAAAAACTCCCAGGAAATTAATGTTTCTCTAAAATGAAGCTCTCTCCCACTGTCTCCTTTACAGGATGTTTATTGAATATTAATTGGCATTATTCACTTTACTTTCTCATTTAATCAACTTGACCATTACAATCAACACCATCAGGAAAATCCTTGAGTTGGAAAATGTTTACAAAATGTTAAAAACCGTCAAAGAACAAGAAGTGCTAGCCACCATGATGGCTAAATCACAATGTGTCAAATAGGATAGCAACAAGGCACTGACTCTGAAGTTTTTCAGTATTTTCACTACACATACCCTTTTTCTTTTCTCAAACTCTGCCAAGGCTTCCGCATGCATGGCTGATTCACTTGCTTCAAGATCAAAATGGCTCCCTGACAATATAAAAGAACATGTTATGATTTGCAAAAGAGCTATAAAAAAATATAATATCACAACACCATATGGTTCAAAATGATCTGAGAGCGAGACATCTATAAATTTTTATTCGATTAATATCTCACAGGTGGCCAGGTAACTGACTGATGTTTATACTAAAAGCCCATAGGAACTACCATTGATGAAAATTCATACTTTACACAATTCTTTTCATTCTTTTTACCCCTATCCTCTGAGTTGTTAACCCATACCCCGCGCGCTACCCGTAAAGCCCGCTGCACGGTCAGCGACCTTACTCACAGAGAATCTTATCTGGGGTCACTGACCCTTGCCGCTATGCGATGACCACAAACGCTGTCCACGTGGTTCGGTTTTTATTGATCGGTATGAAAACATTCGCTGCTATGCCTTATCACGCTTGATAATGAATTAACCAGCAAAACCTTAGTCTGTCAGTCTCTAACCAATGATCTGACTTATGATTCCAAACTGACAGCTGTAGTTTTCGTGAGAACGAAGCATGATAACTAGCCACGTCCTCCCAAGCCCTACACAAATGGTTTCATCCTGATTGACACATACTAATAAACCAATGTGGGCATTTGGGGCAAAGATTATTTCAGAGCTTGTTTCTGATTGGTTCTTAGATACAGACAACTCTAGATGGTGGTCAGCTTGTGAGAAAATGAGATAATATTGCAAATTTGTTGAGCAACAGTTCGCATGTCGATGTTACATCTTTTGAAAATGTGGGGAGAGCCTTTGAAAGCTTAGTCTTTGTGATTCCGACCAGTGGTTGACTGGTTAACATGTCCGTGTCACAATGCGTTTGATTTAGAAGAGATACAGTGAACAATAACATGGTGGTTACGTCTTGAAAAGGTCAGTGACCTGATGCGTGAAAATATGGCTTGCGCATGGCGCGGTCAGCTTGACCTTCCCGACTTTTGCTGCCTGTGCGGTGTGAGCGCTTGCGAGTCAATACCGTCAATTGCCGCCCCTCGCAGGGTGAGGGTTAACAATGAAGTGATCACTTGTATTTAGAGTTGCTAAAAATTTCTGTAAGTAATTTTGATACACTTGGCATACTCCATGTCTCATTCTTCTCCATGAAACCTGACTAAGCTGAGAACTGCAATGTGTTTACAAACTTACTTGATTTATAACAACAGTGCGACTGAAACCCATAAACAAAAACTATGAACAGCTTTTCTATATCACAGGTCCTCACCATCTGTAATGTTGATATGTCCCGCCTCCTTCCCTGCCTCAATAGCACTGCTGGTAGTTGATGCATTCCTATCTCCTAGACGTGACTTTTCTGAATCCTCTAAACTGCCATAGTGAATTACTTTCTGTCGCTTCACAAAAGTGGGACCTTCATCATCATCTGACATTGTTGCAGAATTCTATCAAGGCACTAGATCCACTTGAGAAAACTGCAAATGAAAGGGAAATTTGTCAGCATGTTAGATTACAAGATGGCAATAACATGTTAAAACTGGAACATACTATATGTCAAGAACAGATTTAATTCATAAATGTTTCCACTGACTAAATTTTTGTGAGAGAGCAGTGAGTAATTTTTACAAACGTAATTATTGTGCGAGCCAGCATAACTTGGTCTCGTAAACAAGTTGTTTTGAACAGTTTTTTTTATAATAGATAGACAGAAGATGTGGGGAAGGATAGACGGACAGCGTAGGTGTGCATGACTGAGCACTTGTTGTATCTCGTGTTTTGAACTAGGGTTGGTAAAGAGGGAAGGGGTGAGTAGGAATTAAATGTTATTGAGACGTCTGTTGACGTACAGAAAATACCGTGATCCAGAGTAAAAGCTCGGGGTTTTGAACATGTTAAGAATTTATTGCTATAAAATTTACATTATATTGTATTGAAGTAATTCGACCTTTGATGTCGACCCAAGGTCGTTGCGTAGGGCTGTTACTTAAAATAACTCAGTTCGGCAGCTGAGCTAGAAGTGGTTGCACCAATCACAATCCAGGAATTAGACGGTAAGCTGCAGATGCAGTCCAGTATTTAAGGCCATACAGAACTTAGTTCTGGGCCACATGTAGACAATCCATTTACGAGGTGGTCGGCGATAGTCCTCAGCCAGATGAGGGACATAGAGACGCAGTTGAGCAGTCCATTGTGAGGAGCCTGATTTAAAGCTCCAGAGCCTAAGCTACTTGGTTTGATATAAACCCACAGCGTTTACATCCAGCGCTCTCACTCCTAGTGAGGGCCGCATGGTGAGAGTCCATACTAATTTGTAATGATGAAAGTGAACCGTTCTACTTACTTTTGAAGACAGTTTCAGAGCTACCGCCAGACAACGCATGGTTGTACAAGCATTCTCCATGGCGTGTCTAGAGGAATTGTCCATATCATAACATGTCTCATTGAATCAATAGAATTTAAACTGTTATATCCGTCGCCACGTGCGCGGATTCTATTTGCCATATAACTCATATGACCTGCAAGTAGTTAGATTGAATACGTTAGTCTTTATAGAAAGCGGTAGTTTCATTAGTTAGATTCAGTTGCCTTTGAATTGATATTTATATTTATAATTATATTTGTTACATTAATTCCTGTAATTAAACTGCCCTACAGTTCTGCTAAAATTGAAAGCAATTGATTTATTTAGTTTTTAGAGTGCAAGTATTTATTTTTGTGTGTTCGTCGATTGTGGGAGCGGACCTCGAAAGAGTGTCAGTCGAAATATCCCCATGTAACCCACATCGCGACACTATATACGTCTGATGCACTTTATATTTTAAATTAATACTTAAACTGAAGATATGTGTGTGTGCCTGGAGAAAGGTACCAGTTGTCGCAAATTTTGGATTTTGACTTGAGATAAGGGTATATTCTTCTAGAAAATTCAATGCTGAACACGCTGCTTTTAAAATTTTAACAATATCTTAAGTAGTTTTGAAGATATGGCACATTTTGTAAGACAGGGGGCAAAAACAAACTTTTGAGAAAAACAGCTTTAATTGCTCACTCCCATGACAGACTTTTTGGATATTGTTGAGGGAGAGTAGTTTTATTATAAAGGCAAATAGGGAAACTACTGAGTTGTGTTCACTGCTCAGCTCTAGCTTTCTATGTAAAATACTGCGCTCTCCTAACAAGATCCAAAAAACTTCCGACTTGGCGGTTTTTAGGGGACCGTGGCATGTTACACGGTAAAATATAGATGAGCAGTGAACACTGCTCAGTATTATCTCTATAACGGCTTTGTAATTAGTCCACGGTCCCCTAGCAACAATCACTTCAATATTACTTCTTGAAGAGTCACATGTTGCACAAATAATTAATTTATAAAATAATATTTAAACATAAAATATTCCAAAATCCTTTTCATATCCTATTTAGAAATGCTTAAACCTGTGTTTTCTGCAAGAAGTACATTTTCGACTAGTCATGACTTTTTCTACCTTTTCACCCCCTAGCTCAAAAATAGCTGTACCGACAACTGGTACCTTTCTTCAGGTGCACACACATATCTTGGCATGATCCTGGACGAACCCAGAGACTAACTATAAGCATACTGACTGACATATTTCACCTAATTTAACCATTTTGCAAATTATTCTTTCTACTTCTAGAAAAATGTTCTCTTTGTCCTGACCATTCAGTCAAGACCATATTTTCCCTAATCCTCATTTCTAGACCTACCCTAATCCTGCCCTTAACTCGAAGCCTTACACACTTTCAATAAAAAATACGATGAAAATCTGTAGAGACTTATAATTAAGTGGCAAAAGTTGAAAGTGGTTGGGATGTAAGGAACTCTTTCTAGATCTATAGGCTATTCTAAATAAAACAGTGTCACTTGTCAGTGTATGAGTTCGAGCACATAAATTAATTATAAATGGCTGCCCTTATCCGCCAACATTATTGGCAGATACTGCCCAAGTTTATCCGCCGATAATGTTGGCGAATACTGCCCAGGTTAATCCGCCAACATTATCGGCAGATAGGCCTACTTGGGTCTTATTGTTAAAACTGAAATAACATGGGATGGTATAACTAAAATTAACTTGCAGGCATAGTGCAATCATTAAAATATCAAATACATTGTCATAAGCTAACAGTAACATGTAATGTAGGTTTACCGTTTAGCAGGACCGTCCTTATTGAAAGTTGATTTAGACTAGATCTAGAGTCTATCTAGAGTCTAGATTTTAGATCTAGACCTTAGTCTACGTAATTACCTTTGCACTCTATAATGTGAATTTATGAAACAAAGGAAGTGTTTAAAAAATCCAGCGCAATATTTCTGGTCTCTCGTCGCGCTGTCCTCCCTGATAAACTGTCAGATTATCCCCCAAATACACGACAGCGACTTCCAGCGACCCGCTTACGATACGGGCGCAGCCATTTTAATTCACTTTTTCCTAAAAAGTTACACTTGTGTCGGATAAAAGGAAGTGAACAAATAGCCACGAGAAAACATAAATAAGCTGTTGATACTAAAAAGTAGCCAGATACAAACAAAACAGAAAACTATAAATGTTCATTATATCAATGACAATCTTGTTTAAAGTTATCTCTTGCAGTCGTACTTCTTAAAATGTTTTATTTAGCTTGAATGGATGCTTCTCTGAATGTTTGTGCAAGAATTTATAAAACAATAACTAGGTAAACTTATGAAAAACAGGTTAGGATTCTTGGAATCGGACGGGCAATGGAATAGTGAATACGAGAAAATACCACTAACACCTTTCTAGTCTGCTAAAAGCTTAAATCACCCGAATAAGTTAAACAGCATTCCTTGCTGCGACTGCTGATTTCTTGCAGGGGTTCAAAGAATGACGATCAGCAGATGAATCAGATCTGTCTCCGAACCAGACTGAAGTACGCAGCTTATAAACAGTGAGTTAGATCACATCCTATAATATACCTTAGTAGTCCTCATTGCCGTCGAGGGGATGACCATGTCATTGAGCTGTAACATGGAAAAGACTTCCGAATGTGTTTTATGCCAGATAGCACCTTTTAGTTTTCTCAGCATTTAGTTGCGAGCTGTGAATTAACAGTAAAAACATGCCAATAGATGAAGGCTACGCTTATTAAGTTATTTGCAGACGTCTGGGGATAAGATGCAGACGTCAGCGAATAAGATCAGAATGTTATTTGCAGACGGATTTTTAGTTTTGTGATTTTTATCTGGGAAGAACTTTAGATTACAATTCAGCCTTATTTTATTGAATAATTCAGGCTCTTCACTCAGTAAGAGGGCTTGATTTGGCGTAACACATGATGTTTCTTACCGTAATGATGTACCAGGTTATCTTTTTCGTTACTGATACTTATCAGTTATCATGTTCTTGGTAGTATTAGAGAGACCCTCCATAGTCAGGCCTTTTTTTCTCAGATTCTCCGGTGGCATTCTAATAGTAATATGCTTGTAACTCACTTGATGAATTGGTAAGGGGGGTTTGAAGCTCAGCAAGAGCTGACTTTTTTTTTAATCGCCACATTTTTTTTTCTGCTTTTCCCCCATTTTCCCTTTGCTTTGCTTCAGAGTATAACATTGTGAAAGGGCTTTTTTTTTTTTTTAAAGATATTTGTCAGGTGTGAAATCATAGAATAAGTCAGGCAGAGCAAATAAAAATGAACTAAACTTCCATGCAAATTAAAAAGTAATAAAACAAAACATGACATACAGTTGAAGCAGAAGACCCCCAAAATATATTTTCAGTAAATACAGGATAGATCTAAGTTACCGTAGAGAGAGATGAAATTTCACACTGACTAAAAGAAATCATTTACATGCTTAAAATTTGAATTACCGGTACAATTTTATTTCTAATTAGAAACTGTCCTTTTCAGTGAAGAGGAATAAACAAAATGAGCGGGAATAAATAAAAGAAGTAGTCTGGAGTACACTAGTAATGATCAGTTTCCCCATGACATCGATTTTGCAAAATCTTTAAAAAAAAACAACATTGGTTCCTAATAATGAGCAGTGCTACTACTAGGTTTTAAAAAAACCCATAGTGGCCGACTGATAGCCGCAGACCCTAGTCATTGTGCTACAGCAGACCCCGATAGGCTAGGAGTTATATAGTGCATATCCAGAGATGCTCTATGCGCTTTACAAAACATGTAAAAACAGAACAAATCTCATTCCTAATAACTGACCACACACACAAAGGCACACTCACACACAAACACTATCTCTCCCTCCTCTCTCTCTCTCTCTTTCTTTCTCTCTCTCTCTCTCTCTCCTTCACACACACACACAAACACCAATACATATCAGACCATACTATACATCAAAACCACAAAACCAAGAAACCCCCATCTGTGAATAAGATCAGACGTCTGCGAATAAGCACTTCGATAAATGAATGAAGGACTAACTTGTGCACAGCCACTTATAAAGTTGCTTCCTTGTAGGGATCTGAATACCCTAGCATTTGGAATATTTGGAATAATTCATGACTGTACTTGTAAGTCTGGCCATGAAATGCATTCGTAAGTAGTTCCATGACATTGTTGAGCAGAAAGCAGGCAAGAGAACAGAAACCTGACAGAACAGTGAAATAAGAGGGAGGTGAAGGGGTAGTTAATGATCCCATGTCAGATGACTACACCATAGAGAACTGGCATGGTAGCTTAAATTTTATTAAAACCTTAGACTGGAGAAACAAGGTTGGGGAGAGGGAGTGGGTGAAGGAAAGGTGCATATATTGTAAATCTGGAATTGGGAGTGTGCCAATGTTAGTCACAGAAATATTAGAATCTGGATTTTTAACTTAAGAATTTGCTGTATTGTGAAATGTGAATACAGTAAAGATGCCCGTGATGGATGTGTTCCGAACCCCCAGAACAAACTGGAAAGTAAATAGTTCAGCTGCAGGTGTCTTCCTATTTACTCATATTATATACTTAAGCTGATTTGATCAGGAGAGTTGTTACAGTTTATTAACATCTGAATGGAAGCTCTGTGTACTTGCTGTGACTACTTTGAGATAAAGTTTTCTTTTCTTGTTTTATTGACAGAAGACAGAAGATCTTGTCCTGCCGTGAGTCATATTTCCAGTAAAAGACTGGAGAGAATTGTCTAAGTTTGGAGGCATCATTTCTTGCCATAAGATATTAAGAAGCTCAGATCCCGAGGCATCAAACATATTGCATGTGAAATATCACCTGGGACTGAGCTGTAGTATAAATAGTGATGACCTGAGAAGGTGAAGTATGCTGTATTTTATCAGTGAACAGTGTGTTGAACTACTTTGAAGGAGAATCCTCTTTTGGATGGAAGATAACCAACACCGATTGTTCAGCTCCTCTGATAATTACATAAAATACATAATATAACTGCACTGTGTTATTGACATAAAGTAAAGATATCATGTCAGATGACAAGCTGAAGAAAATGGAGGGTGAAGGAGAAGAACTCTCCTTAGACAAAACTGAACAATCCGCAAACAGAACTGAGAGAGACCTGAAAGACATGACATGGGAAACACCGGATGGATCATTTACAAAGAAGATCTTGAAAGTTGGCAGTGGATTTATACGACCGCTTCTGGAATCAGTTTGTGTGTTGGATGTTTATTCACAGACCTCTGATCAAAGTGAGAAAGACAAGGATGATGTCAGTACCTTGCTGAGTAATTTAGGGATATCTGAGGGCAAATGTCTGGAATTGAAACTTGGTATGGCTGAAACACAAGCTATGAAAATATTAGAACTGTGTCTTATGACAATGAAAAAGGGGGAAGAGAGTGAATTTATCATCAAAAGACCACAAGATTTATGGATGCAGTCGGATGTTGAAAAGAGTCACTCGCCACTTTGCCTGGTTTTGACTCTGCGTGATTTTTGCGAGGTAAAACCTCTCTGGGAACTCTCGTCTGATGACAAATACCAACTGGCAATAGTGCACAAAGAAAGAGGAACAAATCTGTTTAAAGATGGGAAAATTGAGCCTGCCTTTTACCATTACAGCATTGCTGTCAAGTACTTAATCTGCATCTATGAATGTTCCTCAGTTATTGATGATGAACCTGAACCGGACACAAAATCTCACAAACAAGAATATTTAGCCCTAGAGTGTATTTGTTATCTCAACTTGGCAGCTTGCCAGTCTAAAGTGGCCAATCATCACAGCGTTATTGACAATTGCACTCGTGCTCTGGAACTGGAGTCATCTAACGTGAAGGGTTTGTACCGGAGAGCCCAGGCATACAAGGCATGTGGAAAACTGGAGCAAGCCAGGTATTTATTTTTTCTATTGATTAACAGAGAGTACAATAGGCTTATTACAGTGTTTGTTACGAATCTGGACTGGGTGATAGTGCCCTCCAGTGTTACTAGACTCGACTAAAGTCCCCTCTAGGTGTTATGAAGAGGGTCTTCTCAATGATGGTATTATGACTGCATTTTAAATCGAGAGGTATTTACTATTTAATCTTTCGTACCATGCCACACACTAAGAACAATCTGAATAAGTTTCATAAACAGACCTGCAGGGCCACAAATTTAATTACATTAAATTTCCTAACAATTTTGTCTAGATCTATTACATACTAAAGACAACATCAGCAGCATCAAATGAAAATTCAATAATATGTCACTAGAAGTCTTCTCTAGATTCCTATAATGTTATGATCATTCTGACTCACTAACAATTTAAGTACTAGTTATATATCTCTCAGATATAGTCTGCCTACTATCTATCAAGCAATATACTAATATCGTCTCTGGCGACGATGTCATCTCAGCTATTTGTGCCTACCGCTTATAATGAATCGAGCCCGTCAATATAAACTGACGTAGCTAAGTCTAGAGATCTACTCTAGGATGGGCTGGCAATCCCCAGCCTCATCCAGACAAATCAATCCCAATTCACAGATGTGTATGCTATACATTCATACTAATTGCAAGTCAATATAAATCTTTGTCTTGCATTCTTGGGTAGCATTCCTAGTATATGCGGCGATTCTGTCCTAGTGGATAACTTATGTTCAGCTCCTCGTTCATTGTTGAGTCATCAATGGACAAACACTTACGCTTGGTCCCTGGTGTTAGAAAACCAGGGAGCGATGGACAATAGCAGTGGGCATATCTCATTCAAGCATATGGCTTCCTCTCAAATGTCTATATTGGACTAGACATGAAATCGAACAGAATTATGATTCTTCAGGCAGAATCGTGCCGACGCCTGCACAGATTGGAGTTTTCTGTATGGAGTAATGGACATAGGTATGGCTACGCTTTTATACTGTGCAGCCACCTGCAAATTACCGTCCAAATCCCTAGATTTGATTGGTGCATCCATGCGAGCTCATCTCGCAGTATTAATATATTCTACGTGGGAGTTGGTCACGGCCTTGTACTAAAAACAGACAAGGTCAATTTAAAATGTCAAAACAATTACTGAAATCTTTAACCCCTCGTGCTTTCTACATTTTATGTACGAATTTCTGAACGCGACTAAGCGTCTTAAACTATCTATCCTTATTCACCCCTTCTCTTCCCTTCTAAGTGTTCATCAAAATCACGGGGTCGAGAATTGCACTGTCACTCCTAACTTATACATTTATTCTATCTCGCCCCACTTTCTTTCCATCTCTAAGAAAAAGTGTTTCAAAAACAAACTGTTCACGAGAACAGTTCAAGGACAAAATTACGCTGGTTATAATCAACGAGACCGTGAAAAATCAACTCCTTGCAAGTCGTGACCCAGCACGGCAATTATAGTACTTAAACCATGACAGTGTTTATAATTAAAAAATCATAAAGATTTTGTTTTTCAAATATTGTTTCAATTGCGAATTTTTTTTTAACCCGATGAAGGTCTTTTATGTCCGGAATCTTGTGTTTTTTGCTTTCCATGTCTAATTCTTTTGTGATTTAGTGTATGGTTTGTTATTTAAAATTTTTTGTAAATGGGGCTGTGTAACATACAACCTTTTTGTCTTTGTTGCCATATTTTAACTTTGTCCAAACCCTATTGCGACCTTGCTGATTTGCTGTAGTTTGTTTTAAATATTTTGTTAGTTCAGACGAAGATATCATTACGTGAAACAGGGAAAGCACAAAATTATTGTTTCGTGCAGTAAAGAATGATTGCTTTCCAACAAGTGCTTGATTCAAACTGGGACATTTATCACGGATTATCATGGATTTCCATGGTGTTTCAGGTGCAATCAGTCTCATATTCTCGGTGAAGAGTCACAGCTGACATGACCTGTATTCCATAACCTTTTCATGACCTGTATGACATACACAAGACGTCATTTTTTCTCATAAGAAAAGAATCGTTCAGGGATGTAAATCTTTCAGATTTTCTCTGATTTCAGAGTTTTTCATTTTGTTGGATTTTGAGGGTAAATTCCTAGATCTAGAGCTAAATCTATCCTTGTTTTTAGTTATTTTAGGTTGTTTTTGTTTTCTTTATTCACATAATATAGTTTTTCAACAGTAACCAATCGGAACATAAAAACTACGAATAGAAACAGTTAATTTCACAACTACATTAATACTATTGTCACAATCCACCCAACTCCGACACTGATTTTCAGATTTTTACTGGAGGTGATTGCGAAGGTCAGGTTGCAGATGTTTAATTCCAGGAAATTTGAATTGAGTGATTGAAAATACAACACTTCAAATGTCTTATACATGTAATATTGTTCAAAATACACCATGGGTGTGTTGATGTACTATTGGCTAACCATTGTTTCTCCAAAATCTGAGTTTTTGGTGGATAGAACACCAAGGGTAATTAATCATCAATGTCATAAGTTTCCCTTTCTTTCCCAGATCTGATCTGAAGCGAGCTATGAAGATTGAACCCAAGAATCGTGCCATTGCATCGCTCTTGGCATCCTGTAAGAAGTAATCAGAAATCAACACCCTTCTTCAATCTTTGTGGTTTATATGATGAATTACTCGGAGAATTTTGGGTGGCAGCTTGCACACAGCATTGACAATGGTGTTATTAACCCTCTAGGCCCTGCCTCTATTTCTGCTTGTGGGAAAAATTCCATTTTGCGAGAATTTGTCTTAGGGGCATAATTAAGGGTTTTTCATGATCATTTGGTTAACTTAATGTATTCTGTAGAAATTACCAAAACAACTTTTCTGGCCTTGAGTTTGTGGCAACTGCAGTTAAGTGACAATTTCTGTGTATGGGGCTAAGAGGGCTAAGAATGATTTCTTTTTTATAACTTTTTGGCATATTTCAGGAAATAAGATAACTTTGCTGTCATAGTTTGTGTGTTTATGTTACTTCCATGACATTAATTTATCTGCATGGGAGTTTTTATTATTATTATTATTATTATTTTATATAGCGCATATCCATTTTTGAAATGCTCTATACGCTTTACAGAAGAAACCTGTCAACCACAGAGCAGAATGGATTGCCGGCGAAGCGCTCAACACACTACACTGCTTCTTTCTCTCTCCCTGTTTCACTCACTCTCTCTCTATCGCAGAGCACTTTATGCAAAATTAAATAGTTTTTAAGCTGATAGATGGTTGTTGTCAGTAAACAGATTTGCTGTACATTTATTATTTTTAATTTGGCTGCATGTCCATACACCATGTATATATAAGTACAAAATTTGAATTCATCACATGTCAAAATCCTACTTACTGTTAAATCTGCAGAGTGTTTAGGCAATTGGCTTTGTTACCACAAAATTACAGGAGTTTGCACTGTTAAATTTAAATAATTATAAATGTATTAGAAGAACTTTTTAAAAAGCAGATTTGAAATGAAATGGAGATATATTCCTCCATGAGACCAGAATCATGGAATCAATTTTGAGTTTGATTTATGATAGATGTGGAAATTGGGCATTACATTAATTCCAACAAATTTGAGTCCATTCGTGTGGCTATTTTCTTAATTGGTCATCAAAGAACCATTAAAGAAACCAATGTATCCCACATTGGTCTTGTTTTGAGTACTTCAGGGTTGAATTTTTGTCATTTTTCTGTCATTGCTTTTTGGACATCTTGGACTAACTCCTGTGAAAAATGAGATAGTGTTTGAGCAGAGACGAATGAAAATAAAAGTGTACTCAAGAATGTTGATTGTTGGGAAATCCGTGATCTGTTACAGAAATATTCCTTAAATTTATACAGTTCAGTTCATGTCTTTTCATCGTGAAATGATTAAAATTACTTCAAGGATCAAAACTAATTTCAATGTGCTAATAATGTTTCTGGTAAGCACTAGAAGTCTTAGTGTGGATTGAGAACACTGTTATAACTTCAAATGTATGAGTTAAATATAATATTGTCTTTGCCTTTTAAGTTTTGGGTACTTTAACCATACCACTGTGCGAAATGTGTGGTGATTTTTTACCTCAAATAAATATATGCAAATCTGGTTACTTTGGCGTTTCAATTAAGGTTTTTAAAAAAATAATTTAGAAATGGTCCAAAATACGAAGAGAAAATAAAATTCAGGTTTTTTTTCCACTCCCTGAAATTGGAAGTGAAATGTTTTGAAAAACCAGTTATGTGACTAGGTCAAGGGCTGGAACACTTTTTTGATGCATCCTCCTGTAACATGGCTCTCCCAAGTTTTAATGCTTCTGCAGGACAGCGTTAATGTCCTGTTGGAAAACAGGAAGAAACCATCTGAATTACTGGTAACTGAAATCCTGATAACCTATTAAGCGTTGTTATGAGCATTGTGTTAACCATTATTAACAATGTTATGGCTTATGAAATAATTGCTGCCTCTAGATTTTCACTTTGTTTTTGAATCTCAAGGCATGCTAAATTTATTATACCAGTTAAAAGCGAGAGTAATGTGCAGTTTGCTTCATAAAAGATCGTCATGAATGTTTTTCTCATGCTTGTCAGTTCCACATTAAATTCTGTGAAGAGCTCACCAGTGCCTGCCAGCTACTTCATTCAAACTGATTTCAGTCTTCCGTATTCTTGTATCTCTTGTGGATACAGTATAGCTATTTTTGACAATACATTGTAACAGGCGCAAATAATTTGGTCTACCCTAAAATCCTGCCTTTCTTTTTTTCTTGTATTTTTGTTGCAAACCTTTAGTGCGATTTTGTTTTTGATGTTGTTCCAAATATTTGTAAATTTATTATGGATTTTGCCAGTTGTTTTTTTTTAATGCTCAGCATTTAAATAGCTACCCATAGTATTGATTATGTCTGTGCTGATATAATGCAGTTGTGAGATGATTCCAAATTGTGCTTGCCTCGTGGTGTCCTCACAAAGTATCTCTTTGTCTCTGTCATATTTCATCAAAGCATTTATCCAGATATATATATATACATGTAGGCCCTATATGAAATCAAACAAGTTACAAAATTCAAATATCTAGGCCATTTGATAACATCAGATGGTAGGAGCATAAGTGAAATAAGGAAAAGAATAATAATGGACAAAGATTCATTCCAAAAAATGACACCAATATTAATAAACGGAAATATATCAATAACCACCAAAATCAGAGTCTTGAAAACATATGTGTGGTCAGTGCTTTTATACGGATGTGAATGTTGGACAGTGAACAAAGAAATAGGAAACTAGAAGCAGCAGAGATGTGGTTTATTAGAAGAATATATAGAGAATATCATGGATGGAGAAGAAATCAAATGAGGCAGTATTGAGAGACTCTAATCTGAAAAGATCATTAATTCAAACAATAAGACAGAGGCAACTGAAATTTCTAGAACACATCTGTCGCCTCAGGAGCCTCAAACATCTAGCAGTCACAGGGAAGATCGAGGGCAGGAAAAGTAGGGGTAGACAGAGAAAAACATTCACTGAAAGTCTTAATTAATGGACAACAAATAAACGTCACAACAACAACTCCTTGAGGTTGGCTGATGACTGATCCGAGTGGAGAGCCATGATCGCCAATGTCTGTTCCAGACAGGGCAACTGATGATGATGATGATACATGTATTCCCTCAAGGAAGAGATAAAAAGAAGCACATTCAAGTGAAGAAAAAAAATCAGTGCAAGAGAGATCAGGGATGAGTCCAAAATAAGGATTAAGGATCAATTCAGTTTTAAGGAATAAAAAAAGAAATTTACTAATGGTCTAAATACAATGTACAATACATGTTTATAGAAATGTTGTCAGTTGGAACCTTGTTACATGTAAAACTGGCCTTTGAGCCTGTTGTTAAAGGGACGGTACTCTAATCATAAAGCCAAATAGAAAAAATCCTGAGTTTTTTCACTGCTCAGCTATCATCATCATTAAGTGCCTTGCCAGCAGGCATTGGCGATCATGACCCTCCACCTCTTGCGATTTTCTGCAGCCCTGATGACGTCATTGGTGGTGTACATTCCCAGCCAGGCCTTTAGGTCATCCTGCATCTATAGCTTTGTTTAAAATACTCAATGTCAACAAAATTGAGGGTTTTGAAGAGCTATGTGTGGTCAACCCTCCTGTACGGATGTGAATGCTGGACATTAACTAAGGACATGGAAAACAAGCTAGAGACAACAGAAATGTGGTTTTTAAGGAGACTCCTAAATATTTCATGGTGGAAGGAAAGGAAATCGAATGAAATGGTGATGAAAGACGCCAACATGGAGCAATCACTAATAAAAGCAATTAGGAGAAGACAATTGCAGGTCATGGGACACCTGAATTGACACAAAGGTCTTGAACACCTTGCTCTAACTGGAAAAATAGAGGGCTAAAAAAGCAGAGGTAGACAAAGAATAACATAATATTTAGAGAGTTTGAACAGATGGGTGACAGGGAAAAACCAGGGCAATTTGGGCTTTTTGAGAGCATCCGAGTGGAGGAATGAGCGGCGAACCATGATCGCCGATATCTGTTCCAGATCCGGCACTTAAAGAAGGAGAAAATACTAGGGTCCCTTAACAACACCCTTAAGGCCAGTTTTAACAAAGTTCCAACAGCTGACCAACAATATGTGTCACCATTCTCTTGTGCATATTTGACATGTGCATATCAGTAGCACAGGGCCCTAACAGCCCAAGTGTGGAGTGGTTGACTCACCCAGCCTTAACACTGATATTATCAGTATGTATATGTGGGCATTAAGTGGAGTCATTCAGTACGGAATATTCCACTGTCAGAGCGCTTTGCAATTATGTGTATTGAAATGAACAGTAGTTGCTGGCCCATTTTATTAGGTGCAAAAGGCCTTGAAAATTTCATGACTAGCTGTTCTTGACCTTTACATGGAAAATTCAACAGCCTGCGAAATTCAGTCTGTGCCATTCTTTCTCTGATTTCAATAGCATCAAAATGCATATCTTTGCTTTCATTTCATTTTGGTGACAAATTTCAGCCGTGAATTATAGAAAAAGCATACAAGATACATAATTCAGATAAAATAAATTTCAAATTTAATTATGGATGTTAAATTTTAAATATTGTTCATACCAGATTTTATGCTTTTTGGGATGGAAAATACATGTAGTATTTTTTCCATATTTTTGAGAAATGGTAAAAATCCCTAGGCTGGACTGATAAGCCTAGTTTCCAGTGCCAGGGTTGAGTGAGACAACAAAACAAAGAAAAATTCACTTGATGCAGAAAGACAACCTAGCTGGATGGTTTGATCACAATGTATTTTTAAAAAAATTTCCTTTGTCCTATTGTAATATAATATTTTACACATCATGTTGAATGAGGTCATCTTCAGTTTCCAACAAGAAAAAAACCAAAACAAAACAAAAATAACAACAATTATAGATCTACGAAACTTCATAACTGGGCAATTGGTGGCCAAGATCATTGTCATCACATTTCCAATCAGCTGATATATTTCACTGTTTTTTAATGCTAAATCTACAACTTGTATTTTTACCTAAGTCAGTGTATTTCCAATTAGCTCAGTGTTTTTCACTGCTAAAACTATGTTTTTTTTTACATTAGATACATTTTCACGTTATCCAGTTGTAATACTATTTTTGAACATTTGTTTAGTCTTTTTCTTTGCCATTTTGTGGTCATATTTCCAACATTTTATAATTAAAATGCAGCTGTGACATCCTGTAAATCTTGAGCTAAACTTAGCTTTTCAAAGTTCAATGTTTAAATTTATTGTGAAAAAGCACCTGACAGACAAGAGATAGTATTTTATGTGTTTTTGTGAAAAGGCTTGTCGATTTACCATCTTTGCAATAAAACAGTTTTTTCTTTTGAATGGTGTTCAGATATTATGTGCCTTTGAAATATGAAATGTTGACTTCTTCATCCACACTCAGGTTGGACTGATTCATCATTCATTTGATCATGTAGAAACCAATGCCTGTTATAGTGTTAATTCTTCAAAGCCTACATATTTTTTCACTTTGGACTGCCAAGAAAGATAAAGGGGTAAATTATCATAATGGTTAGTTCCCTTCCAAAAAATAATATTTGCCATACTTAATTCCATAAAACTGCATATTATTTTGTACATGGAAATGATTAGAATCACAAAAGTGCCAAGTAAAAGTTGGTCAACTGAGTCATTTACGAAATATTATAAAAACCACATACATGTATATGTACAAATTTTAAATATTGTGCGTGCCAGATGTTATGCTGTTGGGATGGGAAATACATGTAGTATTTTTTCCATATTTTTAAGAAGTGGTAAAAATCCCTAGTCTGGGCCAGCAAGCCCAGTTTTCAGTCGCAAGGCTGAGTGAGACAACTTTGCAGGAGAACAAAAAATTTATTAGAAGCAGAAAGGGTGAAACCAGCCAGATGGTTTGATCACAATGTATTTTTTTAAAAATTCCAGTGTGTTCTGTAGTAATATATTTTATGCCTCATAATGAATGAGGTCATATTCTGTTTCCACCAAAAAAAACAACAAAAAAAACAGATCTATGAATATTTGTAACTGCGCATTTTGTGGCACGATACACCTTTTTCTTTTTCCCAAGTTTTGACTCTACTGCATTGTTGCACACTTCGTTTGGGCATTTGGAAGCACTGCTAATTTCTAATTCTTTTTATTTTTCTCATCACACTTAAATGGTTGAGTGTGACAGACAATATTAATTTCTGTATTTTAAGGTAAAAACCAGGCAATATCTCTCTCACACACACACACAGAGTTAAGAACAAGATAACGGAAAATCTCAAATGAAAAGTAAATATTTATTAAATCAAACCAAACCGGAAAATGTTTTGTGTAGGGTGGGTCTTTGTAACTGTATTATTGGCTCTATTTAACATGCTTGATAACAGTTTCTTGTGTGGATTTTTCTTATATCCCTGTGATAAAAGTTTGTACATGTAACATATGCAAATAACACCATCTATTCCACTGTTCAAGGCCAAGGCTCAACCAGCCTTGCACAGTATTTGGTATCTATGCACTCTGAAAATCAACACTGGCAGTCATCAGCACTATGAACTTTTTTGACAGCCATTATAACTGTTTTATGGTATTAAAAGTGGGACAGGCATAAAAAATAACTTGCAGTGCATTCTGAGAAATAATTATGCCATCCGAGGTTACCATTCTGAAAACATGATGAAGTGATACTGGCTGTACAATAATATGCATACAACGTTGAAGCAATGAGACAGTAGTTCAGAAGAGCGGAGGCACTTTGTGTCAGCAAATAGTTAACATAATGCTCTGTGAAATCAGTTCAGAGCATGTAACAGTGAAGCCAGTTATTTCACAGCAGTGTAAGTTTCTGTGAGGTAAATACAATACAATAAAACATTTCACTACCGGCATTCCCAAGAAATCAAAAAATACGTATGCTGATTCCATAAATACATGTGCGCCATACATGAGGTTATACAATCCACAGCTGGGTTGTCCCATTTAGCAAATGTCACTGACAGATGATAAATGGCTAAATGAAGAGTTGAAAAATCAAAACATACCAGGTGCTGAGTTGAAAACCGAAGACCCCTGAGTGTAAAACAGGCACACAGATGAACCTCACATTGCAAAAGAAAACATGACAGGCAGAGGTTTTTGTACTACATTCTGGATGCTAAGTTCATGCTCCTCACACGTGATCACAATAGCCACTGCGTATCATGTTTTTTTTTTCATTTCTAAGCTTTTTTTAACAGTCGGGGATCTTCGGTTTTCAACATGTTTAGTGGAAGGTACTTTTCAATACCAGCTTTCTGAAGTACCATAAAAGCTAACTAGGCTAAATCACTTTATAATCAGTAAGATTTAACTTTCAACTCTTCAACATTGGCTCATTGTATGTAAAGCAGGAAGAAAAATATCAAAGGCAGTTACACAGCCTTTTAAAGGATCAAGGTAGTTTTTCACTATGAAACTGTTATTCTGGCAAGTATTAAATTGTAATGAATACTGAAAACACACACACTTCTCTGCTTACAAAATTTTCAATCAGTTTTGATCACACAAAATATTGGCTCGATGCAAAAGTGGATAGTCCACATAAAAGTAAAATCCAAATTGGGAAGACATTTAAATAAGGAGTAATACTTTTTAAAAGTAGTGAACACATGAGAAAATACTCAGATATTCATGGTTTATAAAGAAACCAAAAACAATGCTAGCAATTGAGTGGTTCGTTGGTTTCAGCTGAGGTAAAACACTAAATTGTTGGCGTAACAATGAAAATATCTCTTGGCAAATGTGACAAATCCATATTGAGGATTTTCATTTAGTGACTTCTGATAGATATCAGTGTTCTGGACAACTCCATGCACAATCCCTCACCCCCTTTCCCTCCAGTGCCACAAGATTTTTTTCACACATTAACCACAGTTGGTAACAAAATTCCTACTGCGGCTATATGAGTAGTTTGGCTACATGACCCAGTTAGCCTCTGCCAAAGAAAAAAAATTCTACTGCTCTAATATAAAAAATTAGATCTATTCTGGAAAAAGAGTTACTGATGCGTGGCAGTGGTCTGAAATGCATGCAAACATGCTTTTATAGATTTTATTTGCTTATATTATTTCATCAAAATCTCAGCATGGTATGTTTGTCACATTTGGCCTCGAAATTCCGCACATCAAGAAAGATGTGTATTTTTTACACTGGTACATTATTTACAGAGTTTCAATGTGGTAATTTACTTCATTCAATAACACTGAACACGGATACAATGCAAAATTTCTTATACCAACATCAAACCCCATGCTTTGATGCTGCTTTTGATCAGAACAACGCTTGAACCACACTCAAACCATAGATCAATTTCGGTCAAGACACAGAAAATATATCATTACTGTGCAAAGATAATAGCCTAAGTCATGCCTGGGCCAAAATAGCACTGACCTTTATGTGCCACGCGGCCCGAAACAAAAGCACGGCCCTTATGATATCAATCCTTCAAGGAAAGACAGAAACAAAGAGAAAACAAGGAAGACCACCCATTACATATCACGATAACATCAAGAAAGTCAGCCAGCTGGAAATAAGTGAACTAACTAGGAAAGCTAAGGACAGGATTGGGTGGAGGAGATTTTGTCGTGACATCCACTGTAGCAGCTAACATCGATGACGATGAAGCCGACAGGTGACAGGTGACAGGTGATCAAGCATAAAACCATCATGGGAACAACCAGCAAAAAAAACAAAAACAAATATGCACCAGACTGTCCCTGCAATAATGCATCAAGCAATTCACACCAAAAAATCAATGTTTCACTTTGATATAAGTGATTTACTTGCTTTCCTCAAAATTATAAAAATGAGACCAGACCTGCCAACCATCCCGATTTTATCGGGATTATCCCGAATCCGGACAGCCGGTCCCGATATCCCGAATACATCATCATAATCCCGATTTTGCGAGCCGTAGACTGAAAATCGGCGAAAATACTGAGTCAATCCGCGAAGTAGATCTGGTACTCGATTATCATCAGAATCGATTTCCGTTTCCTTTTTTTACAATGGATTAAAAGCATACATCACTACTCGATACGCAACTAGATCTAGAATCTATTGGGATCGACTAGTTCGTAGTACATTGTGCTGATAAAATAAGAGCGTTATCTAATTGGAGCAGCACATGGTGATGATAAGAATAAGAGGAAACGCGGTCAGTCTTTCAATCCGATTGTGAGATCGTGTTTTATTCCGTTCAGCTGGTCTGTTCATAGCTTGAGTTTAAGTAGGCATCCAGCGTGCATAATTTGATTGTGATTGCCTTCATTTCGTTATAATTTCTATTCACTGGCTGAAGGATGGATAAGTTTCTCAAAAAACGACGTTTACCCGGTCAAGAACCAGATGATCAACAAACCTCATCTAGATCTAGTGATAGTTGTAGATCTACAGAATCGTCGGCGCCCCCGCGGAAGAAGGAAAAACTGCAAACTAAATATCATGATGCTTATTCAAAGGAGTGGCCATTTCTAAAACCGTCTGGAAAGGGAGTGACATTCGTGAGGTGTGTTCCATGCAGTGTGGATTTTAGTGTTGCAAGTGGTGGTAGAGATGACATTCAGAAACACTTGAAGACAAACAAACATGCAGTAGCAGTCAAGGGCAGTGAAACAAACAGACATTGGGAATTTCTTTGCCAAGGAGAAGGATATGTCCGTGATCAGATCAGAAGTTCTGTTTACCAGATATTTGGTTGAGAATAATCTGCCAATAGCTGTGAGTGACAAATTTGGCAGTTTTCTTCGAGCTGTGTGCCCTGACTCAGACATAGCGAAGAAATGTGCATGTAGAAAGACAACAGAAGAGTTGGTGGAGAGATTGAGAAGCACGACTTTCAGCATGGGGACAGATGGCAGCAATGATCATAACAGCAAACTATATCCATTGGTCGTCACTCTGAATGATGAGGCAAGTGAGGAGATAAAAACAGAGCTGCTTTCTTTACCAGAATTGGAGAAATCCTCTTCAGCTGCCAACATAACAGAGCTGATTATGACAGAACTATCTAAGCACAACATCCCTGTTGGAAACTGTTTGGCGTTCATGTCAGACAATGCTAATGTGATGGTAGGGAGAAAAGGTGGTGCCAGTACCCTGCTAAGAAAGGAGCAGCCCAACATGCTCAGTCTGGGCTGTGGATGCCATTTAATAAACTTGGCTGTTAAGAAATCGGTGTCTGTTTTGCCTTTCAAAGTTGAGGAATTCTTGACAGACCTTTATTACTTCTTTCACCACTCTGAAAAAAAGCTGTCAGACTTCAATGAGTTTCAGCTATTGTACAATGATGAGGCAAAGAAAATATTGAAATACTGCCCAACAAGATGGTTGTGTCTGACTACCTCTCTACAACGGACCATGGAGCTGTGGAAGCCACTCACAAAGTATTTCAATAAGGTGAAGGAAGATGCAGACAAGGAGGCGGAAAGAAAATCTAAGAAAGAAGCAGGAAAGAAAGATGCCGCAGACACCATAATTGATTCCTGGTTTGAAACCACCAGCTCACAGACACCAAAGCCCTCATCTGCAGAAGGCAATTCAAAATCAGCCAATCCAGACCCCAGCTCCTTCACCATGGGTAGACTAGAGAGAATCCACAGCATTCTGAATTCCAAGCAAGCTGCCATTTACTGTGCTTTTCTCTTGTGGATTATGCCAACCTTTGATAAATATAATAAGATTCTGCAAAGCGAGCAGCCACAAATACACAAATTGAAGGATTTATACCTGTCACTGTTTAAGGACCTGTTAATGAAATTCATCAAGCCTGATGTAGTTAGCCTCAACATACATGACATCACAAAGGTCATATTTGCTGACAAGAACCACATACAGGATCAGCAGTTGTACTTTGGACAGCTTGCTCAGCACCTGATGGAAAAATTGAAGGCCAAACACAGAGATGCCATTTCATCCACCATCAAACTATTCTAAACAGCTCTGGACTACATGATGGACAGATTTCCAATGAAGGATGAAACACTTCATCATGCTCAATTTGTGAATATTGAAAAGAGGCATTCTCTGTCCTGCAATAGTGTCAACTACTTTCTTTCCAAGTTGCCACACCTCTCCATTTCCCAGGACCAGCTGCAGGAAGAGTTTGTCAATTTTCAGTGTTCAGAGCTGCCGACTTCAGTGATGTCAGAGACAAGGGCTAACAAACAGTGGAACTTGCTGTTGCACCATGTCAACAGTCTGGACAACAGCAAGCCCTACCACAACTTGGCAAGAGTGGCCCTCAGCATCTTGTCAGTACCACACAGCAATGCTAGTGCTGAGAGGATCTTTTCTCTGGTGAGAAAGAACAGAACTGAAGTCAGGGCATCCATGAGCACTAAGACCCTGAATTCTTTGTTGGTGACCAAGGTCAGATCCAAACCTTTGGACTTGACTGATCAGTTCCTGAGGAGATGCAAGACTGCCACTATGGACAGTTTGAGGCCTCCTCAACCCAGCCAATGAAGACAAAGGACTTCTTGTACATATTTGTAAATAGTTTTGGTGAGTACACCCACTGATTTCTTCCTACCCTTGCTTTTCTGTCACATTATTCTGAACAGGTAGCATACATGTTATAATGCATCTCTGCGTCGGTCATGCAGCTAGGGTTTCGTTAGTGGACTGATGCACTCCGCCAACATTATCCCTAATTTTGTCTTTTCAAAGTTGGCAGGTCTGTGAGACTGACTGTCATATTAGCACAGTAATGACATTAAAGATTGTGTATATATCCTCATTCAATGGATTTTCTTTCACTCTCAGACTTCTATTTAATCATTTCTCTGTCATTCAATCATGTGGTTGCATTTCTATGTGGCTTGTAAACTGCCACACATCTGGTTCCTTGTGTGGCATGGCAAATGAACAAACAAACAGAAGCAATCAACAACCACATCAGTGGCACAAAGGTATCAGTTAATTGGTCCCTTTTACTGTCTCAAAAATCATTTGGCATTCACTTGAAAACTCTGATTTCATTTTGCAATTTCTAAGAAAATTGATACTTTACATAGTCGGTATATAAGCAATGTTATGATAATCAGATTTACAAGTATTACAAGCAATGTACAGGAAGCCATAAATATTTCTTAAGTGGTACAGTTTGATTTACTGTGCTTACAAAGGACAACGTAAAAATATTTTGATTCTACATATTTTGAACACATCTGGCTGAGTTTAGTGATTTAAAAAGTAGCAACAAAAAAGTGGGGGAAAAAAATATATAATTCACTGAGTGCATCGCTAACAATCATTGCATATAAACTACAGCAAGAATTGAATACGGTGCCGAAGTTTAAGTGTCACAGATACTTGCTATTTTTATTATCAACAGAGATGATAGCAAATTCTTCAGGTGCCAAAGGTTAATGGAAGATGATGTTGACAATCCACTGATTGTGGTCAGTGGTTACAGCATGAAGAAGAAAAAAAATCATATGGTGGAGCTTCCCTGTGACAAATGGGTGAATGAGTATGTGACTTTTTATGTTCTTGAGCAATAACAAAACGCAACCTGCATATATTTGCATTTTTGTTCTGAACTCAAGTGAAAAATGAAAAATCAGATTCAGTAAGATCAATAGTATGCATTTAGTTACATTATGATCTTTTTGGAAAATTATTGTACCAACTTAAATAACTGCAAATCTGTGGTGCTGTAAATTTTGAATTTTATTTCATTTTCATTGGAAGTTCCAAGAGGGGACATGCTCAGCCGCCATGGGTTATTGGCGGGGCAGGGATGCCATGCAAAGCACCACAATCAACATCACAATTTTGGATGACCTAAGTGAAACAAATCAATTATGATAAAATGCCCACCACCAGAAAGAAGCTTCATGTCTATGTTAAGAGATGTCTTAAGTTTAGACCATCTGATCATTACAGTTTAGCTTTTGGACTTTAGTTTAAATATGATAAAGGCAATCCATGTCAAAAAGGAGCACCACACTATCAGAAATGTGAGATGGCATATTCCAGGATCTTGATGTTGATAGAATTCTGTCTCCAGGGAAATGCATCTGTGAGAAAACTGAAGAGCAACCAAAGATTCAATACAAACATGAAATATCCTGCAATATTATGTCTTAATGAATTGTAGACTGAAACCACTGACAGTCTCACATTTATATACTGTATATTCTCTGATCTAATGAACATTTGACTTGAGAATAAGTAAGTTTGCAGAAAAGTGGACAATAAATTAACTGCATGCTATATTAAAAATCCACCTCCGTGCCTCTATTAAGTGTTACTTCAAAAATAATGCTGAAAAGATCAAATGGCTTGAAACTGAATACGTACATATATAATAAATACACAGTGGAGGAATACTGTGGTGTATATATAAGGCCAAACAAAAAGGTACAAATTAAATCTGAGGAGTTGAAAATTAAACCATATATCAAGTGCAAAGTTACCATTGAAATTAGTAATTAAAAGAAAAATGTTACTTGGAATCTTCCATTTAGCAGTGTTATTTACATTTTTTTTTTATCTAGGCACCTCTGGTTTGCAACATTTTGAAATAAAAGGTAGTATTTAATACCAACCTCCTGAAGTGGCACAAATAACCAAGTGGTTCAAAGCACAATTTAGTAAGATTTAACGGTCAACTCCTCATTTGCCCCCGACGGGAACTAACACGAAGAACATAGAGAGATCTTGTAAAAAATACATCAAATGGTATCTTCAAAACGCTTCTTAGGTGACTTTCTTGGACTGGGATGGCGGAAACTGTGATGTTTTTGTGGTGGGGGGAAGCCGTACAGTGAAGAGTCAATGTTTTCCTTCGCTTGTTCCAGATCCTGTGTTGACTTCGTCACTGAAAGACAAAACAGAAAAATATAATTTAAAATGACTTTTAGTAAAGTAAAGACACTGACCACATTAAAAGAATCAAGGATAATATGACAATCTACACTGAAGCCAGTTCATTGTCTACAAGCCAAGACCCAGGAGCTAGGCTCACACAAGATGTGCAAGTTCATCACAAAGTCAGAGTGTCAAGTAAACAAGTAGAACATGGTTACACCATAGAATCGTTGATACTTTTGGGACACTGACTGCATCCAGAAATCAATCAGACACAGAAGGCCAGAGAAGTATAAAAGATGTCTTTCGCTTGTAACAGTCACACACTTGGCCATCCACAACCTATAAAAGGGGCTTTGTTTTTTTGTTTTTGTTTTTTAGGTACACATGAAAGAGATAAGGATCACTGATGACCAGGATATTTTTTCTGCAGGATTGAGCTAGTTTACCTGTGGTTGCTATACATTTCATAAGGTGGACTTGTATGTCCTATTTCCTCTGAGATTGATATTGTGGTACTTTAGCCAATGCCCATCATAAAATACTGCAAAATGAATTCCCTGGCCATCTTCATCAATGAAACATGTTACAATAAGATGAAATGCAGAATACTATAGAAACAAGGTTCCCCTAGCATTTTTTTGCCCTGATATTGCTTTATTCTATCTCCACTTTTTACAAAAAAATGAAATGAGGCCATAACATGGAATATAAATAGCAAAGTATATTTCATCATTCCTGTAAACATTTTGAAAGTATGTCACCTCTGGGAGTAGATTTTAAAGTGTTAAACAGTTGATCTGACACTTTGTAAAGTTTTACTAGAAAATTTCTCAAAAAACCCTGATTTGATATGGAATAAGGCAGTCCTGGGGCCAGTTTCTTTGACCAAGCACCTGGGAATCACACACCCCCAAATCATCCTACAGCAAAGAAGTTGCTGTTCTCTATAGCATGCGAAGTTCTTAAAATGCTCACCTGAATGAAAAGTTTTGCTCAATTCTTAGAAATGTTAAATTTAAGTCACAGAGCTTCAATTAAAATCAGAGCTCAGAAACATCCAAACTGAGTTTACAAAATGCACAGTCCCTAGGGCTAACAAGTATTATAGTTTAATAGTTCCACGGTTCTCCTCCATATTTTCAGGGATTGTATAGAACAATTGGCATGTTTCATTGACAATGTATTTTATCACTAATACATCTGGTTAGCCATGGACAAAAGCACAGGTGATTTAATACAGGTGGGACAGGAAAGATTCAACAAAATTAATTTGTAGCTAATACATCCAGTCAAACACTTTTCTGTAGCTGGAAACATTACATTTCACACTGTCGCCGTGAATAAAATTTGCAGAAAAAGTTCACCAATGGTGCTTGAACCTTTGAAAATTCTATTACATTCATCAAACTGCAAACTCAAAAACAATAACCATAAAATATACGTTCTATATCAGCTAAACTCATGGTGGTTTCAATGCAAAATCCTGTGATTTCTTTGGCAATCAGACATTTCTAAATTTGTGCAAGTTTCCTTTTCAGAAGGAGACAGATAATACAAAAAATTTAACAAGGACGCTGTTTTTGTGAATAATAATAATAATGAAGATCATTTAAATAGCGCCCAATCCAAACAATTTGCTCCAGGCGCTTCACAGAAAGTCGTTCTCTCCATCCGCAACTCACCCTCTCTCCTTCTGTCTCTCTCTCTCTCTCACTCACTGTATGCTAGACATAAATTGTATACATAGGCACAGATACATAACATACTATACGGCAGAAATTAAACAATAAAACATCAAAAATAACGTGAATTGAGAAAATAAATGGACTGGGAATGAGACTTCACATCTGAAAGTGTTTTTTAAAATGGTGGATTTTTAGACCAGTTTTGAAGTTTGACTCGGTAGATGCCTCTCGCAATGATTTTGGCAATGAGTTCGAGATGTGCGGGGCAGAGTGTGTAAATGCTCCTGGTTTCTTTGACTTGCAGTTAAAAATCTTAAGAAGGTCCTGATTGCTTGATCTTAAAGAACAGAGTGGTGAGTAGGGCTCTGCCAAAGTGGAAAGGTAAGGTGGTGCAGTTTTGTTTATGGCAGTTTCCACAGTATAACTATTCAGAACTTCCCTGTTTTTTAATATTCAGTCAAATTTTTCACTAGATCAAACCTGGACATGTAATATATGATTGGATTCGTCTTTCTGAAACAAACTCAGTTATGATAATTTTAGGGTCAGCCAAGTCCCTGGTTACGCAATAAAACCAATTTTTCATGATTACCCCCCTTGCTGAGGGTTAAAATTTCAAAGTGATAGTTAGCTGTTTTAAAGTGCCTAGATTGACATAAAAAAAGGTAAATATGCAGCTAGATAAATTGGGTTTGTATTAGCTAATACCCACATCATGTAGGCTTTGTGTTCCTTCAATTATTCCTTCACAGTTTCATCACATTCTGACAAAACAGACACAACCAGTGATAAATTGATAAAAGACAAACAAGTGTTCTCAGTTTCTATCCTTCAACATGTTTATTATTGTTTTCAAAACTGAAATGTAATACATGTAGTGTAATAATGAACAGTAAAAAGATTTTTAATGTCCCATGTCAAAAGAACTTGTCAAAGTAGCAATGAAGTACAATAAACGTTAACAGAACAGTGAGATATTTACGTCTACAAATGCGAAGGCAAAGAAAAAGTATACAGTGTACAATCATTTGTGAAAGTACATGTGATTATAAATTAAAATAGTCCCTTTTTTGTGTCTATAGATATTTAGATTTAATCATTCCTTTTCCCGATACTTGGAGGTCAGGTATTTAGGATTTTCTTTGATGATGGAAATTTGGGCACTGGAGAGTTAAGACTAAGAACTGGTCACAATAGACTCCACTACCAAGTTATCTCTCCGTTTCTTGTTTCTCTCCTTTGCCTTGTCAAGGTATTCAGCATACTTTGCAGGGTCCTTTTCTTTCAACTGCTGGTACCAACGGGCGCTAGTGGAGGTCATTGTATCTCAAGACTGCAAAGAAAAAATTTTATAAACTTTTTACTAAAACTCTGTAAAATTATTCATGAGCAACACATAATGCCATTGTGCTTGTGTATAAGATAAGATTATATTATGAAAAATTGTAACTTACTAGATCTATCTATTCATAATCCCACAATGATTCTTTCCCAAGGACTCAATGAGGGTCCAGACCTGGGTCTCAAACTGGAAATCACATTAACCCCTACTTAATGCAAGTCCCTTTTAAAAATAAAATATAGCACTGGTTAAATCTAAAAAGGTCGGCCCACATAATAAGTTGTGAATTTTCTCACTCTCAGGTAGTTATATTTAAAAAGATGATAGATCTACCCTTCAGATTCATTAGAAAATAATGCAGTTTGCTGATCTAGGTCTAGTGTGGATCTGTGTGAATTCTAATCAAGAATTTCGGGATCAGAACATCTAGAAACTAGATCTAGATCTAGATTATCTGGATTATAATTAAATGTTTATGTCCTAGATAATAGTCTAGATTTATCTATCTAAATCTAATTACTAAAATACTAAGTACTATTAGGCTTAAAATCTGTCATCATTTTTCACAATCTGAAGTGTCTGTCATCATTTTCTAACATTCAAAGAAAACCTGTCAGAAGCATCGGTCATTAAGTCTAACGATATGATGTTTCTAAACCAACGTCACTTTTTCTAACGATCCGTCATGGGCATCGGCGACTCAGCCTAACGGTCTGAATTATTCTCTGCGATCTCTCCTCACGCTCTGAATGGGACGTCTGTCACCAAACTAACGATCTGATCGAGACCAGATCTGAATCTGTCACTCTTTTCTACGATCTGAATTTACACCAAAAATGCAGATTTTCTAATCGAGAGCTATGTGAACACACTTTGAAAGCAAATACGAAGGGCCCATGCTTCCATTTCTACCCAGGCTTCCGTTTTCAGACTGAAATTCGAAGCTAAAACCCAGATTTTCTTGAAATTGAATCTTTATTCAGTTCGTTAGAAAAGTGTCCGACCAAGTTTGGAAAGTGACCAAGGCACAATATATTAAATTTCTTACCTTTAGAATATCCCTGAAGAAAGTATTTTCACAGAAGAATGTCCTCTTGAAAGCACATGTTCCTTCTCAGACGGTGTCTCTTTTTGTGTCAAATTTTGTAGTTTTCATATCGCCAGAATCGCATCGCAGACGAGATTTCACCTAACGATCTGAATTTTGAAAGGGCGAAAAAAGGCATTCAATCATGCCCTAAAGCTACTGAAATTGTGGTATTTCTTTGAAAGGGAGCATGGAATATATTTTTGATTTAAAAAAAAACATTCGAGAGATTTAAAACAACGCTTGATGTATGTGCTATTTTTAGCACAGAGCGTCCGACAGGCCAGCATAAACTGGGTCGCATTCAGAACGTCATTTCCTGCCGACAAACAAGACAAAATAAGACAAAGGATGAAAATGTACGCGTTGGAGTCTTAGACAGCATGACTAAATAGGTTTTATTTTAAAAAAGGAAATAAATTCCAGTCAAAACACTTAATTTTATTGGGCATTTTCGGTCGGGAACTTTCATCGGTCGTTTTTCTCACGATCCGAATGCATTTTGTATTGATAACTGATGTTATTCCTGTAATAAAAGTCATGATATTGATTTTATTGTTTCCTTATCGCCTTTCAATTTGAATTGAAGTCATAGGAGAGCATTTTGGCCTGCATTTTTTTCATAACACCAGTTAGAATTTCGGGGCTGACTTTTGACCTAATTACCGTGGAAACTGCCTTATGCACTTAGAATAATATTTTTGAATATATAATTCTTGTGCAAGAGAGGCAATGCAAGATCGTCAGAAGAGAAAAACAAAAGGCCAATGTCAGGCTATGAAGCAACAAACCATCTTGTATATCAAACTAGGAAAACATCCTTTATGTCAAACTACGCTAACAGTAACAATGAAACAGACTGCACAATATGGAGAAACATCGCAAACTTTTGAGACAATTTTGATTTTCACTCTTTCAGAATTTACTTTTCTTTCATTTGTTTCTGACATTGCACGATCACTAACTGACATACATGTATGTTGCTGTGTGCCATGGGGGAAATATAACCAAAGTGTTTTATTATTTAAAAAAGCGGTGGGTACGCTGTTATACAGGATGTAAGTACTTTTCACGCATGGAAGTGTTAAAATTGTCAACTGCCTTGTCTCATGTATTGCTTGTCTTTATACCTTCAGCTTCAAGGAGATATTTGTTTGTTGTTGTTTTTTTTTCAATAATTAAGTAAGTGTGCAATCACAGACTGAGATTATACTGCATGTGCTGAACGTACAGAACAAACTGAAGTTTTTAAGAAAGCACTGAGGAAAGAAAATATGGAAATGAGGAAAGTTAGGAGTTATACTACCAATGTCAGTAACACTGTTTATTTCGTCATGGTAAAAGAATATGCTCCCAAAAACTTGGCTTGTGGTCAAATATGCACACTTGACCATAATCATCGATATGTTCTCATGTTACTGCTGTTAATTTGTCATTCATTGTAATAACTCTTAATCTGTGATGGAACTAAAAGTGGATGACAGATCACTATAAGCTTCATCTTGAAATCTACATACACCCATAGACAGCATCATTAGTTGCCCTGTCTGGGACAGACACTGACGATCATGGCTCTCCACTCGGATCTGTCATCAGCCAACCTCAAGGAGTTGTTGTTGTGACGTTTATTTGTTGTCCATGAATTAAGACTTTCAGTGAAAGTTTTTCTCTGTCTACCCCTGCCTTCAATCTTCCCTGTGACTGCTAGATGTTCGAGGCTCCTGAGGCGACAGATATGCCCTAGAAATTTCAGTTGCCTCTGTCTTATTGTTTTAATTAATGGTCTTTTCAGATTGGAGTCTCTCAAGACTGACACATTTTATTTTTCCTCCATCCATGATATTCTCAATATTCTTCTAATAAACCACATTTCTGCTGCTCCCATAGACAGCATGATCTAATTAATAACATCCCACTGAAATTTACAAAAGAATGATAACCATACTATATTTTTTAAAAAAAATATCTTGGGGTAAAATTTTACATGCCTGAATGCTTACTTGCTGGTTGTTCTGATAAAATTTTTTACCAATACTTTGACAAGTCAAGTCAAATCATATGATACTCCACAGTAAGGATTGGCAAACTTTTTAGATCACTGACCCCTTCACGGAATCCTTGGTCCCTCATCGACCCCCATTATGTAAAAGAAATGAATAAATGTTACATAAATAATAAATTTCTCAATGTAAAGATAATAATTCCTTCGCTCCTTTACTTCATTAATGTTTCTTGTTAAGAAATATTTAAAGAACGCACTTTAAAAAAACTGATAAAGAACATTAAAAATTTACTTTCATTTTATTGATCCCCTTTGACCTCCAGACAATTGTTGAACATTTGGACAGCCACACTGTCCCCCAGGTATTTACGACCACTTTGCTGACCTTTGCCCTACAGCAGGGGTCACCAAACTTTTTTCCCAGAGGGCCGGATAACTGACAGACTTAAAAGCGTAGGCCGCGTAAGCAATCTGTCCATCCCGTAGCTCTAGATATCCCTGCTTTTATCAAACAAAATCAAGTACCATGGCGGGCCAGATGAACTGATGTCGCGGGCCGGGGCCGTAGTTTGGTGACCCCTGCTCTACAGCACCATATATTTTTAAACAATGTCAGGCGTTTTACTTTCGAAAATTCTATGCAGTTTATAGCAATTCTCATCAAAGGTTGTGTTAAATGGGATTATACTACAAATCAAAATATTCACAATAAGCTACAGGTGCATGTACTGCAAAGATTATTGTGAATTTGTTAAAATCATAAAAACTCATTTCAGTGTCATGTTAACCCATGAGAAATATGCTAAAATAAATGGAGTGTTTGCAAAAATCAAAACAGTCTAAGTACAGTATAAAGTTGAGAGAAAGGAAGTTTTTGCCATGGTTACAGTTAGGTTCATGTGATTTCATCTGTATTTTAACAATTACGTCTCTTCAATTTTCAACATTTCAAAGTGGAAAATAGAATTCGATCCCGAATCACTACTTAGGTGAAATTCTAGTTCTGTATGTTTTGATCTTCAATCCCTCAAATACTCTGCCATCTTAAGTATGCTGTATATGTGTGTACAAAGCTTAAGTTGATAACTAAAACACTCATATTGTTCACAGCACGTGAAGTTTAGCAGAGGAAACTGCACAACACAGCATAGGATAATGAAATTATACATTGTGATTATAAATATATGACACTCATACAGGTAATGAAAAAAATCACGATATGTTGATAAATATATGCAGAATAACATACTCTGCCTATCCAGGCTGACTTCCCTGGCCAAACATTTTTGTTTGGGAAAATTTGCCAAGCCACAAAAGTCAATTGCCAGTATGGATGTGGAAAAAAATTTAGCTCATAAAGTTCTGATTAATATGACTTTGTAGACCGTCTTGCTATCAAACAGAACTAGCCCATTATCCAGGTTTTGTGTACCCTAAGATGGTCCGCCAAAGAATACAGCTGATGCTTTATGTTGAAATGCCTTGTATTTACCAACTTATTTCAACAAATGTTAAAGTTTCAGTGCCTTATGAAAAGAAGCTGCAAATTTGACAAAGTCTTACATCATAAATAACAAGAAAACTATAAGATAAATTCTGAAAAGAAAAATAAATTTTAAAAATCCATTTTAAACTATTCCCATTTAAAAATGAAGTTTTGTTACTGTGTAGTTCGGAAGTTATTTGTTATTAATGTAGGATTTTGAGCAATTTTTTTCTTTTTAGGCCGCATTTTTCTTCATCCAAATTCTCTTGTGAATTTTTTATCTGTGCAGAACTGTCTACATTAAACCCTGAGAACAGAAAACAAAGAGTGATCTGACAAAAAATCAAAATAAAAACAATGATTAAAAAAAGAGAGAAAGCTTATATGAAAGGCTACAGAATGTGAAAGAAGAAGTTATGGCACGACAGGTCACTCCAGTGCACAAATTGTAACCAACCCATTAACCAGGTGGCGGGCGACCTTTAACCCACTTTGGTTGTGCAGTCTCTGGATAAAAATGTCGTCTGGTGGAACAAGTCAGAACATGCAGAATTAGAGACGAATTTTGTTAGGTATCAATGGAATATTGCTGATAACTTTTTGCTAATAACTATGCATGACATATGTTGTAGTGTCTAATCAATACCACACTCCAAAAGAACAATTTATTGGGATACCCTCTTTAAGAGTATGGTGTCTGTCAGACCCCACAACATGCGAGTAGGGATATGACAATAAAATCCTCTTTAGGAGTGTGCATTGGTGAGCATTCATATCTTAAAATTCTAAAACTATGGGAAGACGGGCAATGACGTCATTGAGGAATACCGGGAATTTCAAGAAAAAAATTCCCAGAATTAAGATCATTATAAACATTTTTAATTACTTCTGGGTTCATTAGACTCACGACATAGGGTGAAGGTTAATATGTCAAGATCTGTCCACCAACTTTGCTTCTCTGAATGGTACTGAAATTGTTAGATACAAAGTTGGGTATTATTATTTAACAAAGATCAGTTTAACCTCAAAATTCTCCCAAATTGAGCCCCGCAACAGAATATAATCGGCAAAAATCAGGGTCTCCATTACTTTTAAATAATAATAATCATCTAAACTGTAGGTAATCATCAATACTCGAGACCACAGGACTGGAGCAGAGACAACTTTGAAGACCTGAAACAATAAGAAGCGGCCTGGAAGACCAAGATACCGGTACCAATAAAACTGACTAAATCACAATACTCACACTGCTTGTAAAGAGATGCCTCCCACTGTTTATGTCGTGTTTCTGAGGCATTGAGACGTCCCTGCTGTTCTTTCACAGTGTGGTCCAAAACATCATTGCGAGACTGAAGCCTGGTTACTTCTCTTTTTAAATTCTCATTCTGTGACATGTACAAGAGCTTGGGTAAATGAGCTTGTGCTCTTATATTGTAGATACACAAAGCTTTACCACTTTCTTCTATTGTAAGAAGACCACTTCAATTGCACTACAATAAATTATAAAAAATACAAAATTCATTTTCATCAAAGGTTGTTTTGTAAACCTAAGCTCTGGCCGATTAAGCCTGCAAAAATTTTCGATGAACTGTTATCATTCAATAACAAATTCAAAACACAGGTAGAAACAGTCGAGAAAAACACTGTGGCAAAGGAATGGAACAAAACATCCACTTTGAAAATGACGTCAAACTTTGCCTTTATATCACGTCACAAATCAAGTTTTTATTTTATGTATGGCTGGCTCTGATGGGTTAATTTAAAAAAAACAACAAAAAAAAACCCTGGAAATATTCAATCCTGTATGACAGAATATCATAAAAACCACAGAAAATCTGTGGAGTCTCAGTAAGACCTGAAGCAAAGTCGAAATATGGCCAAAAAAAAAAAGAAGTTTTCATGAAGAAAAGCCTCACGTAAGAAACAATTCGGGTATCATTCCTGCATTATTTCTTATGCGAGGCTTTGCTACATACCACCTTTTCATATCTGTATTATTTCTTAAGCCAGGCTTTGCTATACACAACCTTTTCCTTTCGCCAAATCTTGTCAATACTGTGTGCTAATCCAACTGATATTCAAGTAAAGAACAATTATTACCTGTTCAGCCAAAGCTGGATCAAAGAAATGTCCCCGAGCATCAACTGGTGGCAGTTCAAGTACCCAGGCACCCGCCACCAGCTTTACAGCCTCCTCTAGACATACTCGCAGATTCTGATTGGACATGGAAATTTCCCTCAGTGTGCTGTACTCCATGCTCTGTGCCAAACAGAAATAGCAAAGATTACAATTCTTTGTGTGCCGTGAATTTTTCTACGTTTGCCAATATAGGAAGAAAATAGTGGGGGAGATGAATGATGACTAACTACAGCAACATCTATTAATAGTTGTCTTTCTTTCTTCCCAAAACAAAATAGCCTAGCATTCTTGCTCACTGATTCATCAGTGATTGGCACAAATGTGACCAGCAGAAGAACCCATATATATCGGGACTGGCATACAAAGAGTTAATGAAATAATGCACGGAAAAAAGAATGCACAAAGTTTTGGGGTTTTACATCGCCACAGTTCCCTAAAACTGTAGTAACTGGTTTTGACTACTTTTCAGGAGAAGCAAAAAACTGTCTTATCTTAATAGAACAGGTAAAGTGACAATGACTTTTTGAAAGTTCCTATTTGATTACTTTTCAGCTTAGGAGCCCAGAACCGAAATCATTAGATGCAGCTCTGAATGTAGTTGAACATATCTGAAAATTGATTTTTCAAATTTTTGAATTACTACATGTACTTTCTTACTGAAAGGTGACGACTTGTTGCTGTCCAAATGTTACAAAAGACAAAGAACCTTAAAACTGAAACAATGGCACATCTAATTTCACCCGGTAGATCCTCAATGAAAGCACCATTACATTATTTTACAGTAGTTTATTTAAAAGAAAAGAAACAACAACAACCCAATCTTTTATTGCCTCCAACTTTTTAACATTTTCAAAAAATGTTAGGTTACTGAGCTGAGGATTCTAACTCTTACTACAGTCCCAGTATGCCACACTGATTCTAAGAAATGCAGTTTTAACATGCTTTATCTATTTAAAAGCATGTAATTCTCTATTTTCATTCTCTTATCATAAAATATCAGACATGATGCTCACGAATTTCCAACAGGCATGTGTTCAATGTAAAAGGCTCTGCCAGTGCATGGCAATTTTGATGAGAGGACTTGTCTACTAATGACCACGATCAAGTGTTTGAATTTGATACTTGGGTAGACAAAAGTTCTCTGAACCACTCTTGCAATCAGCTAATGTAAATGCCATGCCATGCTTACAAAACTGTCATTCTCATGCTGTCAAGCAAACAACATTACTACAGTTTCTTTATAAAACTACACAGGTTTTAGATTCCTTTCTGAGAGCTTGAAATCAGTTACTTGCAAACTTAGGGTGCCATGTACACTGTATGCATCGTGCCGTACTGTAGCCTTCAATTCAGATAGACAGATAGATGGATGGATAGATAGATAGATAGATAGATAGATAGATAGATAGATAGATAGATAGATAGATAGATAGATAGATAGATAGATAGATAGATAGATAGATAGATAGATAGATAGATAGATAGATAGATAGATAAATAGATAGATAGATAGATAGATAGATAGATAGATAGATAGATAGATAGATAGATAAACAGACAGATAGATAAGCAGACAGATAGACATACAGAGAGAAAGAGAGAGAGAGAGAGAGAGAGAGAGAGAGAGAGAGAGAGAGAGAGAGAGAGAGAGAGTGAGAGAGACAGAGAGAGAGACATAGAGACACACACAAAGAGGATTGGGGGAGGGATTCTCATGCCCCCGGCAGGGTTGTTTACTGAACATAATATATCCCATACAATAACCCTTTAACAGCTTCACATTCCAACAAGATCGGTGAATTAGGAGGTGGCTGTGCTGTTGCACAAGCCTTGAAAATTAAATAGAACTGCCATGCTTACTTGCAAAATGCATGTTACAATGTTTTCCCCACTCAACTTCACAGGCAAAAATGAGGGCATGATAAAGAAAAAAAGACAGCAAACAAAGGCATAATGCATCACACAAGGATAGTTCTCAAAAGTTACATTTACCCGCATTCTCTGAAATGAAGAGCAACGTATTAAAAGATAAAATTATGATCTGTGAGATATTCTTTTCAGACAAGTTTCAGTCATATTTCTAATAAGGTTTTGGTAAAAGGGTGATGAAAGTTACCTGGGAACAAGTTATTTGTAGACAATACTCTATCTATTTCATTGTGTAAGTGCTTGCTTTCATAAAGTTGCCAAAGATGTATTGTAAATGATTTTTTTGGTTTACCCCATACATAGCAGTATAAATCATTCAATGAACTTTCCGAAATAGGGCTCAACATTGAAAAACTGTAAATACCACTGAACTCCAACTCAACCAGGTATCTCATTGGTATAGGCCTATCAAGTACATGTAACTGTGTCTTTTATAATCACATATAGCGAGTTGTGAAAACAGTGACAACGACACTAGATTTCACAAGTCTTTGGAAGTCGCTAATCCCTGCCAATGAAACTTGCAACCTTAGTTCTTGTTTGTTCCAACTCCACTTTTTGCACAACTGAGAAATTTGACGTTAAACATTTGCAGCTTTGGTATTATGAGGAGTTAAATTAAATTGGAGTTGTGAAACAGCTTGATAAGTGCCATAACTCATTTTGAGCAAGTGTCAAAGTGTGCATTTCTTACACCTTTTATACTAAAATATCTCCAGTTTTCAGAAAATCCAGATAGAACAAACAAGATCTAAGGTTGCAAATTTGTAGGAAATGGTTCTCTTACAGCATGGTGTCTTTAGGGCACACAAACTTGCTGCAAAACGCCTGCTTGGAGTATTCCATGACAGGGTTGTCAGTTGCAGGGTTGGATTAAGCTAGATAGACCAAACAAGAGCTAAAGTCGTGATCTGCCAAACCTCTTGCAGTCATCTCAAACTTACCTCAGTGACAGATTTTGCCTGGTATGACCTGAGCCTGTCTGCCACCCTGGCCTCCACCCCACTCAGGATCACAAGACTTTGTCCTGCCTCTGTTCTCAGCTTCTCATAGGCTTTCAGTTTCAGCACAGCATGGAGACCACGGACATCTGAAGCAATGCTGGCCTGGGCACCAGGATAACCTAGGTACACAACAGAAGAAGCAATCAAGGATTATTCTGTGTGGCAAAATCATATCAAATACCAGCGAGTTAGTTAACTGATGATAAAATGCATAATGTTGATATCCAACAATAACCATATAATGCATCTAATTTTACAGGAGATCCACACACTAACCAAAGTGTTAATTCTGAAAATCTTTCATCTAATGAATGTTTTGATATGCTTACTGTTTCACTTCCAGCATGTTTTCATAAAACTGACTGAAGCGCTCGTGATTTCCACTCTACAAGTCAAAGGTTTATCACTCAGTAAGACCTTAAGAAAACACAACACACAGAAACCAGACAGCGTGGAACAGCAGAGAATTTCCTGTGTAAAATTTATTATCTGAATATTATTTGACTAACAAATTTTCCCTTGAGTCGCTACGAACAGCTCACAGGAATTAGTCAGTTAACTCTGTACTGCACGTGGACATATGGTGTACATTCTAAATTGATAGTGGGTCCTTCTTAACTCCACTATGGGAGTGCACTGTTCAGCATACAGTGGAAAAAACATGTTTCAGTGAAGGGGTTAAAGGTAAAAGACCAAGTCAGAGGCATTTTCGTACAGAATTTAAGATTTGGTTTTCTGCATATCTCCTCATTCAGTATTACAGACTGGCACTTAAATATAAGATAAGATCCACATCAACATAACATCCACAAAAACATATCTCAGGTCCCATCTAATGGCTTAGGAATCATATATGGATTTATAACCATAACGACTAGTGGGATAGATAGTAATAGGCATAGAAAAAATAACACCAGAAAAATATTTTGTGGATTAATGTGAGTATTTTGAAAATAAAGCTAACAAAGATTTCAGAGACCCACAGCACAGCACAAATGACATGTTACTGATTGTGTGACGTTTCGATGATACATAATTGTTATTATTTATTATTATGTTACTCCTCACATCAAATACACAGCAGATAATCTCTTTTAAAATAAACAGATACTTCCATAGACTGGACGAAATATATCTCATCCAGGTTGAAACTATATATGTGTTTGGTTAGTCTTGCAAACTTTGCATTCTTTCCTTTCTGTGTTTCAACATTTTCACTTTCAAAACTATTCAACTTTTAGTTCTCATTAACATGTAAGATAAAAAGCTCTTTATTTTTCTGGGTCACACAAAATGACAGAAACTGAAAGAATGACTTTCTCAGAAACAGGTCAAAGTACCTACCACTGATAAGAATTTGCACTTGGAAAATACTTGCAATATTATGTTAAATTTACTCTTATGTACAGCTAATGATCTCCACTTAGATAAAAAAGATACTCTATTGGAAAGGGACAGTGTCAGCATTACTCTGGCTTACGAGCAGTAGCAATATTTTACATTAGACTATTCTCTCTGTCATACCAATGTTTATAAAGATAATCGCTCTAATTAGGAAGGGACAGTACAAGTGTACATATGGTTATTTTCTATAGTAATAAGAGCTGGCCATGCTTCTACATAATGTAGAAATATTGCACATAAAATAATTCTGTCTCCTGCAGCCATTGACACCTCTTGTTGACAATGCTTGCTCTCACCTGTATGCAGTGACATATCATTATCACGGGTCTGCAATTTGCTTGGTGAGCTAGACTGGGTGGAGCCCTGATCAGCATGTGTAGTTCGTGGTGAGGGCACCTGATTCCCGCGGCGAGAATTTGGCGCAGATGATGGGGAACGGAGCTCTGGCTCCAAGTCACTTGAGATACGGCCTATCTCATCAAACAATGATTCTGATTGGTTGAAGAAATGATGTGATGGGGAAATGGGCAAGAGGAGATAAAGTAGAGAGGAAAGAGATGGAAAGAACGAAAATAAAATATAGATTATATGTGTGACAAAGATCACAGCAAATACTATAATGGTGATGTTAAGAATTATGACACCCATGTGAAAAGTAAACCACAAATTAAACTGTTCAAGATTTAGAGTGTTCAAATCCAAGCTATCTACATGTGTTTGTGGAAATATTCAATTCTTTTTCCAGGTAATGCATACAAATTGGGTCTTGTAGCTGTCAATCATTCATTCTACTGACATTAATGCCTGCATTTGTGGAAATATTCAAGTCCTTGGCAGGTAATACATACAAACTGGGTCTTGTAGGCTGTCAATTTACTGATATTATTTTCTTTGACACCTGTTAACAGCTTTGTTTAGGAACTATTATAAAGCTTAAGTGGCTAGAGGTTATTTTCTTTCTATAGTTACACTTTTTTGTCCTTATTAAAAATACTGGATTTTCAGGGATATCAGACTCAGTTTGCCTCTGTGAGAAATTTCTGATGATGCATTATTTGTACAATTCACAAAGCTGATTAAGAACACAGCACACTTAAACAGTTAGTATTTGTTTGTAACATGTTTGCACACATTCATTTTACCATGGACAAACTCCTTCAGTGCACAGAGAAAAATCCACTTTCAGAGCCTACAAACACCTTAACGGCAGAATACAACTCTCAGATTACAAGTCTCATTCTGTTTCCGTAAACATTTCTAACAAGTAAGCATTGGCCCAAAAGAAAACATGAATTAATGCTCCTGATACATAATGTGACAAAAGTTTGTCCAACTAAAGTTGCGTGCAAGTTAATTGTTCATTCACTTTATACCAACACCTTGCTATCTTATGTTGTGGCATCATTAATTTGTATACAACAGATAGTGAGGCTGAATTCTTGTCATGAGTGTCTTTCCTTTTTTTTTTTTATCCCAGTAATGCTCCAGCATATTATTATATGAGGTTTTTATTCCGTAAAAAAAATGGCAAGAATTATGGGTTTTTCTTCGCTGGTGATGTACCAAATCTGTGAGCATTTTCTTCTTCTTTTTTTTTGATATAAAAACTTTTTTCCCTTTCTGCTCTTAGAATCTCTTTCCACAATGACATCACCATTTTGTGGACCTTTTCCATTTTTTACTGATTGCAGCAGCACTGTTCAAGGATTGCATCAATGAATTGTTATTTGTTATTTTCACTCCTCCTCACTTTCATTTGAGGAACCTACAAAAAAATGTCAGATTTCAAACAAATCAATACAAATTGAAACATCAAGAATTGTGAAAAGGGTTTCCAGTCACACTTTCTGATATATTAGAGCACCTCAAAAATTACAGGAGTAATACTGTGGGTCAGCTGTTGGAACCTCAATAAAACTAGCCCTTGAAGCTGTTTGTTAGGACATTGTAGTATTGTACACAATAAGCTATAGTTGAGCAGTGAACAAAACTCTGTATTTTTGCAATTAGTCGTACTCAGTATTTTTGCAATTAGGCTACACTCCCCTAACAACAACCTTAAAGGCCAGTTTTCACTAGGTTCCAACAGCCAATAAGACAATACATATCATTTTACCAACCTGGGGAATCATCCTTAGCTCCACTACTCTGTGCCGTATCTGGATGGTCATTATTCCCATCACTGCTACTGCTGGTGGTCACTGTTGTGGTTCTATCTGTTGTAAAAGTTGTCCTGCTGAATCCATATGTTTCCAAACCATCTGCAAGAAGAGACAGCTAAATACAATGCTTCATTCCAATGCATGTAATCTCACAGTAATCTACTGCTTAGCAGAGACATTTCATTTCCATGTTAAGACTTGACTGGTTTATACTGAAATTATGTGTTTTGCTTTTTTCTCTCAAAAGGAGTCAAATGGCACTTACATCCCCTCTAATTTTAACTCTCTCAATTTATTAAATATCATTTATGCTGAATTTACTTTGGCTCCATGGAACGACAATGTGAATAAAAAACTTGACAATTACAGAATCTCAGAAACAAGATTTTATCAGTAGATGGAACACTGAAAAGTCACAAATATTAACATAAAAAACAAAAACCAAAAAAAAACAGAGAGAATTCCACAAACATTATCAATAAACACCTACAACTGTGATAAAACCTTTTTGTCACGTTTTCAATATGCACTATCTTTCTAAAAACTAACTTGCAGCAGTGGCGGATCACCTACAAAACTAATGAAGCTTTAGCCCCTCCGGAATTGGGGGCCCTGAAGAAACTTTTCACTGAGGAAGTTTTGAAATGTTGCCCCATTGTTGTAGATTGTGAAAGGGGCTCCATAACAGTTCAAGCTTTAGGGTCCCAAAAATTTAGGTCTGCCACTGACTTGTGGTCTTTCCAAAGACAGAAATTTGTCTAGTTACTGCAATGGTTACAAAAACCACAGGGTGAACCAAAAGTGGTTATACAGCTTACAGCTTATTAAGTATTTTATTTGTTTATTATTTATTTATTTTCTTTTTGTTTTAGAGGGATTGTTTAGTCTCTTCACTCAGATCTTTGTTGTCAATTTCTGTAAAATAAATAATAAGTAAAAAAAAAACAAACAACACCTACAATAATTTTGGCCCAACTTGTTTATCTAATTCAGGAGTCAGCAAACTTTTCAGATCATTAATCTCCATCATGGAAAATAAATGAATAATCTTATCAACAACAAATTTCTTAATTTAAAGATCATAATTACTTCGCTCTTTTCCTTCATTACTGCTTCTCAATAAGAAACAGCTAAAGAAATTTAAAGAAAATATTTTCACCCCTAGACATTTATTGACCCCCTTGGATAGCCACATCAACCTCCAAGAATCAATATCTATCACTTTGCTGACCCTCGACCTTATACATACCTGCTTGTGGTTTGAGGAATGTTGAATTTTGCTCCAGGATGGACAGCAAGTGATCAACTTGTTTTCTTGTTGCCATCAGTTCTTCCAGTAGTTCTTTCATTGTTTTATCTTTCTGTTCCTCTGTCAAGGCAGTATACGATTAAACATGTGCATGAGAAAATGGAGACTGGCTATGAACATGCAACACAACAGGAACTTTTTCACAAAGACAGATCATGAACATGATGATGTGAAAGTTCAAAAAGGTTAAACATAAAAAGTGTCAATGAATTATGTAGAAATGGAAACAACGTGTAAAAAAAAAAAATAATTCTGAAAATTTGAACAGACTTGTCAGGTATAGCCTTTGTTTGTTGGTAATATTGTTTTGGTATGATTTTTCCAACAACACATTACAAATATCCTGAAATCAGGTTTAACCTGGGCTGCTTATGTTTCTGATTATGTTTTAAAGTTTCATAATGTTCTAGAGCATGGTTAAACTACAGCTGTGATCCCACAAGTGGTTTCAGGATAAGACCAAAGATGTTGGGGGTACAGCATGTCCAAATTCTTACTAGAGAATAAAGAGAAATCAAACTTACGACTAGAACATGACAAGGTAATCTCATACAGATGCTTCTGCCTTTTCAGACTCTTTATCTGTTCCTCTTTCTCTTTCAGGGAGTAATTTAATCTGTGAAGTAACAAAAAATATCCATGCAATACAGATGTAATTTTACGGCTGAGACTCAGGGTGGCTGTAGTATTCTTGCATCGCAGTGACAGCTTTTCCAGTTTATGCTTGATACAATTCACAAAATACAAGAGCTGATCTGCACACAGGCAATGAATAAATTATTTTCTTTCTGATAGACAACAGCAAAGACATCTTTTCAAAGCATGATGACTTCATTACATTTCAACTTTTTGGTGAAATGAGCCCAGAATCTACATCATGACAAAGTATAAGCAGGCTTGAAGACCTTGATTTTAGAGGAGCAGTCCTGGGATTTTGTACTTCTGAGTTTGTTTCTTGTTTCAGTGTCAGTAGTTGCTTATAATGTAAGATTTTACTGAAATTATTCCCTTTTGTCATATTAACCCCTTGCCTGCTGCACAGATTTCCACTCATATGCCAGTGCAAAAGGGGACAAAACAAGTAAATCTAAAAAATTAATCGCCATAAATGTCACACTTTCAAAATACATACAAATGACGCAGGTAACTAGGGGAACTAACGAGGAAACACAAAACAATCATATTTCTGGAATTGTCTCCATTTAATCACTCACAAAATGCAATGGATATGCATTATATAAATGCCATCCAATATCATTATTATTATTATGAACTAGGCTTGGAACAGTTCTGGGCACATGGCAGTGTAGCGAGATTAGACAATCCGGAACAGTTCCAGGCAAGGCAGGAAGGTGTTAATCCCTATGCAACAGATATGTCCAAGTCACGAGTCATTTAGTGAGTTCAAATAATGCAAAAACTTACTTTATCAACACTGCATCAGACTTCTTGCAGAGGGCACTCAGCTGCTTCTCTCTCTTCTTTATCTTGGCCTCTTTCTCTTTCAAAGTGTCCATCAGTACTTTTTTCTCCTCATCCTTAGTTTGTCCGCTCTCTTCCTGTTGCTTCAGTTCATCTTTTAATCTCTTGACTTCTGACTGCGATAGACTGAGCTCCTCTCTTAAATAGGACACTTCACTCTGTGTCTGTCGCAGGGAGTCCAACTGACGCCTCAGTTCTGATTCCTCAACAGTTTTATGTCTAAGATCTGACTTCAGTCTCTGTACCTCATCCTCCAAGCCAGTCAAAGACTTGATTTCATTTTTCAGAGCAGTAATCTGCCTTTCCAGGGAAGTTTTCTCTGTTGCTTTCTGACTCAATTCATCAATTTGCTTCAGGAGATCTGCCTTCTCGGCACAGGCTGTGTCCAGTTGTGATTTAATAGATGACTTTTCCTTGGTAAGGTCAACAATACAGGATTCAAACTTTGTTTTCTCAGATCTCATACTAACTTGCATCTTCTCCATATCTGCCTGTTGCACAGCCTTCTCTTTCAATTCTAACAATGCATCACGAATCTCCTTTTTCAATTTGTCAATCTCTTTCTCCAGCCTCTTTGCATAATCTTCAGCTTCTCTTAGCTTATTTTCCACAGAAGCTTTTTCTTCGCTCAAGTTCTTAATGGCATAAACTTTTTCCTGCAAAGCTCGTTCTCGTTTTGCTACAATCTCTTTAAGACATTTTGACCCCTCCTCCAGTTGGCTTTTGCTTCTTTTCAGTGCTTCATTGTCCTTTTCCAAATCTTTGAGCTTATTTTGCATTCTCTCACCCTCAGATTTATAATTCTTTTTCTCCACCTCTAAATTCAATAAACTTTTCTCCAGGGCTACTGACTGTTTCTCTTTTTCTAATAGATTGGATTCCAACTTGGCTTTATCTGACACAACCTTCTCCATTTCCTCTTCCTTCAATCTTTCACTCTCTTCCTTCAAATCTAAAACCTTCTTGAGTTCAGTAATCTGCTCATCCTGTTCTCCAATTGTTGTGGTCTGTGATTTGATAGTTTTCTGAAGATCTGCAATATCAAGCTCCAGCTTCTCCACCAATAGAGCCCTTTCACGTGACAATTTATGGCGTTGTTCAGCCATTTCCCGATGCCACTGGTTCTCCTTGGTCTGCATCTCTTCTTTTAGTTGGTTTATGACAGTTTCCTGTCGCACAATTCTCTGGTAAGTGTGAGACTGGAAAATCAGCAGTTGCTCTGAAACAAATACAACAATGACAAGTAAAGCTTGGAATTTCCCCTTATAAAAGTTTATTTTCCAACCAGTAGTTGTAAAATCTGCAATAAATCATATTTCCAAACTCCTTAACACTATAAGAAAATCTCACAAATTTTAGTTAAAAATGATGTATGAGGTAAATAAGTGCATCAAAGCCATTTGAATTTATTTGCTACAATATATAATGGAGATATAGAGAAAGGAACAAGCTGCATGATATTAATTCTCACATTAAGAGATGCCAACGAATTAATAATATTTGCCCTTGGAAATTAGATTCTGTTACCAAAAAAAAATTGTTTACAACAATAAAAACGAAAACAAAAAATTGACAGCTGCAGATAAATAACATAGAAAAGGAGGAGAAAAGATGCAACAGGCATGGTATGAATGAAAAACAGGAAATAGAACGGTTTATAAATACCAGGATCTTTCGTCAAGTCCAACTTCTCAAGCCGCTCTCTCAGTTTTCTTATCTCCTGCAGATGCAGCCTCAGTAAGTCGTCTTCTGTCAGTGCGCTGCCCTCGCCAACACCTGTCCCCACAGATTGCCGGCTCAAAGATGGCGACACTTGTGTCCCTTGAGACTGTTCTAGAGCTTCGTAGACACCCACCTCATGTCTCAGTGCTTGGTTTAATCGCTCCAGGTGTTCCACTCGAGCCTGGAGCTGGCTCACTGATGATTAAAAAACTCACATTAATAACTATCATGTCATTTTGAGGAGTTGAAAGTTAGAACGAAAATAACCCACTGGAACTGGGGTCATATAAAATTAACTTGTATTTGGTGATGATAAATTTCAGATTATTCTTTGCACATCACAGGGATCGTGTCCCTCGCATGCCCATTGTCCATTGCTTCTTTAGCTATCACCTGTGTACAAATTATTTTGGGGTGTTTTTTGAAAATTCATATAAATTCTTCTTATAAAACTAAAGCACGATATTTGGTATCATTGGAAAGTTTATTCAGAGAAGAATAATGACAATCAATGTTTAGAAATATAATAAACAAAAACAGTATGTACTACGAAACTCTGTGTTACCCCTGACAGTGTGGGCTGCTGTGAATGGGTGTACAAGAGGCCGCACTTTGCGGGCAACTGCTGATCCATGGTTGTAAAAAAGCCTGCACTCAAAAGATGTGGGTTGATGTGAAAAGGTTATGTCTTGGGTATCATGAATGAATTGGGAAACAATCTGACAAAATACCCATCTTACCACTCAGATTTGTCACAGGCTCCTCTCTGCTGACTGGCATCGTGTGATCCAGATTTGTCAGTAAACGGTTCATCATAGTATTGTCCATCATGCTGGTATAAGTCACATCAGGGAATGCACTTTGATCCAGCATGCTTGTGCTCACGCTGACCCCACTCTGGCTTTGACTTGTATCCCCTTGTCTTCCTGATGCCCCATGGGATTGACTGGCTGATTGGCGGGGTGACATACGACTCTGATTGATGTTTCTGTCGGGTGAAATATTCATGCTCACATCTGCTGGTCCTTTGGCAGCATCAGAAGCAAGGCTTTGTTGTTTGGTCCGAGGACTGTTGTCCTCTACACTTCTGTTCTTTGTGGCGAATGGTGAATCCAGATTGTTAATCTGAGGCTGTGGATGAGAATACATCATTAAAACACACAATTAATCAGATACAAAGGTTTCCAAACTTTTGTAAAAATGTCAGTTCTATATGTAATTTTGTTTATCTATCATGAGCTCCCAAATAAACAAACAAAAATTAAAATAAATGGAAATTCATTTTAAAATTAAAATATAAATATCTTGGAATGACTTCTATGACAATTTATAAACCAAAAAACTAACCTGCCAACAAAGACAGTTCCTGAAGTAAAACTGAATGCATGCATTTTTATTTCCTGTGATAAAACTGTCAACTTTGAACCCCAAATATTTATTTTGGTGCCAACTGACTGAAGGATTGTAAACCAGCTGGACTGTCTTAATAACCCCTGGGAGTCGCTAAGAGTATTGATCACTTTTGGAAACCCTGGTCTAATGCAATTATTTAAATGATGGAATCTCACTAGTATTATATGTAACACATCTGATCAAATTGGAAATTTGATTATATAGAGCCAGAGTGAACTAATTTATGCATTAATTTTATTCATGAAAAACTTTTTATACTCCTAGAAGAGATAACCGAGGAATCATGATCAATAAAAATCTCAGTTTCCACTGAAATCAACACTGGCCAACATAAGACTTAGTGTTTCCCCCCGCTCCGCTCCTGCAACTTAGTAATTGTTTTGAGAAAACTGGATCACATCTAGCTACAAACAGCACTTTCAGTATTTTAAATCCACATAATGTCACTGCTCTAAGCTCATGGCATTAAGACATTTCTGACACTTTTGAAATATTAAGGAAAAAACTGTTTCTTTTCCTGTCATTTAGTGACCTATGCCATTATGATTCTATTGGATTATTACATTTTCTTATTGGTGCATTTCTTTTTCTAAAAAATTACTTGATAGCCCTCATGCTCAGGAATGCAATGGGCTATCATTTGCCTTTAGGCATAAGTCTGACATAAGCCACTGCCACATAGCAGTGATGATAATTTCCTCAAACTTACATAGTTGGAATGATGAAACTGTAGACTGCTGAGGGAAGCACTGGCACTCATGTCTGAAGATCCAGTCTTCACTTCTGGGGAAGATGCTATTGTTGACACTGAGGGTGTTGCTGTGATAAAAGTAGGCTGTGAGGGGTATGTGCCGTCACCTGCCTGACTAAACATGTGAGAAAACTGTGAGCGGGCTCTTTCTATGGACTCCACTGTGTCAGGGTAGCTGGTAATGTTGCTCCTGTTGATATTTTTCCGCGGGGAAATGAAATGGTTCATCCTTTCTTGGGAACCTGAAACAAACCAACATACAAAAAACTGAAAACTTGTTTTGTTTAAATAGGAAATAAAACTGTATCTATTCTACAAATTTACAACCAACAAGTACCAGGGTGTGTATATAACGCAGCATTATAGCACACAATACCAATTTGCCATTAATCTTGCGATATTGACTGATTCTATGACAAAATAATAAATCAAAATATAACATGTAAAAAAAATAAATAACGAAAGTCGATCCTAGATCCGCAGACAAAAAATTGATCTCTAATCCAGCAAATATAAAATGGGAACAAACACACACACTGTCAATCCTAAATCTCCATTGTCACGATTAAGGTTGATGACCTTGTACGCCACGAGTATAGAGGGGGGTAAACTTGGTAGGAAGAAGGGGAGTTTTTAAGTTGTTGACTAGCATGAAAGATTACTATCACGAGGAAGGTCGGTGGCCTTGTGCGCCACGAGTCTAAGGGGGGGGTGAGCTTAGCAGGGGAAAACACGGTTTTTAACATTGTTGACGAGCGTGGATAGATACACACGACTCGCTTTAAACTAGTCGCGTGTGCAAAAACCTCGGGAGTATAAGTAGAGGAGAAGCTCGACACACGAGGTTCCCAAGTTATTCATTCCTAAAGGAAGACGCAGAATTTATCGGTCCGGGCGACAAGTGGAAGGTCGTGCCAGTGGGGACCAGAAGTGTTAGGTGTGTGAGGGATCCATGATGTTCACATTTATTTCCCAATAAGAAGAATTTATCGGTCCGGGCGACAAGTGGAAGGTCGTGCCATGGGGACCAGAAGTTGAGAAGTCCTGATGATAGGATGGGAACCCTTCAGGAGCTCGTGATTTACGATGGCGGGTGTGAACCGTCGGTGTGCTGTGTGTTTGCAAGTTGAAGAGTCTTGAGGACGGGATGATGAGAACCCCTCAAGGAACAAGTAATCTACGATGGCGGGTGTGAACTGTGTGTTCTTATTTGTGTGAAGCCAGGGGCGTCTGTTTCCCCTTTTATCGTCGAAGTTAGAGATCTAGAAAGGATCGTGTGAACTCTGGAGACGTGAAACTGCATCAACGAGGAGGGCAGCTGTTGACAGAGGCTATTAAGTATACGTAGTTAAGTTTATGGACAGAGGGGTTAGATCTAGATGTGAAACGGGGAATAGAGAATAGCCATGATCCCCAAGAGTAAATTTCAAGTATCTCTGTTTTTGTGATTATGTATGTGATTATCATGAGTTGAATGTTTTGACATAAGTTTTGTCATGCATTTAGAATTAAATATCGTTTAATTTAAATCACTCCATGTGTCCGTTGATCGCTGGTCTGCTTGCTTGGCTTGTTAGCTTGGTTTGAAAGGTAAATAAGTTAGGTACTCATCACACACGTGGTCGTGACCATCTTCACGCACGTGATCGTGACACCATACAGAATTAGAAATATTTCTTACAGACAACAGAAAGTGTTAGCTCTTTTCCATGCCTATGTCCACCTGGACTCCTTAACAAATTTATAGTTGTGCATTAAGATCAGCAAGTACACTGTCTTCTGTGCAAAGCACATAACCCAGGACTGCTATTATTAGAGAGACGCATCTTGAGAGAGCTGAAGTATTCAGAGCCACGCTATGTAGGAAAAATACTTTTTGTTCAATATCTCAGTTCTATCTTTTTGTGACTTAAGCCTGTGACGATTCGATGTAGAACCAAGCCCTTCAATTTGGCACAATAATTTTTTTGTCAAACAAGCATTAAATCATCAGTTTCCTAAGGCTGTAGTAAGTCAAAAATTCAAAAAATCGGTTTTTATAAACATTCAATTACATTCATAGCCACATCGAATGGTCCTGGTTGTAGACTACGAGCCAAAAACTAAACGAATACAACAAAACCAGCTACTAGTTTTAGGGAACGGTGAAGAAAAAGGCACAAACAAAAACTCACTGTCAATCCTGGATCCGCAGGCAGGAAGATTACCTACTGACGATGCCCTCTGGCCAATGGGACTCTCCATGATAATCAGACTTGTCTCACTGTTTGAACGTTTCATCAGCCTAGTGGATACGCCAGCTGCCTCCAGTGCTGACACACAGGCCTTGTTCTTCTTTGACAGGACCCGTACAGTATTCTCTGTGGCCTGAAGTTTCCTCTCAAGCATTTTAATCTAATAGAACAGGTATGAAAATTGAAATGTATAAATTTGAAATCTGAAACTATTATCAACAGCCTGAAATTTCCTTTTTTTGGTGTGCAAAAATGCCACTGAGATTGTGAATCAAACCACTTTGAGGGGAATAGATTAAGAAAATAGGGTACTGTATCATTTACCATGCCTTGATTGTCTTCATTTCCAATATTAATCTGTGAGGAAAGTTCTCTTTCCTCTTCCTCTCTGTGGGAATAGAATAAGAATGCAGGATACTGAAACAAGTGTGATCCCATGACTGCAAGGTCGAAATACCTTATGGCAAAAAGAAACAGCTGTGTGTAGCAAAGCCTCAGACAAGAAATAATACAAGAACGATACAACAAAACATTGATACACTGACCGATGCACTGTGCTAAAAAAATCCTGTTCAATTGTTTTATTGGTTCAATTGTCCATCCTGTTACATTTGTTCTCCTCAAGAAGGTTAATGTACCAAAAGCTTGATATGTCTTCCCCTTTCCTCTGCATTGTATTGTATCATTTCAGTATTATTTTCTTATGCGAAGCTTTGCTACATACAACTTTTTGCCATATCTTGACTTTGCCTCAAGCCTTGATGCCACCCCACAGATTTTCTGTGGTTTTCATATTTTGCCAATTTCCCATGACTGCAGTAGTGTCAAATGCAAAAACTCCAACAGAATAACCTTCTTGTACAAAATCCCACCTGATTATATGCTTCACTCAGGTCAGACACAGATGGTGCTTCCTTGTTAGCAAGACCACGTGTGGTCCCATTAAGCTTTGGATGACCATACAGTGCATATTTATGTTGTTCACAGTTGGGCTCTGCACCATCGGATCCCTCAGACATTGTGCTTTCACCCCCAACAGAGGTGCTAGAGGTGGTAGAATGGGTGGTAGAACTGGCCACTGGACGAGGGATGTGGCTTTTATGATACTGTGAGCGACTGGACATCCAAGATTTGCGACCATTGGTTAATGGTTTCTGAATGATAGAAATTATATAATTCCATGAAACCAGAAGATAAGCCACAGGAAAACAAAAAAAACCAAAATACCTAAAAAAAATAAAATAATAATAATAGCAAAAAAATAAAATAATAATAACTGCAGAATGTGAGGATTTGGCAAAATTAGGCTGAAGGTGAAAGACCAAATTCCTGAGAAATCCCCCTGCAAAGGGAGAAAATATTTCTATGGAAAATGAGATTTGCTTATAATATGAAAGAATAGCAATTTTTCTGCACTCTATTAAAATATTTTCTTGAAATCATCCTAGAAATATTTATTTTGTTCTTTTAAAGAGGTATAAAAATTTATACTTTGGCTTTAGCCATTTTTTCCCCACATCCACTCACAAATAGTAAAAACAGTGAAGATACTACAGTATAAAGTATCAAACATCCGCTTTTAGAAGAAAAACAATGAATCTCTGCAGTGCACTCCTCAACAATCAGTTAAATTCTAAAAATTACTTAATAGAAAACCTCACATTCCTAAAAAAAAGAAAAGAAAGAAAAGAAAGCCTTAGCGTATAGCATTAACATTTCATTTCATACAGCTGGCCCTATCATGAAACCACATAAATGAAATAGATTTCGTATTTTGCAAAAAACTTTTTTTTTAAAATTTGCCACATTGTAACATTCGTGCCAGGCCCTCTTCAACTCCACAGGTTTTCTCTGGCTTTGTGATATAATTATAGTTTCAACCCTTCCTTCTGAGTGAATTAAAAAGCTATTACCAGGGCCCATAACGAAATATTCTGGAAACCACTGAACTTTATCTGACCATGCAGTTTAGCGGTACTGGCTATTACACAGGGATGGGAACAACTGACTAGAAAATTTCCTTTTGACATAACTTGTCACCTTTAAGTGCAACACACAGATATCATTGGTCGGCTGTTGGGACCTCATTAAACCTAAACACAAGTTGGCGGCTGTTGTTAGGGAACCGTAGCATTTTACTTAGAAAGCTATGGGCTCATTGCGCGTATTGGCCATCTTTGATGTAAGGACCAACGCATCACCATGGCGATTGTAGCATTGATTTTGATTCGTTAGCTGATTTGCATTGTGAGCACTTCAGGCATCGCGAACCAACTGGCAGCGAGCTAAAAAAAAGTTCACTACAGTAAACACTGACACGTGTGTACATGCACATGGGAAACGTTCGGTCAATTCTTTCACTTCCTTTCCCTTATTTACACAGATGGTAGGGAATCTGACCAGCTTGGATCCATCCTTTCCACCCCTGTCATAACAGTCAACTGCAATGCAACCAGCAGGCATTTTAACCGCTTAGACATATCTCAAAGTTACTCATTAGCTGATCCACCGGCCATCTTGTGTGTTGGAAGAACAAAACAAAAATACTCTGTGACGTCATTCGCAATGGGCCTATAGCTGAAGAGTGAACATGAGTCAGTGTTTCTCTATTTGGTCCTGTAATCACAGCATTTGCTTTGAAGCTAGTTTTAAGGAGGTTCCAACAGGCAACCGAAGGGCCAAATGTTATAATGGAAAACACGCAGCAGTTTTAACTAATGCTGCTAATATTTTGGCAAATTTCTACCTCAGGAAAAAAAATAATTAAGAAATCGGGAAATTTACAGAGAATTCCCATTACTGTTTACAAATACATTAAATCCAGGGTACTTACATCGTTGCCATTTTCTAACTCTCTGCCATCAGGCCTTGTCTCAGATAATGCATCCAGCTGCTCACCTAGGGCCCGGTTCTGTTGCCTGGACTCAATGAAGTCAAGCTGGAGCTGAGCCACGAGATCTCTCAGCTCTGCCGAGGTCATGTTCGCAGTGATGATGTCTGACTTTGGAGAGCGGCTGCTTGCTCGCTGTTGCTCCAGTTGTGAATGCAGCTGATCAGGTGGCTCATGTAGTTTATCACAGGGATGAGATTCTGAGTGCTGCTTTGTGGAATTTCCTCTGTCGTTGGAATGATCTGGAAAATTGGCAGGGTACAACATTTTTTACAGAAAATTTTCCTTTATTCTTAACCCATGTGACAGTGAACAATTTCAGTTAAATGCTCTGGTGATGGCCCATCTTCTGTAAACATGCTGCCTAGATATTTTAACTCCTGGACTTGACCTGCTTCAATTGCTTGTTGTTCACGTGAATGTTCAGTGGAATGGGACTTCAATGCTTTGGCCACCTGTCACGAATGCCACCTAGTCAACCCGCCTCGAGAGCCTTCAACACCAAGTTCTCTGGCTACAAAGGAAGAGGCAGACCAAGCAAAAGATGGATTGAAGGAGTCAAAGGAACCCTGAGAAACAACAACATCTCAGTTGAAAGAGTGGCAGATTTGGCCTACCACAAAAAACTGCATCTCCCCTCTACGCTCAACAGCAACAGGGGATGAAAGAGAAGGAAAGAAAGCTCTGGTGATTGAGCCATATGAGACCTGTGAGCATGTTGTGTGAACATTGCATGGGTGTTGACTTGATCTTACATCGATTTAAGCTATGCAGAGGTGTACCATTTTAATTAAAATTTTTCTGCAATCAGGTCTTATGTGTCCTGATCATGATCACCAGTGATCAATATGGGGGGAATTTGTCAGAACTTGGTGATCATTCATTAACTGACCAGTAGAATTCACTGATATTTAGTAGGTGTACAGTTAAAATGAAGTAAGGAAAAGTAATGAAATTTCTGTGGTGTATCATTTCACTTAAATTTTTCTGCAATCAGGTCTTTTGTGTCCTGATCATGATCACCAGTGATCAATATGGGGGGTAGTGGTCGTAATATGGTAGTCACTCAGTAACTGACGAGTGGAATCACTGACTTTTTATAGGTGTAAAGTATTGAGAATTTCATGAAAAGCCAAATCCAAGAATCAATTTTTAGCACAATTACAGTAGTATGAAGTTGCCGTCAGGTCGTGCAAGACCCAATCACTGCCGCATGGGCTAAAACTCTAGTTACCTCTCCAACTGAACTGCCAGTGCTGTCTCAAAGTGAGCCATTCAGGAAAAATAGCATGATGATATCATTTTGTATTGATTAAATATCAGTGTCTTTTCTATGCTGTTTGTAATGATATCCCATTCAAACTTTTTCCAAGAGATAATACCAGCAACTGCATCATTGTGTTTTTTTTAGCAAATCAATCACAGTATAGTTACTAATCAATCTGATCTTTATGGCTGCCTACATTTCATCCAGAAACCACCCACTTCACTTCTCACTAGAGTGCAAAGGCAGTATAAAATTATTGCATAAAATCAGGGGATCATAAGTGATCGATTGATTGAGTGACTGACTGATTGAATGCATGTCCCCCCTCATCCCACATGAACAAAAACATAACTTTTCTCTCTTTGCTTATGCACTGTTTGTCTGCCTGACCATCTCTCTCTTTCTACGCATGTGCATGTTTTATTTGTGTGCGGTTGTTATGTATGTGACAGACAGAGAGAAGAAAAGGATGAAAAAATAGATTTAAAAAAAAAACCTACACAAGACAGTACGAAACTTACCAGTTTGATCAGTATGAACTCTATATTGTTCCAATTCCTCTGCCCAACTGTTTCGTCTACTCCTTCGGTGCCCTCTCTCATCTACCCACTCCTCTGTGTCGTCCTTTTCATTCTGTGCCTGCTTCAATCTCCTGACATCATCTAGCTTTCCTCCTAATGGACTTTGGTTCACTTCACCTAGCTTTCCGCCTAATGGACTTTGGTTCACTTCACCTGTCTTTGGTGAACTGACTAATGTACTGACCCGATTCTGATCTGGGGAAGAAGCCGAGGAGACAACTGTCTTCACATGTGTAATGTCTCCACCATCTCCACCTTCACCAATGCCAGGCAATGCATCATAATCTCCAGGTTTCACAAATTCAACGTGCTGAGATGTGTTAACTGTATTTGCTGAAGGAATGTGTTGGTTGGGAAGCTTATCTTCATTTCTGTAATTGTTTGTGGTCCTGGCGGTATTACTACTGGGGATATGCCCATTACCATCTGGTTCATCCACATCTGGACCGTCACTTCCGTGATTGTGAACTGGAGTATTGTTGCCTGCTACGGTATTATGGGATTTTGGAGAGTCTTCATCAGCTGACTGAGAGTCCCTGGCCCTGTTATCAGATCCACTGACACTGCTGTCTCCACTGCTGGCAGATGGAGGAGTACTGCGGTCTGAATCTGTTACTCGACCAGGTGATGGCACACCTCTCGAGTCAAGTTTGACACTGGATGCTCGATCATGTCTTCGGGATTCAAAATGGTCTTCGTCAAACAAGACGCCCTGTCGGAAATTGTGATAATCCTCTAGAAGTTCTGAGTACTGCCCGAGGTCTTCCTTGGCATCATCTGTTAAACTGTCATGGTGATTGGTGGCATAGTAATGTACGGAGTCATCACCAACATCCAGGAATGAGACCTGTCGGCCAGCGCCCACAGCCTTTTTCTGACCTTCTTGTCTCAAATTTGATGTTCGTTTCTTGTCATCACGTCCAGTGAAATGTTCGGTGTTCTCATCACTGCCAGCATGCAGAGAGGTCTGCACCCACTGGTCAATGTGTGAGAAGCTGGTGCCAGTTTGCAGGGATCTATCAATCAGGTGTGGAAATATCTTATTGTCAGCATGACTTACAGCATGGTTGGTAGCTGGATGGCTGAGACCATTCTCCAATGAAGACAGGGAGCCAGATTCTGTAGGGGTAGCACCGGGTGCAGTTTCTGGTATACCAGTGGGATGTACTGTGTATACAGTCTTTGTCTGGTGAGAGGCTGAGGTAAAATTGTAACCTCCGTCTTGGCAACTATTGCTGTCTGGACTGTCAGCTGGGGGAAAAAAATGAAGGCAACAAATAATGAATGCATCCAAAGTGCCAAGTTTCAGTATTGTACAATGTTTCCATCTTTTTTTCTTTTTGTGTGTGCCCTGCAAGTTCACTCCGCAATATTACATGCAGTGTGTCCTGTAATTTGATGTCCATAATGTAACCCTTTTACTCTAGATCAATTTGTGTTTTACCAGAGTGGGAGATTTGACTATGGCATCATTCTTTATCTAATGTTGAAAACATCATTGCTGCAACACAAAATAAATCTCTGAAAATTGGACAAGTAAGAAAAATATTCTTAAGCTAACCAGTTTGTTAACAACACCCCAAGCACCAGCAAAATTTAAGACAACAGTAGCAGCCAAATTATTGGCTGCTTTATCAACAAACTTACATTGTCTGTGCTCTCCCCTCAAAGAGTTCAAAAGAGCTTGGTGAAGCTGATGATTTTTCTCAACTCCTTTCTCCAATTGATCATAGATTCTCTGAACTGAAGAGATCTCAGTTAGAAGCAGCTCGGCACTCACTCCATCCCTAGAAACAGAAAATCAATAACATACTTTACATACATAAGACCACTGTTATATTATAAAATTTCCTGTCATTAAAGCAGGATGGTTTTGAAAATGATTTTCAGTGTCAGACAGTCCCACAATAATTCATCTGAGAAGTTCTTGAACCAAAAGCTTTACTGTCGAGCATCACTTTCATGTACTACAGTTTCGAGTGATCCATGGCATAAACCTGAGCAGCATTTCTCTCTTCTTGTATTGATGTCTAACCACAATGCACATCTGTCACATATACGATAAACATCAGGTGATACTGATTCTAACCCATTGCCTACAATAAATGTCTGATGGCGGTGGGTTTCATTCCCTGCTCTTTTTTTGCACATACTGTAAAAACCGCATCACATGGCTATAGTGCTAGAAAAGGAAGTGGCTAACAAAAATCTATCAGATACAGCCTCATAGGTAAACAAGGACATAAGCAGCGCCTTGCAGAAGTTTGGTGATGCCCCATCATGCCCGGAGCAAACTCCTTGATTGTATCCTCTGGAATGGATGCCCGGGGCCATCGCCCCCTCTATCCCCCTTCCTGCACACCATTGTCCATAAGTGTCAAGAAATAATAAATGTGATCACCATCAACTTGGGTTTGCAGCCAACTAGAACCTGACCACCACCAAAACAATGCGAGAGAACGTCCACATTCATGACTAGGATGCCATCGGGTATAAAGAAGTCTGGGCCAAAGCACCTGATATGTGAGTGGATCTGGCAAAATCTGGCATGTAAGGTGAAATTTTTATACCTCTTTAAGGGCATGTGCTGCTAAATAATATCAAAATTCTCAATTTTTATTAAAATTTAAAAACTTCGATTTTAGCTTCCCAATCTATTTCTGTATCTGGCACAGTGTGCAAAAGTCACTCTTTGTGCTTTTAGGGTTCAAATTGGTATCGCTATATCATTTTTTGTACCGTTGCAATAGAAATTTTGTGAACTCTTCAGCGACTTTCTCAAAATTGATATTTTCAGCAGAAAAATCCCTATAACTTTTTTTTTTCTGTCCAAATAAGGTGAAATTTGTGCAGATGTTTTGTCAGTGTTTATCACACATTTTTATAGAGCAAAACTGCACATCTCTGTCCATTTTTGTTTTAGTATTATTTGAATGAAGGAAAATTAATATTAAAAAAATGAATCATAAAGGGTCAGAAGTGAATCATGAGAGACAGGATGAATGGATTTCAAAAGCCTTCTCTACAAAGATTCATGTATGTCCTAAGTTACCATACACCAAATTGCAGAACAACTGATTAGAAAATATTGAAGTTATAGGAAAAAAATGTATGATAAAAATTCAAGATGGCTGCCAAAATTGTTTCATTATAAACGAGAAAAAAAATTCTGTCCATTTATCATGTCCTAGCAATCCAATGGACAGATCTAAGGGGGAAATTATGTAAAATATGAAGAAATAATGAAATTCTTTTTTTTAGCAGCACATGCCTATAAAAAATCAAAATAAAATATTTTTTATTTCAAGCGAAATCATTTAAATGAAGGCAGAGAAAAATGGCTAATCTTTCACTTTAAGAGCAAATCTCAATTTTCATTAGAGACATTTTCCCCCCTTGGAGAGATTTTCTCAGAAATTTGGCCTTTAAGCCCGATTTCACCTGATCCATTTACATATGACTGAGGTTCTCCTGTAGTTTCATCCTCCCACAAGTTTCAATTCAGGGTTGGCTGAGGCCCGATTGCACCCCCCCTTTTTTTTTTTGAAAGGCATGAGGCATTCTTTAAGTTAGTCCATTTTAGGTACATTGATTGAAAAAGTTGTTGTCCTATAATGCACCACTGTGGCTAATTTGAGGATACTAAACCGATAAACGGATAACCAGAATTAAAAACTTTAAAGCCTACAGCAGCAAAATTTCCCACTGTCATTAAGTGCAAAGTTACCAGCTTTCCTAAAACACACTCAAAATATCCATCTATACTCAATATAATTCACTTCTGTGCCTTTATCAACTAATACAAGAAACTACAAGAAACCAAGTCCTCAGTTCCACACTGAAATATCCGGTCTTGAGACAAAACTCACATGGTATGACATTAATGTAATTCAATTTGGAGTAGTCTGACTTGATAAACACTGCTCCACAGAATAATTAAAACAAAACAGAGAAGGTGTCAACTTTTCCCCCTCTTCCAATTACTACTCCGACCAGATGTGAGATCGGTAGACAGGCCACGGCACTGTAACATGGGCGGGCCTCTATTTAAACACAGGATCTAACTTGCTTTTAGCTAGTCTATTGCAGGGCAAGGATTATATTTATGGTATAATGGCTGGGCTAATACTTACATACCTACACATATACTTAAGACAAAAACCGGTATTGTTTGGATAGCGCAGTGGTTCTCAAACTCTGAAAATCTGTTTTCCCTCCCGTGCTTATATCTCATGACTTGACTTCCCCTACATCAAATTCTGGTTCGTTTCCTTAGACATGACAGCGCGGATGGGGCAACCTTGTGATGGGGTGGGGGTGGGGGTTTATCATACTGGATGCTGTTGCTATAAGTATGTACGCACCTCAAGCGTCTTGCGCTAGAGGCGCGTACGTACAAGTACTATCTCTAAACCCGTCCCTATCCTCAACCCTAAATCTCATCGAATCCATAACCCTGCCTTCAATCCTTGCAACCAAAAAACAGGAGGAAACCAAGAAAATCTGAAAGAATGATTAATCATAATTAAATTAAGACTTGTTAGGAGTATGTCGGGAGGTAGTTTCCAGCTATGGAGTCACAAAAGGCTTAGCGAGAGAAAAAAAAAAACACAAACAAAAACAAACTTGGGGGACGGACATAGTTGTAGCAACATTCATCATAATAAACCTGGACCGTCACACCCGGTTGCTGCCAGCAAAATGTACATCCAAAAAATAATAGCACAGGCTGAGTGTGTGTGACCGGGCATAGTATGATAGGCTTTTCCCGGATTTACTAAGAATATAATAAGAAATTATCGTGTGCACTTCTTGTCTGCCAGCATCTGACTGTGCTATTCCGGGCTTAGTATGACACCACCCCAAAGTCAGTGGAGTACAGCTGGTCGCGCGCCTAGCAAATTTTGATGGCGACGTCATGACACTGAGTTTCAGTGATATCAGAAAGTATAGCCTAGATGTATACTACATGGCTCGCGCCACAGGTCTCGCTGAAAGTAAACGTCGTGACGTCACCAACCAATTCGTTGGCGGCCGATCCAAATCTGCTGCTGGTGCGCGCCGGGCTTTACGCAATAGAGATTTGAGTTGAACGTCGTAAGAAATGATCATGCACAGTCTGGAATAGGAAAAATAACGTGATTCTGTACCTTCACAATCCACACGGACTGTAGTGGCCCAGACACCGCCCTTTTGGGCCTCTATAATCCCCAAATTTGCCCCCGGTTAAGAACCACTGGGATTGGGAGTGGATGGGGGGGGGGGAAGAGGTAGTATCAATTTTAGTGGGGATTATTGCACCCAACTACTTGGAAAACAAACGTTGGAGAGGACGAGGAGGGGCGGTGGCTTTCGATAGAGAAACGCTAAAAGATAAGTTCATTGAACACAGAAAGACTTTTACTTGGTGAGCATGAGGAGTGGCGGTGGAAATTCAAACAGTCACAAAGAGTTTCGAGACACCTGCTGCTGTTGGAAAACAAACGTTATAGAGAGGACGGAGAGGGGCGGTGGCTTTTGATAGAGAAACAGTAAATCGTAAGAACACTGAATACTGTAACCTTGTGTGCTAGTGAGGGTGAGGAAAGGCGATGGGGTATCGTAGTCAGAACTGTTTCGTGACCAAAAACAGACAATCTCGGATTTCACTCAGTGTTTATTTGTGTGGCACGTCATCATGTACGGGTTATATCGTTGTTCTCAGACTGTTCCAACAATGAAGTTGGTGGCGGACTGAGGCACAGGCCTGTTTTGTGTCTGCTTTGACTTAATACGCCAGGTCTCTCTTTCCGCCAGGTGACTGAAGACAGTTTTGGCGTGCTCAAACTAGTGAAGACTTGTTTTGGTCTCGCCAGTGCACGAGGACCCATTTAAACCTACTGTCCACAGCTCACACTAAAACCGTCATAAAACAGGCGTGACTCAATGCGCCACCAGCGTGACAAAACATTATATGAAAAAATCTGTGGGGTCACAGCAAGGCTTGAAGCCAAGTCAAAACACGGCAAACAGAACAAAATTGTATGTAGCACAGCCTCGCGTACGATATAATGCAGAAACGATACAATCAAAAGCACATGAATAGGAAAGACAAATCGAGCTCCACCATACACTGACTACCCGCATTTATTTAACGTTGTACGATGTTTTCATTCGGTTGATTTTTTTTCATTTGTTTAATTTTCTATCTTGTTACCCGAAGAAGGTTAATATGCCGAAAGCTTGATTTGCCTTTCCTTTTCCTGTTTCCCTAGTTTCTGTATTACTTCTTACACAAGGTTTTGTTACATACAAATTTTTCTTTTTGGCATATTTTGACAGCCTGGCAGGTTGTTTACAAGGCAATATGAATATCTGAAGTTGCTTGTGTGTGGATCGTCACCAACGCTCTCCTACCTTTCCATGCTAGGCAACAATCCGGGTTCCAAGATTCCAATCACTGTTTGAAGGAAGCACAGAAATTATGCTCTAAAACACCGCCCGCACTGTATTATATAAGGCAATCGGCAAGGATGCTGTCGTCAATTTCACAAACTTCACGAGCTACAGGCACATTATCAAAATTGTAGGTATGTTTCGACGGCACGTTTTGCCTACATCACAGTGCTTCAACTTCAAGGCCTGTTATTTCATGCTTTAATACATTCATGTTCCCTTTAAAATCCCACAATGGACATAAATGCGAATTAATCCAACTAGCATTTCAAACCCAATTACATAAAAATATATTTTAAAAATCCACGCATCTCCCGAACCGGTTAAAAAGTCAAGTTCAAACGAAAACAAATGTATCCGGAAAGTTTTAAGATTATCAAGCAGAAGTCTGAACATGAAAGAGAACAGAACATGTATAATATCTCTTCATTATATAGGTAGAATGCGCATGACGTCACAGAGTTTTTGTTTTGTACTTCCGCCAAACAAGATGGCCGGTGGATCAGCTGATGAGTGTAACTTCGAGATGTGTCTAGGCAGTTAAAATGCCTGCTGGTTGCATTGCAGTTGATTGTTGTGACAGGGGTGGAAAGGATGTATCCAAACTGGTCCGATTCCCTGCCATCCGTGTAAACAAGAGAAAGGAAGTGAAAGAATTGACCGAACGTCTCCCATGTGCGTATACACACGTGTCATTGTTTACAGTAGTGAACTCGCCGCCGATTGGTTCGCGACGCCTTAAGTGGGTCCGGACAGACAAGATGGTGGATATGCGCATTCTACCTATAGATTAACCTTTGCTTCCTGTATACTATGCAGTCAATAATAATGGCACACGACGGAAATTCAGTGCTGTTGGATGGACCAATACTAACGTAACATCTGACCACAGCGACTATTAAGACAACGTAGCGTGCAGAAGTATCATGGATTTCTCAGGGTGGGTTGTCAAGATGACGCTGAAGGACAAAGATTTGGGAAAGTCCGAGACAAAATCAGCTTTACGGATCACTATCCCTGGGTCCACCCATAGGATCTGTCTGAGACATCAATCAATTGCTGCCTGTTATGCAACTGGTCAAAGCAATCGGCTGAGAACTTAGCTATGGGTGATCTGGTTGATTCGGGTCTTCTGCCTGCGAGCATTCTGAAGACCCGCGTAATGGCCGGCTAGTTTAGATGGTGAGGTCTTGGTGCGAAGAGTCCTGGGTGTGATTCCCAATTTGTAAAAATTTTAATTGGTCAAGCTCTGAACCTCGTGCTATGGTGGTGGTGTGTACAGAGCATAGGTTCGCACAAGAAAAGGAGAAACGCGCCCCTCCCCCCAACCGTCCGAAATTACACAACACACATTAAACATCATCACCGCGATGTCATAACGGCCTATCTCATTTTTCATAGTTTTCAGAAAAGCGAATTTAAACTGTTTAATCAAGGTGAAATTTTCATCTCATGGTGTCAATATTACTAACATTACTGAGAGTACGGACTAGCGTCCTTTAGTTTGTTTTCATGACAGTGCTGGGGTTGGATCTCGACAACAACATGCAAAATCAATGCAATTTTAGTCAAAGTAGGAAAGAAACGGGCTTGGGGGTGGGGGGTGGGGTGGGGGAGGGGGGAGAGAGAAGAAAAGGAGTGAAGCTGGGGGGTCTTGGAGCCGGGGGGCACAAACCCTCTCGTGACTAACGAACATAAGTCGAGGGATTAGGCACGACCAGAACGGAGGAAAGTCTTTCCGCTTAGGCGCCCTCCGTGCTCGCTGCATTAACTTGGCAGAATAGCATTAACCACTGCCGTATGCAGGTACTAATACCGTTATATCAGGGGCTTTCAACTTGTTTCATTCTATGACTCTTTTAAAGCTCTGGCCACAACCAGAGACTCCATGCCCTCGGTAATTCCCCCCCCCCCTCCGCATACATACACATGGAAGAGAGAGAGAGGAGGGGGGAGACAGACAGGGAGTGTCGAGACAGAGACAGCGAGAGATGAACAGACAGTGGGGAGCATACACGTGCAGAGAGAGAGAGAGAGAGAGACAGAGAAAGAGAGAGAGAGAGAGAGAGAGTTATTGTTGTTGTTGGGCCTGCAACCCAGTGAAAATATCTTGCCACCCCCTTCCGGGTTTGACAACCTCTGGGTTTGTTCGGAAGCCAACCTCACGTCCATCTGTTTGTGCCAAACTCCGGTAACTTCCCGCCGTGGCTCAACAGCATTATGTTTATTTTCTCCTTGCAGAAATCCGGTTTTGGAATTAGCAGACACAAGCATGACCCTAGAATGTATGCTGGGCTCAAAGAATGGCTCACCTAGACATAATGCGAGTATGGTTTCTGATCTGTAATCAATCGTCAGGGTATAAACAACCAAACAATTGGATCAGACTGACGTTTATTTCAGTATTTGGGCACTTGTCAAGTAAAGACCTTTTTCCATGGTGTGTACTTTGTATTATGTATGATTTTTTTTTTCTTTCAAGAAGACGTCGTTCGTACTTTTTCTTTCATGTGCAGGCAGACTGCATGCATCTCAAGTCCGTACAACTTGCCACATGGAAATGCTCACTATGAAATAGTAAGATCCGTATTTTAAAATGATGCACGTCTTCTCTATCTGTAGTTTCGGTCCGTACTCAAAGTCAAAGTTGGTCCGTAATACGTAAGTAAAAGGCATAAACAAATAAAGACTATCAAAACTAGTAGTCATAATTAAATCATTAAGCACTGCATTTATGAAAAGAATGTGTATACATGTAGACGAAATGGGGGCCAACAGCATTAGGCTGAAGCCCCCGAGAAACCAAAGGATCTGACATGTAGACGAAATATTGTGGAATCACAGTTTCGGCGAAAATCAACCTAGGCTGATAAAACTACCGTCGTCCCCCCCCCCCCCCCGGCAGGTGGGACTTAATTACTGGTTTGAGAAACGTGGTCATAAAATATTCATATTCAGTCGAATATGTAAATATGTGCTTATGAAGTTTAATTTGCTATGTCAGTTGTGAATTTCTGAGGTTTCACAAATTACAAAAGTGAGAGGGGGGAGAGACTGAGTTTGGACAAAGCACGATAACATGGTCATATTGTGCTAAGAAAAAGTATGACGCAAGACAGAATACAACAGAACGATTGGACAGGAGGCGACCCTACCAGGGGAGCCCACCAATCATCTCCTGCGGGAAGGAAGAGAACTGATCCTGACTGACACGGAGAAAAAGAGGATTGACAAATGGACACAGAATGAGTTGACAGCATGAAAGAAGACTGAAATGGAAAATAAAATGTGAGTGAGAGAACGGAGAAAAAAAGACTGTATGCACGGAGAAAAGAATGTATCCAGTAATGGGGAGGGGAAGGGGTGTTCTAGGGAGGGTACGTACGCTCTCCAAATATGACATTGCATTTTTTTTTTTTTTTTGCCCTTTTTTTAACAAAGTAAGTTGTAATTGCGTTCGAACATGTGGATCTTGGTTATTCACATGTCACCAGTCTTGATATGTTATATATTTATATAACCGCAAAATACAAATACACGTACCATTCTTTATACACTACTAATACTGTTGATTTATCAAATGTGGCTTGTCGTGCCAAGAGCAGGATCACCCGCAGTACGCTACAGGCACTTCTTTGGAATTTGGCCAACCCAACTTGGCATTTTTTTTTCTACGCATCCGGACAAAACAGTGTTGTATGCAGAGATATTGTATGCCTTTCGGTCACTATTTCCTGAATGTAGCATAATTCCTAGGAAAGAGTCATTCATAAAGTACGTGCGCTCTATTTTGGCGATGTTTGCCCTTCCCGCTTCTCTCGCCTGACGAGCGAACGGCCAGTAGAATGGTGAATGTCCAAGAAAAGGCCTTATGAACATTCATGTGGCACTTTGCAAGGAATATTTGGCTGTTTCATAAGAAACTGCACCGATTTGATTTCCATACAACTCCACAACTTTCTTGGGGATAAAGAACACACATACAACCAACTTCTTAATTTATTAACAAAGTTAAAAAGCGTGCATACACTCCCCTAATTATTTTAACACCCCCCCCCCGCCATTATTACGCCTTTTAAATGTTTGGCGCAACCCCTCCCTCTCTAGGCGTACGTAAAGTAAGGCTCCAATCCTCATTTGCCCCCTCAGTTTTTCTCAAGGTGAGCCTGGCAATATTTTGGTGGGACTCAGAATGGGGAGTAGAGATTTTTCTTGGAAATCTCAATCTCACAGTGTACTTTAACTCCACAGTATAGATAAACTTTTTGTACATTTTACTGTGTACTATGTCTGATCAATCCCTAAGATCAATGTAACAGCAATCAGAGATGAATCAAATAGAAAGTCATTTGAAAAGTTATTTGCTGAAAGCATGGATAATGTCACCCAATGTGACTCGGTAGATGAAACATGGAACACTCTCAGTTCAAAAATTCATGACTGTGCCATCAAGACTTTTGGACAGCATAAAGTTTCAAACAACGACTGGGTAGCCCAGAACAGCGAAATTCTCCTACCTCTCATTGAGCAAAAGAAATCTGCTTTCAATGAGTATAACAAAAATTGCAATCAGAGTACAAAAACTTGTTTGAAAAATGCAAAAGCTAAACTTCAGCTGGAGGTAAGACGTTGCGCCAACAAATACTGGACAGACTTGTGTAACAGCATACAAGAGGCAAATGAAAAGGGAGATATGAAAACCGCCTTTAGTCAGATGAAAGTAGCTCTTGGGCCAATCATCACCAAAAGCGCCCCACTTAAGTCTGTAAATGGTGAACCCATCACAGATAAAAATGAACAACTGAATAGGTGGGTAGAGCATTACTCTCTGTTGTATTCAACTGAGAAAAATATTCCACCAGATTTTGAGGAACACCTCCAAAAACTGCCAATAATGGCCGAACTTGACGCTGAACCTTCCTTAGTCGAGCTTTCCAATGCAATCGACCACCTGTCTGCTGGAAAAGCCACAGGAAGTGACAACATTCCTGCAGAGGTATTAAAAGACCTAAAAGGCCCATTATTACCACACCTGTATAATCTGCTACTGCAGTGTTGGAAAGAAGGCGTGATACCACATGATATGAGAGACGCCAAAATTGTCACACTTTACAAGAACAAAGGAGACAAAGGCGACTGCAACAACTATCGAGGCATATCCCTCCTCAGCATTACTGGAAAGGCTTTTGCTCGCGTCATCCTCTGCCGCCTTCAACAACTGGCGGAAAAAGTCTTACCAGAAACACAATGTGGCTTTCGAAGCAAACGATCAACTATTGACATGATATTTGCACTTCGGCAAATCCAAGAAAAATGTAAAGAACAAAACAGGCCGCTTATAACATGCTTTGTGGACCTAACAAAGGCTTTCGACACCGTAAGCCGATCTGGCCTGTATGCAGTCCTTAAATCCATAGGCTGTCCACCAACATTGCTAAAACTTATTGCATCCTTCCACACTGACATGAGGGCATGTGTCAACTTTGAGGGCTGCACATCCAATTCATTTGCTGTAAACAGCGGTGTGAAGCAGGGATGTGTTCTTGCTCCTACCTTATTTGGTATATATTTTGCAGCCCTACTCAAGAATGCCTTTGGTCAATGTTCAGGTGGAGTACTTATTAACACCAGAGTGGACGGCTCCATTTTTAATGTTGCCAGACTAAAAGCAAAATCTCGTACAGAGCATATTATGTTACAAGAGCTCCTCTTCGCAGATGATGCTGCAATCGTGGCCCACGATGAAACCACGCTCCAGGCTCTCATCAATAGCCTTGCCAAAGCCTGTGACAAATTCATGCTAAAGATCAGTGTCTCAAAAACTGTAGTTTTGACACAAGGCTTGAGAAACCCCAACCCAATCATGCTGAATGGCTCTCCTCTGGAGCAAGTGGGAAAATTCTGCTACCTAGGCTCAACCATCAGTGGTAGCACAGACATAACAACTGAAATAAATGCCAGAATAGGAAAGGCGGCCACAGCTTTTGGCAAACTCTCAAAAAGGGTGTGGAACAATAGCAAGCTGACCATCAAAACAAAGGTACTCGTGTACCAAACTTGCGTCCTAAGCACCCTGCTGCATGGCTCAGAGACATGGACCACCTACTCCAAACATGAAAGATCAATCAGCTCCTTCCACCTGCGCTGCCTACGCAAAATTCTCAAGATCAAGTGGCAAGACAGGATCTCAAATATCGAAGTTCTGAGCCGAGCCAACATTCCATCAACTCAGGCTCTCCTTGGCAAAAAAAGACTGCGATGGCTTGGACATCTCCACCGTATGGAAAATGATCGCATCCCCAGACAAATTCTCTACGGGGAACTTGCTACTGGCAACCGACCCAGAGGTAGGCCACATCTGCGATTCAAAGACACTTGCAAGGTCACGATGAAAGCATTCAACATCGACCCCAATGAATGGGAGAACCTTGCAAATGATCGAAGCAGATGGAGACAAAAATTGCGCAGTGGCACGCTCGCAATAGACTTCAAGGCAAAAGAAACATACCTGACAAAACGACAGAGGCGGAATGAAAACACTCGCCAAAGTGAACCAAAAAGACTGACCTGCAATCACTGCCATCGCACTCTCGGGTCAAACATTGGTAGAATAAGCCACGAGAGAAGCTGTCAGTCAAAGTGAAAGTGAATATTCTAGCTGCTAAGACCGTCTGTAAAGACGCTAAAGGCCATATATATGTCTGATCATGGTGGGGTGCTCCTTATTTGGAAAATTGAAGTGGGGCCTGGGACAAGAAAGGCTGAGAAACACTGCCTGAACTTATATCAATTGTATGACAATGACCTGACAAATCAGGCCAATATATTCTCCATTGCTCAAGAACTAAAGTGACACACTGAAAAACCCAGCTGGTATGACTTGTTGACACAATAGTCGCCAAAGTCCTTCAGTCAAGGTAACTTACACTTAACCCACCCTAAAGTCAAACAATCGGCGGCCGATCACAGCAAATCACTGGCGTGTACATTATTTTGTTCGACAACCCCCTCCGCAAGAAATTTACAGATTGTTTTCCGGGCTAAGGGCCATCCATAAATTTCGTCCGTTCGATGTGCCCGATTTTTTTTTTCTTACTCCCGCGACCTCCATGTACGTTTTTCGTAAGCTTTTTTTTTGTGTTTACGTCTTTGTTTTAGGGGGATCTCTTGGCACTTGCACCTCACTTTTTCTTGTTGCTTTTTTTTGTTGTTGTTGTCTTCTCTGTGGCTTTCTCAGCCCTCAAAAGGGCTCCCATTTGGGTTCCTCTGTCCTGTTCTTGTCTCTTTTCCTTCTTTCTTTCTTGCCTTCAAAAGAAATTCTTTAAAAATCCTTAGAGGCTAATGTGATTGATTTATCATACTCCCACTCATACGCATTAACAAAACGTTATCTACTCTCATCCTGAAGCCTCCGAGACCAAAGGTGACCATTCAGTTTCAAAGAAAACAGTCCTAAGCGATTCAGCCACTCAAAATTTTAAAGCCGACGGTACAACTGGTCAAACCAACACCCAAGATGTTTACATATTCAACTCTGAAGACAGTTTTACTTCATGTAATAAGCCTGTTGTTGAGTTGTGATATGTTTATGTAATGACGCCGTAGATTTGTGTACCATGTATATGACTGTTGGAAAATAGGCTAAAACTTAAACTCTCTCTGAAAGAAAATTTCCTCTTGGGATAAAAAAGTGATTCTTATCTTATCTTATCTTCCGCACGTCAATCCCCTGTTTTTCCAAAAGCCAAAAGCCTCTAAATCTGTTCTGTGGAATGATCGCGTCGGGCGACCTGTGAATGAAACTATTCACTCAACCTGAAGTCACAAAATCATTGCCGTGAAAAAAGACCGCATACGCCAGAAAACAAATTTTTACAATACAGCGTACGCAAAACAGAAATAGAATCACTTTACTATCTCATGGGGGAAATTCTCTTTCACATAGCGTTTAAGAGTACATGCTCGGTACACACATCTAAAGCATCATTACATAAACATATCGTAGCTCATTAATAGGCAAAATACATGAAGTAACAGGGTAAGGAACTGTAATAAAATATGGCACCACACATCTGGCTATAATAATGTCTTGCTGAGGCCAATTGCAGAGGGGCAAAAAAAAAAAAATTTTATTTGACAATCCCTCTTGACAATAAATCAGCCGTACAAAATTAAAACCCAGATGGGAAAACTAGACCACGTTTCATTCTATGATAAAATGACGTTTAAGTGTGAATCTCGCCAACGCTGGCTTATACAGTCATTTTCCGTAACATGGCAGATCACTTACGCTCGTACAGAGAAGAAACGAGAGGAAAGGGCAAGGTAAGACACGCATTTTATACACTTCGCCGATACCAAAGTAGTTCTAAATTGCAATCAGGGTAACCCATCAAGCGACTCTAATACCAATCAGCAATTTGAATTGGAAGGTGAAAACATGCCGCCCTCTTCAAAGGTGGGCGAGCTGAAAATAAAAACACTTCGATTATCCGAGCTGATCATCGATGCTTGCGATAAGATAAGCAATCAATGTTTTCACTGACCTCTCGATCGTCTTTGCCCGTTGTCTTTTCAAACAAGCACCGAAACACTAATTCCACTTAAGAGGGAAATGGGAAATAATCTCCCGTAAGTCAGTGTTACCAGAGCCCTGTTTGTGTTGGTATTACCTCCCCTACATGAGGCTACATCGCCTTCGTGGATGCGAAAGATTCCTTCCTTTTGTTTTTGTTACGGTCAGACGTGCCTTGATGAAATGTTTTTATGACCAACCAGTTCGTCAATAAACTGTACAATAATTATACCAATGGTTCTGATGAAGGCTGCCATGTAAACTGTTGTGATCTGTCAACGGGGACAGTGTTGTTGATGGCGACAGTTGGAAATTGGTTATTTCGCATGGTGACTAAGTAAATCGCTCTCTCTCCCTCTCTCTGCCTATCTGTTTGTCTCACTGCCCCCCCCCCCCTAAACAATTCCATGTCAGCAACTCTGTCAGACAAGCTCCCAAATTCCTCTAACATTCCCAGCCTAGTAAATATGTTGTGACCGCCGTGCAACCCTTTAACTCCTATCCAGGTAAGTTTGTGAACGGCAACTTGGACAACATCTCCAAATCAGGGGTTACCAAACATTATCAACACTACAACGGGTGAAAATCAATTTCCATATCCGCACCCAGTCAAAATGGCCTCAACAGGACTTAAAACGGAATTCACTTTTATCTCACAGAAAATGCGATCTTTGTCCACAGGAATCAAGCTCCGGACAATTTAACTGGCAAGGCGGATCTGTACCATGAGCCCAGTAATCCAACCCCTGGACAGGTGTTAACAGTTTACACTAAAGTGTGAAGACAGCTGTGATTCGCCAAGGCCAAAAGTAAGCGATAATTCGACTAAATTCCCGTGACACAGGAAAATGCAAAGCAAATATTCCAATTGTTGCAAATATGTCCAAACTTGCCTGTCTTCCATTTGTTTCCCAGGGCCAAACGGGGAAAAAATATTCTCCTTACACACCCCGCCCCCCATTCGTTTATATTTTAAAACAACATCTACGGCCACTGAATTCTATACGAAACCCTTTTCTAACTCAGTATCATTTAATAAAAAAGACTTTAAAAAAAACAGAAACAAGTCAATTTTTTCTTCCTATGTCAAAATTCCAATGTCCACATTATTACTACATTTATCTGGGACAGCAGTATGATGATCATAATGCACAAGGAATTAAGTAGCGGGTGGCCAAAAGGTTTATAGCTTGGTGCCGGAAAGCCAACTGCGTTTTCGGCCAACCTATTCAAACTGATACATGTCATGTAGAACGGTCAAGTATCTCTGACATGGAATTTTGGGCACTCCTCGATAATCTTCCCCCCTGCTTACAGAATTAAGTCAAGGGACAGGCACTTGCGGACCCCAGTCTTCATGGTAAATTACGAAAGTTGCTGCCCTTTGCAGACAATCGTTCTGGAAGACTCAGAACCCATGTGGGTGCCAATCCGAAGAGTAACAAATCTTCCAAAATTGCTGTTTTTGTTATTGGACGACATTTACAGATAGTACAGAGAATATTTTCTCCACAACCAAAAAGCGCTTTGAAAGTTCCAAGGTAACAAATAAAAGTATGCTTAAGATAAAGAATGAACCTCGGCCAGCGAGAGTTTGAGGTTTACGGCAGGTCGGCACGGTAACGACCACTTTGCGCCTTTCATTGTCTTTCTTGGGTACCCTGTATATGTTTGGTATTCACAGCTTCATCAATTTTAAGATTCACAAGTAAACAGTTCCCTTATAAAATTATCAGCCTGGTAAAATTCTCAAAAAATTGCTTGGTATAGGTTTGAAATATATTTTGTAAATGTGTATAATAGTTTTTAAAACAAGTTGTAGATCCTCTCCGAGATCTTTCAGATATGGCAAGACGGGCAGTGTGGATCCACGTCAGAATATAATTCTTTCATGGATCCGCAAGCATTGTGCTTTCTTTGGAGATGGGACACTTCCCAGATCATAAATACTCTTGCTATCTTGAGTTGATATTCCGCCGTCCTTCAAGAAACGCAATTATACCGAGAGATTCCGGAGCTAATGCCCCCTTCCCCAACCATGTATACACGCTCTTGACATAGCCCATCGCTCTTGGTTAAGCAAACATCTTTCTTTAACATGCCTAGCGGTTAATAGCTTGAATATCATTATATTGGTTGAATGGCTCATGGAGATCAGAAGAAAGAGACCAACAAGGTATATCTGCATAATGCAAGTGATTGTCCCGCAGCTCTGAGAAGTACCTATTGGTTTGTCTGCATTTTGGATTCGGCAGCCCCGCTATAGGTACATGTAAAGATGGACGGGGGGGGGGGGGGGGGGGGGGGGGTTGGGTTGGAGAACGACGGAATAACAATCATATTTTTGTACATGACTGCATTTAAAGAAGAATTGCAAGTAAATAAGCTGTCTCCTGTAAGGGTTGGCGGAGTGGTCCAAAAATTGCAGAGCCTGGGCAAGGTGGAACAGGCTCAAAGTTCGAATCCCGCTCGAACGGGGTGCGACCGAAAACATATTTCGCCACGTTTCTCACGCACACACTCGTCGGCAGCCTGATGGGATCCAAAGCCTCATCTCTCAAATTTGACGTGAAATCTCAACAAAACAAATCCACTATAAAACAATTTTTTCCCTTTTTTATTTGGAGGAGTGGGGCTTCCCAATAATCAATGGTGAAAAATAAATCGAGGATAGGTAACCAGAATGTTTTACGCCCAAAATTTTATCGTCAAATTGAGAAAAAAACGCGTTTGAAATTTGTAACCTTAATGAAAATTCAAACAACTGCAACAACTTCAACACGGTCGCATGAATGGTTTCATTGGGTTATGAAATAAAGCCACACACCTTGTGTCTTGGATATCTATGGGCATTTAAAGGCAATGAATAAACTTGGACATAACATAATTCGGGCTGATAACCCTCGAAATAAATAAATAAATGTAGTCTCACAGTCGCTGACAAACGTTGAACCTGTAGTCTCAATATTAGAAATATTATACACAATCTTACAATACACGAAATCATAACAAACTTCCATGGGGACACCGAAAGGATGGTTGTTTTGCACGGATGCTGCATTAAAACGCCACATCGCTCTTTGAAAGTTCAATTAAAGATTTAAGTGCCACTGTCGCTGATTTTTGTTCTCTTCTTGTTAATGGTTAATGTAACTTTTTTTTTTTTTACACGTATAATGTGTTACTGGCGGAAATCGGGACGCATTCCTTCATTTTGGAGACAAAAGAAAGTTGAAAATATTACATGTAATTGAAAATCCAGAAATCCTAGCATTGCATCTCATTTCCTCCATAAATTGACATTTAAGCCACTTAGGCTTTCATCATAATATGCCGGAAATGCTGCGCTCCACACATCCAAGTCTGGAACTCGCACTTGTATAATGTTAATTTTACAATATTTTAATTTGTTCAGTTTTGTTATTTGTTCAATTTTCTATCCTATTTCTATTTTTTCCTGATAAAGATCAATGGGCTGAAAGATTGATTTGTCTTCCCTTTTGCTTTGCGTTTGATTGTACCGTTTCTGTATTTCTTACGCGAGAAAAAAAACGCATAAAATGTCAAACACAAGCGCCAACAGCACTGTTTACAATCAACACTGCTTAGGACTCTCTCATGTTTAAAACAGTTCTCTAGCCAAATCAACTTATGGACAAAGTAACCGGCTGTACGAACACCCGAAACATCAACATCACAGTCTGAAAAAGAATTTCGCAAATATGAACCTCCAACTTGCCAAATAAAGACCTCCAGAGTAAAAATGTGGGTACAGAGGCACACAGAAAGAGGTAACTGGTTTAAATAATTCTCTCGCCATTTTAACTTAGAAAAAAGTGATAACTGCAAACGGGATTCCTGCACTCCTTCGAGAATGTTTTTCCGGGGCTTTTCCATGGCTAAAATGTTACATTTCTGAGATATTTTACATGTAACAAAATTAGAAAAAATGTATCAACATGTTCGGATTTCTCTACTTTTTAAACGTATTTTAAACTCCAGAAGAATTCCACGGCTGTTTCAAGGGCGAAATCACTCTCTCCACGGCTTTTTCTCAATTTTTTTTTTTTATAATTCCAGGGCTTTTTCGCAAATTTGCTGGACCACACCACTATTTGTAAAGATTATTCTCAAATTTTGCAATTCCAGGGTTGTGCGAGAACCCTGCATACAAACACAGAAACATCACAGTTTGAAAAGGGAACAGACAAACTTCATTCTTCTCCCTGCAATACAACAATAGAAGCACAGTAAAGGAAGGAAAAGGCCAGAAAAAAACAACAGTAACAGGATTAAGAGGAAAAGTAGAGAGGCGCATAGAAATTGCCCATTCATATGTATAGTATCAAAAGGTTACAACTCAGCTCACCACCTACAACAGCTGAGGAGTTGGAGTCTGAGTTTGGAGAACTCAAGTCGACACTATAACGGCTATATGGTGCAAGGGAGAAGCAAGAAGACAGAAGGAGACCATGCTAGAAGCGCCCACCAACAATCCGCGAACAGCTGAGGAAAAAAATGGTGCTAAGAAGACTTAAATTATGAAATGCAGCAAACTTCTCCATTCCAGTTTAGAAAAGTAAAGTCATAAAGGCTTACAAAAAGTACAAGCATATCTGCACCCCCCCCCCCCCCCCCCGTTTTTTTTTCTGTTTCTCTCTCTATTGTGGCCACATACAATAATAATAATAATAATAATAAATAATAATAATAATAATAATGTATAGCATTTATATAGCGCATATCCATTTAAAATGCTCTATGCGCTTTACAGAAACAACATGTCAACCACAGAGCAGAATGGAGCTGCCTGCGAAGCGCTCAACACACTGCACTGCTTCTTTCTCTCTCCCTGTCTCGCTCACTCTCTCTCTCTATCTCAGAGCAAATTGTAACGCAGCCTGTTAGGCGCAGTTCACAACTCACAACAGTTCACAACTCACAGCAGTTCACAACTCACAGCAGTTCACAACTCACAGCAGTTCACAACTCACATCAGTTCACAACTCACATCAGTTCACACAACACACAACTCAAATAATATTTGAATATTTATTAATAACAATATATATTTAATAATGAATAACAAATTCTGGCGGGGGGATTATATGGATAAATAAATACATAAAAATGAATAAATAAATAAATATTTCTTTTAAAATATGAATTCAAAATAAAAATAAAATACATCACAAAAATATCGAGGATTATCAACCAGAATGTGTTATGTCTAATTTTATTCATTGCTCTTCAATGCCTGTAGTTATCCAAGACACAAGGTGTGTGACTTTATTTCACAACCCAAATAAAACTATTCATGTGACCGTACTTAAGTTATTGCAGTTATTTGAATTTTCATTAAGGTAACAAATTTCAAACTCTTTTTTCTCAATCTGACGATCTTGATCATAAAACATTCTGGTTACCAACCCTCGATATATAATATTCATATAGATAACTAATTGTTGCACAGCCAAAATAATTCAGAAATTTCAGAGGGTGATATCTCTCACCTGTAACGATGACACACTCGCCACGGCGTCCAGTGTCAGGATACTTCAATGATAAACGACCAAAACTTGAACGAGAAAGGGCCCCGCCGCAGACAGGACGTCAAGAGTGGAAGTATAGTAGTGGATGACCCGCGGGGGACGCAGTATGGTCAAGGGGTTGGCCGCTCTAGTACTACTAGGGGTTCATTACTGTATGCAAAGTGGTAGGAGGGGCACAAACAAGTCGCGATACGATGGCTACAGCGCTGTGCGGCCGAAAAGTATCACTGCCGATTTGTCCAGCTTTCCAGGGGAAGGGAAAAAAAGAAGAAAGAAGAAGAGGGGTGGGGGTGGAGGAAGAAGAGAAGCAAACTTTAAAAAAAGTGGGGGTGGCAGAAGGAGAGAAGAGAATTTTAGGGCCGGGGGGGGGGGGGGGAGAAAAAAGAAAAAACCGAAGAGAAAAAAAACGGAGGAGAAAAAGAAGTGGTGAAAAAAAAGAGAAACAGAAAACCCCAAGGAAAGGGGGGGGGGGGGGGGGTCAGAAAAAGAAAAAAAAAACACTGCACCATTTGAGTGTGTGAAAAAATGATTGTTATTAACATTATTATTTTACAAGACAATATCATAAGGTTGCAACAGAGCAGCAACGTGGATCATCCCACAGTTTTTGCTTATTTCCCGGTTTATGGATAGAATGTAGTTTCATTAATTTATTTTAATATATATTTATTTTAATTAATAAATATTAATTCTATAAAAGAATCGAACGCCACTGACACTCCCCCCCCCCCCCCCATTTTTTTAAAAAGAAAATTTATAGAAGCTTCGGTGAAAACAGAGCATCATAGTAATATTGAAAAATTCCCCCCAGGCTTACTCAAATCATGACCGGTGTGGCATGGCCGCGCTTTAGTTCTGCAGCGACCAAATATGTGGACCTATTAAGATATGGAAAATTGTCATGCAAAAACAATAATTTTACATATCTATATAATATGATGCCAATTATTTGGGGGGGGGGGGGGGGGGGTCCCCAACGTCAAGCCAACAATCTTTCCAATATCAAATTACAAATTAAACCTTGAGGGATTGAAAAACTGCAAGAATCTTATTCTGGCAGCCTGAGCCTTTCGAAAAAATACGGGACCATAATTTTTTATCTTACCAAAACGATTGATATAAAAAATGAAAAATCAACGCCACCTATTGGAAAGAGTGCTGCCGGCGACAGCTTAGCAAATCACTGTACGCCTGCCGACATTATCTTGTGTTGTTTTTTGGCGGTGTTTCTCAACCTTTTTTGTCCCACGTCCCACTTCAAGCCCCCCCTCCTCCCCCCCCCACCCACCCCCACCGGACAACAACAATAACAACAACAAACGAGCGCCCCACCATGATAGGACAAAATTAATACACACTTCAGACAAAATTTTGTTTTCAAAAATACTAATTTTTTTTAGCATGTTTCTTCCTCTTCTTTCGTTCACCAAATCTAAATCTGCAGATTTGTTGGTTTTTTTTTTAAAAAGAAAATCTACGGTTTTTCATTCAAAAGAAGTTTACTTGAAATCCGAGCTAAACAAGGAAACCACCAACACGACATAAACAAACAGTTTATCTATAAAGTTAAGTTAAAATACACTATGAAATTAAGATTTCTATGGAAAATCTCTACGTCCCATTCTGAAGTCCCACGTCCCACGAAAATACTGCCACGCCCCACCCTGAGAAACACGGTTGTAAGGGTATAATAATGAAAACTTCACAAATGCAGATCAAGACTAAATACACCCAAAAGAGTTAAACTGACTGTTACGATATCTAATAGAATGCAAAGAGGGAGGGGGCAGTGAGAGATTTAGGTGGCCCATACGGGAGGGGAGAGAACAGAGAAAGAAGCCGTAGAAACGGTCGAAGCCGACGACCCAAGAGAGATTGGGTGGTATCCGAGGCGTTCTCACTACGTAGTGAGAACGCCTCGGTGGTATCACATGCCGGTGCAAAACACGTTTCAGCGTCGGCCTAATCCTATAACGATATAACGTGACAGCGCAGTGGACACGACGGGCCGTAACACCGACAGCCGTTCACAAAAGCCAGGCAAGCTGGACATAGCATAGTTAGCTCTAGACTAGGCGTGGGCTGTCTTTCATTACAGTCAGATCTGAAAAATGTGAGGATGCAGAGGGAAGAGAGGCTCTCAATTCACATTAAAGCCTTTATATTTATATATATATATATATATATATGACATCCTACTTCTTTGGATGTTACGTGGTTTTTTTTTTTAAACACGCAGAAGCTGCATAAGAGTCCCAATTTTGTTGTTGGTGATGGTAGTTTTTCATGCCATGGGGAGAAAGTTCACGATCATCCTTTAAGAAAATCGTCAAAAGAAAACAACAAGAAGGACATCCAACAACAGACACGAGGGTGAAGTAGTAGAGAAAACGAGATGTGGACTATAAACAAAGAAATAATATGCTCTGGTTATTTTCAGCACGATCGAGCCACCTAAGCGTTGATGAAGCGCAAAACTTCTAATGTTTTTGGTGCACTAGAACAAACGAGGTATGAAAACAATTCCTGCGCTTAATGCTAAAATTTACCAAAATGGCAACCGTATGAATCAAATGAATAACAATGAAGTACGGTAAAGTTTCCAAATAGTTTCTCATTTTGTTTACTAATGTGAGGGTCATTGGACACCCAGCGGCCGCCCTCCACCCCCACCCCATACACACACACGCACAAAAATGACCATCAGCAATTCTGATGTACAATAACAACCCAAAACATGCCGATCGCTCAAATACATTTTTTTTTTTTTTTTAACCTGACTAACCAACAGCTAGAGAAAATCAGAAACGGCTGAGATTAGATTAGATATGTCAACAAGATATTCCCGCCCACTTCTTTTCGGATATAATGATCTCAGACATGTCTGTCTTCGGAAGTAAGACATTTGTGCCCGGCCGACTGTATGGATCCTGGATGTCCAGTCAGCCACACATGGGTGTCCAGAAATGGCTTCTGTAATTCTTGATGAAACATATTATTCTAAGTGACCAGTGAGGTCACAGAAAGGAGCGTGCTTGGCTCTGCCGTCAACACCTCTAATACAAAGCGTCGAACCCATTATGGGATTAAGCGGCTGGCCCAAGTAAACAGGCCCGGGGGTAGATCTAGACATGCTGGTCCACACTGTTGACCCTGTCAGGAGTGCCACTTTTCACCCCGTTGATTTCGCTTAGAGTGAGCCATTTTCCTCAATTAAAACAGAAAGACCTGGCGCCTTGTTGACATAAAGATTACCGAGTCCATTGTTTCCTGTGCACCATCAGGATTACTGGTATTGAGCGCGGGATTACGTTTATTATATTGCTGAGGTTAACGATACACAGCAGATTCTATCTGCCTGACCTTCTACTGCGACTCTGGACACAACGTCCGATCACTTCCAAGGTGTAACTGTAAGGCTATGTACTGTATTTCTTAAATTGGTTTGCCCCTGTTACTTGCGTTTTGAACTCCGCCATCTCTTGCACTAAATCCGATACTCCATTGCTATATTTGCAGATCAAATATGCTCCCTGCCCTTTAATTAGCCCCCCCTCCCCCTCCCCAGGGCAAGAGTCGGCCATCCCACATTTGCTGTGTTTTGAGAAAATGAGGGCTGAGCCCTTTGCTGCTGAAGATTTTAATGACTTGTAAAAGCAAAGATTTAGTCTAAAAAATATCCGCCAATCAAGAATAGGAATACAACAGATATTTTTTAGCAAGACTGAGTGAATGTTTATTGATCGAACCAATTATTTGGAAAATGGCACAAAACGCGGGATGGCCCACCCTTGCTCTATATATGGTGACCAATTATCCCCAGTCCATTTTCAGTCTGTAGTTATTGGTTTATGTCTGTGTACACTGGTTAATTCTGACTGTCCCCTGAAATTATCAAAGATCAGTATCAAGACTTTTAAGCTTTAACCTGAGTTTTTCTGTTTTTGTTGTTTTTTTAAAATCCTTTTAATGAAACAGCCATGGCTAACAAACCGAAGATAGTTTGTTCCGGTAAAGTCCTGTTTTCTTTCCCATTTTTTTGTTTCGACAAGCACCAGGGGCGGACTTTGAAAATCTGAAGAAGTGCATCTTCTTGATGCCAGGAACAGGACGGAAGTCATGAGAAGAACTGCCAGTCATACACTGGAACAATGTCAATGCCATCCTTAGTTCCAACCAGCTGGGGAATGTTGACCCTGGCCTCCTGCGAGCTCTCCTTGACCACTGTGCACATATCCTCCAGGCAGTGGACTTCAAGTCTTCCACGGCATTCAGCCCTTCCTCTTAGCTATCACTTGCAACCACTGCAGGCCTCTGGCTAGCACTTCGGAAGCAGGGACATCGTTATCACTACTGGAATTGTCACCACCGCTTTCTTTAGTTTCTCCGAAGTAATCATTCTGTCAGCATTGCTTGAGTTTCTTTAATAAACTCAAAATTACAGTCTCTTGCCATATACACAGCACCAATAAGTTCCTCAGAACAAGCCATGATTAAACTTTTGAGAACAACTTGTGAAAATTTGTTGAAAACATGTAAACACGGAAGTACACGGTATTTTGTAAACAATGCGATTAGTCAGCGAGAGTTCCGTCCCTTCCGGATCATGTGACGGTGAATAACGAATCGGGTGAGAGAACGCTGGCCTTGGAGACAAATTTACATAGTTTTGTTTACTACGTTTGGTCTTGTGGAGTAGTTTTTATTGGTGGATATAGTATGTGGAACAGCCAATGAACGCTGGTTTTTAATGGGTTCATCTTCATTTGACCCAGCACAAGTCACATGGTGCATAATGAGGCCAGGAGAGAATGAAGGTGGTTGAAAATTTTTGATAATAAGCAGGATTCTCATAAAGTGCTTTGACCTAATTTACCCTCCTTTGAAAAATATTAACAAAAAACTACTTAGACACAAAGTTTGGGATGAAATCTTCATTTTCCTGATAGAATACATGCTAAAAAAGAATGACAACACGAAAACAGAAAATTGACCTCATGACCCATTTTCGCCTTTACACGCCAAACTCAAAACACCGACTTGTGAGACATTTCGAGATAATTTAACACATATAGTATAGATAAATAAACAAACAAACAAAAAAAAACCAATTTTAACAAACAAACAAAAAAGTACTCACCCAAACTTGTCTAGACCTCCCAGCAGATGACGCAATGATGCAAGTGAGCCGATTTCTCTCCTCAATAAATCCATCATCATCTTGATATCTTGTAACAAATCCAGAGAGAAATCCTGAACCTGAAATGATTCAAGAAATAACAGTAACCCCCAATGTTGCTGATCTTTTGAATTTTCAGGTTTTAATCAAGCATTTTCATTGCAACCCAGTCTGAAACCTTTGGTTCCATTTTCAGTAGTGTAAATTTGGACTTCTGTCAGGAAATCTGTTGCTGAAAATTTGAATTAAAATGTTGCCATTCTGGCTAAAAGATCCACAGTCTGCTTGTTGGTCTGTCCGTTCTATTAGGTTTTGAAGAGTGCAAAATAATTAAAATGCAAAATGTCTGTGAACTGAAGATTATACAATACGATGAGCAAAGTAAACCAACAATTTTTTTCACTACCGGTACTATTCTGAGGCTGTGCTTGTCTGGTAGATCGAACTCAAAAACATAGACATCATGGCATGGAGATCACTGTGAATGGATCTACTTGACAGAGTGAACACCTGCCACAAATGGTCTGAAATGCTCAGTGAATGAATGAATGAATGAATGAATGAAGGAAAGGCGAGGTGAGGGGAGGTAAGGTAAGGTGAGGTGAGGTGAGGTGAGGTGAGGTGAGGTGAGACGAGGTGAGTGAGTTCTTGAGTTGAATTGACGATTTGGGATGAGTTGAGGTGAGGCGAGGCGAGGTGAGTGAGTTCTTGAGTTGAATTGACGAGTTGGGATGAGTTGAGGCGAGGTGAAGTGAGGTGAGGCGAGGTGTGAGATGAGATGTGAAGTGATGTGAGGTGAGAGGAGGGAAGGTGTGTGTGCGTGTGTGCATATGTGTATGTGTGCACATGCATGTGAGTACGTCACAGTTAGGGAGGACACCTCAAACAATAATGTGACACAATGCCAAAAAGCTAGATTGCAACATTGTGTTTATCAGCAGTTAACAAAATGAATGCTGGAAATTTATGCGTCCCATGGACAAAAAGGCCATTAAGTAAACATCATGTCAGGTTAGAAATAAACTTACCTGGATGCCCCCACCACTGCTCCATCCATCTTTGAATCTATACACTGTCTCTCTTTGCTGCTCTTCCACCCAGATTCGGTGGTTTTCCAGAGCCTGAAAGATACAGGAACAATTTAGTACCGGTATAAAAAATCTGGAAATTTCCATAGGAGACTAATTCCTGTCTTGAGAAATATTCACTGGCCTTACCATGAAGCCATGCAAGTGCAAAGGATAGAAATGTTTTACTTGAAATATATTCCTTATTTTTAATATATTTCAAGGCATTATAAGCATTAGAAATACAAATCTATTCCCCATTAATCAATAGAAAATGATTTTTTCAAGGGTTTCATAGACTTAAGACTATTTCATATTTGGCAAAAGTTGTGTTGGCATTTGCACTTGCGCTAATCCATCTGTGCTGTTTCATAAAATAGGGCAAGTAAGAATGTCCTCTTGAGAAATATTTACCTCCTTTGTATGTCATTCAGATCACCAAAATTCAGCAATGTTCTCTCTGACATCCAACAGGTAACAGCATATAATACAATGCAAAATAAAACCACAGGGAATCACAGAAAAAGAAAGTCACCTGAATTTTGATATCCTTGGTATTCACTTCAGCTTTCAGAGATGTTAGGTCTTTCTCAAGGGATGCTAGTTCTCTGTTGTGTTCGGATGTAAGGAGCTGAAAGTAAGGCAATAGTCATATTCATTACCATAACCTCAGCTTCATGAAAGCTTGATGCACAAAGCATCACCAACTCAGCAAAAAATTTTCACATATCGGAGTTTGGGCTGTAGAGTATGACAGCTTGGTAACAGTTTTATTGCTTCATGTACAATTTATGAACAAAAAGTTTAATCATCAGAACACCAGAGATGCTAAATAACTTACAATATGGAGGTTTCTCTCCAAATAGAAAGTGTGTGTACATAGATAATATGAAATGTCTCAAAAGAGACAAAACTTTTACAAACAATTTCTTTACTACAGCAGCCTAGGTTTTTCATCCTCATGCAGAAATCTGGAAGCAATTTGCCTTTCTCTTAGTTTTAATTGAATGTACCCTCAAATAATAAATCGTTTTAAAACACTGTAGGAAAAAAATATGAGTGCACAAAACCAAAAAGTTCTCTGTATGTGCATCATCATGTCCACTATTGGCCAATGCCTGGGAATTACAATGAGCTGCAATTATCATTTAGAGCTTGATGATTCTTACACTTTTTGTAGGCTGCAAGTCTGACGTGTTTTGAAAAAGGACCATATCTTATCATAAAAAAAAAATAGTGGCGGGAGTAATTCATTGTGGTGCAATTTCGCCTCTTTTTTTTGCTCAACGCTACAGCCTAAATGACAGTTTTAAAAATTATGAAATTAATTTTCTTAAGCCTCAACCAATCAAGTTCAATCGCTTTTCTATCGAACGATCGTGTTGTTTCAAGTTTCAGGTATTTTTAAATAAAAGTTGTAAAAATGTAAAGTACAATGATCTTTGTTTTGGCTCCCTGTATGTAGCAAGCCCACCGAACCGGAAACGATGTATTAATACGCGTTTAATTTGGTGCACGCAATTTCCCTATCAGACATGAGTGCGTAGTGCTCTGGTGCGCATGAAATCTGTAGTAAGGCTGTAGAATATGGGAAGCTTTCTAGACCTAAGAGAGAGAAATATAGAACGATGGGTTCACAGGTTTATCCAGGGAGAAGTTTAAGATCCTCCACTGATTCCACCATGCTAGTGACACCTGTGAAATCATACAGATGTTATGGTGAACGATCATTCACATATATTGGCCCCTTAATGTGGAACAAGTTACCTATGGAACTGAGACAAACAAAATCATTAGTAAGTTTCAAAAGGCAGCTAAAGCATTTTTTGTTCCAGCAGGCTTATTTTTCTCGACTTACCTGAGGGGAGAGAGCATGTGATAGAAGGAGTGAGAATGTGATGGGAAGAGAGAGAGAGGGGGGTGGGGAGAGGGAGTGTGGGAGAGAGAGGAATGAGTTTTTATTACTTGTAAAGCGCATTGAGCATTTATTGAAAATGCGCTATATAAATGTAATTTATTATTATTATTATTATTATCTAGTAAGCCCCAATTTTTTTTAGTTTTTTTTTTTTTGTGAAAAGGAAGAAAAAGAGACATTTTACCCCTATTTATTCTTTGTTCAATTTGCATTATATAACTCTCAGTCAAACAAATTTATAATCTAGTAGGAAAAAAGAGCACATTTCATGCCATAAAATGATCTCCAAAAAAAGTGAATTTAATCTAAACTGGCTTACTGTAACATGACAAAAGTCCTTTTTTGAGATGTAAGCTTTCAAAGTTGTCTGAATTAAGTGTTTTTAGGATCAGCTTCAACATGCATAAAAACCTTTTACCTCAAAATCTGTGGTCCTCTCTTTTAGTTGGTCTTGCAGGCCACCTTTCTCACGTGCCAGGGCCGCAATGTCAACATTCTGATCCTGTGAAAATTCCATTTACAGAATCAAAACATTTAGGTTGAGAGAAAAACTGGTAAAAATCCCACACTAACAGAGTATCAACAAAAGAATGCTTTTTTGTGACTCATACTGTCAAATGGGTAAAAATCTTGGTTATATTGAGTCACATAGCAGAGATACCCAGGAATCACAATCAATCAACACCTTCGTTTCTGTGAAATCACCTTTGGCCAATAAAACTGCCAAATTTCCCTGCTCCACATCTGGGACATAATTACCTGTTTGAGATACTCACTCTTTTTAAAACTTCACATCACACTAGTTTACAGTGTCTTGAAATGTTAAACTTGGCATCATTAATCATAATGCATGGAGTTTCTGGTTATTGACATTTTGAATCAACAACAATACTGATGTGATAACATACTAAACTGCTCAAAAAGATTTTAACAACACTTTAAATAATACTCAATGGTCTAACTCATGTCTGATCTATCATTTATTTGAAAGCCAGGAGTTATTATTTTTTTTTTCAGATTGCCCGTAACTGCTGAACACAAGTGCCCAAGTGCCACTGTTTTGAGAAATGAGCTGCTTTTTCAATGTTAATGTGACTTTTTTTGCCCATGAGACAAAGTGTTTTTAATGGAAATCTTGCCATATTCTTATAGTGTGGAGATAAGAGAAAGTTGATAACATTCGTTGAAAATCCAAGACATCCAGCACTGTGTTGTCTCATTTCCCCCAAACTGGCACTATGACAATTAGGCTTTTGAAGTGGGAGATTTTGTGAACTATTAAAGCATCTTCAAAACATTACTAGTTACTGTAATACATACAGCTATGAGTATTTGGAGGTCAGCAATCTGTTGCTTCAGTAATTCCAAATCATTATTGGGTCCAGCTTTGTTGTCAAATGTGATCTGAAATTGACAGATTTTATATCACTAAACTTATAAAAAATAATTTCAACAGAAATGGTTCTGATTTGAACAGTCATCTTCTACCAGGTATAAATGTAATAAAGTTTGAAATTGACAGGAACATCAGTCTGCCCTCTTGACTCACATTTTTGTAATATGAAGTATTGTAAAATGTCAAATTCAAAAATAAAAAGTCTTGATAGCAGCACAACAGTGTCAAACTTGTACATGTAATGTAAATGAGGAAAACACTAAGAAGATATAAAGTTAAATGTGAAATTTTCAAGAACGCCAAATACAAATAAATATCTGAAATCAGACAGAATCTGAAAGATTTACAATTTACAACCCTAATATCAAAGCACTTTCCAAGACTTTTCTGAATGAATGCAATTTGAAATGACCCAAAAAAGAGGATTATGTAAAAGATACCTGGAAGTGCAAGGCTTGGTCTCTCAGTTTATTGTCAAAATCAGCCCTCTCTGCTTTCAACTGAGTTTGTAACGCCTGAAGAAAAAGCAGTCACCATGAAGATCTTATCACTTTTCCACTGATTAAAAGTAACCTTTGATGCACTTAGAATTTTTCTTTCCTTCCAAAATGTATTTCCATTTTGATTTAATTACCAAGCTATTACTTCTTGAGATGTTATAAAGGATACTGATAATGAATCCCTATTGTTTTAGCAATATAGTAAATAAATATGACATGTATACTCTCACCAGTCATGCATTTTACTGGACTGGGTTTATTGTCAAACCTGGCATGAATTTCTTTTTTGCACAATACAGGACAATCTGATAAAATAAGGGACAGTTAGCAGGTCTGTAATTATCACCTGATACATGTATTTATAAGTGGTCAAAAGTAACCCCCTAAACATTGCATTTAGTTCTTCATTTTAGAAGGATCGCTGCTCTTCGCCTTTACACCTCATTTACTTGTTTCTGGTGTTTTTGTGGTAGAGATTAGTTTTGTTTTTTTTTTAGAATTTTGCGACGGACAACGGCCTTCTTTGGCCTGCTCTTCTCAACTTTCAACTGCCAAGATATCTTTAATGTGCACACCGGCCTCTGAGTTTTTCGTCCTTTTCCAAGAAGACTAGGTGCTCGATCCTAAATACCATAGGATCAGGGACAGGGCCCGCACCCCCCTCCCCCAATTCCACCATGCCTGCATCGACCGGGGATCAAACCCAGTACCTTTGGCACTAGAGGTGAGCACTTGGCCTCCAGACCAATGTGTCTCCTGAAAAACTAAATAAAGGACAGTCCTATAAAATAAGGGAAAGTTGGCAGGTCTACAATTACTAAGTAATACATGTATTTTACAAGTGGTCAAAAGTACTCAAACATACCCTTACCTCTACTGCCTCCTCACTCTTGTTGAGGGCTTCCATTGCTTTGACTAGTTGATCCTGGAAACCTGCTAGCTCTCCCTCTTTCTTACCCAAGGACTTGATCAAGTCCTAGTTGTGACAAAAAGAAAACTTAACTTAAGACATGTCATTCATTTGGAATTAAACCCACAGATGATAAAAAAAAAAATGCTAATGTCTTGAGAACATCCAGTAAACAAATTATCTAATCAGCAGACAGGTAGGAACCTGGTTAGAACTAGCCTTTGAGGCTGTCAGGGGACGGAAATATTTAACATAGAAAGCTATAGACCCTTTCAACATCCGCGTTACGGTTGTTTGCGGGGAGCCGCACGGCTTCGAAAAGCACGGTGTAGGGCAAAAACCTCAACCTGCCTTGATGATGGCATCTGAATATGTGCACATTCAAAGCAAAGATGCATTTTTATGCCAGAATCAGCACCAAACGGGTTTGTATAGTTGGGTGCCCAACAAGAGGATGGCATCGTTCGACCGTTGTCCACCGCTTCCGCCCTACAAGTGGGGCACGCCACCATTTTGTTTGCAAATCACGTGATATGGAGGACGGTAAATTAAAAGGGTCTATAGTTGAGCAGTGAACACAACTCAGTATTTTCTCTATTTCACTCTATAATTAAACCACAATCCACCAACAAAAGCCTGGAGGCTAGTTTTAACGAGGTTCAAACAGTCGACCAACATAATCTAAATCAGCTGATTTGTTACTTGTCCAGTTCATGCAAGACATGCTTAAAATATTTAACTCAAAACATGGAGCAACAAAACGAACTACAAGTCCACATACTCAAACTCCAGTTTATCTAATCTTATATCAAACAGAGATATGAGACAATGGTACAAAGTCAGTAATAGCTAATGTTGTCACAGCCGCTCAAGCTGAAAATATTAAAGCAAATTGGGACAATAATTTACCATTCTGTTAACAAAAAACAATAGCAGACATAATCTAATCTGGCAAAAATGAAAAATTCAATCTTTGTGGGTGGATCTAACAAAGAGTATTTTCTGAGCATCTCTGTTTTTATTACAGTTTAATATCTAAATTCTAAGTAAAGTTATGAATTTCTGAAGACGAAAATGGTGAGAATTGTGTTTTGTGACAATTGATCGAGAAGTTTAGCAGTAAATCTTAACAGTACTTTTTTTGTAAGTCTCATTATGTACTGTTAGTGACAAAATGGCTGTTAACAACTACTATTTAGAGACAATTTCATTTTTATTGGAACAAATTTGGACAATCTTTGACCTGAGTTATAGGACAGAAATCAAACGTTCCTATGGAAAGGTTTTCTCAGGAATTTGGTTTTGAGCCACATCCATCATTTTACAAGATTTTCTCAACTTGGGCTGCTGCAACACATTAACGATTCTGCACAGTCACCTCACAAATGCAAATGAAGCCGAAAGCTTTCAAGTTATAAAGAGCCATCTGCATGCTGAACACATATCTGTATAAGTAAAGACTTGAATGCTTAGTCTGATAAATTAATAAGCCATCAAATTTTTTAAGTCAAAACTTTTGCAGCAGAAAGAGAGAGATAAAAACAATTTCAAGATGCAAGGAAGGGGTAAGGAAAACAAAAAGGATTGGGAATTTTGTACAGCAGTGACTGGTTCTGATGATGTCGGTCATGTTAACTACTAAAATTTAAATTTCCCTGGATTTGCAAACATTGATTACAAGATGAAATATGGCCAAAATAAATATTTCAAAAATTTATATTACCATAAGCACAGCACTAAGCACAAACAACATGAAAAGTACAGAAAAACTTCCACGGATTTGTGTAATTCAATTTTCTTTCTATCTGTTTTTTTTTTTTCCCTTTCCTTTTTACTACATCTTGACTTTGTGCCAAACACTGCTGACACTTCACATCTTTCCTGTTTTTTTTTTTTTTTAGAAATAATTTCTTCAATGATTAGGAGAGCACATCTTTAGCTCAATCTTAGCGATGGAAGAGTGTATGGATAGCAATACCTCTGCTCTATCATTGGCTTCAGAAAGCTGGTGCTCAAGTCTCCTGTTGCTGTCATTAGCCTCTCTGAGTTGGCTCGTAAGATTGTTACTGGCCTATATATATGAAACACATGAGGGGAAAAAAAAAAAAAAGAATTGAAACTCTTTGGAGAGCCAGACTACCAGAGATCTTCAGAGGAACGGAATCCCTATCAAACAAATGACACAGGCTCCTCACACACTATGTGAGCTGGGCCATACCAAGGTCATGAATGAAACATATAAAGGGATAATACAAAAAACTCAGACATACAGCCTTACCATACTGTTTTACACCAATGGCCAAATCTAGGATCTTGTTAGTAAAAATCATATGCATCACTCAATGCAATACAATATTTTTGCACGCACAACCAATACAATTTTAAACAAAGTGAAAACAGCTTAATTTCCAGGTACAGTAGTCTCCGCCTAATAACCCACCGCCTATTAGCCCGCTTCGCCTAATAACCCGCTCATTGTGTGAAACCGAATTTTCACTATGTATTTTACCCCTTTAATAACCCGCTCCACAACTGGAACTTCGCCTAATAACCCGGTCTTCTGACCTGCGCCGTGCTACAAAAATCAAACAATTTCAAGAAATCACCGCACAATAAACGTCGCTGAGCCCGTCTCAGCTTGCCAATCGACTCGCACATCAATAAAACTTTACCCACTGCTGTAGGCACAATAGCCGGCAGAGACTGTGCGAACATATGGTCATCTAAATGACGTAAGCACCGGCACTGTCATAAACAGCGCCGCACACCGCCGTCGTCTCGCCTGGCTATGTGGCGCCAGGTGTTATGCAATTGAAAGAGAAAGAAAAGATAAACACTGACCGTGAGAGCAGTGTGGGGCGGGTGGTCAATAAATGATGCAAGAACAAACACTCCGCATCACGGCTATACACAAAGGGCACGTGTATGCAGCATTGTGATAGGTGGGCTTCAATGATTTTCAACCAATCAGGTCGATTTAATCTTGAGGGTGGTCACATCTTTTTGTATGAGGTTATCTCCCTTGATAATTCGCCTAATAGCCCGTTTTCTATGTCACCCGAGAGGCGGGTTATTAGGCGGAGACTACTGTACTGCTGTTTTGGGTTGTTGGTTTTTTTTTTTTTTTTTTTTCTCTTTTTTTTGTTTTTGTTTACTTCTCAAGTTAAAAGTGTTTAACTTATGGTTTGGCAAGAAAATCTTAACAATCATATCTGATGCAGTTCACATTTTATTTGATAAAATATGCCTCCAACACATTTGCACTCAATATAGAGGATTTATATCATATTGCTGGCTCTATCATAAAATCAGCAAGTGTACATATGGACCCAATTTTACAGAAGAAAAAAAATGCTTTACTTGAAATGCATTCTACATCTTAAATGGGTTTTGGTTGAAAACATTTGAAATACATGACTTTATTGTTATATATATATATATATATATATAATGTAACCGATCCTCCCTCCATTTTTTTTTTTTAGAGAGCTGTCATCTGTAGTTGTGCAAATACACTTGTGCAGTTTCATGATATGGCCAGCGACACCCAGTTCTGGCTCCTGCTACAATAATGTAAAAGAAATTAAAGTTCATCTCAGGGCCATGAACTTTACAATTATGGATACAGGGTTACCACATTCCACACAAACTCTGTTATTTAATATGGATTCAAAAATTTAAATATGCAAGGCAGATAACAGTAAACACAAAACATCCACTCATGCAAATCAATCTGAGATACAACATTAAAACACACAGAAAAATCTTCAATAAATCATTTAAGCAAGTATAAGATAAAAAATAATAGGAAGAAGAACGAAAAAATAAATAAAATAAACAAAATATAATTAATAAACAAGCCAAACAACTTTCATAATAATCAGAACAAACATGTCTTGACACTGTTTAAACAGTATTTCCTTAGTCTTAGCTGCTGAAGCAATTTATTGTGGAGGTATCGCAGTAACGCTACAAAACCTGGCACTAATTTATATTTCTCATGCAATGAGCTACTTCGCAAGGCTAATGCCATCCAAGCAATGCACATTGTCTCAACGTGGAAGGACATTTCCTGGTGTATCTGACCTTCAGTTTCATGAAAACTGTTTATGCACCAATTTATTTTCCCAACAATTATGCTCCATTAAAAAAAAAAAAACCACATCCAATATGCCAGTTTGGGTCAAATTCACCTATTTAACACAATTTTACAGAATGCTTAACCTTTCCACCTGGGTTTTAAGTTTGAAGGACTAATAGTTTCTTTTGGACATCATAAAATGGAAAATGAACATAGATTTAAAGTGGTGCTTAACATGAAATGATTATTGCATCTCCTGCAAAATTTTGTTTTTAGTATATATAGTCTTTTTCTATAACCCTGTACTGTCGTACAGTATGTTGCCACAAACTGATTAAATAAAGGCAAAAATAAGCAATGAAATACAGGCATGATCCTTACTTGTGTCTTTTCCAACTCTGCAGCTTTCAAAGCTTCCTGTAGCTTGTCCCTTTCTTTCTCAGCCTCGTTTAGCTTGTCTTTCAGGCTCTTGCACTTTGAGTAAAACAGTAAACAAAAAGAGCAACTCAGAAGTAATACATATTTATATTTTTTTTAAATGATGACCAGAACTTCAATATCCCCATTGTCTGGCTGTGTATGTGGGAAGATGGCTGATTTTCATCATGAACTGTCTATTACAGGAGGGCAAAGAAATACTGGAAACTCTAAGGTTGGGAGATAATATTACTTGCTCTGTTTTTTTTTCGCTGCTGCCTCCTCTGAACCATGACCTCCACACATTGCTTCTCATACGCCGACACTTGCAGACTTGACTTGCAGTTTCATTTTTAATACCTGCCTAATCACTGATCAACAATAGTATGAGTTGATGTCTCAAAACACAGACTATCCCTCTGCTAATCAAATATATTTAAAAAATATAAACCTACTGATCAAATCTGACTAAATCAAGATCTGAAATAAAAAAAGAACCAAACTCCGTACCAACAAATATAAGACATAGGTAAATTTCCTCAATTTTTCTGAACTATTAAGTAGCGAGTGATTATTTAACACACTTCGGCACTTGCTGAAAAAGCAACAAATCTACTCAGACACTACAGTGAATCTTGAATCGCATTAAATTTTTTTACTCAGAATCAGCATTAATTCTGGAGCAGTGTTTTGCTGCCACTATCTTCTCTTACATTTAGAGTGGTATATTTAGAACAATTACCGTATGAAGAAAATCACGCATGTCGGCAATCTTCAAATGACTGATATCCAATCATTTTCATTATTATATGCTTTACAAATGACAAGAAAGGTGTGATATATTATTTTGACAATACACAAGACTCTATCCATCATGTCTGATGAGTTAACAGGAGCATACAGTTGAAACAGAAGAAATTGCTTGTTGTTTAAAAGACTAATAAGTGTTACAAAGAGAAAATCCCTACAGTAAGGTCAGCAGCCAAAGGCCTGTGGACCAGATCTAACCCATGAACAAATATTGAGATACTGTGCTTATACCACTGCTAATGATTTTTTTCCTTATTTTGAACATTTCATGCAATCACACCGGAGGATCATGTGTGGCAATTTGTTACGCTGCACCCAGCATCCGCTTCGTTCCAAACCAAACACTGGTAAAACGCAAGTGATTTTCTCACATGTCTTATATTGAGACAAAATATAACTAGATGGCATTTATCTAGTCCACCTCCCATTCATTACTACACTATCTGCCAACAGAGCAAAAGATGTTTCTGACCCTTGCTCTATGGGCTCCAATTACATACCTCAATTTCCAACTGATGCAATTTGACTGCCAGATCCTCCACACCTTTCATATAACGCTCAAGTACTTTTGCCTTGTGTTTCAGTTCTCCCTCTCGCCCTTCCAGGGCTTTCTCTGTATCCTGAAGGCATAAAATGTATTTGTTTACAACCTGCCTTACACCACCCGCATGTCAGAAATAAACAGCAAATATATGAAAATAATCATGATTTTTCACCTCAGAGAGAGGTACCCGGCATTACTCAAGAAAAACCAGAGCACCCGCCTTTCTCTCCCTGATCTAGAAAGTTTCCCATAATAATGTACAGTCAGGCTACAAATGTTATTGTGCACTTCACACTCATTCTCTACTCAGAGAAACTGCACCAAACTGAATGTGTGTCAAATAACTATAGTCTCCCGTGCAGTGGGCTTGTGATATCAAAGGGAACACAAGAATTTAAGATCACTGTATTTTACATTTTTACAACTTTTTTGGATGATATTACTGTTAATCAGAACATACAATCAGTCGATTCAAAAGTGAATGGGCCAGATTAGTTGACATTTCAGAAAATTAATTTTATAGTTTTTGAATTTATTAGATAGGCTATAGTGTTGAGCAAAATAAGGGCAATAATGAAATACTCCTGTTCCTGTCTTTTTTTTTTTAATAATAAGACAACAATAAATGTCTATTAAAAGTCACAAAACCACCAACTTCAAGGTAGCAATAAGTAAGCATCAAATCTTGCCTTCAGTTAACAGCATTTATCCACAAAAACCAAGTATGTTAAAATTTTGAAGCCAGAGATCTGACAGTACACACATCTAAAAGCTCAGTTCAAGCAGTATGCCTTATCCCTGCCCCCACTCCCAAACCACACACACACACACACACCCATACTGCCTCTTGGAACAATAAACAACTATATCTAAGCCTACCTTTTTCTTATTCTCCAAGTCCTTCAAAGCATCCTCAAGTTTCTAGAGAAAAAAAAATAAATAAATAAAAGAAATAAGTGAACCTAATGCACAATCAATTTGTATGTCAGATCCAAAGCAGTTTTAAAAGACAGAACATCGCGAGATAAAAAAAAGTGAAATATCTCAGCAGTGGAATTTCAAATCTTTTTTTAACCCAAACCAAAAAAAAAGTTTTCCCTCTCATCACAGAAGATGTTCCTTACATAATGTGAATTTTTTAATTTCATTTTGAATTTCACATTTAGGAATTAAATTTTCAGTTTCAAACATACTGACTTTAACTTACCCCAATTTTGTCATCCTTGTCTTTCAATGCTGCTTCCAGTTCTGACACTTTCTGGTCTTTCCTTTTCAAGGCTTCTTTTTGATCTTCAATTTCATCCTGTTTGGCAAGCAAGACAGCAACATCACATTAGGGAGCATAGTACATACCGAATGATACACTGGAATACACACAATCAAATATCTGAGGCTTGTGTTCAGTCCTCAGGTGAAAAGAATTATGCTACTTAAAATTTTACGTAAAAATAAGAAGATGAAATCCAAATCATAATGTTCAAACTGATCACGAAAGATAAATATGTCATTTATCAAATTTACCAGATCTGTCTTCTTTCATTTAACTGCATTTCTCTCTTCAGATAATACTAAAGGAAAAAAAAAAGGGGGGGTGAAAAGAAAGACATAATGATTGAGTTAAAAAGCAAAAAAATTGTTTTTCCTTCTTCCAATGCCTCTATTTCCTCAATCACTTCAGAATAGGAAAACATAAAACATCCACTTTTAAAGCATTTTAAAAACAACGAATTTTTGTTTAATTTCAAGACAGTGGCTGCTTCAGTGTACAGTAGAGGTGGGTTAGTGTAGTGACATACTAGACGCGGCAAACTGCTGCCGCACGCGGGAGCGGTAAAAAAAAAAAACGCCAACACGTGTTATCCTATGAGACCTGACATACTAGAGAAACCGTCGTCGCGCGCGGGAGCGGTTGCCGCTGTCTGATTTTTTTCTGCCGCGCCTGTCGGCGGGAAAATGAGAACCGCAACCGCGCGCGGGAGCGGTTTTCAGAGACAACACATGTTAGGCTATGGCTAGTGACATACTATCCCGCTCGCCGCGGCGGGATTTTTATTGCAGTGCAATCATCAGGTGCACTTCGTTTCTCGCACACCGTCCTGTTTCTTTTTTTCAGAAATAATATTCAGATATTGTGAACTTTTCGAATATGTCTGCGGAAGTTATTATTAGTATGGTGGAGAAACAGCCTGCTATCTGGGACAAGGGTTGTGAGAAAAACGCACTGGAGGGAGGTTTGCCGCTCATAGTATGTCAGGTTCAAACTTACGCGGTTTGCAGCTGTCGCGCGCGGGAACGGCAAACCGCGACAGCACGCGGCATAGTATGCCACTAGCCTTAGGTTGATTATAAAAGCAAATAATTCAAACTAGTGCTGCACCTAGAATTCATGTAAAAACATATAATGTGAAATTGAGCAAGATCAAGGAAGTGTTCAGTTGTACTCCTGTATCCAAGTAAGAACAATTTTACAGCACAAAATTCAACCATTAGTTTGCCAGCTGTTTTTCACCCTTCACCAAGGGTAAAGTAACATCTTAACCTGATTATATATGCTTATTGGTAAGCTGATGATCCTATACCCCAAGTTTTAATAAAAGCTTAAATTTAAGTTAGCCCTAGCAAAATGACAAACAGCTGAAGGCATTAGTCCTATATTGCACCAAAGTCACACACACAAAAAAAAAAAAGACTGAGTACTGAGAAAAAGAAAAAAAAAATTTTTTTTGGTTTTTTTTTGTGCATGGTATGTCATTGAAAACTTCAGCTCTATCAAGGTGTCTCACTATAATAATAATAATAATCCAAGGTTAATGGGCTTTGCATTGAAGACAGTTATACTCACTGATCTTCATGCACAATTTTACTGTTTGTTTTGGAGACCGGGTGGACTTTAGGTATGGTACAAAACTAACCCTATTATTTCGAAGCTCCTGCTCTCACTGAATTCAGCACCAAGGCATCTTTTTCTTATCTTAAGACTTCCACTAATATTACAAATCCACTGATATTTTTTATTATCACATGGAAATTTATAGTGAAGATGTATGTATCTGGTCTCCATGAAAGGAAAGTGTATTTCCTTGCAATGTCATGTGTGAAATTAAAAGGACTACAGGGAAATGAAGATAATTTGATGAAATACTACCGTAACCACTTTTCTATTTTCCACATAATTATCAGTAATGGTGGCTATGACACTGCATTTTCATCATCATTGCCTTTCTCACCCTGGACCAGGGTATAGGCCACCAACAAACACTTTCCATCCCTCTCTATCATGGGCCAGCCTCTTTACATTATTCCAAGTCTTTCCGCTTCGTTGCACATCATTTTCTCTGGCTCTTCTCCACGTTCCGCGCGGCCTTCCTCTTGATCTCTTGCCCTGGGGATTCCAATCCAATACCTTCTTCGTGATGCTGTTTCCTGGCCTCCTGAGAGTGTGGCCGATCCATCTCCATCGCCTCCTACCAATTTCCTCTCTGACTGGGCTCTGTCTTGTTCTTTTCCATACAATTTCATTGCTGACCTTGTCTGTCCATCTGATCTTAAGTAGCTTCCTCAAACATCTGTTGATGAAAACTTGGATTCTCTTTATGCAGGCCTGAGACGCATTCCAAGTCTCACATCCATACAACAGGACTGACTTCACGTTCGAGTTGAATATCCTCAGCTTTGTTTTTAGAGATATATCCTTGGTTCTCCAAATCTTGCTTAAGGATGTGAAAGCTGCCTGTGCCTTTCCAATTCGTGCTTTGACTTCTGCCTCTGTTCCTCCCTTATTGTCAATGATACTACCAAGATAGCAGAAGGACTCTACATCTTCCAGTGGTTGATCTCCTACTCTGACTTGTGCGCTTGGGAGTGCAACAATTTTTAGGACCTTCGACTTCGCAGGATGTATCCTCAATCCAATAGATTCTGAAATTTTGTTTAGAGCTGTAGTCTTTGCTTGCATCTGGTCGTGTGTGTGCGACAATAGTGCCAAGTCATCTGCAAAATCTAGATCGTCCAGCTGTGTCCATGGGGTCCATTGTATGCCATTTCTTCCTCCACTGGTGGTTTCTTTCATAAGCCAATCAATCACCAGGACAAACAGAAATGGGGACAGCAAACAACCCTGCCTAACACCAGTCTTGATATCAAAGCTGTCAGTAAGCTCGCCATCGTGTACGACTCTGCAACTTGTCCCGTCGTACATGCTCTTGATAAGGTTCACCATCTTCTCTGGGATTCCATAATGTCTCAATATTCTCCACAGTGTTTCTCTATCGATGCTATCAAAGGCCTTCTCGTAGTCAAGGAAGTTCACTATCAGTTGGGAGTTCCACTCTAGCGACTGCTCTACTATGATTCTCAGCGTGGCGATCTGGTCGGTGGTTGATCGGTTACTCCTGAAACCAGCTTGCTCCTCACGAAGTTTTGGGTCTGTTGCATTCTGTATTCGCTTGAGAAGAATCCGATTGAAAACCTTTCCTGGGATGGAGAGAAGTGTGATTCCTCTGTAGTTACTACAATTGCTGAGGTCCCCTTTTTTTGGAAGCTTCACGAGGTGTCCTTCCTTCCAGTCCTTTGGAAACTTGCCTCCGATCCAAATCCTCGAGAATAGTGAGTGCAGACCCTCTGCAGCCCCAGCAGCATCTGCCTTCAGCGCCTCTGGTGGGATCTGATCTGGTCCAGCTGCCTTGCCTCGATTTAACTGCTTTATGGCATCATTAATCTCTGCTTTAGTCGGAGGGTCGCAACTGATCGGTAAATCATTTCTTGCGGGTAGAATGTCGGGTGGGTTGCTTGGTGGAGGTCTGTTCAAGAGGCTGTTAAAATGTTCTATCCATCTTTTTGCCTGAGCTTCCTTTCCAAAAATAGCCTTCCTGTTGTAATCCTTGACAGGAACTTCAGGTTTTCCATATTTTCCAGCAAGAGTCTTTGTAGTCTGGTAGAGGATCCTCACGTGTCCTCCTGTTGCTGCCTTCTCTGCTTTCTCTGCTAACATTCCTATGAACTCCTCTTTGTCTTTTTTAATTGATTTTTTTACCTCTTTAGCTGTTGCCCGGTACTCTTCCTGGTTACCAACTCTTGAGCTTCTTGTACGACTTGCATTTACCTGTTCTTTTAGGTCTCTTCTTATCCTTATCAAGTCCAGTGATTTTTGACTGATCCATTCCTTGTGTTCCACTTTCTTTTCCCCAAGAACATCCTGACATGTCGATGTAAATACTCCTTTTACCTTAGCCCAGTGAGTCTCCAAATCTACTGTCTCTTCAAGGTCAACAAGGGGTTTGAATCTATTCCTCAGCGTCGGCTGGAACTCTTCCTTCTTGTCTCCATCCAGAAGGCTCACTTGAAACTTTCTCCTCTTTGTTCCTGCTCTGGTACCTTGTTTCTTGAGGCGGAGTTTGAGTCTTGCCAGCAGCATGTGATGGTCAGATCCAACATCAGCTCCTCTCTGTACTATGACATCCTCCAGTGAGCGTCTGAAACGTCGGGTGATGCAGAAGTGGTCAATCTGGTTTTCAGTTACTCCATCCGGTGAAATCCAAGTGGCCTTATGGATCCTCCTGTGTGGGAATACTGAACCTCCAATCACATAGCTGTTAAATGCGCAGAAACTTGCAAACCGCTCTCCATTCTCATTCATTTGTCCCAAACCATTGCACCCCATAATGTCCTCATACCCTGTATTGTCCTGTCCTATCTTGGCATTGGCGTCTCCCATTATAATGTTCACATCTTTTCTTGGCAATGTGTCAACTATTTCCTGAAGCTGGTTGTAGAAATCGTCCTTGTCCTCATCGGTTGCTTCATTTGTTGGGGCGTATATCTGCACAATGTTCATGTTGATGTTCTTGTTCTTTGTAGTAAATGATGCCAATATAATTCTCTTTCCGTAGGGTTCCCATCCCCTCAGTGACCTCTGGGCGTGCTTGCTCAAGATGATCGCTACTCCTTCTGTATGCTTTTTGTCCTCCTTTCCAGAATACAAAATCTTTTCCCCAGAATTAAGTTGTTTCAGTCAGGACTGTATCCAGCGGGTCTCGCTAACTCCAAGTATGTGCAGTCTGTATCGCCTCATCTCCATTGTAACCTGGGCACTCTTTCCTGCTTCATACATGGAGCGGACATTCAACGACGCAATCCGGAGTGACTTGTTTGATGAAGGAGCAGTCAGGCCAGTGGAGTCCTTTCGGCTTTGTCCATTGTCCTTCATTGAATCTACAGGTGCAGATGCTCCCCCTTCTCCCAAGATAAAAGACTGATTTAAAGTATTTGCTTGTGTTTCTGTAACTGGTTTATTTTTACAGGGTGGGTAGTTGGCCCACCGCCAACTGGCTCTTCTCGGGAGACCAGGACCTTTGCACCGTTAGTCGCCTCTTACGACACGCAGTATCACGTCAGATGTATTCTTTGCTGTCCCTCTTCGCACTGCATTTTGCTCAGTAATAAATAACTGATGACAAGTCTTGTTGTTAGAACATTAAAGATACTAAATAACATGTTCAGGGGCCTTCTGTTAAAATTAAAAATAGCTGTGAATTGTTAATGGATGGTATAAGTCAATCAATGAAAACAATGTGGAAAAATAACACTGAGATGTGGTAAAACATGCACATCAGAGCAAGTGGTCTTCAAGCTTCAACACTTTAAGCAATTCCAGTTGTTATGGTTGGCAAGCATACTTTGATTATTAAAAATGGTACAATATTGCTGCTGTAATGAAGAATATTTAAGGTTGACAACATTACTGCTCATGACATAGACACTGGAAAACAGATGATAATTACGGCAGCTGGTAACAGATCATCATTTGAAAAGAAAAACGTGTAAGGCTATGACAAAATGCCAGTACCAACTATGGCATTTTGCCATGCTTATCATGACTTTTTTTCAATGTTTTTCAGCATGTTCATAATATTATTTTGTCATTAAGAAGCCTTACACTTGTATTCTCATTATATTTTGACAGGAAGATGACTTGATGATATTACTGTTGAAAAATTTCCATTTCGAATCACACATGTTACATGTAGCACATGTGATGGAACAAAATTTTGCAAGTCCTACGAAGATCAGTAATCCTCCTCAATAGCCCATCTATCTGACCCAATAAAAGGATATAATATTTTAAATATACTTTCAAAAACTGAGTTCTTGTCTTCTCTCATAAGTTAACCCTCGTCCTGCATTGAGTGAACTCGTCCACGTAACGCCCTGTGCGGGGATAGCCAGCGGCCAGTCAGCTGATCGTTCGCGTGTTGCCGATAACCTCGGCGGTCGGGTCAATCGGGTCCGTGTGAACACCTGTATCGCGTATACTTCAGGACGCAATAACAACAATAGTGGTGGATAAATCGTAAGGGACCCCTATGATATTTGGATAAAGTACTTGTGATGATATGCAGTAGGTTTTATTGTGAAATGGAAGGCCCCAAATCAAGAATTTTCTGCATTTACAAGCCGTTTAACACGCGTTTTATCATTTTCCCACGACCTCTGCGCTTTTTCTGTTCCTAAGTCAGGCCATTCAGGTGAACAAATTATTTTTAAGCCATTCGCTTCATTTACTAACCACATGTATCGTGACATTGCCTTCTCCCTCCTCTACTATGTAAAGCGTTCACTTACTATAATGTTAGTTTTAGCGAGAGATTTGATTTCCAGTTCCAGGTCGTAGAGCACATACATATACTGAAAAGCGGTTTAATCAAAGGAACACAGTAGCTCTCTAATTACCACATCAAATAAAGACAACGACCAACAACAAAGTCGGTCATTTTCTCCCAGTTTTCCGTGATGAAAAACCTACTGACAGACGCCTTTATGCAGCATGCCCTAACATTACATCGGAATTCACAATTACAGACGTAGAACGGCGTCTCAAATACGCACATGGCCCCTTTCTTCTCATTTCACATGTAGACGATAACCAGCATCAAAGTAAAAGTTTCCCCAAGACTTTCCCCAGTTCAAACTTCAGACCGTCAGTACTATTACATGAGTATGACGAATAGTTGCGAATAGTTGCATCATAATAAACGTAATCGGACGATACCATTTTGTTAGATATAGTAGGGGTGACAGGATAGATAAACACGCGAAAATAGTGTGGAAAAAAAACGTGAAAAAAACAACAACAACGACAGCCTTGGCAACCGAATAACCAAAGCGCGAGGCGCACCGTTGCTATACAAAAATGTGGCCTCCCGCAGGACCCGCGGTTAAGCGTGTCGGACAAAATAACGGCCTCCCGTGTCTCGCGTGTTGCGCGGGGAGGCCAATATAGTGGCCTCCCGCAGGTCTAGGGTTAAAATGGGAAACACATTGTCCAAAATCACATTCATGACCTCACCAACGGCAACCTTCTGTCAGTCTGGTATTTCTTAAATATTTCAACTTATTGTTAGTCAAAGGATACATGTAAAGTGCAAAATAAAAGCAAACAGTCATGCTTGATTCACCAGCACACTGACTTTTCTAGTTGGGGAACTGCTACATTTGCACAATTGCAATTTAACATATTCATATGCTGCATGACTTTGACCAGCATAATAAGGAAGAGAGTACAAGCTCAGTAGCACAGGCCAGCTAAACTACTTCCTAAAGACAAAGCAATTTAGTGGACTTTGGTATAGTTAGACAGATACAGCAAATAAAATGTGACTTTTCCCACCGAAGCAATGGCAAGTAATGGCCTGCTAAAGATTTTGGCAGCATCAATTAAAGGATGAATTCTTGACCCATATCTCAAAAGCTGCAAAGTTTATTGTTAGCATGCAACTAAAAAACTACTAGAAGCAACACTTATTTTTGTCCAGAACACACTGTGTTGCGTTGATTGATGTCATGCACTCCCTACAATGCACTGAGGCTTAAAAATTACAACCTTCTGACATGTAAAATCCTTGTTATCAGAATTATACATGTAGAACAAAAAACATTCTTCATCATCTTCAATTTAGGAACAACTTTCGCAAATTCACAAGCAAAGACAAGCTCATACAAATGAAGCAGAAAAATTGTTAGAAGAGAATATGATTTCCATCCTTTTATATGCATGCAGGAGGGGGTGGAAAATAGTAACAGCAATCTGTTCATGCACATTTATGTTTGTTAAGAGGATACTCAGAGTTAAAGATCAAACCTGCAAATGCACGGGCCCAAGAAGGGACGTTCTGTCTTCATGCGACTGCTCAAGCAGGACTGACAGACTCTGAACATACCAGCAAACAAATGCACATTCAAATGAAATTCAAAATCATGCACTGTAACAGACAACATGTGCAAATTAAGTTTAACATTCATACACTTTCAACTAGACTAGCAAATGGAGAAAATTTTATGAGAATGGTGATAATATCAAACTGAGATGAAATCTCTTCAGTGTTGTATGTGAGAAACAATGAAGGAGCTTGTAAAGTAGTCTTAGAGATGCTCGGTGCTCATAATTAGTATGTACTGTGTCTTGATCTAGATAGATGTAAATGAGCCCAAAACAATTTAAAATTGTCATATTATGAGTATTTTTAAAATGTTCTCTACTTTTGTTTCAAATAAACTTAAAGGACATGCACATGCTAAAAAGAAATCAGATAAAATCATCTCCAAATTTTCACGTAAGTGTTCAATGCAGACTGCATATTTTCAGCACTAAACAAAGAGCATTTGGTGCAAATACATCAAACAATTCAGATTTAAACAAAGCTTATATATGCACAAGCATTCCATCATTGGGCAAGAAAAATACAAATAAAGTTCGTTATGAGATACAATTGTTTATATCTTACTGCCTGCTCACAAGAACCGACACTTAAAGCAAGTAATACGCATATTAATTTAAGATGACATGTTTTCAAACAAGTCAAATGTGTCTTCCCATTGCACAAAAATCATTCACCACTTTAAGCACTGGTCAAATTTTTCAATTCTTTCCTTTGATAACACGTAAACAACATTGTACTTGGGAAATATGTCAAGTTGTTGTTTGTATAATATAATCAGCTTCCCCTTGTCTCATCCACCTAATTCTAAATCAAAGAATATAGATGCACCTTCATATTATTGAGAATTTCACTTTGCTACCTAACTCTTTATTATAGCTAAGGTGACTAAAGATATGTTGAGAAAATGTCCTTCAAAGGCTATTTGAGGCAGAAAAATGTGATCAAGTCCAGAAAACAACATATTCAAGACAAATAACATGACAACTAAATGATCTCAGTTGGGAAATTAAAAAAATTCAGTACATGTTAAAATGCATCATCATGGTAGGCATACCTGTATATCTCTTTCTTTGCGAGATGTTTGCTTCAGGGCATCTTCTAACTGCTCTCGTAAGTCTTTCAGCTGTTGATTTAATGTAACATTTTCCTTGTCCTTGTCATGTTTTGCTTGCTCTGATAACTTCAGTTGACCTGTCAGAGTCTGCACACCACTGAAAAGTGAGATAAGAGTGTCAAATTATGGTCCACAGGTGCCAGTTTGCTTTTTACTCTTTGTCCTCTTTTACAGTCCTGTATAGTAAGCAATGCAGTTTCTGTCCAGCACATCACTGCTCCACTGAATGACAGAGTAGGTAAGGATGTTTATATCCCTCACTATTTCAGTGGAGTTTTGATATGAGACCAGAAATGAATTGATTTAACAGGTGAATTGTCTCTCGTGTGACTAAGTTTTTGCCTGGTTATTTTGTGCGGCATTCCTGAATCTAGGATGCTACTGAGCCAAGTCCCTGTTTGAGATTCAAGGTCAAGTTATAAATATGAAAAGCAAGACTATATCACTTTAACAAAATATAACCTTACCAGCATGTGGCAGGCACTTCAGAGATATTTTTTGGTATTGACTGCTACAGAAAATATGAAGCAATGTTTCAAGTAAGATTTCACATGCAGGTAGTCCACCATCAACAATTATAGTGTAAGACATAATTTTACAAGAATAAATGGAACGAAGTCCAATGGGAAATGACTTGAATTTATCATTTCTAAGTAAATCATTGTTATGTTGCAACACTGGAGTTCAAAACTGCTTCTTACACAAAAAACTTGATAACCTTCTCCCCAACAGAGTGTGGAGAAGAAAGAAGAGAAATCATTGTAGGAACACTCTCCAGACAGTTCTTGGAAGTTAAAATAAGAAATCCTGCATGTTTTGGCATTACATCTAATTCAGTTGTACTTACAATTCTGCTCTCTCAACTTTGTTTGCAAGCACCTGTAAAAAAAAATGAACTTTTTTCCCTGGGTCAAATTATTAAGTACATTTAGGACAATAATTAGGACTTTGACACAGTGTGTTATTTACATGTTGAAAGTTACAGAAGACCGTAATTATTCATATGTTTCTTTATTTAAATATTTTATTTACAAGCTTTCATAGCTATGGAGACCTAACTCTATGGTGAACACTACTGTTTTCTCTTTATTAACATGTCCAAATGAAATGTGGTGTCAACAAACAGATAATTTTGGTTGTACTGCTGTATTAAATAAACATGCTCATTATGCTATGGTAGCATAAAATAAATATCCCCATTTGCAAACACTCCAAGATATTATATATCAGACAGTGTGGAAAATGAAAATATATGTATCATCACATCAGTCACAAGTTATTTTGTTGGGACTGTTTAATTTATATTCCTTAACCAAGTGGTAACATAAATCTTAAATTGTACAAGCAATTATTGGACTTCTTAGTTTCTACATATCAGTGATCACAGCTAACAATAATTATCATATCATTAAGCATAAAAGTGCTACGGTAAAGCTATTCATGTTGAGGATTAATTACGTCTGTTACATTTTATGTCTTGTGATGTTTCTTTTTCCACAATTTATTTATACCTCACGCTCCTTTATGGAAGCAGCAAGCTCATCCCTAGCACCCGCTAAATCCTTTTTGAATGCTTCTATTTTCTTTTCCATACCAGACACCTCATGCTGATACTGTTCGCATTTCTGAAAAACAAAGAAATGTCATGTAGATAGAAAAACTTAAAAAGTTATGAAAAAGACAACAGTAAACAAATCTTTGGCAATGTTAACAAAAAAAAACAACAACAGCAGAACTGCATAAAATACAGCCACAAGTAGGTAAGCGAAGGCAATAACCACTTATTTGCAAGAAGAATAATCTACATTACATTCAAAACAGCTTTTCATCAAGAAAATGCATGTTTCTTTTCTCTTCTGGGTAATGCCTTCAATTTAGATAGTATGAGTCAGAAACATTCTCCTCACCCTGATACTTATAGTAAGGAAATTTGAAGACACCAAATTAAACAATGGTGGAATTATCTGATGATAAATATTGTGATGTTGTATTGTGATTCTCAACACTAATTTTTTTCCCCTGCAAATGCTTCCAGCTGTAAACTGCCTACAGTAGAACAACAAAATGTATCAAAAACAAAATGTATCAAAAACAAAATTCAGTTGCATGGTCAAGTTATCATATAAATGGAAAATGAGGACTAACAAGTAAACAAATCCCACTCTTTCTAACCTGCTGTGATGTCTTAAGGTCCTCCCTCAAACGATTCATATCATCCTTGCATTCAGCTAACAATCGACCTCTCAAAGACTCCTCTGCTTGTTCTTGTTTGGCTGTCAGGGTTTCCATGGCTAGTCTAAAAAATATCATTTGAAAATAATACAAAACATTTCTCTATGAAATGCACATGTGAAGTAAATATACATGCTGATTCAATTTTGTGATGCCCTGATCAATCAGAGCTACCAATGACAATTTCAGGACATGAAATAAGATAGATTTTGCTGGCCCTATCATGAAACCATGCAAACCTGAAGGACCTAATTTTGCAGGACAGAGGTAAAAATGTTTCTTGTAATAGTTGTAAAATGTACTCCTTATGTTAAAGACATTTCAGTTGTATAAATAGATTTCTGAAATATTGTACTTCCTCTTCATCAACACACAGACATAGAATTTCTTTGAGGGCTTCATAGAACATTTGGCAAAAAAGGTATCATCTGCAGTTGTGTGCATACACTGATGAATCATTGATATAATGTGTTTGAACTTTTTAAAAATAATTTTAACTTCATATCGCTATTTAATTAATTAGGTCTTAAATGATAAATTTAAAAAAAAATAACCCTAAAGAAAAGATAGATATTTTATACACCCAGCACAGAAGGTAGACAAAAAATGATGGTGAAGAAGCCCGAGCATTGACACAAATATCATCAACTGGAAAAAAAAACAAAGAAAAAAGTGATAACCTAGTGAGTAGTATAAGAGTTAATGCGCATATCAGCCAATAACATATCCATCCACTCTATAGCACCTGAAGCAATTTTCAAGGAAAGATAGTAAAATAAATTTTTTTTTAATCTGACAGACTTTCTGTTATTACAGTTTAGGCTGCGAGTGTCACTAAGAATTTTCATTTCAATTAGTAAGAAGATCAGACTTACGCTGCTTTCTGAACCAAAACCTGCTTGTCCAGAAGCTCTTTCTTCAAGTTCCCAATTTCCACCTGCAGCTCAATGTTCTGTGAACATGAATTGTAATAGAATAAGTCAAACCTATGAAAACACTTCTATTATAATGAACTATTCATTCACTCTGATTCCTTTACAGACAGTGGAAAACCAGACCCCAGTTTCTCCAAATGTAAGAATGAACATATTCTTTGTCAGTCAAATAACATCACTCACCGTTTTGAAGACATCCTGACCATCCCCAAATCTCTGCTGCATTCTCTCTTCCATGTAATATATTCTCATCTTCAGATTAAAATTCTCTTTCATCAAATCAGAAATTTGCTGAAAAAAAAAGAAGATAAAAACACTTGTAACCCATATAATATTTTTAAATACAATAATGTTTCAGAAGATACTGACAGATACTAATCTGAAAATATGACAATGTAAGCAGAAGTATTCAAAATCAACTACCATCTATTATTATACAATGTACCTGCAGTTTTGTTTAGCAGTGGAAGAAAAGAAAAAAAAAACAGTGAAATTGCAAGACACTCTCACTCACTTTGCAATACTAGAATTTTTTATACATTTAGAACACTTTCACATCATTCTATGTCAGGCCAGAGTTTTCTGCTATTGTATGACAGTACACAATACAGCCTGCTACTGTCACCCCCACTGTCTTGTGGGTCATCTCGGGAGAGAGGAAGACTAGGGGAAGGTAACCCTGAAGACAAATACCACGCTGCCTTGTGTGTTGCTATGATAGCAAAGGCTATGGGAGTAAACCCAGACAGAAAATCAGGAGTGGAGACCCGAAGGTGGTTGTCAGGGAGAACTGCATCAAACTGGCTTCCAGCATCTCCTGCAGCCGGACAAGTTCCAAATGTATTGACCTGGTCTCTCCCTTGGGTTTAACTAGAATGGCAGAGAGAGGGGTGGTGCCTCTGGGCAAAGCACCATCTCTTAAAAATAGCCCAGGCAAGGCAGCAAAACGAGGAGGCGTTTGCTCGGGCTTGGCAAGCGTCTGTCTCTCCTCTATAAGCCCACCCATTTCCGATTTGGAGAGGACACTCCAGCCATCCGTTACGGATGGGCACAACACGGGAGGTGGCAGTTACCGGTGATAAGCTCAATCCATTTGGCGTACGGATGAGCGCCAGGGGTCCCCTCTGTCGGTGGGAGCGGCTTTTCAGCCCCCAGGCAGTTGGGTGTTGTTCCGCCACGTCAGCCTGCTTCATAAGGTGGTTGGAGCTAGACCAAAAGTCAAAAAGCTGACGTAAAGAGTGCACCTGGCAAAAACAGAAAATACTAAAACTTGGTACCTGGAACGTCAGAACAATGCGCCCAGGCTTGCAACAGCAAGATCTCACTAATATTGACTCCATCAGGAAATCCCAAATTATTGATCGAGAACTTCAGCTACTAAACATCGACATCGCTGCCCTTCAAGAAACTCGACTCCCCGACTCCGGGTCAGTCAAAGAAGAAAACTACACCTTCTTCTGGCAGGGCCTTAGCAGCGAACAGCCGAGAATCCACGGCGTGGGCTTCGCCGTAAAAAACTCCCTTATCAATTCGATCGCAACTCCAATTGGAGTGTCAGAACGCATCATGACACTCAGACTGAACACCCGGTCTGGTTTTACCAACATTATCTGTGTCTATGCCCCAACACTTACCTCCTCTGACGAAACCAAAGACATTTTCTACGAGGCATTGCAGAGGACTCTCCACAACATCCCTCTCACCGAAGGCCTGCTAATTCTGGGTGACTTTAACGCTCGAGTGGGAGCAGATCACTCCGCATGGCCAAAGTGCATTGGGCACTTCGGCATTGGCAACATCAACGAAAACGGGCAGCGCCTTCTGGAGCTATGCTCCGTAAACTCATTATGTGTTACAAACACGTACTTTGACCTTAAGAGATGCCAAAGAACATCATGGCGCCATCCCAGGTCTGGCCATTGGCATCAATTAGATCTTATTCTCTCAAGGAGGAAGAGTTTGGGCTGTATAAAAATAACTCGTTCCCTCCACAGTGCTGACTGTGACACCGACCATGCACTGGTAGTCAGCAAAATCAAAATTTCGGCCAAGAAAATATACAGATCAAAAGCCCCTTCAATCCCTAAGATCAATGTAACAGCAATCAGAGATGAATCAAATAGAAAGTCATTTGAAAAGTTATTTGCTGAAAGCATGGATAATGTCACCCAATGTGACTCGGTAGATGAAACATGGAACACTCTCAGTTCAAAAATTCATGACTGTGCCATCAAGACTTTTGGACAGCATAAAGTTTCAAACAACGACTGGGTAGCCCAGAACAGCGAAATTCTCCTACCTCTCATTGAGCAAAAGAAATCTGCTTTCAATGAGTATAACAAAAATTGCAATCAGAGTACAAAAACTTGTTTGAAAAATGCAAAAGCTAAACTTCAGCTGGAGGTAAGACGTTGCGCCAACAAATACTGGACAGACTTGTGTAACAGCATACAAGAGGCAAATGAAAAGGGAGATATGAAAACCGCCTTTAGTCAGATGAAAGTAGCTCTTGGGCCAATCATCACCAAAAGCGCCCCACTTAAGTCTGTAAATGGTGAACCCATCACAGATAAAAATGAACAACTGAATAGGTGGGTAGAGCATTACTCTCTGTTGTATTCAACTGAGAAAAATATTCCACCAGATTTTGAGGAACACCTCCAAAAACTGCCAATAATGGCCGAACTTGACGCTGAACCTTCCTTAGTCGAGCTTTCCAATGCAATCGACCACCTGTCTGCTGGAAAAGCCACAGGAAGTGACAACATTCCTGCAGAGGTATTAAAAGACCTAAAAGGCCCATTATTACCACACCTGTATAATCTGCTACTGCAGTGTTGGAAAGAAGGCATGATACCACATGATATGAGAGACGCCAAAATTGTCACACTTTACAAGAACAAAGGAGACAAAGGCGACTGCAACAACTATCGAGGCATATCCCTCCTCAGCATTACTGGAAAGGCTTTTGCTCGCGTCATCCTCTGCCGCCTTCAACAACTGGCGGAAAAAGTCTTACCAGAAACACAATGTGGCTTTCGAAGCAAACGATCAACTATTGACATGATATTTGCACTTCGGCAAATCCAAGAAAAATGTAAAGAACAAAACAGGCCGCTTATAACATGCTTTGTGGACCTAACAAAGGCTTTCGACACCGTAAGCCGATCTGGCCTGTATGCAGTCCTTAAATCCATAGGCTGTCCACCAACATTGCTAAAACTTATTGCATCCTTCCACACTGACATGAGGGCATGTGTCAACTTTGAGGGCTGCACATCCAATTCATTTGCTGTAAACAGCGGTGTGAAGCAGGGATGTGTTCTTGCTCCTACCTTATTTGGTATATATTTTGCAGCCCTACTCAAGAATGCCTTTGGTCAATGTTCAGGTGGAGTACTTATTAACACCAGAGTGGACGGCTCCATTTTTAATGTTGCCAGACTAAAAGCAAAATCTCGTACAGAGCATATTATGTTACAAGAGCTCCTCTTCGCAGATGATGCTGCAATCGTGGCCCACGATGAAACCACGCTCCAGGCTCTCATCAATAGCCTTGCCAAAGCCTGTGACAAATTCATGCTAAAGATCAGTGTCTCAAATCTGTAGTTTTGACACAAGGCTTGAGAAACCCCAACCCAATCATGCTGAATGGCTCTCCTCTGGAGCAAGTGGGAAAATTCTGCTACCTAGGCTCAACCATCAGTGGTAGCACAGACATAACAACTGAAATAAATGCCAGAATAGGAAAGGCGGCCACAGCTTTTGGCAAACTCTCAAAAAGGGTGTGGAACAATAGCAAGCTGACCATCAAAACAAAGGTACTCGTGTACCAAACTTGCGTCCTAAGCACCCTGCTGTATGGCTCAGAGACATGGACCACCTACTCCAAACATGAAAGATCCCTCAACTCCTTCCACCTGCGCTGCCTACGCAAAATTCTCAAGATCAAGTGGCAAGACAGGATCTCAAATATCGAAGTTCTGAGCCGAGCCAACATTCCATCAACTCAGGCTCTCCTAGGCAAAAAAAGACTGCGGTGGCTTGGACATCTCCACCGTATGGAAAATGATCGCATCCCCAGACAAATTCTCTACGGGGAACTTGCTACTGGCAACCGACCCAGAGGTAGGCCACATCTGCGATTCAAAGACACTTGCAAGGTCACAATGAAAGCATTCAACATCGACCCCAATGAATGGGAGAACCTTGCAAATGATCGAAGCAGATGGAGACAAAAATTGCGCAGTGGCACGCTCGCAATAGACTTCAAGGCAAAAGAAACATACCTGACAAAACGACAGAGGCGGAATGAAAACACTCGCCAAAGTGAACCCAAAAGACTGACCTGCAATCACTGCCATCGCACTCTCGGGTCAAACATTGGTAGAATAAGCCACGAGAGAAGCTGTCAGTCAAAGTGAAAGTGAATATTCTAGCTGCTAAGACCGTCTGTAAAGACGCTAAAGGCCATATATATATATACATCATTTAGAACACTTTCACATGTATGACAGCATGAAACATTCTGACACCAGAAACAACAACCACCTAACTATAAATCTTTTTCCCGAGCAAGTTGCCAGATACAGCCTGATCTTTCATCACATTTGCATACAAAGCTGAGCTCCATGCAAATAAATCTGTGATCTCATTACATTTGGCCAGACCTACCTGATCATATTCCTTCATAGTTCGACTCCTCACAGGAGATAATCTGCCACTATTAGATTTCATCACCACTGAAACAGAGAAACTTGAACTTAAAAAGACATAGAGTAACAGCATATTGTCGGTCAGACATTGGAACTGCGTTAGCGCCCCCCCCCCCCCCCCAAGGCTGTTGTTAGGGGACCGCAGTATTTCACATAGAAAGCTATAGGGACAAGATGGTCTAGAGGCAAGGGGCTCGCCTCTCATGCCAAAGGTCCTGGGTTCTAAACCCGGGCAGTGCAGGCATATTGGAAATTGGGATTTTTCTCATATTTTCAAGTCCCTGATCCCATTGGGGGGTAGGATCAAGTACCTAGTCTTCTCGGATAAGGACGAAAAAATTCGGAGGGCCTGTGTGCACGTTAAAGACACCTTGGCAGTTGGAAATCGTAAAGAGCAGGCTGAATTGAAATTAATAGATTAAAATTTATTCATATCACCCCCCCCCCCCCCAGCAACAACAAAAATTTATTATTCATTATTAAATATATATTATTATTAATAAATGTGTGTGTACCTGGAGAAAGGTACCAGTTGTTGCAAATTTTGGAATTTGAGATAAGGGCATATTCTTCTAGAAAATTCAATGCTGAACAGGCTGCTTTTAAAATTTTAACAATATCTTTTCAAGTAGTTTTGAAGATATGGCACATTTTGTAAGACAGGGGGCAAAAACAAACTTTTGAGAAAAACAGCTTTAACAGCTCACTCCCATGACAGGCTTTTTGGATATTGTTGGGGGAGCGTAGTTTTATTATAAAGGTAAATAGGGAAACTACTGAGTTGTGTTCACTGCTCAGCTCCAGCTTTCTATGTAAAATACTGCGCTCTCCTAACAAGATCCAAAAAACTTCCGACTTGGTGGTTTTTAGAGGACCGTGGCATGTTACACGGTAAACTATAGATGAGCAGTGAACTCTACTCAGTATTATCTCTATAACGGCTTTGTAATTAGTCCACGGTCCCCTAGCAACAATCACTTCAATATTACTTCTTGAAGAGTCACATGTTGTACAAATAATTAATAAAATAATATTTAAACATAAAATATTCCAAAATCCTTTTCATATCCTATTTAGAAATGCTTAAACTTGTGTTTTCTGCTAGAAGTACATTTTCGACTAGTCACGACTTTTTCTACCTTTTCACCCCCTAGCTCAAAAATAGCTGTACCGACAACTGGTACCTTTCTTCAGGCACACACACAAATATTCAAATATTATTTGTGTTGTGAGTTGTGTACTGCGCCAAACGGGCTGCGTCACAATTTGCTCTGAGAGAGAGAGAGAGAGTGAGCAAGACAGGGAGAGAGAAAGAAGCAGTTTAGTGTGTTGAGCGCTTCACCGGGGCTCCATTCTGCTCTGTGGTTGACAGGTTTCTTCTGTAAAGCGCATAGAGCATTTTAAAAATGGATATGCGCTATATAAAATAATAATAATAATAGCTGAGCAGTGAACACAACTCAGTATTTTCTCTATTTGGTCCCCTAAGAACAGTTAAGAACAGCCTTTAATTTTAGTTTTAATGGGGTTCCAATGGCTGACCGAAAATATCTCAGATTACTGACTGATATTGGATTTTATAACAAAAAGTCTTCTTCTGTATTGCCATCAGTTTTTTTTTCAGTTTCCATGCATTTACTTATGATCCTTTGCTTCACAGAAATCATGTAGTAACAATGGCGAGTCACCGGTTTTCTTTCCAGCATCCAGCAGTTTCAAATTTATAATAATAATAATCAAGAGCAGTATCATCATATGCAATTATATTTATAATGCAATTCAGGTTAATAGCAAGAAACATGTTTCATTTTTTTCAATACTGATCACATCACCTTACAAAACACTCTCCACCACATTGTGATAAATTGAAACAAATCCGTCTTGTATGCCCCATTTTGAGTGATGAAATTTCAAAATTTTTAATTAGTATGAATATATATATCATAACACAGTTTAGATTCTATTGAATTATATTATAGTAGACAACATGAACAAGACAATTTTTTCTTTCTTTAAAACTTACTGGGTGTATTTGGTTCACCAGTCGCCATTAAAGAGTGGTTGCCCAATGTGACCTCCGGCAGTTGCCCTGGGTCCAAACTGCACATCCATGGAAGAAAACAGAAATAAAAAGATTTGAGCTTCCTTGTTGATTGATATAAAAATACTATTAATAGAGTCATAGGGAAGAAAAATGTTGGCTGTGCATCAAAAAATGCTCACCACTCTAGTCTCAGGGCACTGACAGCATCAATTTTTATATTTATAGACTACCTAGCTGAATGCGGCTCAGCATCAGCACTTCACCCCAAAGGCATGGCTTTTTCTTGCATAATAATGCTCAACTTACAAAAGCTTGAAACATCTATTTCTTACCAGTTCAGAGTATAATGGCCCTCCCTCATTCTCCTTAAAATCAAGCATTAATTGACAATATATTACAGAAAAAAGAACAACAAATTTAACACAACTGAACATTGTAAATGACAAACTATGAAACAATTCACAATTTTTCTGTTCAATCGATCAATTCATGGTGTATATTAATTTATTATTCACACGATCACAGCCTCACTACTGAGAACAGGAATGTATATTCAAAAGACAACATTATCATTGTGGGCACACACAAGCCATTGATTATCATAGTTTTAGTATGATACTATTAATTAGAATAATT